>JAWHQI010000014.1:6217500-7437500 GCA_033032865.1 Dactylorhiza incarnata | reverse complement strand
CCGCTTGCAACAACATCGACGATCTTCCGTCACGAAGCCTGCGCATCTTTCATTCACAAAGCGCCAACGTGAAATCCTCCCATGCCTACTCCACCAGTCACATCCTCCATTCAGCGTTTATCCTTCCGACGATCTCCTCGATCCTTAGCTGACTTCCCGACGGCGACGACACTTCATTTCTCGACGACGACGGCGATCTCCCCCTATAAGGTAGCGCCGAACCCTAATTCTCTAATTTCACTTTACCGCAACTCCAAATAGCTTGCAGGTCTTCCTCCCCATCAGTTCCCTACTCTGCCGGTAGTTCTTCTAATCTCCTCTAGATCGTCTCAATCTTCTTTTCAACGGCTTTCTTTGAGTTGTTAACATTTTCTTGATTATTACCTGCAGTCTCCGCCACCGTTGATGTGATTCGCATTCTGCCTTCAGCTTCCTCAAGACCTCCTCCTCAAGAGCTCTCTCAAAGATTCCTTTAGGTTCCAATTCTTCCCACTGCTTCTGATAGACTATTGAACGATGAACGAGACATGATTGCATTAAACGGGAAAACGGATACAAATCCGGAGCAAGCTCCGGCCAAGATTATGGAGGCTGGGTCCTCCTATAATCCTTCTCTCAAAAGAGAGCCCAAAACCTTAATACCAAAAGATGAAAGGAACACTCCCATACCACCTCCTTATATAGGGAGGGGGGCTCACATAACCATAACATAAAAGTAAGATTTAATTAATATTAATTAATTAAGATTAATTAATTAATTAATACCAATTAATTACACAAATTAATTAGGGTGGTTTCCATATGCGCTCCTCGATGGTTTTGATGATGCGTGGCTCCTCCGGTGAGTGCGTGTGCGTAACAATATGCCGGTCTTGAAAACCGGCCTTGTCCTCAAGGGCGAGTTCGAAATATTTGTCGGGATCCTTAAGCACGGAAACGACCCGCAGCTTGTCCCCGTGGGGTAGCGAGAATTTGAAGAAAAACAGCGAAATGATAAGGGGTAGCGAGAATTTGAAGAAAAACAGCGAAATGATAAAAGGTGGTGAGAGAAAAGAGGGGGGCCGGCTACTATTTTTTCTTGGAGTGCAGGGGGGTAGCTGGCGGTTTGGGAGAGTGGGCACGCCAGGTCTGCAAAGGAGAAACGGGAAGGCAGGGGGCTCGAGAGGGAAAGGACGTGGGAGAGTGGGCTAAGCGGCTCGAGGGAGATGAACAGGCGCGCCAGTCGGGGAGAACAACTGAAGGAAGGAGTTGCTGGGGCATCGACGACGAGGGTTCGGTCGGTCTGTTGGACGGTCGTGCGAGAAGTGTCGATGCAACCGAGGACGGGGAAGAGGACGGGGAAGAGGCGAGGAGCCCGATGCGCGAGTCGTTGGGGGTCGTCGTCTGGCTGGAGAGATAGGTCGTAGCACAGCGTCGATGGAGGAGAAGGTGATGGCAACGCTGACGGAGGAGCACGACAGTCGTGGAACATCTCAGGGCATAAGTGCTGAGCGTCTGGCCCCGTCGAAGGTGACGATGGACGGGCTGTAAGGATTGGGCGCCTCGCATCTATGATGGCATCTGCTGTGCTGGGATCACTGTCCTGCGATGTAGAGGTCAGCAGGGGCGGCGTGATGTAGGGATCTCCCAATAAGGTGCGGGCTTCTGCTTCTGCAGCCGGAGACGAGGCTGGAGGTGCGGCTGTTGCGACGGCTGCTGGAGGTGCGGCTAGTGCTACGACGGCTGGAGGTGCGGCTGTTGCGACGGTTGCTGGAGTTGCGGCTGCTGGCCGGCTGCTGTTGGTGTGTGCGGCGGCTGCGGGTGGCTGGTCGTGGAGGTTCTGCACCATGTGGAGGATGTCAGTGAGCATGGCGTATTGCTGATTGAGCTTGGCACAGATGGAGATGGCGTGGAGGTGGGTGTTCACCGTGGCTTGAGCCCCGGCGGCTTGGAACGAGCAGACGGGGGCGGCAGGTCGGACCATTGATAGACTATTGAACGATGAACGAGACATGATTGCATTAAACGGGAAAACGGATAGAAATCCGGAGCAAGCTCCGACCAAGATTATGGAGGCTGGGTCCTCCTATAATCCTTCTCTCAAAAGAGAGCCCAAAACCTTAATACCAAAAGATGAAAGGAACACTCCCATACCACCTCCTTATATAGGGAGGGGGGGCTCACATAACCATAACATAAAAGTAAGATTTAATTAATATTAATTAATTAAGATTAATTAATTAATTAATACCAATTAATTACACAAATTAATTAGGGTGGTTTCCATATGCGCTCCTCGATGGTTTTGATGATGCGTGGCTCCTCCGGTGAGTGCGTGTGCATAACAGCTTCCTTCAGGTTTTTCTGCTCGATTGCTCCATTGCTCGATTTTTCTGCTCGATTTTCTTTCAGGTTTTTCAATAGCCTCTCTTTTGATTATTGAAATCATTTAATATTATTTCTGCTCAGTTTTTCGGCCTCACCTCCAACCTAGCAACTCTTTCAATTTCTATTTTTTTCCTGCGCAGGGACTGATTTTTAAGCTCATGCGGCATTCATATTCTTCACTCTTACATGTAAAAGTTTCCCATGGTAGAGGTTGTTTCAAATCTTATTGACAATGCACAATCTCCATTGTCAATTTTATAGCAATCTTTTCACTATTAATGTGTCTTTTTTTATTCATCTCAGCTTTTTGATTAAGTTAACTGAAATGGTATTGAAATCATTGAAATGTTTTTTTTACTTAAGCATTAGATCGAAGAGGAGTTTGGTCAAAAACCTGCCCTCTAATGATCACACCAGGACCTTTGATGAATGAGTTATATTGAAATCATGTTTTGTATGTTTTTCATTCATTTATATTCCTCATCTAGAGAGCTCCTCCTTGGTGGTCCTGCGATCAAATGCCTGAAGCCACTGCTCAGGTAGTTCTTCTCCACAAAATGATGGCGACGATGACCCTCAACATGAAGATGTTGATATCGGCGCGCTTACGGATGATGGCGCCTCTCCAACCAAAGACTTACGCCATGACGACCGTCATCGCCGTTACAACCTTCGTCCGCGGCGCAAGATTAATAATTAATAATTATAATTATTTTATTACAATTATTAATTAAATTTTTATCTAGCTTTGTCTTTATTTTTGGACTTGTTTATGTCCATGTTTTATTTTTAATTTTGGACTGCGTTCAGCCATGCTCATTGTTTATTTTAATTTCGGACTGCGTTTAGCCATGTTTGTTGGCTAGCCTATAAAAAGCCTTCTTGTATTAGATTTCATTATTATTGAATGAAAGAATTTGAAACCCTAAAATCTCCTCCCTCTCTCTAGCCCAATTCCCTCTTCCCCCTCTTGAAATTTCGGCCACCCTCCTCCCTCTCTTGTCCGCCCCCTCTCCCTCCTCTCCTTCCCTCCATTTCTTCTCTCCAAAAGGTTCGGCCACCCCCTTAGCCACCCCTTCCTCTCCTCCTATTCCTACTTAGGAATTTCGTCCAAGGAGAAACATAGTGGTGATCTCGTGGGGCAAAGATCCGGCGTGAAGCAATCAAGGCGAGCGAGTTTCTCTCCATTCGATGTGGCTCCAGTGGATCCGTTGAACGATTCGGGCGAGTGTATGCTTGAGGATAATCCCATATCAAGCGAGGTAACGAAATTTCTACTCGTGAGGTTTTCCCTCTTGTTAATTTCTTGTGGTGGTAAATTTTGGCGTGATCTTCGAATCACTTGGATAATCGTGGGTTTCTTCGATTGATTTGTGCGATCTTCTATTTTTTTTTAATTTTCGAAGAGGATTGGCGAACCTCGACTTTTTGTTGGGAGAGATCTACCCTTTTTGAATCGTAAATTTTGATAGATCTCTTTTGGTACAACTCAAGCTCGTTCGGACCGGGTGGGTCCTTTTAGTCGGGAAGAATATTGGCCTATAGTCATCTATTCAACCTCTAGCGGCGTGACTACCCGCACATTAGCATCCAATTGATAATCATTGCGTTGCGTGTACGTTGCGAGTATTTTTGTGCGAGCGTAAAATTTGGGAGCGTTGAGAGGGAACGCGTGTTTGTTCGTAGCGATCGTGTCGGAGACCGTAGCCTGCATCAATTTGGTATCAGAGGGAGGTTCGTGTCAATTTCTTAATTGAAGCATTCCTAAATTTTTCTTAGAACGCCGGCACACACAATCTTCACACGATTTCGTGTTCAAAATTTCAAAATTTTAATTTCTGGTCTGCGAATAGTGGCCTAAAAAATTTATTTCTCTGCGAAAATCGAAAAAAAAATTCTAGAAATTCTCCATATTTTTATCACTAAGAAAATAAAAGAAATATCTTCATTACCCTAGTTATTAGGCGGGAATAAAATTTGGCATGTTTAAAATTTCTGGTCCGCGAATAGCGGTCTTAAAATTTTTATTTTTCAGCGAAAATTCAAATTTTTTTTTTTGCAAATCTGCGTACTATTTTCTACAAGAAAAAAAATATTAATTACCCTAGTTAATAGGCGGGAACAAATTCTTATTTTATAAAATTTTCTGGTCAGTTTTATCGTTGTTCTGAAATTATATGAGTACGAGACTAGGCACGGAGTATCTCACGTCCTCTTCCCAGATGACGGACGAGCGGGACACGAGTCACGAATCAACAACTGTTGATGAACTCCGTCAGGATTTTAATGATCAGTTAACGGACATTCGGGAGATGCTTCACGAGATAAGGCTAGCCCAAAGGGCACCTCAAAATCATGCAGCCCGCCCACATGTAGAAGGGAATGTTAACAATAATAACATTCATGAGCCAGTCCCACCAAATCCTGCAGCCCGCCAACGTGACGAAGGGAATATTAATCATAATAATAATCCCGAACAAGCACCGCGAGCACCGTATGAGTTTGATATTACTAGGGTCGTGCAGATCAAACCCCCTCATATGATGGGATGGGTGACCCCCAAGTCTTCCTGAATTGGGTTATGGAGATAGAGTGCTACTTTCAGTGACAGAATCTGACTGATGTGGACAAAGTGCGCGTAGGGTGTATAAAATTGTTGGGCAGGGCTAAAACATTCTGGTTGAATGAGGAACGACTCTCAGGAGCGGTAGATGATGTACCCCCGGTTGGTTGGGCAGGCATGAAGGCCGTATTGACTGATCAATACGTTCCTACATACCATCGAACGCAAATATTTGATGAGTTAGCTTCTCTTAGGCAAGGAAATCGTTCGGTCGCTGAATACATGGACCTCCTGAAGGACATGTTGGTTAGGTGTGATGTTAGGGAGATGCCTGAGGTCACCCTTTCACGTTTTCGTAAGGGATTGAATCCCGACATTTATTTTAGGGAGATGCGCTATTGTCATTTATTTTATCGATTTCATTCCGTGTTGCCTACTCCTCCATTCACAAGCTTACCGGTCATCCACCTAGCGAAGTAGTGCGTTCAAGGCCTACGTATTTTTCCATCCCGCCTAGCGAAGCAGTGCGCTCAAGGTCTGCATATTAGGACATTTACTTTTTCTGCATTAGTTTTAGAACAAACATAAAACTCACATCGTTACTCCAACCTATAGGACTTCAATCTCAAGTCCTTCCTCGAACGTTAACTCCACCTTACGGTGTTCCTCGAGAGATTCGATATCCTGGGGATTTACCTCCTCAATTCTATTACTTGACAACGACCGGTATACTGCCGTTCGGACCGCATCTTCACACCCGGCTATAGCGGTGTTGCGGATTTGTGCATCAGATCCCCATCAAAAGGTCTATCAAATTTACTCACTATCTGATCCCCAAATTAGATTCTTGAATTATATTTCCCAAAAAATGTTTGCTATAATAAATATTTGGTTTAGAAATGTACTAGCACAGTTTCGACCTGGACTATAAACCCTAACATTGCTTCATGAATTTGGGATTCATTACCTAACTCATTATCTTCAGTACTACTAAATATTTCTAAATAGAATGTTTTAAGGTTGGTATTGAGTTGTTGTTTATGGGCCATTGTGGATTCATTATTATTAAGATTGGTAAAATGTTTCCTCGGGAAAAAAAGATTCCTGATGTTCGCCTTTTTTTAATTTGTGTATGCACTTCAATTGATTTGTCGCCCCCATGACAAATGACGCTGCCCTCGAAAAATATCGCCTCCATGAAAAATGTCGTCTCCCACGATGAATGTCGCCCCCCACGATGAATGTCGCACCCACGAGGAATGTCGCCCCCCACGAGGAATGTCGCCCCCCACGACGAATGTCGGCCCCACGACGAATGTCCCCGCCCACGATGAATGTCGCACGCCACGACGAATGTCGCCCCCCTTCCCACGACAAATGTCTACCCCGCGACAATTGTCTCCCCCCACGACAAATGTCGCCCCCCCCACGACGAATGTCGCCCCCACGACGAATGTCGCCCCCACGACGAATGTCCCCGCCCACAACGAATGTCGCACCCCGCGACGAATATCGCCCCACGACGAATGTAAATTAATGAACAAAAAAAAATTCATCCATAACTAAACCTACGGGTTTTAATTAATTATTAAAAAAAATGAAATAAAAATAACAAATCTCGTGAACACGCCCTTCCCCCTTCCGCTCCCGCCGGCGGCTTCACCGCTTCACCACGCCCCGCCGCCGACGGAGCTGCCAGCAGCCTGCCCGTCCCCCACAGGCAGGTTCGCCGACCGCCAGCGAGCTCGCTGCCGATTGTCAGACAGAGAGCGGGCAGGGCCATCGCCGGTGGTGGCCCTGCCCGTGAGCCCTAAAAATGGAGCTTGCAGGCAGGGCCGCCGCAGGCCGTGGCCCTGCCCGTTCGCCGTCGAACAACCGGCGACGAGTTCGCCGGGGGCCGGCGAATCTCCCGATGGGGTCCGGTCAGGCCGCAGGCGGCTCCGGCGGCGGCGGCGTGGTGAAGCCGGGAAGGCACGGGTGGGTGGATGAAGATATCTAGCTTTCTGATAGTTGGTGTTTGGTTTTTTGGGTGGAATCTCTATACGCATGCCTCATTCTTTGAATCAGACAGCCACACTCTAAAGTATTATGATCCAACGGTCTAGATCAAATGCATGGTGTGCTTCCAAATATGCATATTGGTTTATATAATAAAAATATATATATATATATATATAGAGAGAGAGAGAGAGAGAGAGAGAGAGAGAGAGAGAGAATTCTAGCCGCTAAGGTTGTCGATTCAATCTCGGCCTTACAAATGTACTCTTCTTTAAATTGGGTCCCTTCATTCCCCCAATATAAACCCATGGTAAACTAAAAAAAACCACTCATGATATCACGTGACCCCAACTTCTTTCACCTGCCTGAGCCTTCCACTACCTCATCCCGGAGAAATTTTTGGCTCTGTGTACCATAGGGTGATATTTGTCTGGGTCTTATAAGATTGAGACACGTGGCTCTAAATTTTAAAATGAGGAGTTGAAAATATAATATTTAGGCGAAATTTTGTTTACATTTTTGCTGTGGAAACGAACTCGATATTCAGTTGTACGTACGACTAATTAAAGTGCACAATGTGCCTCTGAGAATCCTCTAGAGGGGGGGGGGGGGGGGTGAATAGAGATTTAAATTTATTTCTAACTTAGCTGTACAAGAACAATAAAAACATAAGTGTTATGCTTCAAAAAATACTTATCCAGAATAAAACAGTGCTGAAATATAAACCAGAAAAACAGTAAAGTTATGAGGGACAACACAGAAAATGAACAATCCAGAAGACACACATATTTTTATAGAGATTCCCCAAAATGTGGGTACTCCCCTCTTCTACCACCTGGTAGGGATGCATCAACTATGCCTGAGTCTGTTGGTAAGAAGACTCTTATAACCACTGATCTTTTGACAAGGAGATCATGAACCACCAGATCTTTTGATAAGGAGATCTTGAACCACTAGATCTTTTGATAAGGAAATCTTGAACCACTGAATCCTTTGGAAGATGGATTCTCAAAACTTTTTTACAGGGAATGAGAAGGAGAAAGAAAGAAGGGGAGGGGTGTAAGAATTCTGTATTCAGAATTCTTATGAAGGCTGTATGAAGAACAGCTTCTTGAATCTTTCATTGGATCTGCTCTTGATTGACTCCAGCTTATGATAGTGTTGTATTGCAGGAGCAATGGATGTTAGATCCTTTCTGTTTCCACTGATTGAGATCTTTGCTGCTATATGATTGTGATGAAGAGCAGCTTTCAGATCCTCTGTTCTATGAGATGGAGAGCAGTAGTTGTTTCTTCTTTATGTCTGCTCTATTAGGGTTCCTGAGGAAGAAGAAGAAGAGGGAGCCCAATAGAACAATATGATCGATTGTGACAAGTGCTCTTCCTTTCTCTTTCTTCTCTTGCCTTTTATTGTCCACCTTCAGGTTTGAATTTGTTTCCCTTTCTAGTAAGACCTGAAAAGGTATTCTGCTCTGAAAAATCTTCGTCTTTCCTTCTTTAATTTCCGACCTATTCACCAACATTAAGCATGTTTCCATGAAAGCTTTTTGTCCTCTTTTAGTCCTTCTTTCTATTTGAGGTAATTTATGAGCCGTTGGAAACGGTCTTGAGTGAGGTGGGCCATGAGACAGGGTCCAAAAGGACAGCTGAAAAGGTTTCCCTTTTCATACTGTATTCGACGTAACTTCGAGTTCTCTTCCTCTCTTATCGACGCAGCTTCGAGTTCTTGTAGGAGCAACTTCGAATTCATCCTTTCTCTGATTGAACTCTGCTAGTCGACGTTGCGTCGATACCTTATCGACGTAAACGTCAAGTTAATGATATGGCTCTGAACTTCATTATCTGCGTCGAGATGAAGTCGACGTTGCGTCGACTTTAAATGGCTTCGACAAATACTTCCTTCTGCGCTGAGTTGAAGTAGAAGCTCCGTCGAATTCTCAAGATACTTCGACAGGTCCACGGCCTCTCGTCGATATTTATTCGACGTAACGCCAACTTGAATCACTTCGACAGAAGGGTGAACCACTTGGACTTTTAGTCAGAGTAGCGTCGACAATAACTTGACGTTGCATCGAATTCTATTCGACGCAAATGTTAACTTTGCCCAGTTTTGCTTCTCTTGATGTGGTCTTGATACCCTAGGTTGAGTGTGACATCCAAAGACAACTAATGACCAGATTACCCTCACTATACAATGGGTAACTCAATCCTAAGAGATAAAATCCCTTTAGATAATTTGTTAAGTTAAATCAAAGGGATTTTTCCCATCAATCTCCCCCTATTTATCTTAACAAATTTTACAAATTGAATAAAGTGATTTTACACATTTCTTTTATATAATCAAGAATACATTCAAGACAATATCTAAAAGAAGATAACAGACTGAAAACACATGCAATATCATTCAATTGTCAAGAAATATATAGGTCTCCACAACTGTTTCCCAGGAAGAGTAATTTGTTACAGAATACCTGAGCCCATTACTCCTTCTCAGGAGTTCTTCTTTTTCTGCAAAACACTTTTGGGGCAATTTTCCTTGGAGCAATCTGCAAAGGCTCATCATCATCTTCAGTAGTAATATCTTTGGGAAGCTCCCCCTGAGATTGTGCATTTATTCCAGCTTCCTGAGCTACTTCATCCATTAGATCTTCATTCTGAGGCTCACTCTGAACTGTCGCTGTGCTTACAGCTGCCATTTCTATATCCAAATTTGTTTGAACATCTGGGGCAGGCTCCCCCTGAACTGCTAGAAGCTCCCCCTGATTTGCAGGCTCCCCCTGGTTCTGTGCATCTTGAAAGATAGTGACTTTCTCAGGAGCAGAAGCCTCATTAGCATCACTTTTATCCTTTCCACTCAAATCTAGGACATGTCTTTCATCCTCCAATAAGTTCTCCCCCTTCTTAACCTTGCTGGCTAGAGAGGTTAAGAATTCCTTGGTAACCATGGAGGAAGATATAAAATCCTTTAGGCTCTAGAGAGTTCTTTTAAAAGTTAATAGCTCAGCCTCCATTTGTGAATATTTTCTGTCAAAGCTTCTTGCCTGAGAGGCCACCTGGTCTGCAAAAGTAGAGGAGGCAATCCCAACTTCCTTGGAGATGATTTGCTCAAGATAAATTGTAAGGATGGAGGAGGTAGATGGAGGAGGTGATGGAGGTGGATGTTTAGGGATTGGGGAGAGTGGCTGATAAAACTCTGGTGAGACATGAATAGGTAGAGGAGGCGGAGAAAATATGGATGGTAATTGATGAGGAATTGGGGAGATGGCTTTGGGTTTGATGAAGATTGGTGATGTTGTTGTTGAGGGGAATGTTGAGCTGGAGGATCATCCTGATGGAGATTTGGAACAGTGTCCAGAGGAGGTGGAGAGAGAGGAGGAGGGATATTACCCCTTGGAGGGTCTGGTATTTGCCTTTTTGTCTCTTGAGGAGGAGGAGAGGGAGGAGGTGAAGCTGGAGCTTGAACAGGCTTTAAGATTTGTCTGGTCCACTTTGAAAAGATTCAAATATTAATCCTTTTCCCAGGAGGAATGGGAACTCCTTTGGATTTACAGATGCTTGAATAATGTTGGAGGAGCACTTGGCTCAGACTTCTCATATAAGCATTTTCTTTATGGGAAAACTTATGCCCAATCTTTCTTAGGAGTAACTTCCCCCAGTTTATCTTTTTCTTAAGAACAAGAGTGCCCATAATCTGCAGCTGCTACTTTGGAATTGCATCATGAGCTGAGATTTTGCACAATAACACCTTCCCAACTATGTCAGTCAGGAACTTGTATTCTTCTACCACGTCGATCTTCTTCAGATTTATAGGTCTGTCTTTCTTGAACTGCATGATTTCCAGGACATTCTTTGTCTCTTCTCCTATCAATTATTTTGAGTCACTCCCGGTAGGTAGATCATATGTTTGGTTCAATATTTCCTCTGTTATCAGAACATCTGTGTCAGATATAATTCCTTTAAGAGAGCCCTCCTCTCCTATCTGAACACTATCTTTAAACTCTGTTAGCTCGATATCCAGGATCTTGCATCTTATGGATACCAGCTTTGTTAAACCAGCATCTTGGAATAGGCCAAGAATGGCCTTGAAGCTTTATGCAGCAACATTGAACGAATCAATGTCCACATCGAATCCAGAGTTAACTTTAGGTGGAGCCATCAGAATAATGGTACCTGCAAAGACAAAGAGAAATGAGAGAGAGAGAGAGAGAGAGCACGGGAGAGCTGGAGAACAAGAGAGAAAGAGAGCAAGGAGAGGAAAATTCGAAAGCATAAATGTTTCGACACAGTAATTGCTTAAAATCAGATGAATCGCCGCAACTTAGGGTTTAGGTCGACGCACAGTCAATAAAACTTATTATTTGGCACGCAAAGCTGTGTCGAGATTGCTTTTAGAAGCAATTCCGCGCGCGCTGATATATCGACGTTACGTCGACTAGTACTCGACGTAACACCGAGACTGTTCAGCAGACCCTAAATCGACGTAGTCCTGTCGACGTTACGTCGATTTCTAATCGATGTATCTTCGAATTTAATCAGTGTTCGATAAGTCGATGTATGCGATGATATGAACTTGATGCTGCGTCGAATTCTATTCGAATTGTCCACTCTGAGTTCTTCTTGATGCTAGCGTCGAGTAGAAGTTGATGGTACGTCAATTTATATTCGACGTACCTCTGAATGAACAAATCTTTTCTCTTTAGAAAATTCTTGCTGTTTATCCCAACTATTATATTTATTGAAAATAGATTATAATATAATATAATGTAATAAACATTAAGGAAGATTCAAGGCTGAAATTACTCCCTTGTATGAATTTTGTTCCTTATTGAAGACCTACATCATTCTTCCCACTTCGTTTTCCTCCTGAGTGGGACTCTACCTAACCCTGCACAAGTAGTTTAAACATTAGAAGGAACCTAAGTTACCTTGGGCCCTTTGCTTTTACCATTGCAGGGTTCATGAAGGAATAGAAGGATCTTTCATGATACCCTTCTGGATGATAAGGAATGAGTTTCCCAAACCTATTATTTTGATACTTTTAATGAGTGTAAAATGTATCTAAATAAAGAAGATCAGTAGAATATTTTATTATTCTAGTTTTTACATTAGGCTTTTGGTTGTTGTTATTTGACCATTCTACATTGTTCTTACCTAGGGGTCTTTCTTTCCTATTCAGATTTACTTGATTAGTTTTATCTATCTTATCTGGATGACTATTAACCTTACCCTTGGATGACGTACTCTTCTCACTTGATTGGCGATGAGTCCCAAATATATACACATTTATGGACTCATCTGGGCCGATTTTCTAGTCTATGCACTTCACTTTAGACATGTTTTCACTCATATTTGATACTCCATGCTAAGTGCACCTCTAGGCCCATTTTGGTGTTATTTCTTGTTTATCTTAGCTATTAGTTTTCATGCATTGTTAAGTGCCACCTTCAGTGGCTAGATTGGTGTTGTATGCTGGAACAGGAGTCGTGCAGGTGTTCCCGGTACAATTCTGTACAGGAACACTGCACACGATCACTGGTTCTATTGCGCACGACCACTAGTTGTGCGCCGCTGATCGTGTGCACTTAACCCTTTTTTTGAGTTCTGTCTCGGACAGTGCGCACGACCACCTATGATAGTGTGCATGACCACCGGTCGTGCGCCACTGTTCGTGCGCACTTAACATCAATTTTATGAGTTCTGTTTCGACCAGTGCGCACGACCACCTACGATAGTGCGCACGACCACCGGTCGTGCGCCACTGGTCGTGCGAACATGGTATTTAATAAATTTCTTACATTGCAGGCTCCACCCAGGCAGGCGCACGATCACAGGATTCCAGCGCGCACGACCACTGGTCGTGCGCCAATGACCGTGCGCACTGTTTATTCCAGCGCCTATAAATACTCCTGCTCGCGAATTAGGTCGGATCCTTCACCGTTTTTCTCGCCCAGCTCCGCCGTTCCGCCCATTTCCGCAGGTGTTCGCCCCCTAGGCCTCCTCCATCATCCAAAGGCTTCAAGGAGGAGATTCTACACTCATCTTCATCGCCAAGGAAGGATTTCTTCGCATCGGACGTGGCCGGATTGTAAAACGCTGGAGAAGACGGGTCCATTGGGAGGTGTGACAGCCCTCCTCTACCCCGGACGATAGTTGGGACCGAGCTAGGATGCGGATTGACAACCCGGTGCTTCCTACCGTGAATCTACAACGAGCCTCCGGATTCGGTCGTATCTCTTGCCTTTTTCTCTTCCTTATGTTGATGTAATGTTTGTAATCTCTATATTTTGATGATGTATGCTATGAACTATTCTTTGTAATGCTTATTTCATTTATTTGGAATTATTTAGTTCATATGTGTTAATGAGGTGCGCCGCCATCCATTTTCCACTCCACCACCGTGTCCGGTGCCGCACTAGCAATTGCTAGTGAGGTGCTTGTCGACGAGGTGTTTGCGACCCTCATTCCGTTAGCCTACTCGTCCATCCGCCTATCGAAGCGTGGCATCGCGGCCCGTGTAATCCATCCCGCTTAAACGATGCAGTGCGCTCAAGGCCTGCACAGTTTGATCCCGCTTGCCTACTCGTCCATCCGCCCTTGCGACGCAGTGCGCTCAAGGCCTGCCTAGTCTCCATCCCGCCAAGCGAAGCATTGCATAGCGGCATTGCATAGGAGTAGTTTAAGTTGTTTTCTTTTATTTTCCACAAACCAAATCCCCCATTTCCGCATCCATCCGCTCGAAAGGACTTCAATCTCAAGTCCTTCCTCGATAATAAACTCCACCTTACTGTGTTCCTTTGAGATCGATACTTGGCGATTCATTCTCATTTTATATTACTTGAACGATCGGTACACTGCCGTTTCGTGCCGCAGTCTTACTACCGCCTATAGCGGTGTGCTAAGATTTGCGCATCAAATTTTTGGCGTCGTTGCTGGGGAACACAGTCGTGTGAGTTTTCTGGACAGGGAGAACCTGAGAGAGAAGCCCTTCCATTTGTAAATTGTATTCCTTTGTTTTATTTCCTCGTATTTTGTTTTTAATTAGGTTGCTTTAGTAATTTTTGTTAGGTGTAGTATTTTGCACAATAGCATTTTTATTTTTTGAATCGTATTATCTTCACACTATGTGGGCACATCTCAATATCCGTTTCCGTTGGTGTAGAGATACCTCCCACTCTAGTGACGAATGCCCTACGGAGAATAGTAGGCATAATTCTTATAGCCCAGCATATGGAGCACCGACTTCGTCTGGTACTCTATATGGTGCGCGTAAGTCTTATGGCTACTCTGCTGAGCCTTTACCGTCATACTTCTTTTCGGCTTCAGCCCCCGCTGTTCCAAAGAATCCCGCAAGGAAGTGCCGGTTTTATCGGAGCACTGATCATGTCTTGAAGGACTGTGCCGAGTATCTTCGCCAATTGGACGAGGATGACGAGCCGGATATCCGGATCGTCCCAAATCCTAACTCTGGCGGCACACCTTCAACATCCGGTTATGTGTCGTTGTCACCTTCACATCTTGAAGGGTATGGCATGGACACGATCACCGGATGTGCGGCTGATCTATGCACCGACATTGCTGAGCCTATTCTCCATGTGCATCCACCACCTCTAGTGGATTCGATTCTTTGTGAGGAATCGGTGCTCGACTTTTATCCGAACACTACTCCTCCCCCTGTTGTGCATACTACACTCATCTCTGACGACATTGTTGATGATGTGTCGCAAGAGGAGGCTGGTGACTTTAGTGTTATGCCTGTTCCTAGGGAGCAGAACAACCTTCTAGGTGAAGAGGAGTTTTCCTCAGCACCGGTGGAGGAAGTCCAATTCTTAGGCATGGCCACTGTTGATCCCGCCGAACCTTGTAGCATTGATGACAATGCAAACATTCTTTTACTTACCCAACCTGATGGGAGTGAGACCGGGACCACTCCCCCGATTGATGTTTATTTATGTTCTTCGTCTTCTTTATTTCTTGATCCCCTTCGTTCATCTGAGTCTGTGCAGGTTGAATCTTCACAGGTACTTCAGGAGGACTTGGAGCTTTTTGCTCAAGTCAATGATGAGAGCATCCTCTCATGTGAGGAGGTTTATTCCCCCTCCGTAGAGGAAGCTCCACTCATTGCCTTCACCTCCTGCTGCCTCCCTGTTGACGACACCTTGCTAGGCAAGGATGTTTTTGGTGAGATGAGTGAGGACCAGGCCTCCTCCTCTTCTTACTTTCTTTTCCCTCTACCTATGAAGATCAGGTATTTATATTCGGGTAGAGGCGTGACTGTTCTTTCTCCGTATAGGTACCCGCTACCTACACGCATATTAGAACAGTTACCTGTCCACTTTTCTTTTCATAGGCCTATAAGCTAGAACTGTATAAAATCCGAATAAGACGTGCTGGGATGACAATAACCCCAGTAGTTATCCTTCTTTTCTGCATTTTTATTTCATCTAATCAAGTTTAGTTAGTAGTATTTTTTTTTCAGTTTTCTATTTTCTTTTGTTTCTGCGGAGCTGACCCCTGCAGGTATTCTTCTGGTTGGGTGCTGCAGCTTGGTCTAGAGTTAATCGCCAATCTTCTGGTATGCTCACTTGCTGAGCATTGGGTACTCTCTTCCCCTAGCCCTATTTTTATTTTCCTGTCATATATTATGCGGATTGTTTAGTTTAAGTCTGGGGGAGAGTAGTTTTGTTTACCCGCTCACGTGCACTATTGCACTGCATACTAGAAGATTTCATTTAAAATGTTTTGTTTATTTTCATTGCACACCACAACACCCACTTGAGCGCGCTTAGCCGTTGGCACGTCGCGAGTTGAATTTGTCTTTTTGTGTGATTTGGAAAATCATTGTGCTGGCTTAGGATTAAGAGGCAGAGTAAAATGTTGACTCCTGTAGTTCTCCTAGTCGAGTGCTCATGTCTCACATAGAAATTCGTGTAGATTCAATTTCTTTTTATGCTTTTAGTTTATATTTTTCTATTAGCGTAAATATTGTTTACTACACTCAACAATTGGTGAATCCGGTGTGAATCAAATGGTAGCATAGGGATGTGTGTAGACGTTCGTTAGCGTCGTATTGCCCGAGTCGGGAGAAAGGATTATCTTTCTCGGTGGCTAAGAACTTGCCCCAAGCGATTCTTGAAGCATGGGTATACGGTTAGTCAATTGCGTGAATGTGATATAGGCCATCATTTTGGCCCGGTTGAGCTTTTGTGCCCACTCCTATCGCTTTATCCTCATCAGCCCAGTTGTGCCTACCCTTTCTTTGATTCAACCCCACTGTTTTCTCACCAAAGCCTAAATGCCAATCCTAGTCGCACACCCAAATCTGAGCTTTAGCTGTTTATTATTTTCATGAGTTGGGTTGTTGATTTGGTGATATGTTTGTGAAGATGTGTATGTGTTTTATTGTTTAGCTGCTGAAAATGTTAAGAAAAGAAAAGAAGAAAATGAGAGAAAGAAAAGAAGTGAAAAGAAATGAAAAAGATATGAGCTTTAATGAAAAATCTGTGTAAAAATATATGTTTGGGAGTAGGCGGTGCACACACCCATGTTGTTAAGTCTAAGTCTGGGGGTGTGGTGCATCCGCGGGTTTTTTGGCTACTTGGATAGTGTTATGCATTTGCTCATTTGGGTTTTTGTGTTCTAAGCCTTCATGTTTATATTTGTTTACCTCACCTAAACCCAAGCCTCATCTAAAACCTTAAGTCCTATTGATTCACGCATTTGAGTCAAACCAGTGCCGTGGAGAGAGTGCGAACGGGAAAGCTTATAGTCACCGACATTGATGGATTTCAATGAGGGTTGTCTCGAGCCCCGATCTTTGGCAATGCTTGCCTCAGCGTTCAGTTTACTTTCTTCCTATGTACGACCTTATGATTCACCGTGATTCACTTTTTGAGTAAATGTAATATATAAATACGCCCCTAGAAAAGTATAAACTAATATGTATAATTAGAAATTTTGTCTACTGTACTTCTACGCACATGAGCATGCGACTTCGCATGGTACTCCGCTTGATAATTTCTTCGCCAGCTTATGTTTTTCCTGTCCGCGAGAGATGGTTTGCTCGGGACGCGCAAACAGTTAAGTCTGGGGGTGTGATGAGTCCCAAATATATACACATTTATGGACTCATCTGGGCCGATTTTCTAGTCCATGCACTTCACTTTAGACATATTTTCACTCATATTTGATACTCCATGCTAAGTGCACCTCTAGGCCCGTTTTGGTGTTATTTCTTGTTTATCTTAGCTATTAGTTTTCATGCATTGTTAAGTGCCACCTTCAGTGGCTAGATTGGTGTTGTATGCTGGAACAGGAGTCGTGCAGGTGTTCCCGGTACAATTCTGTACAGGAACACTGCGCACGATCACTGGTTCTATTGCGCACGACCACTGGTCGTGCGCCGCTGATCGTGTGCACTTAACCCTTTTTTTGAGTTCTGTCTCGGACAGTGCGCACGACCACCTACGATAGTGCGCACGACCACCGGTCGTGCGCCACTGTTCGTGCGCACTTAACATCAATTTTATGAGTTCTGTTTCGACCAGTGCGCACGACCACCTACGATAGTGCGCACGACCACCGGTCGTGCGCCACTGGTCGTGCGAACATGGTATTTTATAAATTTCTTACATTGCAGGCTCCACCCAGGCAGGCGCACGATCACAGGAGTCCAGCACGCACGACCACTGGTCGTGCGCCAATGACCGTGCGCACTATTTATTTCAGCGCCTATAAATACTCCTGCTCGCGAATTAGGTCGGATCCTTCACCGTTTTTCTCGCCCAGCTCCGCCATTCCGCCCATTTCCGCAGGTGTTCGCCCCCTAGGCCTCCTCCATCATCCAAGGGCTTCAAGGAGGAGATTCTACACTCATCTTCATCGCCAAGGAAAAATTTCTTCGCATCGGACGTGGCCGGATTGTAAAACGCTGGAGAAGACGGGTCCATTGGGAGGTGTGACAACCCTCCTCTACCCCGGACGATAGTTGGGACCGAGCTAGGATGCGGATTGACAACCCGGTGCTTCCTACCGTGAATCTACAACGAGCCTCCGGATTCGGTCGTATCTCTTGCCTTTTTCTCTTCCTTATGTTGATGTAATGTTTGTAATCTCTATATTTTGATGATGTATGCTATGAACTATTCTTTGTAATGCTTATTTCATTTATTTGGAATTATTTAGTTCATATGTGTTAATGAGGTGCGCCGCCATCCATTTTCCACTCCACCACCATGTCCGGTGCCGCACTAGCAATTGCTAGTGGCGTGCTTGTCGACGAGGTGTTTGCAACCCTCATTCCGTTAGCCTACTCGTCCATCCGCCTATCGAAGCGTGGCATCGCGGCCCGTGTAATCCATCCCGCTTAAACGAAGCAGTGCGCTCAAGGCCTGCACAGTTCGATCCCGCTTGCCTACTCGTCCATCCGCCCTTGCGACGCAGCGCGCTCAAGGCCTGCCTAGTCTCCATCCCGCCAAGCGAAGCATTGCATAGCGGCATTGCATAGGAGTAGTATTAGTTGTTTTCTTTTATTTTCCACAAACCAAATCCCCCATTTCCGCATCCATCCGCTCGAAAGGACTTCAATCTCAAGTCCTTCCTCGATAATAAACTCCACCTTACTGTGTTCCTTTGAGTTCGATACTTGGGGATTCATTCCCATTTTATATTACTTGAACGATCGGTACACTGCCATTTCGTGCCGCAGTCTTACTACCGCCTATAGCGGTGTGCTAAGATTTGCGCATCAATTGGTACTCACCAGGTCTAACAAATGACATTGGATTTTTTCAGACAGGTTTCCTAGGTGCTTCTGTGCTAGTGGAGGGCTCTGCTCCTAACCCTAGGTGATTAAATCTCATACAGAGATTTTCTGTGATATCATTGAGCTTCTGTCTCCTCCCATTGAGTGAGTCCTCAAAGGACTTTGCCTCAGCTAGCTCTTCTTTTAGATTTGTGTTTTTCTCTCTAAGTTTAATTAATTCTAACTCTTTATTGTTAATTTCATTTGTTAGGTTTTGATTTATTAGGTGCATTTCATCTTTCTTAAGGTTCTCTAATTCAGTTCTATCTATGTCTAATTCTTTTTCTACCCAAAGATGATCAATGCAGAAACCTTTAAAACATGATTTAAAATCATCAGAACTGAAGTCAAATTCATCAAAAATAGATACCTGATCATCTTCATCATCTGATGACATCCCTAGTGCCATCATGCAGGCTTCTTCTGCTGCTTCATCATCACTTTCAGATGATGAAGAGCTTAATTTTGCTTCAGAATCACTCCAGGTTTCAGCAATGAAACCCTTGGCTTTCTTCTTGTCCTTTCCTTTGAAGGACTTCTTCTTCAGCAATGTGCCCTGATTTGTTGCAGGTATAACAGATAACCTCCTTCTTTGGAGTTTTATCATATCTGGGTCTTGAATCTCTTTCTCTTCTCCTTGAGTCTTCAGTCTTGACCCATTTCTTGAATCTCCCAGCTAGCAGACTAAACATTTCATCTTCAGGAGTAGAGGGCTCTCCTTCAGTAGCTTTCAGAGCTAGGCTCTTTTGGATAGGAGCTGGAGTAGTTTCCCTTTCTTCTGATTCAGCCTTATTCTCTAGTAACATCTCATAAGACTTAAGCTTTCCTGGCAAAGCTTCAGTTGAGATCTCTCTGTGGCACCTGGACTCTCTGATTGCCCAGATTCTGGAATCCCATGAGCTAAGGAAGCACATGAGGATTTTATCATTAATTTCAGTCAAGTATATCTCCTTGTCTAAGCCTCTGAGCTCATTAATGATAATGCTGAATCTGTCATACATATCAACAACAAATTCTTCAGCTTTCTTTTGAAAGTTCTCATACTGGGATATGAGAAGGGACTTTCTGTCCTTTCTTTCATCAGCACTTCCTTCCACCATTGTGGTGAGTGAGTCCCATATTTCATTTGCTGATTGGCATTCAACAACCTTTTGGAAAATGTCATCTGACATTGTTGATACCAGAATATTCATGGCCTTGGCATCATATGCCTTGACCTTCTTCTCATCCTCTGTACATTCCTTTCTTGGGGCAGCCTCAGTTGTTGAGGATTCTCCTGCCTTCTTTCTGACTGGAGCTGGAGTACCTGTGAGAAGAACATTATTGATGTCTTCATCAATGGAGATCATATAAAGTCTTATTCTGGCCTTCCAGTGTAACATCCCCCAAACTGCTAGGCCCCTAGAGAATTTTTGTCATGACAAGTCATGACAAAAATAGGATAAGTGACACCGGGCACTAGGATGACCAGTTGAAAGGAGTGAAGAACCCATGGTGTGCACTCAGTCACCATGGGCCACCCTAGTGTAAAGTGAACTAAAAGAGGCTAAAGCACCTTGAGCATCACACATAGCCATTGAGGTCCCCCTAGGATGGATCAAGTACACAAAGTGGGCCAAAGAGGCCCCATGAACTCATTAAGATAGGAAGGAATGCACTTTGGGGTGCATTTAGCAATCTTGATGGCGTAGCCTAGGGGTGACCAATAGACTCCAATGAGCCAACCTAACCTCACCATGACCCCCATGACCATCCAAGTAGGTGAGTAGACCACTAGGGACCCTTGAGGCCAACCAAATTGGTCAAATTGACCAAAAGTCAACCTTAGGCCACCTAGATCAAACCCCCATAAATGAGGGCAATTGAACTCCAAATGATCAAATTGGACCCACCATCATGTGGCAACCCCCCTAGGGGACCTAATGGGACAAAAAGCCCCATCTTAGGACCACCAATTTGGGGAAATTGGGCCAATTACTAAAAAGCCCCAAATTGATCTATTTGTGCTAAAACCCTAAATTGACCTTAAATTTACCAAATTGACCTAGCACAACCCTCCATAAACATCAAGGGAAGTAAATGAGACCTAGATGATCCAAGGTGCACATTCAATTTTGGAGGATTAGGGCAAAATCACCAAAATACCCAAATTGCCCCTATAGGCAAATATGTGTAATCAAGCCCCATATGACCCCACCATGACTCAATTCCTCTTGGAATGGGTCCATAGGGTCCGAGATAATAATGTGGGCTAGTCACATTAAGTGGTGTAAGGTTGGATCAAGCCCCAAACCCAAAACCCCCAATTTAGCCTATTTGGGTCAAGTGAGCCCAAAACTCAAATCAAGTGGCCTTAGCCCAATCTCATGGCTCAAGTGGTAAGCCCACATGGTGACCAGACCATAGGCATGCTGAAATTCAAATTTGGAGGAATTGAATGCTTTGTCCAAGTGTCAAAAATGGAGGAAGAACATAAGGAAACAAAGAGGAGGAATTGAAGGGATGGGTGCCAAATGGCACCCCCTTTGCATTCCCTAAGCTCTCCTCTGAGCTGGGGGAGTAATTGCCCTCAGTTTGGGGCAGTGGGGAGGGATTTCCATTGGCTGGAAGGGGCGTCCAAGGAGCTGGCCGAAAATGCCTTAATGGCAACCCACCATATACCCCTCTCCTCCCTCATTTCACTCCACTACCACCTTCAGGACCTCCCAAGGAGTAAAACCCCTCAGTCGAGTGGAATATTCGAGCTCAGAGGAGGAGGATCGGCATGGGAGAGCTTGGAGCATGGTCGGCCATGGCGGTTCCGTGAAAAGTCCACCATCAAGCTCGATTGAGGCAAGTTCCTTCCCCCCTCCATCTGTGCTATATTCTAGACCCATCTAGGAGAGATATCAGGCTCAAATGAGCACGATCCCATGTGAGATAGTGAGAGTTTTCTCGAGTTTTTCTTCTTGCTCGGGATCGCCGGAGAAGCTATCTCCGGCGGCCGTGTCGCCGCCTGGCATTAGCCACCACCTCAACGGAGGTGGTGGAGGCGGTGGCCGGCGGTGGTGAGCTGTAGGTAGCTGGGAAATAGCAGCGGAAGGTGGCCCAGCGGGATCGAATCTGAGCCCTTTGCTCACGGGGAAGACGACCTCAGAGCCGTTGGATCTGGCGGGCTAAGCTAATCGCAGACCATTATGTATGTATTATATATTTTTATGAAATTTGTCACACTAATCACCCAATTTTGGAAGCTTGTTTCGAGGCCCTTAGAGGCCATATAATGAAAAATGACCAGCGACAAGTCCTGTAGATCTGGATGTCTTCTTTCATTTGAAAGTAAAATCAAATCATTTGGTCAAGTGTAGCTCCTTCTATGCCATTTTTGGTGTGACATGTATATATTTGTATTTTGTTAAGATAAACAATTTGTACACAACTTGCATGTTGACTTCACCTAGGTTGGGCTCATTTCTGGAGATAGTGATCAACATGAATATTGTAGACCTTGAGGTTACTTTTAAAATGCCACTGATTTCATGTCATTTGGTCAAGTGTGGCTCCTTCTATGCCATTTTTGGTGTGACATGTATATATTTGTATTTTGTTAAGTTAAACATTTTGTACAGGACTTGCATGTTGATTCACCTAGGTTGGGCTCATTTCTGGAGAGAGTGATCAACATGAATATTGTAGACCTTGAGGTTACCATTAAAATGCCACTGATTTCATGTCATTTGGTTTAGTGTAGCTCCTTCTTTGCCATTTTTTTGTGACATGTATATATTTGTATTTTGTTAAGTTAAACATTTTGTACATGACTTGCATGTTGACTTCACCTAGGTTAGGCTCATTTCTGGAGGTAGTGATCAACATGAATATTGTAGACCTTGAGGTTACCTTTAAAATGCCACTAATTTCATGTCATTTCGTCAAGTGTAGCTCCTTCTATGCCATTTTTGGTGTGACATGTATATATTTGTATTTTGTTAAGATAAACAATTTGTACAGAACTTGCATGTTGACTTCACCTAGGTTGGGCTCATTTCTGGAGATAATGATCAACATGAATATTGTAGACCTTGAGGTTAACTTTAAAATGCCACTGATTTCATGTCATTTGGTCAAGTGTAGCTCCTTCTATGCCATTTTTGGTGTGACATGTATATATTTGTATTTTGTTAAGTTAAACATTTTGTACAGGACTTGCATGTTGACTTCACCTAGGTTGGGCTCATTTATGGAGGTAGTGATCAACATGAATATTGTATACCTTGAGGTTATCTTTAAAATGCCACTTATTTCATGTCATTTCGTCAAGTGTAGCTCCTTCTATGCCATTTTTGGTGTGACATGTATATATTTGTATTTTGTTAAGTTAAACATTTTGTACAAGACTTGCATGTTGACTTCACCTAGGTTAGGCTCATTTCTGGAGGTAGTGATCAACATGAATATTGTAGACCTTGAGGTTACCTTTAAAATGCCACTGATTTCATGTCATTTAGTCAAGTGTAGCTCCTTCTATGCCATTTTTGGTGTGACATGTATATATTTGTATTTTGTTAAGATAAACAATTTGTACAAAACTTGCGTGTTGACTTCACCTAGGTTGGGCTCATTTCTGGGGATAGCGATCAACATAAATATTGTAGACCTTGAGGTTACCTTTAAAATGCCACTGATGTCATGTCATTTGGTCTAGTGTAGCTCCTTCTATGACATTTTTGGTGTGACATGTATATATTTGTATTTTGTTAAGTTAAACATTTTGTACAGGACTTGCATGTTGACTTCACCTAGGTTAGGCTCATTTCTGGAGGTAGTGATCAACATGAATATTGTGGATCTTGAGGTTACCTTCAAAATGCCACTGACTTCATGTCATTTGGTCAAATGTAGCTCCTTTTAGGCCACTTTTGGTGAGACATGTATAAAAGTGTATCTGGTGTGCTTAGTGATTTTGTCTCATGCAAATGCTTTGAAAATTTGTCCATGCCTTAGACATGATATCAACCACCTCTAGTTAAGAATTCAACTCATGTGCATGAGTGGATTTCTCTGAACTTCAAGTTGAAGTTTTGGACTTAAGGGAGTAGGAAAAATAGGGGTGCAATTAACAAGAATGTAATAAATGAAAATTAAGGATAAATACACCTTGAATTAATATGAGACTTAGGACCTGGTGTTTTTAGACCAACATCGAACTATAATAATTTTCCCAAAATTTATTGAAGTCCTAACATAGTACTTGTAGTGAAAACTCTTATTGGCACACCACTTGTATTAAATGAATATTATGGACAAATATTACTTGAAAAATTATGAAACTTAGGCATTGATGTTTTTAGGTCAATAATATACTTCTGTAATTTATTCAGATTTTATTGAAACCTGTAGGTGGTGGTTGTAGTGCAAACTCTTATTGACACACCACTTGTATTAAATGAATATTATGGACAAATATTACTTGAAAAATTATGAAACTTAGGCTCTGAAGTTTCTAGGTCAATTTTATGCTACCATGAATTTATCAGAATTTATAGAGGTCTGTAGATGATACTTGTAGTGTAAATCTTTGTTCACACCCCACTCATGTAAAGTAGAAATTGTGGTTAAACAATCTTTGGAAGAATATGGAATATAGAATTTGAGGTTGTTAGATCATTACTCACTGTGAACCTATGGTAAGAACTTGGAACTCATTAAGACTTGATAGGACCAAGGTTATGTCTTAAGAGTCAAACCTAGTTCAATCCCACCTTGGTCTGCGAACAGTAGAAACTAAAAACATAAATTCGGACCCCTTTTTATGGTCACCACCCCTAGAGTTACTAACTCTAAGAGAATTGCAGATGTCCAATTGGGATTGAAGGATTAATTACCACGGGCAGTCATCGGAAATAAAGAAGGGGTGCGTTTAGTGAAACTATCAATTCAGAAACTTGACAAGGACCTATTAAGGGATGCGAAGGATGACTTAGCAAGAAGTGAAAGAACTATATAGTTAAGCGTTAGGGAAGCGAATGATGACTTAGCAAGAAGTGAAAATTGTGATTGAGAGATAACACAGGGAAATGGTCGGTCACTAGGAATGACATGGTTCGGTGTTCAATAGAACACCGACACATGTCTTCCCGAGTCAAATGGTAATCCACCCTAGGATGTTAGAGCAATTGGAGAGCAAATGGGCATACAAGAATGGGCAGCAACTAAATAAAATAAATATCATGGAAAGGGGGATTTGGGCTTCAGTCACCATCACATTCCCTAGTACCGTTGCGAGCCCTTCACCGAGTAATCCACGGGAAGTCCAGGATTCACCCCAAGCTTCTAAGATTAACTAACAAAAGACAAGAGTAGTAAAGTAGGAGAGCTTGAAACATAACCTTCCTCCCAATTATGGAAGGGAAAGGAATAAGGACTGGGATAGTCCTGCGAGCGATAGACTCGGGTTATATGGAAGGACTGGGATAGTCCTGCGAGCGGTAGGCTAGGGTTATAAGGAAGGCCTGGGATAGTCCTGCGAGCGGTAGGCTCGGATTATAAGAAAGGACTGGGATAGTCCTGCGAGCGGTAGGCTCGGGTTATATGGAAGGATTGAGATAGTCCTGCGAGCGGTAGGCTCGAATTATAAGGAAGGACTGGGATAGTCCTGCGAGCGGTAGGCTCGGGTTATAAGGAAGGACTGAGATAATCCTGCGAGCGGTAGGCTCAGGTTATAAGGAAGGAATGGGATAGTCCTGCGAGCGGTAGGCTCGGGTTATAAGGAAGGACCGCGATAGTCCTGCGAGCGATATGCTCGGGTTATAAGGAAGGACTGGGATAGTCCTGCGAGCGGTAGGCTCGGATTATATGGAAGGACTGGGATAGTCCTGCGAGCGGTAGGCTCGGGTTATAAGGAATGACTGGGATAGTCCTGCGAGTGGTAGACTCAGATTATAAGGAAGGACTGGGATAGTCCTGCGAGCGGTAGGCTCAGGTTATAAGGAAGGAATAGGATAGTCCTGCGAGCGGTAGGCTCGAGTTATAAGGAAGGACTGGGATAGTCCTGGGAGCGGTAGGCTCGGGTTATAAGGAAGGACTGGGATAGTGAAAGTATCTAGTCGCAACCTAAATCACCTAGAGGGGGGGGGGGGGGGGGGGGTGAATAGCTAGATTCTGCGTCTTTTTGCGGAATAAAAATATCGGAAGTAAAAGCACACAGAAAAGTAAGCACAACACAACACAGAGAATTTATAGTGGTTCCCCGATGTGGGTAGTCCACTTTCCCGCCTCGCCTATCTAGCACTCCAAGGCTAGATTCAGCTACTTCACCAAACTCGGATCAATCAATATCCTACTACTCGGAGTTCACAACTCCTACAAGCTCGGAGCAAGAATACTCCTACAACAACTCGGAGAACAAACTTCTCCTACAAACTCGGAGCACACAAGATCCTATAACTCGATCCTCAAACAAGGATCTACACAATAACTCGGAAGCAAGCTTCCTACAAGATTTAAAATAAGGTTCTTACAACAACACAGTAAATTGAAAAACAATCTTCTTAAACTTCCGATGAAGTTCTTCTTCAGACCTTGAGAGATAGATTTCTTCTTCTTAGCAATAAACTTCAGTCCTTTGAATGAAGAATGAAGAAATCTTGAAAACGATTTGAAGCTAGATCTGAGAACTTGAATCGACTTGATCAACAGAAGATGAGAGCTAATCGGATCTTGATCTTGTCGATTGAATCTTTAGAAGACAAAACACGAATCGCTGGCTTTGTCGGAGACGAAACACTTGCGTGAGAACAGTCGGCCGTCAGTAGTAATTTGCGATTTCTTTTTCAATTCACGATTAGGGTTATCTGGAAATAATCCTTAGGTATTTATAGAGTCTTCTTCCAACGATCATAAGCGCGAATTAGGGATCTAGCTCCACGTGTACTGTACATGGAGAAAGCCCTAAAGAATACGCCGTCGAATTAAACCGGAGAATACCTGCAGACCGATTCGGCGATATGGAATAACCGAATGGCATTAACCGAATTTATTCGGTTAAACCATATGGTCGAATTCGGCAGCTCTAGGGATTCGACTAAACAGATTCACCGAATTACAATAACCGAATTCGACTATTCTTATACTTAGAAAAATAAACCTTTCGGACAGGGATTAGCCGAATTCGGTTATATCCATTCAAACCATATAGTCGAATTCGACTATATGTTCCAAATGATATAATCGAAGTTTACTTGGGTTATTTTCCATTCTCAATTGATTCCATCATCAGCTCTAGTCCTTCTTCTCTAGCACTTTGTAAATGAAGTACATCCCAATAGAGAGATTTCACATGAGCCAACACTTTGGTCTATACAATGAGGGATTACATTGCATAGGCCTGTGTTTGACGACTCATTGAAACCTGACATTGGTTTGTACTTAGAGTGGAATAACTGTCATATCACAGCTAAAGTGCATAATCAAATACAATTACAATTCATCTTAGTTTGAAGGGGACTTCTTCAAATCAAGGCTATTGTGGATACAATACCCAACAATCTCCCCCTATTTGAAGAAGTCAGAACCCTATCTACTAAGGTGAATTGCACAGAAATAATAAATATAGCAAGTAAAGAACTGAACTATGTGGATATATAAAAGCATCATAAACAAAAACTTAAGTCCACCAAGAATTAATTAGACATCAATATATAAATGTTCTTAAAAGAGAAATAGAGTCTGGAGATCATGCATCCATCATTTCTCTTTTGTCTTTCCCTTTTGAATCTTCTTCAATTGTCTGGTAAAATAGGCCCTTGGCTTTGGATAGTATCTTGGAGGAGGAGAAGGAGGCTTTTCATCATCTTGATGGTTCCTGTAGTGAATTCTTCTCTTGAGCCTAGCCATCTCCCATTTGTGGATCTCATCTCTATCATAGTGATTGTCAATAGACTCATTTGAGTTCATAACAAGATTATAAGTGTCCAAAATAATATTCCTGGATTCCGGACTCCACAGTTCTCCAACAATCTTCCTGGGATGAGGTGCTCTTGGTTCTAGAAATCTGGGACCTGCAGCCCTTCTAGCGTCATGCATAAAACCACCTGAGCTTGATCCTCCTTGATCAACTCTAGCTCTTTTCCTGAAGTTTTCTTCTTCATCGTCTGACCAATGATAATTTTCAGGAGGAATAAAGGGTTCACACGGAGCAGCAAATTGAATTTCTGGATGGAATTCTTCAGACGGAAATGCTGGCTGCGCAGAAGATTGGCCTGGCCCTTGGAAACCATGGGCATAGCCTCTTGACAATTCATTGTGCAACCACATTTGATTTTGATGCAATTCATTGTGCACACATTTGATTTTGATGCAGATAACCATATAGATCTTGAAACTTGACATCAATACCTCTTGAGATTTCTGAGAGCTGTGATTGAACATTCATATATGATTCTTGAATTCTTCCGTCTATCTCTCTATTCAAATCAAAAATTTGCGTTTGAATCCTTTCATGCAATCTTTCCTCCCCCTTTCTGACTTCTTCAGTCAGGGTTTGGATAATTTCATTCTTCACACTTTGGAGAGAGTTCTGAACGGCCGATCTTCCCCTCACTGCATCCTCAAAAATATATTGCTGATTTTCAGAGAGTTTGGTAGTGTTATCACAAATCGAGTGTAGTCCATCCACTACATGCTTTAGGGTGGAAGCCCCCATCGAGAAATATTCATCTTGCTTTTCTTTGACCTTGTCTAAACTGTGAGCTACTGAGTGTAAGTGATTTCCCATTCCCTTCTCTATGGCTCTGGTCTTGTCAAAAACCTGATGGAGAGCAAATTCAGAGAATCTTTTATGCTTTACAAGCAGTTCTTCCAAATTGATCATCATGGAGTCTCCAGCAGAGGGAGGTTGAGCTTGGAGTGGAGAAGATATTCCAAAATCATCTTCAGCGACCAGAAAATCACTTGAATCTACATCATTCATATAGTGATAAAATTGAAGAGCATCGAGGGTGTCATCAGTTTGAACTGGAGGAGGGGTGGAGCCTTCATTTCTCTTATCTTCAACAGTTATCTGTATTTTGTGAATCTTGGGGTGAGGCACATATTTCTCTTTCATCCTAGAGGTAGAGGTAGAAGGCCCTGCTTCATGTTCATCTTCAAGAATGAGTGTAATATTTTCAGGAGGCGGAGTTGGCTCTGGCTTATCTTGCTCTTCTGCAGCAGAATGAGAATGATCAGTGTGGACATTCTCCCCCTCAATCTGAGCAGGGAGTTCATCTTCTGGAAGAGAATCTTTGCTCTTAGCTGACTTAGCTATCTTCATTGAATCAGCATCTGGGTCATCTCCCCCTTCATCATTACCATCACTATCATCATTTCCACCAATATTGTCATCTGCCTTGGAAGGAGAGCTGTGAGGAGTAGGAATCTTTGGAGATGGAGCAGGAGAAATTACATGAGAATCTTGTTGGCCTGTTTCTGGTATCTTAGAACACTCCCCCTTGGAAGGTTCACATTCTGTTTCACTTTCTTTTTCACTTGCTTTTGCAGTTTCTTTTTCAGGAGAGGAAACTGGAGAGTTACTGGCAAAGTTCCTTTCAGACTCATCACAGAGGATCTTTTTAGCTTTTGAAACAACTGGAGTCAGCACCTTGGTCTCACCGACTTTCCTGGACCATCTTTCAATCATGGAGGAGTCTATTCTTTTGAAATGGTGGAGAGGGGTTCCTGTCTTTATACTGAATCTGACTTTGTCTAATCGATTGAGATATAAGGAGAGAATTCTTCCAAAGTTAGGAGTGTCCAGACTGGCTGAAATTCTGTCAAACAATACACTGCCCCAATCAACCCTTTTTCTGCAGATTACTGAGCCGAGTAATTTAAACATATCATTTGAAATGTAGTCGTGAGAGCCAACTTTACACAACAGAACTTTTCCCATAATATCGGATAGCAATTTCCCTTCCTCATTCATCTGCTTCCTATAGATTGATGTTGTTCCCTTAGGCAATCCACAAAACTACAGTGCCTTTTTGAAATCCTTGGAAGAGAAATCATCTGATTCAGTTACCACTGGTAGTTTGAGAAGTTTAGTCAATCTAGAGGGAGAAACTTTGACTGGGAAATCGCCTATTCTGCTCTTGATCACTGACCCTTGCTTCCTGAGCTCTGCATGCTTGAATAACTTCAACACCTCCTTCTCAAGAACCTTGCACGGATGCTCGAGAATGAAGCCTAGTCCTGCGACTTCGAGAGTCAACACAACATTTCGAAATTCATCCACCGAACTGTCGAACCCAGTTCTCACGAGCTCACTGCCGGAGAGCAACTTGCTCGACTGCTTATTGGTCATTGCGAATGGAAGATTGGATAAGAACGATCGAGGGAGACGAGCCGGCGGAAGGATCGCACGAACGGAGTTCGGAGTCGGAAATGAAGCGACGGATGAATTCGAGGGTGCGAAGCGTTCAGATTTCTCTTTTAAGAATCATTTATATAGAGTTGGAAATTAGGAGAGAGAGTGCGTACCTGATATTTTGAATCGAGGCTCTTCGAAATCCAGTAAATAATAAGAAGGAAATTTGAATTCCGGAAGCTTCGTCATTCGGCTATAAGGATTAGTCGAATTCGATTAAACAAATTCGCCGAATTCGGTTAAAGGATTTCGATTAGCCGAATTCGGTTAATTGAATTCGCAGAATTCGACTAAATGGTATAGTCGAATGAGATTCGATGATATCTTCCGAAAAGAAAATTCGACTATTCCAATTTGTCTTCTGGGAGAAGGAATTTTCTGATTTTCTGAGCTTGTTTCTAAGATTCTTTGTTTAACATGCCAAGCTCCATTTTGAAATAGTTGAACTTTGATTCGTCGAGCGGCTTTGTGAAAATGTCTGCAATTTGCCGATCTGTCGGGACATAGCTGAGTTCAATGTCCTTGTGCTCCACATGCTCCCGGATGAAGTGGTAACGGATCTCAATGTGCTTTGTCCTGCTGTGAGACACCGGATTATTGGCAATTGCAATAGCGCTTGATGAATCACAGTACATAGGAATTTTCTTAAGCTTCAAATTGTAGTCTTCAAGTTGGTTTCTTATCCACAGCAATTGTGCACAACAACTGCCTGCGGAGATATACTCCGATTCAGCGGTTGAAATAGCAACACAATTCTGTTTCTTGCTACTCCAGGAGATAAGCCGTTTCCCTAAGAATTGGCACGTTCCTGAGGTACTTTTCCTGTCGTCTTTGCTTCCTGCAAAATCAGCATCTGAAAAACCTGTTAGCTCAAAATCATTACTTCTTGGGTACCATAAGCCAAGATTTGGTGTGCCTTTAATGTATCTCAAAATCCTCTTTGCAGCGGAGTAGTGAGATTCCTTAGTGTTCACCTGAAATCTAGCACAAACACATGTTGAGAACATTATATCCGGTCTACTCGCAGTAAGGTAGAGCAAGGATCCAATTATGCTTCTAAACTTGGTTTCATCAAAAGGTTTCCCTTTCTCATCCTTGTCTAGAGACATAGCTGAACCCATTGGAGTCCTCATAGAGGTTGCATTCTCCATTCCGAATTTCTTAATTAACTCTTTGGTAAACTTCGTCTGAGAGATGAAAATTCCGTCCTCAGATTGCTTTACCTGAAGTCCTAAGAAATACTTCAGCTCTCCCATACTGCTCATCTCAAATTTCCCTTGCATCAAGTTAGAGAACTTTTTGCAGAGGTTATCATCGGTAGATCCAAAGATGATGTCGTCGACATAGATTTGCACTAGCAAAATCTTGCCTTTTACTTCCCTAAGAAAAAATGTCTTGTCTATCTTTCCTCTTGTGAATTTGTTTTCAAGAGGGAAGCTAGACAGCGTCTCATACCAAGCACGGGGAGCTTGCTTGAGACCATATAAAGCTTTTCGTAAGAAATAAACATAATCAGGAAAAGAGGAGTCAACAAAACCTGGGGGTTGTTCTACGTATACTTCTTCCTTTATATCACCATTAAGGAAGGCTGACTTCACGTCCATTTGATAGACCTTAAATCCCTTGTGAGCAGCATACGCTAGAAACAACCGAATCGCTTCGAGCCTTCCCACGGGAGCAAATGTTTGATCAAAGTCGATCCCTTCTTCTTGTCTGTACCCTTGAGCAACAAGTCTGGCCTTGTTCTTGATGATCACACCATCTTCGTCCAGCTTGTTTCTGAATACCCATTTTGTTCCGATGACATTCTATCCTTTGGGTCTGGGTACAAGCTTCCACACTTTGCATCTCTTAAACTGATTGAGTTCCTCTTGCATTGCGATGATCCATGAAGCATCGTTCTTTGCTTCATCGAATTTCTTTGGCTCAACCTGTGATAGAAAGCTTAAATACAAAACCTCATTAGCTGTACCTCTTCTTGTTCTTACACCGACATGGGTATCTCCAATAATTTGCTCAGTAGGATGGTCCCTTAAATGTCTGATCATTCCAGCATTTAGATGACCGTGAGGTTCCTGCACTCCAGGTGCATCTTCATCTTCTTGAGGATCATCTTCCTCACATGTAGATGGAATATTTACTTCAATAGACTTTGGAACGTCTTCCTTTACAACTTCTTCTAAATTTCGTTCCTTGAATCTTGCATCTGCATCTTCAACAAAGACACTAGAAGAGTTGCTTTGAAGCATACTCGTCTCATCAAATATAACATTATAAGTTTCTTCTACAACCAGGGTTTTCTTGTTGAAAATCCTATATGCCTTACTATGGCTACTATAACCTACAAAAATACCTTCAAAACATTTTTCACTAAATTTAGTTTTGTAATATTTCCCGTTATTAAGTACGAAGCATTTACTACAAAAAATTCTAAATTAAGACAGGGTTGGTTTCTTGCCCTTCAGAAGTTCATAAGGAGTCTTATGATGATTCTTGTTGATCAGTGCTCTGTTTTGCACGTGGCAAGCAGTGTTGATGCCTTCAGCCCAGAAGTATTCTGGTAGTGAAGAGTCACTCAACATTGTTCTGGAAGCCTCTATGAGTGTTCTATTCTTTCTCTCAGCTACTCCATTTTGTTGAGGAGTACGGGGAGAGGAAAACTCATGAAAGATACCTAGGCTTTCACAAAATTTGGTCATAGCTCCAGACTTGAATTCTGTGCCATGATCACTTTTGATTTTGACCACAGAACATTCTAACTCATTCTGGATCTGCTTGACGAATATGGTGAAAGAAGCAAAGGTGTCTGACTTGTGTTTCAGAAAGAATACCCAAGCAAAACGTGAGTTGTCATCAACAATAACTAACGTATAAGACTTACCTCCTAAACTTCGGATTGGCATGAGACCAAATAAGTCCATATGGAGCAGATATAAGCATCTGGTAGAATCTTTGCCAGTAATGCTGTTAAAGGTAGCCCGAGTCTGCTTACCCATTTGGCATGCATGACACGGTCTTTCTTTAATGCACTTAACATCTGGAGCATCACGAACTAAATTGTGAGAAAATAACATACTTATAGTTTTGAAATTTATATGTGCTAGTCTCTTGTGCCACTGGTCACAAAGAGATGCACTATCTTTTGCTAAAAGACACACTGGTGTAGAAGAGTCTAAACAAAGGAAATTTAAGCAGAAGATATTCCTACTCCGAGTGCCTGTTAAAATAGTTTCTGACGTGTCAGACGACTTTATCAAGCACTAGTCCTTGTAGAACTCAACCATATAGCCTTTGTCACATAGTTGACTTATGCTAATGAGATTATGTTGTAATCCTTAACATAAGCTACATCTGTGAAAGAGACTATACCATTGGTAATCATACCGTAGCCTTTCGTGATTCCCCGATCAGACCCGCCAAAAATAACTTTTGGTCCATCTTTCACAGGGGTATACTCTTGTAATAAACTTCTTGTTCCGGTCATGTGCCGAGAACATCCACTGTCCAAGTACCATATTGGATTTGAATTGGCCTTTGGACAAACCTGCAATCAATAATCAATTGCCCTTAGGAACCCAAACAGATTTGGGTCCTTGGTTTCTTGTCAGATGACCGCCATTTGGAGTGTTAACACTGCGAGGAGTCACTCTTGCATTGTTACCTCGTGGGGTCTTAACATAACTATAATTAAACCAGCAATCAATGACGAAGTGACCAACTTTGCCACAGCACCAACAATCGAACCGATTGTACCTTCTCTTTGTCTCCTGTTTTACTTTTTGAACGGGAGGTGCAACAGGAGTAGCTTTCTTATATGATTCTTTCTTATAAGATGCTTTCTTAGAAGTGGGGGCCTCATGGTGGCAGCACACACATGGCTCTAACTTCTTCTCAACAGGTTTGGGTGCAATCATTTTGATTTTTGGAGCCTTCTTAGCAGCTGATCCGTGAACAAATGGACCGTGATCCTTGAGGAGTACTTCTTCATGAGGAGCTTTGAATGGAGACACATCAAAGTTCCGGGTTCTGGTCCATCCTTGATATCTGTTGCTAGATTCAACATGTGTTGGTCTAGCAAAGTGACCAAAGGATGAGTCAAGGTCGAATGGATTTGTCAGAAAAACTACCTTCCTGAATGAAGGTTGACCTTGATTTTCAGTCCCTTTTCCTTTCATGGCTCTTTTCTCAGCAGCCTTACTAGTTTCAGCCTCATGACCAATGCCACTACCCTTTGCAGGAGTAGAGAACCTATCAATGAGTGGAAGAATAGTCTTAGGCTTCGAGAAGCTTTCTACGAGCTTTCTTTCTACCTTCAACTTATCTTCTAGTTGATTTATAGTTTTCTCCTTAAGATTCAACAACTCAGTGGAGCTTTTCAGTTCGTCTTTCAAGTGTTGGATTTCATCTTTAAGAGGAGTTAATTGTTCAATTTCCTCCCTCAAAGCTAATTCCACCGTCTTGAGAGATTCAATTTCTTTTGACTGGGATCTGACAACCTTGCGGCATTTGTCAAATCCCTTCACAAGGGCTTTGTACCGAGTCATTAAATCTGACTCCTCCTCTGATGAGTAGCCGTAATTTGCAACGGATGCAGTCTCACATTCAGAAGCGGAAAGAGGAGTATGAGAGTTTACCTTCCCCTTATAAGAGGAGTCGCCTACTTCTTCATTCGATTGTGCCATAAGCCCAAAGTAGGCTTCTTCTTCTGAGCTTGATGCATCAGTGTCGCTGTCGCTCAGAGTCTTGGCCTTTTTAGCGAGGAAGCTCTTTTCCTTCTTCTTTCCTTTGAAGGATCTCTTTTCTTCCTTCTTCGATCCTTCCTTCTTCTTATATGGACACTCGGCAATTACATGTCCTGGCTTATTGCAGCAATAGAAAATAATGTCAGTAGAATCATGTTTGTTCGGTTTAGATTTATACCTGTCATTATTGTAGTCCTTCTTGTGATGATCACCATCACATCTTGATCTTCTGTGATCTGAAGCAGAAGATTGGCCTCTTTTCTGCTTTCTTTTATTAAGAAGTCTTTTGAATTGCTTGGAGAGAAGTGAAAATTCTTCGTCAGACATGTCAGAGTTTGATGAGCAGCTTGCAGACTCATCATCCTCTTCAGATAACAGAGTTCTTATGGATGTCTTGACTTTGCTTTTCTTTGATCCTTCAGCTTTCAGTGCCATAGATCTTTCCTTCCCGGAGGTCCTGTTGCTTTCTTCCTCAGCTTTCCTAATGCTGAGCTTGAGCTCATGTGACAACAGTTTTCCGAATAAGATTTGCGGCTCCATAGTGGTCAACTTGCCGAATTCTCTGATTGCAATGGCCTTGGTATCCCATTCTTTCGTCAGGGATCTCAAGAACTTATCATTCATTTCGCGAACAGAAAATTCACGGTCATAGTTCCTAAGACCATTTACGATCTTAAAGAACTTCTCATAGGTTTCAGAAATGGAGTCTCTTGGATCTTGCTTGAAAGCTTCGTATTCTTGGTTCAGCAACGATCTTCGGTCATCCCTCACTTCTTCAGTACCTTCCATCAGAACAACTAGAGAATCCCACATCTCTTTGGCAGATTTGCAGTGAATCAGATTTTGCAGCATCGAGTCATCCACTGCACCGACTATGATATTTTTTTCCTTCTTGTCTAGAGCGACAAGAGCGATCTCATCTTTAGTAAGTTCTAACATCTTCTTCGGAATCATGATTGTAGAGTTTATTCAAGATGGCTTTGTAGGAACATGTGGACCTTCTTCCACTATTTGAAAAATCCTTGGATCGGCGGCCTCCATGTAGAATCTGACTCTTTCCTTCCACATGTGGAAATTCTCTTTGGTGCAAACTGGCAACTTGACAGAGTCCTTTGATCTTTCCATTCCAGACATGCTTGACCAAGCGACTAGATAAGGAGATCTTGTTCAAGGTGTTAGCCTTTTGTGAAAAACCTCCCTCTGATACCAATTGAAAGTTTCTAGTCGCAACCTAAATCACCTAGAGGGGGGGGGGGGGGGGGGGGGTGAATAGGTAGATTCTGCGTCTTTTTGTGGAATAAAAATATCGGAAGTAAAAGCACACAGAAAAGTAAGCACAACACAACACAGAGAATTTATAGTGGTTCCCCGATGTGGGTAGTCCACTTTCCCACCTCGCCTATCTAGCACTCCAAGGCTAGATTCAGCTACATCACCAAACTCGGATCAATCAATATCCTACTACTCGGAGTTTACAACTCCTACAAGCTCGGAGCAAGAATACTCCTACAACAACTCGGAGAACAAACTTCTCCTACAAACTTGGAGCACACAAGCTCCTACAACTCGGTCCTCAAACAAGGATCTACACAATAACTCGGAAGCAAGCTTCCTACAAGATTTAAAATAAGGTTCTTACAACAACACAGTAAATTGAAAAACAATCTTCTTAAACTTCCGATGAAGTTCTTCTTCAGATCTTGAGAGATAGATTTCTTCTTCTTAGCAATAAACTTAAGTCCTTTGAATGAAGAATGAAGAAATCTTGAAAATGATTTGAAGCTAGATCTGAGAACTTGAATCGACTTGATCAACAGAAGATGAGAGCTAATCGGATCTTGATCTTGTCGATTGAATCTTTAGAAGACGAAACACGAATCGCTAGCTTTGTCGGAGACGAAACACTTGCGTGAGAACAGTCGACCGTCAGTAGTAATTTGCGATTTCTTTTTCAATTCACGATTAGGGTTATCTGGAAATAATCCTTAGGTATTTATAGAGTCTTCTTCCAATGGTCATAAGCGCGAATTAGGGATCTAGCTCCACGTGTACTGTACATGGAGAAAGCCCTAAAGAATACGCCGTCGAATTGAACCGGAGAATACCTGCAGACCGATTCGGCGATATGGAATAACCGAATGGCATTAACCGAATTTATTCGGTTAAACCATATGGTCGAATTCGGCAGCTCTAGGGATTCGACTAAACAGATTCATCGAATTACAATAACCGAATTCGACTATTCTTATACTTAGAAAAATAAACCTTTCGGACAGGGATTAGCCGAATTCGGTTATATCCATTCAAACCATATAGTCGAATTCGACTATATGTTCCAAATGATATAATCGAATTTTACTTGGGTTATTTTCCATTCTTAATTGATTCCATCATCAGCTCCAGTCCTTCTTCTCTATCACTTTGTAAATGAAGTACATCCCAATAGAGAGATTTCACATGAGCCAACACTTTGGTCTATACAATGAGGGATTACATTGCATAGGCCTGTGTTTGACGACTCATTGAAACCTGACATTGGTTTGTACTTAGAGTGGAATAAACTGTCACATCACAGCTAAAGTGTATAATCAAATACAAATACAATTCATCTTAGTTTGAAGGGGACTTCTTCAAATCAGGGCTATTGTGGATACAATACCCAACAGATAGTCCCGCGAGCGATAGACTCGGGTTATAAGGAAAGACTGGCGTAGTCTAGCGAGTGGTAGGCCCGTAGTTTAAATATAAGACTGGTGTAGTCTAGCGAGCGGTAGGCTCGTAGTTTAAATATAAGACTGGTGTAGTCTAGCGAGCGGTAGGCTCGTAGTTTAAATATAAGACTGGTGTAGTCTAGCGAGCGGTAGACTCGTAGTTTAAATATAAGACTGGTGTAGTCTAGCGAGCGGTAGGCTCGTAGTTTAAATATTAGACTGGTGTAGTCTAGCGAGCGGTAGGCTCGTAGTTTAAATAAAGGACTCGTGTAGTCTAGCGAGCGGTAGACTCGTAGTTTAAATATAAGACTGGTGTAGTCTAGCGAGCGGTAGGCTTGTAGTTTAAATATAAGACTGGTGTAGTCTAGCGAGCGGTAGGCTCGTAGTTTAAATATAAGACTGGTGTAGTCTAGCAAGCGGTAGGCTCATAGTTTAAATATAAGACTAGTGTAGTCTAGCGAGCGGTAGACTCGTAGTTTAAATAAAGGACTGGTGTAGTCTAGCGAGCGGTATGCTCGTTAATTAAATATAAGACTGGTGTAGTCTAGCGAGCGGTATGCCTGTAGTTTAAATATAACACTGGTGTAGTCTAGCGAGCGGTAGGCTCGTAGTTTAAATATAAGACTGGTGTAGTCTAGCGAGCAGTAGGCTCGTAGTTTAAATATAAGACTGGTGTAGTCTAGCGAGCGGTAGACTCGTAGTTTAAATAAAGGACTAGTGTATTCTAGCGAGCGGTAGGCTCATAGTTTAAATATAAGACTGGTGTAGTCTAGCGAGCCGTAGGCTCGTAATTTAAATATAAGACTGATGTAGTCTGGCGAGCGGTAGGCTCTACTTTATAAATGTTGATTTAGAATTGTAAGCTGGAGGCTCAGTAGTAAGGGTTAATACATGTTGCTTGTGCATAAGATATGGCGGGTCTTCGGTTCTGTCTTAGTCGTCACACCGACAACAATTTGTTGACTCAGCAGTGCTAGTGGTTTTATTGGGGCCAGGTTGTCTTACTGTGCGTCCGACGGGACAGATTCCCTAAACCCCGCCTGGCCAATTCAGTTTAGTACGCAGGAGCTCGTGAGTACCGGGTACCGGTATCACAATGTACGTTAGGTCCTAGGTCTGGTAGTGTGACTTACGCACCTAGGTGAGGAGACGCCCTCTCCTCTGCCACTGTTTGACCACGACGGGAGGTGCCTGAGAGGTTAGCTACCTCCGAAAAGTGTGAACTAAAGGTCTGTATGTACAGAGTCGTGTGCGTGAGTTGCACCATTGTGTTGCATTGCATTGCATTGCATTACATATCATAGCATAACATTCTTGCATAAAACAGAGACCTCATCGTATAAACTAGTATGGGCTCCTTTATACGATGAGTTTACCTTAGTATCAGATCCCTTAGCTTATGTGCTTTTGTGTGTGCATATAAGTTAAGGTTACATTTGTAGCTGCTCTTATTTATTATACCTGCACTTTTACTTATACTGCTCTTTACTTATTGCTTATATACATACTCCTGCTAGGGTAGAGATGTTTTCATTACTTGTTTAGTATCTATATACTTGCTAGTATCGCCACTGTCACATGCTTTTGATTTACCCTTTGATGTCCTCCGCTTCCTCCTCCCGCACGGTGCCTAGGAGTCGCGGGTGGAGGCGGTGAGGAATATGCTGAGTCTTATAGACTGACGGTCGGTGGACCTCATCATTTTAGGGATGATGCGTCGGAACAGCAGGACCCTGTTCAGGAGACAGGACAGGAAGACGGGATGAAGCATAGGAGACACTACACGTCATCGCCGCAGCAGCTACAGATGCATGAAGACAGAGTTTGATAGCTTCCGCATAGATGTAGAGTGAGAGTGTTATTGCACTATATTTGAACATGTACAAGGCGTAAGCCCTTATTCATTTAGTTCTTTCTCATCGTGGACATTGTAATCATGTATTATGATAAATATATAATGTGATTTTGTGGACTTGTTTCATTTAATACTTCAATTACTGTGATTTTGGTTGGCCTGGATGATGATGAATAGCCGGCAGGATCGGCATCTTGTGGCGGCGACCATTGGGTGTAATGGTGTCGCCGCGAGACGGCAGTTCTGGGCTGTAAGACCCGGTTTAAAAGCAAAAAAATAAAGAGGGTCTTACAAACTGGTATCAGCTTAGCCGACTTTAGATCCAAGTAAAGGAAGTCCACAAACCTTGGGCCATCCCGCTCGAGCTTAGTTTGAGGACAAACTAGCAGTAGAAGCAGTGTTGTGCCCATACGGGAAATCACATAACCTTGTCCACTTAACGATGAGATTAGGCCAACCTGACTAGTACACCGTATTTGTTTGACTTAGCAAGACATCTCATAAGGTATCCTAGTCCGGCATCAACCTCAAAACTATCTTGACCAAAGTAGTAGGATACCCCCAAAGTGACTAAAAGAAGGAGTTGGAAGCGTGTGTAAGTGTTCAGGGCTTACTCTCCGATATTCCCATGTCACTTCCTAAGTGATATTAACACCCCTCAAACAAACAAATAGGACACTCTTAAGTGGTTTTTGTGTTTGTGATTGTACTATCAGATTAGTATGAGACTCTTAAGGTTTAACACATGTGCCTAGAAGTCGATACTCCCCACTTTCATCCTCATAAAATCCATCACAAGGAGAGGATGTCGAATATGGAATGATAATTCCAGCCTAGAAGAAGACCAGGTAATAGGATAACAAGCACACGACCCTTGGAGAAGTTGCGATAAATGGTAATTTTTTTTGGGTAGAGAACCTTACCATATACACAAATCTCAAGGACTTTATACCTATAAGGATTAAGTACACACTTGAAATGTCTAAATTGTCGGATATAAGAAACTCAACACAAGATTTACGGGAGGCTAATCTTGTTTCTTCGTTTATTGGGCAGCTAGAATATTAACTTCGGTTATTTTAGAAACATAAAAGCCCCTACTATACAACTCTCTAGGCACCTGCTTTGGTGCATGGTATATAAAGTGAACCCTAGACTCAAATCTGTGTGCCCTATCCTCTGACTTACCCGAGTGATCTGAATTTTACACCGTACATGTAAATTTAGTACGACACACATGCTGTCCAAAAGTCAGAATTTTGGAGATAAAGTTCTATACATTTGAAAATAATTTCATTACATACGATTGTGGTAGACCTATGGCTTAATGGATGCCAACCCACTCAAATCTTTTACGGATGGTAGGTCTCAGAAAGAAAGATCCCTGGAGAAATTTGAGGCCATTTGGACCCCTACTTATTGGTGGGTCCCGCATGCAAGACAAAGGTAGCTTAGGATAATACCCATGTTGTTACGCACATAGAGTATATTGAATAATAATTAATTCTTGGGTCAATTCTCTTGAAATTTGAAACATGCACTTATGATCAAAAGATCTTTCATCTCTGGAAGAATCAAGGCTTTGAGGATTGAGTTCCGTAGGAAATCATGGTTTGTGAACCCTTATTACATTAAGCATTATTGAGAATTCCAAGGTCGAGTTCCCCCAGATCATTATGAAAACCTGGAATATTATAGAAATGAGTAGATAGACTCGTGGTCTCCATTAAACTTCTAAAAATTTATTATAGTTAACTATTGATTAGTTATCATACTTCATTCCCTAAATGGGTTTGCACCCTTAGCCACAAATAATTAATCTTCTGGAATTATTATAAGGAGGAAAGACTATGGACTTCTATTGAACACTATTTCAGATCTTAACTAGTCTCTGAAAATTATGTTAAACCTATTTGCCCATGATAACTGATACTTGGTGTACGAATTGGGGACCCCACAGTTATGAAAGAAATAAGAATGAGGCCAAAAACAAATATGACATTATGAAGAGTTAAAATTTGTAAATCATCACTTGCAAAACTCTGTGAATGATTTAGAGACCAATTTACGACATATTCACGATAGTTGATTCATAAGTGATAGGTCTCGTGCAAATTTGAGCTTGGTTTGCGTTTAACAAATGAGGACTATAGGTTTGACCATTAACAACACATGATTCGGAATAAAAATCAGGAATGAGGTTTCAGGACGCTAATGTGATTGGGTGCACTTCAAGAATTAATCTTGGAGGATTTACAATATACAAATTTTATGAGCCTTGGAATTGATGACTCACGTGAATTTAAGTACTAGAACAAGGTTTGATTATTACTGGAGTATCCTTTAGTTTAGTAAACGACCATGGGCATAATTGCATTTACTAAATATCATTTTGGATCTTAGAAGCATGATTAAGCATTGACTTAAAATATTAAAGAATGACGATATCATGAAAATTAGGAGAACCAATGTTGCCCAAGCTATAAGCATAGCATGATCTTGGAAGGCAAGTCTAAATTCTAATTGCAAACACCTAACAAATAAGGGTACGAACATCACCTGTACAATGGTTGTGAACCACAGGAGAGTGTAGATCCAAAGTGTTAGTAAGGATGGTACTGAAAAATATGAACGGTGGACTTGGAGATATATTTTCGGATCAAGAACTGTATACTTACGAAAACATCATGCAATAGATTATAAGACTCGATAGATTCCTACACTCGCCTTGTGAAAATGCAACCTTACATCAATTTATGTCCTCCCTCCACTCTGTATATCTTCACCAAACTGATGAATATTTGAGGACCATCAGGAGAAGATCTTGATTACGGACGAAGTAGGATTTAACGAAAAGTGCACTTGGGAGAAAACTGAGGATGAGGCGATGTGAACTAGACCTAACCGTTTCAAATGTTAATTGGGAGTCATATTGCACAAAAACTAAAAATACATTGGCATATCCTGAACTCTAACCCCCGCGGACCTAACCTATATTTTGGGGACGAAATTGTTTCTTCGTTTATTGGGATTTGTAACATCCCCCAAACTGCTAGGCCCCTAGAGAATTTTTGTCATGACAAGTCATGACAAAAATAGGATAAGTGACACCGGGCACTAGGATGACCAGTTGAAAGGAGTGAAGAACCCATGATGTGCACTCAGCCACCATGGGCCACCCTAGTGTAAAGTGAACTAAAAGAGGCTAAAGCACCTTGAGCATCACACATAGCCATGGAGGCCCCCGTAGGATGGATCAAGTACACAAAGTGGGCCAAAGAGGCCCCATGAACTCATTAAGATAGGAAGGAATGCACTTTGGGGTGCATTTAGAAAATCTTGATGGCCTAGCCTAGGGGTGACCAACAACTCCAATGAGCCAACCTAACCTCACCATGACCCCCATGACCATCCAAGGAGGTGAGTAGACCACTAGGGACCCATGAGGCCAACCAAATTGGTCAAATTGACCAAAAGTCAACTTTAGGCCACCTAGATCAAATTGGACCCACCATCATGTGGAAACCCCCCTAGGGGACCTAATGGGACCAAAAGCCCCATCTTAGGACCACCAATTTGGGGAAATTGGGCCAATTACTAAAAAGCCCCAAATTGATCTATTTATGCTAGAACCCTAAATAGACCTTCAATTTACCAAATTTACCTAGCATAACCCTCCATAAACACCAAGGGAAGTAAATGAGACCTAGATGAGCCAAGGTGCACATTCAATTTTGGAGGATTAGGGCAAAATCACCAAAATACCCAAATTGCCCCTATAGGCAAATAAGTGCAATCAAGCCCCATATGACCCCACCATGACTCAATTCCTCTTGGAATGGGTCCATAGGGTCCGAGATAATAATGTGGGCCAGTCACATTAAGTGGAGTGAGGTTGGATCAAGCCCCAAACCCAAAACCCCCAATTTAGCCTATTTGGGTCAAGTGAGCCCAAAACTCAAATCAAGTGGCCTTAGCCCAATCTCATGGCTCAAGTGGTCAGCCCACATGGTGAACAGACCATAGGCATGCTGAAATTCGAATTTGGGGGAATTGAATGCTTTGTCCAAGTGTCAAAAATGGAGGAAGAAGACAAGGAACAAGGAGGAGGAATTGAAGGGATGGGTGCCAAATGGCACCCCCTTTGCATTCCCTAAGCTCTCCTCTGAGTTGGGGGAGTAATTGCCCTCAGTTTGGGGCAGTGGGGAGGGAGTTCCATTGGCTGGAAGGGGCGGCCAAGGAGCTGGCCGAAAATGCCTTAATAGCAACCCACCTTATACCCGTCTCCTCCCTCATTTCACTCCACTACCACCTTCAGGACCTCCCAAGGAGTAAAACCCCTCAGTCGAGTGGAAGATTTGAGCTCAGAGGAGGAGGATCGGCATGGGAGAGCTTGGAGCATGGTCGGCCATGGCGGTTCCGGGAAAAGTCCACCATCAAGCTCGATTGAGGCAAGTTCCTTCCCCCCCTCCATCTGTGCTAGATTTAGACCCATCTAGGAGAGATATCAGGCTCAAATTAGCACGATCCCATGTGAGATAGTGGGAGTTTTCTCGAGTTTTTCTTCTTGCTCTGGATCGCCGGAGAAGCTATCTCCAGCGGCCGTGTCGCCGCCTGGCGTTAGCCACGACCTCAACGGAGGTGGTGGAGGCGGTGGACGGTGGTGGTGAGCTATAGGTAGCCGAGAAATGGCAGAGTAAGGTGGCCCAGCAGGATCGAATCTGAGTCCTTGGCTCATCGGGGAAGACGACCTCTGAGTCGTTGGATCTGGCGGGCTAAGCTAATCGCAGACCATTATGTATGTATTATATATTTTTATGAAATCTGTCACACTAATCACCCAATTTTGGAAGCTTGTTTCGAGGCCCTTAGAGGCCATATAATGAAAAATGACCAGAGACAAGTCCTGTAGATCTGGATGTCTTCTTTCATTTGAAAGTAAAATCAAATTATTTGGTCAAGTGTAGCTCCTTCTATGCCTTTTTTGGTGTGACATGTATATATTTGTATTTTGTTAAGATAAACAATTTGTACAGAACTTGCATGTTGATTTCACCTAGGTTGGGCTCATTTCTGGAGATAGTGATCAACAAGAATATTGTAGACCTTGAGGTTACCTTTAAAATTTCACTGATTTCATGTCATTTGGTCAAGTGTCGCTCCTTCTATGCCATTTTTGGTGTGACATGTATATATTTGTATTTTGTTAAGTTAAACATTTTGTACAGGACTTGCATGTTGACTTCACCTAGGTTGGGCTCATTTCTGGAGATAGTGATCAACATGAATATTGTAGACCTTGAGGTTACATTTAAAATGCCACTGATTTCATGTCATTTGGTCAAGTGTAGCTCCTTCTATGCCATTTTTGGTGTGACATGTATATATTTGTATTTTGTTAGTTAAACATTTTGTACAGGACTTGCATGTTGACTTCACCTAGGTTAGGCTCATTTCTGGAGGTAGTGATCAACATGAATATTGTTAATCTTGAGGTTACCTTTAAAATGCCAATAATTTTATGTCATTTGGTCAAGTGTAGCTCCTTCTATGCCATTTTTGGTGTGACATGTATATATTTGTGTTTTGTTAAGATAAACAATTTGTACAGAACTTGTATGTTGACTTCACCTAGGTTGGGCTCATTTCTGGAGATAGTGATCAACATGAATATTGTAGACCTTGAGGTTACCTGTAAAATTCCACTGATTTCATGTCATTTGGTCAAGTTTAGCTCCTTCTATGCCATTTTTGGTGTGACATGTATATATTTGTATTTTGTTAAGTTAAACATTTTGTACAAGACTTGCATGTTGACTTCACCTAGGTTGGGCTCATTTCTGGAGGTAGTAATCAACATGAATACTGTAGACCTTGAGGTTACCTTTACAATGCCACTTATTTTATGTCATTTGGTCAAGTGTAGCTCCTTCTATGCCATTTTTGGTGTGACATGTATATATTTGTATTTTGTTAAGTTAAACATTTTATACAGGACTTGCATGTTGACTTCACCTAGGTTAGGCTCATTTCTGGAGGTAGTGATCAACATGAATATTGTATAACTTGAGGTTACCTTTAAAATGCCACTAATTTCATGTCATTTGGTCAAGTGTAGCTCCTTCTATGCCATTTTTGGTGTGACATGTATATATTTGTATTTTGTTAAGATAAACAATTTGTACAGAACTTGCATGTTGACTTCACCTAGGTTGGGCTCATTTCTGGGGATAGCGATCAACATGAATATTGTAGAACTTGAGGTTACCTTTAAAATGACACTAATTTCATGTCATTTGGTCAAGTGTAGCTCCTTCTATGACATTTTTGGTGTGACATGTATATATTTGTATTTTGTTAAGTTAAACATTTTGTACAGGACTTGCATGTTGACTTCACCTAGGTTAGGCTCATTTCTGGAGGTAGTGATCAACATGAATATTGTAGATATTGAGGTTACCTTCAAAATGCCACTGACTTCATGTCATTTGGTCAAATGTAGCTCCTTTTAGGCCACTTTTGGTGAGACATGTATAAAAGTGTATCACAGTGTACGTTAGGGCCTAGGTCTGGTAGTGTGACTTAACCACCTAGGTGAGGAGACGCCCGCTCCTCTACCACCGTTTGACCACGACGAGAGGTGCCCGAGAGGTTAGCTACCTCCGAAAAGTGGGAACTAATGGTCTGTACTTACAGAGTCGTGTGCGTGAGTTGCACCATTGTGTTGCATTGCATTGCATTGCATATCATAGCATAGCATTCTTGCATAAAATAGAGACCTCATCGTATAAACTAGTATGGGCTCCTTTATACGATGAGTTTACCTTAGTATCAGATCCCTTAGCTTATGTGCTTTTGTGTGTGCATTTAAGTTAAGGTTACATTTGTAGCTGCTCTTATTTATTATACCTGCTTTTTTACTTATACTGCTCTTTACTTATTGCTTATTTACATACTCCTGCTAGGGTAGAGATGTTTTCATTACTTGTTTAGTATCTATAAACTTGCTAGTCTCGCCACTGTCACATGCTTTTGATTTACCCTTTGATGTCCTCCGCTTCCTCCTCCCGCACGGTGCCTAGGAGTCACAGGTGGAGGCGGTGAGGAATATGCTGAGTCTTATAGACTGACGGTCGGTGGACCTCATCATTTTAGGGATGATGCGTCGGAACAGCAGGACCCTGTTCAGGAGACAGGACAGGAAGACAGGATGAAGCAGAGGAGCCACTACACGTCATCGCCGCAGCAGCTACAGATGCATGAAGACAGAGTTTGTTAGCTTTTGCATAGATGTAGAGTGAGAGTGTTGTTGCATTATATTTGAACATGTACTGGGCGTAAGCCCTTATTCTTTTAGTTCTTTCTCATCGTGGACATTGTAATCATGTATTATGATAAATATATAATGTGATTTTATGGGCTTGTTTCATTTAATACTTCAATTACAATGATTATGGTTGGCCTGGATGATGATGAATAGCCGGCAGGATCGGCATCTTGTGGCGGCGACCATTGGGTGTAATGGTGTCGCCGCAAGACGACAGTTTTGGGCGGTAAGACCCGGTTTAAAAGAAAAAAATAAAGAGGGTCTTACATCCAGAGTGTGAACTTATTTAAGTTACACACTGGGGTTCTTGTGGAAACATAATCCTTAATACTCATTTTTTTATAAAATATGTTTGTAATAAAGAAATAAGAGCAGGAGGACTTTTTGATCAAGGTGTTAACCTTTTAATGACCAACCTCCCTCTAATACCAATTGAAAGTGCACAGTGTGCCTCTGAGAATCCTCTAGAGGGGTGGGGGTGGGGGGTGAATAGAGATTTAAATTTATTTCTAACTTAGTTGTGCAAGAACAATAAAAATCTAAGTGTTATGCTTCAACAAATACTTATCCAGAATTAAACAGTTTTAAATGCTAAGTCTGATGGAGCTGAATTTGGGCCTTGCATGCATGTGCTCTATTTCTAGCTTGTATCCAAAAATTATAATTTTTGGAGATAATTTTCCTAAAGTTTTGTTCAAAATGTGATAAATCAAATAAATGAAATTTTTGGAGTTGTGTAACTCCAAATGACCCCAAGTTTGAATGTCATACTCTTTTGGCCAATATTAGACCATGGTTAAAATTTTAGATCATTTGGACCTCTGCATGTAGGGTAATTCCACTTGCATGTCTCTATTTAAAAGGCGTTATGGTGTGCCAATAGCCAAAAGAGACATTTTGTGTATTCATCACATATGGCTTAGTGCTGGCTCCTGAAATTTTGGCCACACCCTCTTTATGATATAATACATTACCTCAGACCACTTTAGGATTTTTGGGATAAAAAATCTTATGTATTTGATCAATATGATTTATGTCACACTTTAGTATTTGTGAAATGTTCATGGCTAATGTCTTGTAGAAATTGTGAAACTCTGAAGAATCACTTGTTATACCATATAGAATCTCTGAAAAATTTTGTAGAAATTTTCAGAGATTATTTCTATAGAAATTATCATATGTCACTTTTCTGAATAATTGAAATTTTGCTGAGGAAAAAGTTGGACAAATTTATGAAACTCTGGAAAATGATTTGGAATTTAATTATAAACCTCTAGAAATTTTGGTAGAATTTTTGGATGTCATGAACATGGGAAAATTTATTATATTCAGTTTGTCACACTTTTGAATTCATGAAATGTTTATGAGTTATTTTTCCTGGAAATTTTTGAAACTCTGTTAAATCATTTGGAATCTAATTATGAACCTCTGATACCAGTTGTAAGATCCCTTTCCCGCACCAGGAGAGTTCCCGGATCTTATGCCCAGAACCACCGCCTTACGGTGACGCCAACACATGAGTTTGCCGCCTCCGCAAAACGCAGATCCTGCCGGCAAGAACGATCAACCAGGCCAACAAGGGATAAGAAGAAAAACTAGGTAAAATAAACCAAGTCCACAATCACACCCATATATATATATGTCAAAACAGTATACAAGTCCATCAATGAGTATAATAAATGAAAGAGAGTAAGGGCTTATGCCCGATACATAACTAAATGAAATACAATAAAGTAACTCTCTCTCTCAACAACTCTATGCGGAAGCTAAACACTCTCTCATCATCTAGTACCTGTCCTGTAGTGGAAGTAATGCACGACACCTGCTCTTCAGTTCATGTCACCTCGTCCGGCTGGTTGTGCTGGTGCTCCATCTCCTCGGACTCCTACGGTCACAACCAACCGTTAGTCAAAAAGACTAAGCCAGTTTTGTCCCCGCCTCCCCCCGCGACTCCTAGGCATCGGGCGGGAGGAAGAAGCGGAGGAAAACAAGGGGTAATACCAAATGCAGGTGACAAGGGAATATATACTAGCAAGGATATGCATAACAAGGTAAACTATACTAGCAGATATATACGAGCAGTAAGTGAAGTAGTAAACAAGTAGTAGTGTGCCCCTCAAACCATCACACCCGCCTAAGTGAACGTACTACCGTCGATGTGACGACCAGTCCAGTACCGAAGATGCGCCACTAAATTGTTCTTATGCACATGCAAGTTATCACAACCCGAGCCTTCAGCTCGCAAAACCAACCTGTCCTGATATACAACCTCACGAGCATCCATCTCGTAGGACCAACCTGTTCTGATATACAACCTCCCGAGCCTCTAGCTCATCGGACCAACCCGTCCTAATATTATGTCTCCCATCCTCTAGCTAAGGATGAAGTTCACGAAATCTATTATTCAATTAATTAGACTACTCTTGACTAATTATCGTTATGCTTAGAAGTTTAGGGTGAATCTTGGACTTCCCAAGGTTTGCCCGGTGAAGGGCTAGCAGTGGTTTAGGGATACGATGGGCTGAAACCCAAATTCCCCTTTCCAAGATAATTACTTTTATTGGTGGGTACCGTTTTAATGACCCACTCTCCTTATTACACCTTGAACACACGATCCAACGAGAAAGAAGTCCAAAAAACCCTGGGACACCCCCGCTCGAGTTAGTTTGAGGACAAACTAGCAGCGAAAGCAGTAGTGTGTCCATGTGTAAAATCATTCAAAATAGTCCATTAATCAATGAGTTAGGCCAACCCAACTTGGACATCATTCTAGTTTGACGCACCAAGACGACTTCATAGCATATACTAATCCAAACTGACCTCGGGTATAGACTGATTAAGGCATGATGACACCCAAAGTGACTAGGAGAAGAACCTTATGTGGAAGTAGTTGATTAAGGCTTAAACTTCGGTGTCCCTGATTCTCTTACCAAGTGAGATTATCACTTCTTATCCAATGGATAGGATCGCCTCAAGGGATTGGTGCATGAAATCCATTAGAGAAATAACAAGAGACTCGTAAACTTAATCTCCAAACCAACAACTAGGTTACATCAAACCAATCATCATGACAAATACTAGAAATCAGATAAGGATTTATGTTCAGTCGGATAAGGATTTGTGTTTAGTCGAATAAGGATTGGTGTTTAGAAAATGCCCATTTTTGGGCTGCATATATACTAACCTTGAGAAAGGTGTGATAATTGGTAACCCTGAGGATCTTAAAGTACGTGGAATATCAATAGGTCTCAGGATGAGACTCCAAGTCTAGGGTTAGATACCCTAAGGACCGAATGCATATCTAAGACGAATATATCCTAATGATACCAAAGAAACTTAGCCTAAAATGCATAGGGGCTAATCCTTTTGTTTATTGGATTAGTTTGGTATCAACTTGGATTTCCTAGACCTTACTTACGGAAAAAGGTGTGCATATAACACCCAAATTGAATTTAGTGAATCTTGGAGTTCTACAACTCCAAGTAGAATGAAATTTTGGGTCATACATGAGTCATGCCCAAATTCATACACTGCCCAAAATGGGATTTTTTTTGAAAGTCCTATTTTTAAATGATCGATAGAAAAACCTTTACTTAGGAGGCCACACCAAAAAGGTTGTTTTTACCCTAGTAAAATAGACCTTTTGCTTTCCAATTTTTAGGCCCTTAGAGCCCATGAAATGAAAAGTAGGCTGAGATAACTTTGGTAAGCATTTGTTTCTACTATCCTTAGAAGGGAGATCACACCATTTGGAACCCTACAACTCTCAGTAGGACATATTTATTAAGGCTATTCTTAGTGAAGGACATGCCTTAAAATATGAGTAACTTTTACATAGTAAATGATATGAGGTTGATAATTTCACCATGTGTGTATGTACCCTAGATCTACTATATGCCCAAATATCAGAATTGTTGGGGCACATTTCTCTAAGTTTTAGTAGAAATTCAATAAATCATATATGATGTATAATATGGGTGATTTTGACCAAAATAACACCAAATCTCCTTTGTGAGGGTGGACATTCATATAATAGACCATGGTTTAAATTTTAGGTCAATTGGACCTCTGAAAGTCAGTTTGCTTCACAAGCAAGTGCAAGGAAATTGGTGTTATATCATGACCATGTAACACTAGGTTTAGATGAGAGTTTAAGGGTTTTTCCTTTGATCAACTTTTATAAATTTTAAACCATGCACTTAGGATCATAATACAAAACTCTATAGTCAAAATCATTAACCTTGGGGTTAGTTTCCCTAGGAAAGTTGACTTCACATGTTTTGGTCACGTAGACTCCAAGTGAGTAAATATAGGGTCAAAGCTCACTGAAGTGTTGTGAAATTTTGTATATAGACTTTTCATATCCATAGGAAGCTCTGGAAATTCTCTTAGAATTAATCCTCAAGTAAATAACAAGCTTCCTTCACAAGTAGTATAGGGACCTATAGCTTGAGAAATTAATTCCTTGAACTATTGATATTGAAAGGCTAGGGAATAATCTTGTACAAGGTCCTTTTTATACCTGTACGAAGCTATGGAAATTTTGTTTGATTTAATCTATGAGTAAACTTTATACCAGTATGAAGCTATGAAGAAATTAAAAGCCCAGACCAAATTCAATTGGGCCAAGGCCTCAATACAAGCCCATTCAGTAGCCCAAGAGTCCAATTACCAGCCATGCCCCATTAAATTGGAAAGGGATGACATGCAAAGGTGTAGAATGGACTTTTTCCCAAACCTCCATTAAAGCCAAGAGGAATTTGAGGAATGGAGGCCATTTGGCACTCCATTACTCTGCCCAAAGTCATGTCTGAACTCCTCAATGAATACCCAGGCGGATTTGGGCTGAATTGGTGCCATGTGGTGGCTAGGAGGAACCACCAAAGTGAACCCGAGCTCCCCCCTATTCAAATCTCCTTATACATCCCTCCCCAGCTCAATTTGACCCTTCCATCAACTTTAGAAGCCTGAGAGGAGTCGGGATGGAGCTTTGAAGTGAAGTAAATGATGTAGAATTGGGAGATCGTCAAGGTGCTCCGATGGAGGTGGTCGGCCATGGCAATTCCGAGCTCTCCTCAACCTCAAGCACCATGAAGGTTCGGTTTCTCCCCCTCTCCCTCTACGCTATCCTCTTAGATCGAATAGGAGAGATATCCAGCTCAATTAAGACGGATCCAAGTGAAGAAAATGAGAGAGATTCCATGGTTTTGTCCACGTCGGGTTCGTTGGAAAACACCACCTCCGGTGGCCTAACCATCGCCAATCGGTAGCCCCCACCTCAACGGAGGTGGTGGTGGCGGTGGCCGGCCATGGAGGTGGCTCAGCCTACGGGAAATCAACTGGGAAGGTGGACTTGCACTGGATGATCCCAGCCGTTGGCTAGAGGAAGAAGACGATCTAGGGGCCCTTGGATCTGCTTTAAGATCTGTGCTGGATCATGAATATAATCATTACATTAAATGTGTTCTGTCACACATTTAGCAGCTATTTGTATCTTAAAATTAGGTGCCTTAGAAGCCATTTAATGAAAAGTGGCCTGAAATAATTCTTGTATATTTAGGTGTCTACTTTATTTAGAAATTTGAATCAGCTCATTTGGAGCACTGTAGGACCCTCAACATCCATTTTAGTGAGACTGGTCATAGTAGAAACCAGAAATTAGATTGTGTATATCTTTTAAATGGTAAGTCTGATGGAGCTGAATTTTGGATCTTGCATGCATGTGCTCTATTTCTAGCTTGTGTCCAAAAATTAGAATTTTTGGAGATAATTTTCCTAAAGTTTTGTTCAAATGAAATAAATCAAATAAATGAAATTTTTGAAGTTGTGTAACTCCAAATGACCCCAAATTTGGGTGACGTACTTTTTTGGCCAATATTAGACCATGGTTAAAATTTGAGATCATTTGGACCTCTGCATGTAGGGTAATTCCACTTGCATGTATCTACTTAAAAGGTGTTATGGTGTGCCAATAGCCAAAAGAGATGTTTTGTGTATTCAGCACATATAGCTTAGTGTTGGCTCTTAAAATTTTGGCCACACCCTCTTTATGATATAATACATTACCTCAAAAAAATGTAGGACTTTTGGGATCAAAAATCTTATGTATTTGATCAATATGATTTATGACACACTTTAGTATTTGTGAAATGTTCATGGCTAATGCCTTGTAGAAAATTGTTAAACTCTAAAGAATCACTTGTTATACCATATAAAATCTCTAAAAAAAATTCTAGAAATTTTCAGAGATTATTTCTTCAGAAATTATTAAAATTATCATGTCACTTTTCTGAATAATTGAAATTTTACTGAGGAAAAAGTTAGAGAAACTTATGAAACTCTGGAAAATGATTTGGAATTTAATTATAAACCCCTGAAAATTTTGGTAGAATTTTTGGATGTCATGAACATGGGAAAATTTATTATATTCAGTTTGTCACACTTTTGAATTCATGAAATGATTATGAGTTATTTTTCCTGGAAATTTTTGAAACTCTGTTAAATCATTTGGAATCTAATTATGAACCTCTGATACCAGTTGTACGATCCCTCTCCCGTACCAGGAGAGTTCCCGGATCTTATGCCCAGAACCACCGCCTTACGGTGATGCCAACACACACGTTAGCCGCTTCCGCAAGATGTCGATCCTGCCGGCAAGAACGATCAATAAGGCTAACAAAATATAAGAGGAAAAACTAGGTAAAATAAACCAAGTCCGCAATTACACCCATATATATATATTTCAAAACAGTATACAAGTCCATCAATGAGTATAATAAATGAAAGAGAGTAAGGGCTTATGCCCGATACATAACTAAATGAAGTACAATAAATTAACTCTCTCTCTCTCTCAACAACTCTATGTGAAAGCTAAACACTCGGGTGGTGATAACTTGCAAATGAAATACTCTATGCGGAAGCTAAACAACTTTATGCGGAAGCCAAACACTCTATGCGAAAACTAAATGAAATACAATAAAGTACCGCTGCGAGCCCTTCACCGGGCAAACCTCGAGAAGTCTAAGATTCACCCTAAATTTCTAAGCATAACAATAATTAGTCAAGAGTAGTATAATTAATTGAATAAGAGATTTGGAGAACTTCATCCTTAGCTAGAGGATGGGGGACATAATATCAGGATGGGTTGGTCTTGCGAGATGGAGGCTCGGGAGGTTGTATATCAAGACAGGTTGGTCCTGCGAGCTGGAGGCTTGGGTGGTTGTATATCAGGACAGGTTGGTCCTGCGAGCTGAAGGCTCGGGTGGTGATAACTTGCATGTGCATAAGAACAATTTAGTTGCAGGTCTTCGGTACTAGACCGGTCATCACACCGACGACAGTACGTTGACTTAGGCGAGTGTGAGGGTTTGAGGGGCCGGTAGGTTGTTTATACAGCGGTCTGGAGGACTATCCCCAAAGATGCACACCTGACCTCAAAGACTGGTGGATTCCAGCAAAGAGTACGCAAGACTCTAGAGTGCACCTAGGACGTGTACAGAGGCATACGAAGGGTCTAGGCTTGGTAGTGTGTATACCCGCCTAGGAAGTGGAGTTGCCCGCTCCACTGCTGCCATAGCCACAACGGTGGTACCAGAGAGTGAAGCTAGCTCCAAAAATCAGGAACTAAAGGTCTGTGATCACAGAGTCGTGTGGGTGAGTTGCACTTGCATGAATCATATCATAGCATGCATATCATATCATACGAAAACCTTAGAACATATTTTGCATACCCTTATCATATAAATTAGTATGAGCTCTTTTATATGATAAGTTATAATTCTGGAAATCTTAACTTATAACTTTGTATGGGCATTCATATAAGTTAAGATACTCATGTGATGGTAGTATACTTTACTTGTTTACTGTACTTGCATGCACTGCTTTATTTACTTACAGCTTACTTACTGCTTTACTTACTACTTGTTTACTACTTCACTTACTGCTCGTATATATCTGCTAGTATAGTTTACTTTGTTATGTATATACTTGCTAGTATAGATTCCCTTTGCACCTGCATTTGTTATTACCCCTTATTGTCCTCCGCTTCTTCCTCCCGCTCTGTGCCTAGGAGTCGCGGGGGGAGGCATGGACAAAACTGGCTTAGTCTTTATGACTAATGGTCGGTTGTGACCGTAGGAGTCCGAGGAGATGGAGCACCAGCACAACCCGGCAGACGAGGTGACAGGAACTGAAGAGCAGGTGTCGGGCATTACTTCCACAACGGGACAGGTGCTAGATGATGAGAGAGTGTTTAGCTTCCATATAGAGTTGTTAAGAGAGAGGGTTACTTTATTGTATTTCATTTAGTTATGTATCGGGCATAAGCCCTTACTCTCTTTCATTTATTATACTCATTGATGGACTTGCATACTGTTTTGACATATATATATATATGGGTGTGATTGTGGACTTGGTTTTTTTACCTAGTTTTTCTTCTTATCTCTTTTTGGCCTGGTTGATCGTTCTTGTCAGCAAGATCGGCGTTTTGCAGAGGCGGCTAACTCATGTGTTGGCGTCACCGTAAGGCGGCGGTTCTGGGCATAAGATCCGGGAACTCTCCTGGTGTGGGAGAGGGATCTTACAGCCCTATGTTGAGATCTCTACCCAAGAGATCACTGAAGTGATTCGAAGTGTTGCTGTTGAGGGGGAGACTCTTATTGAGAGCTCTGCTCTAGGAGAAAAGAGAAATGCGAATGATGAGGTTGAGGAAGAAACTCATATTGAGTTGTCTATCCAAAAGGACCCTATCATTTCTAAAATTGGTCATGATGATGTAGATGATAGAATAGGACAAGTTCCCGTGGATCATGATGTTACTGAACCTGCAAGCCCATGCACATAATTAATTTTCTTCAAAGGGAAAGAAATTGCAATGGAGGGGATCAGTGCAAGTCCAGTTCAAGAACCTGATACTCCAGATGATCTATATGATGATGATTTCATTGATAAAGTTCTAATGAGTAAAGAAATGGTGTTAGGGCTAGAAATTCCAAGCACATTAGGCCCTAGTATTCATGCAGAACCTTCAAGTTCTATAATTGATCAAATGAGGGTGATGATGGCTGAGCAAAGAAGGTATTATGAATCATATGTGACCAAGGCTGTGAAAGAAGTGAAAAAAGAATTGTCTTCTCAGATCAAAGAGATTAAAGAAGATATGTATCATGTGAATGCACCGATTACTAGTTGATTCACAAGGGCATCCGATGTTTTAGACGAAAACATGATTGCTCTACAGTCTCTATGTGAGAGGATGGACACCACTCAAAAACAACATGAGACATTTGTGATGGACCTTGAGAGTGTTGTTATCTAGATAACAGAAAGAAAATCTAACAATCAGAATGAAATCATAAAGAAATGTATAGAGAGTCAGGAATTCACAAATCAATATCTTTTTATCAAGCTAGATGAATGCAAAGAGGATATTCAAAAAAGCTTATTTGAAGAATCCAGGAAGGGGGGGGGGGGGGGGGGGGGGGGGGGGGGGAATTGGTGCTGCCAAATTGTGTGGACTTTAAATCAGCTTCATCATTCTCTGGGAATCCCTCCTTTAATGTTTGATGATCCTAATCATGTACGGCCTTATAATTCTTCAGAGCCCCTAAGATTTAACAGACCTAATTTCCTCCTGAATCTTATGCTGAGTATACTTCAGAGGATGTATAGATTGCATCTAAGTCCAGTCACAGAAAAAGCAAAGGGTTATAATGTCAGCTGAGGAAATTGTTGCCAAGAGAAAAAGAGAAGTAGAAAGAGCCCAAGATCCAAATTTTGAGGTGTGGAGCCCAGATTCTAGAAATATCATACTAACTACATGGATAAACTTTAGAAATATTGGTAACGATATAGATAAATTCTACAGTTCAACTGAATGGGATAAGCATCAAAAGTCAGAGGCCAAAAGAAGAATCTACAAAAAGAATATCAAAGAAGGTTTGTTGCCAAAAGATGCATCTCCACTTCGTAACAAATATATTCTAAAGTCTTTCAGTTACTTTGAGAGACAAAAACAAAAGGAGAAAGAAGCTGGGAAGAAGAAGATGACTTAAACTTTGATGAGACCTGGCTTATAAGCAAATGTTGTCTTTAATCTGTTTATGCAAATTTGATAATTATTCATATATAAAATTTTGAAAGTTATCTTATCTATGTGTTGATCATCATTATGATTTATTTTCTTCTATGCGTAGTTTATCATTTCTTGAGGTTCTGACTTCTTCAACTAGGGGGGGATAATGTTAGGAACATTGTTTATAATGTTCCTGATTTGAAGAAGTCCTGTCAAAGATAAACACATCTTGTATTTGATGATTATCTGTGTTGCTGTGTTTTTAGGACTATCATTTAAATATATAATTCATCTATAATAACTCTTGGATTTGGTAGAAGACTTGGAGCACTTATGAAGCAATCCCAAAATTATTATAAGTCAAATATCAGCTAAACAAGGTTCAGACAAATTTCAAATGCTGGCTTGATTATATATCGATATGGTTCATATCGAATAGAAGTCTAGTTGATACAAAGAACTTGTCGTCTAGATGATACATAGTCTATTGTTTATGCTTTGGATATTGGCTTGAAGTTTATCAATCAGAGTGCTTATCGTCTTGATGATGTTCAGATTATTTCAAGAGTATCGGAAAGAAGTCTTTCATTCTTAACTCATATCATTTTGAAGTCTGGAGTCAAGTTGAAGATTGGTTGAAGGATTTTGGTTAAATTAAATGTCTTCGAGACATTTCACAAACAAAGGTGAAATGTCGTCAAGAAGTCTCTTTGACATTTCAAGAAGCTTATCGACTTGAAGCTGCTTCTTTTCATATTGACTAGATATGACCCCCATCAGTTAGACAAAGATTATATCTCTTATTGTTTAAGAAATGTCGACTTGATTGTTGAATATCGACTTGTTCCCTCTTATCAAGTGGAGTTTTAATATCAGCTTGAGTATTCAAATATTGTTGAGATGCGGGTCATATCAACTGGACAGTTTAAATGGTTTAGAACATTTGCTATCGGCTAGAAGAAGTCCATATTGGCTTGACAGTCTCTATATCATCTTGAAGATATTCAGATCGTCGTGTAAGTTCAAATATTCAGAATTTCAAACTGATGTCCCTGCTAATTACAGCAATCAGAAGAGAGGTTTAAGGAACCAAAATTCTGACATTAATGATGTCGAATCATACCACTAAGTCTCCCAATCATATATATATATTGATGCTATGTGTACAGGAAACTCTTATCAAGACAAGCATCATTATTCTCTTAAAAGTTCTTTTGCGCACAGTCAACTATCTCAAGAAGTTCAGAGAACAAGAAATTGCAAGGAGCTTTTATTCAATTTGAATCATCATATGCTCCAACACTGCTCAAAGATCAAACAATCTATTTATTCTATCTGATTCAAAAATGTTCTCTGATAAGAAGATCCAGATCAAATTATTCTCTACAAGAAAAAGGTTCTTCTCTCTGGTTCAAGAAGACAACATTTCAGAGAAGACCTTCAAACAGATCTGACTTCTGATCAAGTTGAAGCTACTCACAATCCAGCTTCAAGAAGACTCAATATCAATCATGATTATTCTTTTGAGACTAGAAATATTTGTAAAACAATCTTATAAGACTGTGTTGTAGGATTTCTTAGAAATCATAAGTAGTATTTAGTTGTGAATTTGAGGTAGGATTCAGTTGTGAATCTGAGGTACGATTCCTTTGTGCAATCTAATTTAGGATCCTTGCTAAGGGATCTGAGGTAGGGAACTATGTAGTGTTCCTGAGGTATGATCATTGTCTCTGAGTTGTAAGATCTGAATTAGATCTGAGTATTGGTGGAGTTGCTGAGGCTAGCACACTGCTAAATAGGCGAAGGAGGGAAGTGGAGTACCTATATTGGGGAACCAATATAAATTTGTGTGTGCTTGTTCTTGTTTCTTTATTTTATTTAAATCCGCTGCTAAAATAAAAAAGAACACATCACCTATTCACCCCCCTCCCCACTCTAGGTGTGATTAGATCATCCATAAACTTATATGATATAATATTTAAAATATAAATAAATACTTACAATATCGTGTTCAGATGCATTATTGGGGTTTGTTGCTCAATCTATCTAATACAACCTTGAAATTTTCTAGCCTTACTTGATAAAAATGACCAATGATAGGAGAGAGATTTTGGGGTTATCTGTCCTATGCAAGTATTAGGTCTTATTTTGTGAAATATGACCGAAACTCATTCCCACATCTTGGGCTCTTTTAATTGTTACCAATAACCGCATCTTCTAAGACCTCAATCCATGCATAGCATAGTGCTTGATCTTCTTTTGGTAAGAATGCTGGTCCACGATTGGAAGACATGATGGAAAATAAAGGAAAGAAAAAGTGCTTGATTTTGGAGAAAGAGTTACAAGGGATATGTTGTTGGACAGTTGAATTCAATTATAGTGGTACTTATAGAACCATATTCATAGAGATGGGATATGTGAAGGGAAAATGTTGGTGAAAAATACAAAGCCTCAGAATTCGTATACGACTTGATTAATGATGATAAAGTGATATCTGAGTAGATAAGTATCCAATGCTAGTGATAAAAACAAATCGAAGGAATTCGTATATGACTTAATTGATGATGAGAAAGTGATATGTGAGTAGAGAAGGATCCAATGTTGGTGATAAAAACAAAACCTCAAAATTTGGAAGATAAGATTCCAATAAAGGTGTAGATAATGCTATTAAAAAAATTTATATAATCATCACTTCCATTTTCAACTTCCGACTAACTAACTATCTTTCTCTTATACAAAAAATGAACTATGGAGCAGAGGCATCCCATTTGCAATTTTCATCATCTTCAGATGATGAAATATTTTCTCAATATATTCATCAGTGGGAAGAAGACACAGCTAAATGGGAGAAAGATGATGAATTTTTGGCTGGTACTTATACCTCCAAGAAAGCCAAAATTGTAGCTCAACTTCAATATGATGAACATCTGAGATGCATACGTTCAATACCTGGTCATGTGGTAATCAACCGGGGAGGATTGAAGGTACACTAGACTGTGGAATGACTACTTCTCCGAGCATCCCACATATGAGGAAACCTTATTTTGAACAAGATTTTGCATGCGAAAGAATCTATTCCTTCATATTGTTGCCACAGTGCAAGAGAACGATAATTTCTTCATACAAAAGAATGATGGTGTTGGTAAGCTTGGGCTATCAACTTTACAAAAAATTACAGCAGCATTTCGCATGTTGGCATATGGAACATCAGCTGATAATTGCGACGAATATATTCATATTGGTGACTCAATCATGCTTCAATGTTTGAAGAGAATTTGCAGCGCAATTGTACAAGTGTACAAATATGAATATTTGATATATCCCGATGACAATGATGTTGCATGATTATTACAGAAAAAGGTGAAGAACGAGGATTTCCAGGAATGTTGGGAAGTGTATATTGCATGCATTGGCAATGGAAGAACTGCCCTGTTGGAACATGCTTTCCGCATCTCTTGGTTTGACAATAACAAATCCTATTGTATTTGATCATACTTGTTTTGTGTCTATAGTATGCAGGATTTAGTGCTTTCAAATCTCCATGGAAATATGTTTTTTTACTACCGCGCAGCGTTAAGACTACCGCTGGCGCTAACAAACCGCTGAGAAGGAATCCGGCGTTCGACGAACTGAAAGCTTCGGTCGACGAACTGAGAGCTCCGTTCGACAAACGGTGAGCTCCGTTCAACGAACGGTGAGCTCCGTTCGACGATCTGCATGTTCTACCGCGGCGCTCGACGAAATGTATGTCTTACCGCGATGCGTTAGCACTACCGCTGGCGCTAGTGTTCGTTCAACGAAAGGAAAGCTGCGCTCGATGAAATGCCATCACTGCGTTCGACGAAAGCTGAATCCCATTCGACGAAAATTCGTTCGACGAAATATAAGGCCGGTTCGACAAAGATGCGCCCGACGAAAAGAAATGTGCTCTACCGCGGAGCGTTAGCACTATCGCTGGCGTTAGCATATATGGAAACTATTAACAGAAAGGAAATAGTGGAGAAAAAGGAATGTCGACGGGTCGCTATGTTTGGCATGTACTATCGCGACGTGTTAAGTCTAACGCCCGACGGTAGCTTTTGGAAGCATCCCGTCTGCAGTTGATTGAGGAGCAGATTTGGAAGAAGATTGTGGCTGAAGGAAGGAAATTTCGCTAGCGCGGGGCGTTAGCGGTACCGCGGCGCGCTAGTGTTTGGCGCTCAGAAGGTTGCCTAAACTACCACGATCTGTGTGCTTTATTGCCTTATGTGGATACCGTGGGGCGGTAGTACTACCGCAGGCGATAGTGGCTGAATCTATAAAAAGACACGCGCCTCCTCTGTTGTTGCTTCCTGTTCCAGAACCATTTGAAGCCATATTTTCAGAGAACTCATGAGAGCCTTCCCAAGCATCCCAAAGAACTCCATCAACGATCGTGAACGCAAAAGAACTTGAGGACCAATCCGATCGCATCTACATCAACATCAAGTTCTACTTTTGAGAGAATTTTTAGTTTGTGTTTTGTTTTACTTTCAAATTGTACCCTTTATATCTTTTGTTCGGTAGAGGAACTCGCCACACGACGACTAGGGCCTTGCGGGGACTAGGGGGAATTCGCCACATGGCGACTAGGTCTAGGCTGTAGATCTAGGGAGTGCTCGAGGCCTTTCCGGTGAGGGAAGGGCTAGAGCGGCTTGAGGCCTTGTCTAGTGAGAGATAGGCTAAAGCCAACCAGTCCTTAGAAGAAGGGTCGGTATAGAAAACCAAAAGTATTTTCATCGGTCGCCTCTTTCCAAGCGTTATTCGGAAAAGTTTTGTAATCACATTTATTTCAAGTTGATTAATGAAAATATGTTTGTCTCTTTATCTCTGATTCGTGCTTAATGATTTTCATTGATTACAACCTAAAAGCAATTAATTTCTCTAAATAATTTCGAAAATCATAAAACCATATTCACCCCCCTCTAAGGGTGCCTACAGATCCAACAAGTGGTATCAGAGCCAGGTTATTCCAATTCGGTCTAACAACTGGGAATAATGGCGCTCCGTGATCTCGCTTTCCATGAGGGGCAGTGAATAAGTAGACCTCCATTGTTTACCGAAACTAATTATAATTACTGGAGAACGCGTATGCATTGTTTTCTGATAAACTTAGATCTAGATGTATGGGCATGTATTGAAACTTCATACACTTCTCCTACATACAATGTTGGAGAAGTAACCATGGAAAAACCTAGGGATAAATGGGACGATGGAGATAAGGCTAGGTGTAAGAATAATACAAAAGCAATGAATGCTCTGTTCTGTGCTCTTGATAGGACTGAATTTAATAGAGTCATTGCATGTGAATCTGCTTATGATATTTGGAACTTATTAGAAATAACGCATGAAGGTACCTCGCAGGTCAAAGATTCAAAACTATTCCAACTGGAATCTGAATTTGAGAGGTTCAGGATGGATCCAAATGAGGACGTCGACGCCATGTACACTTGATGCGTATTCGGCAAGTGCACCGGTCGCTGTCAAGTAATAAATTTGGGAATCGCTTCCCCGAATATCGTCTCTCAAGGAATGCAGGTTCTGGTGAACGAAACGCATGGTGAATCGATTTTTATACGAGCGAAGAAAATAACAACAAGGACTTTGTGATTGGTTTCCTAAGCTAGTGCGGAAAAGAGAGATGCGGGTCAAAACTCCGCTTCACAAGGCGGGATGGATGCAACGGCCGCGATGTCATGCTTCAGGTGGCGCGTGGATGGAAGGTAACTGTGACGAATGAGGGTCGCACATACCTCTTCGCAAATATCACCATTAGCAATTGCTAGGTGGCTTCTCACACAAAGGACTCAGAAAATCACAACAAGAAGGAAAAGCTATTATCATACCACAGCGTCATTGCACGTGAACAAGCAAGGATTTAAATCATTACTCTAACAATAGTTCATTACAACACACTAAGACAAAACACAAGCATCAAGTTTAGAGAGGACCAAACAGAAGACATCACCGCATCTTGGGTTCTCGGCCGAAATGAGAGGTTGTCGGGCTCTCTCCGGGCTCGGCCCTCAGATGGTGTGCGGACTCGAAGCAGGCTGTCACCGCTCCAATGATCTGCAGCACTTTTATGGCTTCCCACGACGAGGAATGCTTGAACTAATGGCGGAGAGTGCTTGCTAACGCTCCCGGATGGAAGAATGGTGGAAGAAATCGCCGGAAAATGGTATCCTTGGTGGTGGAGGTGAAGGAGAAGCCTTCAGACCTCAGAAACGGCGGGAAGGACCTGATTTCCCGCTCCTCGGAGGGCTCTCCCATTGACTGCGGCTTATCCTACTTTATATACTAAACGGGCAGAAAAATGGTCACGCACGGTCGAACGCACGACCGTGCGTGAACCGTGCGTTATTCAATGATAAATTCTGACTTGAGGGAGACGCTGCGCCGCCCGTGCGTTTTACTCACGCACGGGAAAATCCGCCCGTGCGTAAAAACGCACGACTAAACTCAGATTGTCCATTTTCTGCCCAGATACAAACGCACAATCGCAATCGTCCGTGCGTCAAGGAAACGCACGACCGTGCGATATGCAGAGACATAAATTTTGGGGGAAAATGGGATGATCTAGCCACCTGCACATAAGACATACCAGCTGGGAATACACCTCCAGCACCAAATAAACACAGAAAAAGGATTGGGGAGCACCATGTGATTACCCCCAATAACAAGGAGCGCAAATGCACACCGAAATGGGCCTAAGAGTGCACCTAGCAGGGAATAACAAATATGATCGTAAACATGCCTAAAGTGTGGTGTATCGACTAGAAATACGGCCCAGATGAGTCCATAAATGTGTATATAAATGAGACTCATCACACCCCCAGACTTAACCATTTGCACGTCTCGGGCAAACACTCAATCCAATGATAGAAAAATTGATGTTAAAGAAGCAATTATGCAGGCAAAACATGATGGGAAGTAAAGAACTAACGAGCGTAAAAATAAAGTAGAAAAGATTTTAAAACAAAGACTATATTTTAAGAACTTCTACAAGTGTAAAATATAAAATAATACTACTCTGAGGTGAATCACTGGTGAATCGAACAGTCGTGCCCTAGGGAAAATAGCGTGAACTGCTGAGGTGAGCGTTGCTCAAATTAGATCTCAAGGAAGAGCTCTCCAAGAAATCCATCAAGGTCGGTGATCATACGCTTGCCCTTTTGCACCTTCTCCACTGCATGAGACGATCTTATCAAGAATCAGTAGGGCTTCTAGGCTAGACATAGGGCTTGGGTTGAGGTACGGTAATGAAGTAGAAGAACGTAGGTTAAACGCACTCACCCTCCGGTAAATAACAAATTTTAACCTCAACATCTTCACCTTGAAGCACACTCCCTCAGACTTCATTTAAGCACGATGACATGCGCGAGACTACCACACTTGTGGTTAGATTCTTTTTAGAGTTCTTTTACTTTTTTTTTCTTTTTTCTTTTTTAAGATCCATATAAACATAAGTTAGGATCAATCAAAATTTTAACTCATTCTCATTTTTTTTCTCCGCACCGCACAATCATGATAAATATGTATATATTTCAAAGCTTGACTCAAGTGCGCTTTAGGTTAGGATATGTGGCCTTGGTGAAAGTTTAGTGGAGTATAACAAATAGGAGAGGTAAGGCTCAACGAGGCTAGCAAAGGATGACGTTAGGTTGGGAAATCAAAGCTCAACCGGACCAAATGATGGCCTGCGTCAGGCTCCCAACAAGATCATTTAACACACTCATTTTTAAAATAGCTTGGGGCAAGTTCTTAACCACCGAGCGAGGTCTCCTCTCCTTCCAACTCAAACAACACGAGGCTAACAACTCTTCTACACTCGACCTAGGGCTACCGCTAGATTCACCAAATTCACCGTTTGAGTAGAGTATTAAGTAATTACACAAATGAAGTAAATAAAACTATAACTTTGTGATTAAATCTATTCTACGTGAATTTTTATGCTGCGTGAGCGCTCTACTAGTAGCACCGCACGGGTCACATCCTGTTCAGCCACACAATCCTAAACTAACAATCAAACTTCTAAACATATACATCAAGCACTTACACGATAATTGCGCACGAGTAAAAAAATAAAACACGTGTGGTGTGTGTTATGCAATGAGACAATCAATATAAATTTCCTAACACAACATTCTAGCATGTATGTGCGTGTAGCGTAAGCAAAGGCCCGCTCCCCCCCCCAGACTTGATTTGAAAAACAAATCAAATATAACATTTCATAGCAAAGTGAAAGCTAGGTTAGGAGTACCTATGCTCATAAGAGCATGCCAGAAGTGCGGTATAATCCTTCTCTAAAGATCTCCTCCTCTTCATCCAATCAAGTTCACACCTGCATTGTTAGCACCAAAGCAAAAACAAACAAAACATAATAGAAATTAAAGCAAGCAAGCGGAACTGGGTGGTTCCCATGGGTTGTCTCCCAAGAAGCCCTTTTGTTTACCGTCCTTAAGGTGGACCAAATACCTGTATTAAGCAGTTTATAAAGTCTAGGAATACGCAAAAGTTAATAAGTCCTAATTATTATTACAAGCTCAAAATAAATCAGCTATAAGCTGATTTGAAGTAGTAACAACTAATGAAAGAGAAAGGTCGGGGGACCAGGTAGTAAGGGCGGAAATTAAGTAGGATGCTCAACCTCCAACCCCAAATCTCCTCTTTTTTCGCTCTCTTCTTCTCCTCTAGTATTATGTCTTCAAAGAAGAACCGCTTGCCCCCTTGTAACCAATCCTCAAAGGGAAGCACCAACGATGATGAGGAAACAAGATGTTTCTTTATTGTACCTTCCTCATCCCGCCAGGCTTTCGGCTCTTCTATGCATAAGGTCTGATCAACCGGAGGAGGGGCATCCTGCATCCTTGTACATAAAGAAAGGGGGTCAGGAAATAAATTGGAAGAAAACTAAAAGAAAACTCATCTGAGGGGATAATCCCGACTTCATCCCCCATAGGGTGCGGCAAAGACAAACTGATGATATCATCGAAGATTTCACTAGACTCAACAACGCACGCAATGGCCTCCTCTATAACTTGGACCTCCTCGCACTGGACCGAAATGTTTGCTTAAGCACAATCGAGACTGTCCTCCTTCATGAGAGTGGGCACGACACCGCGCAGGTCTGCAACATCCTGCAAATTGACCTCAATGACAATATCAGAAATAGATGTAGATTCGTGTGTAGTGGGAGAAGACGTGCCACTTGAGAGTTTGGGCTCACTCTCCACACAAGGGCACAAATCCACGCAAAGTGGTCCGTGAACCGAAGAGGTATGGTGGGTCGCATCAGAAACAGAGTCATGAGGGGCACTGATGCACGTGTCAATTCCAGAAACTTCAAGTAGTGAAGATGGAAGGGACACGTAACCAGAGGAAGGGGATGTGCTCGCAGAATTCGAAGATGGGACGATCCGGATATCCGACTCATCGTCATCCTCCAGTTGGCGAAGATAATCAGCACAGTCCTTCAAAGCATGCTCTCTACTTTTGCAAAATAAACACTGTTTTACCGACTTTGCCGGCACCCAAGGTGCGGTAGCCGCGTAATAGTGCGACATCGGAAGCGCAATAGAGGAGCCAATTGATTTATGGGACCCGTACGGTTTCTGAACAACACCATACTCTTTGGGACACCTATCACTAGCGTGGGATGTGTCCCCACACCAACGACATCGGATATTCAAATGTTCCCACATGATATAGAAGAAGAAAATAGCATGAAAAAGAGTAAATTAAATGGAATAAAAGACCCAATCGAAAACAATCGATTCACAACCAAAAATATCATCACGCCTGCATTCCCCGGCAACGGCGCCAAAAACTTGATGCGTATTCGGCAAGTGCACCGGTCGCTGTCAAGTAATAAATTTGGGAATCGCTTCCCTGAATATCGTCTCTCAAGGAATGCAGGTTCTGGTGAACGAAATGCGTGGTGAATCGATTATTATGCGAGCGAAGAAAATAACAACAAGGACTTTGTGATTGGTTTCCTAAGCTAGTGCGGAAAAGAGAGATGCGGGTCAAAACTCCGCTTCACAAGGCGGGATGGATGCAACGGCCGCGATGTCGTGCTTCAGGTGCCCCGTGGACGGAAGGTAACTGTGACGAATGAGGGTCACACACACCTCTTCGCAAACATCACCACTAGCAATTGCTAGGTGGCTTCTCACACAAAGCACTCAGAAAATCACAACAAGAAGGAAAAGCTATTCTCATACCACATCGTCATTGCACATGAACAAGCAAGGATTTAAATCATTACTCTAATAATAGTTCATTACAACACACTAAGAGAAAACACAACCATCAAGTTTAGAGAGGACCAAACAGAAGACATCACCGCATCTTGGGTTCTCGGCCGGAATGAGAGGTTGTCGGGCTCTCTCCGGACTCGGCCCTCAGATGGTGTGCGGACTCGAAGCAGGCTGTCACCGCTCCAATGATCTGCAACACTTATATGGCTTCCCACGATGAGGAATGCTTGAACTAATGGCGGAGAATTCTTGCTAACGCTCCCGGATGGAAGAATGGTGGAAGAAATCGCCGGAAAATGGTATCCTTGGTGATGGAGGTGAAGGAGAAGCCTTCAGACCTCAGAAACTGCAGGAAGGGCCTGATTTCCCGCTCCCCAGAGGGCTCTCCCATTGACTGCGGCTTATCCGGCTTTATATACTAAACAGGCAGAAAAATGGTCACGCACAGTCGAACGCACGACCTTGCGTGAACCATGCATTATTAAATGATAAATTCTGACTTGAGGGAGACGCTGCGCCGCCCATGCGTTTTACTCACGCACGGGCAAATCCACCAGTGCGTAAAAACGCACGACTAAACTCAGATTGTCGGGTTTCTGCCCAGATACAGACGCACGATCGCAACCGTCCGTGCGTCAAGGAAACGCACGACCGTGCGATATGCACAGACATAAATTTTGGTGGAAAACGAGACGATCCGGCCACCTGCACATAAGATATACCAGCTGGTAATACACCTCCAGCACCAAATAAATATAGAAATAGGATTGGGGAGCACCATGTGCTTACCCCCAATAACAAGGAGCGCAAATGCACACCGAAACGGGCCTAAGAGTGCACCTAGCAGGGAATAACAAATATGATCGTAAACATGCCTAAAGTGTGGTGCATCGACTAGAAATACGGCCCAGATGAGTCCATAAATGTGTATATAAATGGGACTCATCAACACTCGATTCACCAAGATCGTCAATGCCTCAAAAATTCTTGGAAAAACATTTTCAAACGACGACTTGGTGAGAAAGCTTCTTCGATCACTCCCACCAAAGTTCAATCCAAAAGTGACGGCGATTTCCGAATCGCATGATCTTAGGCGGCTCCAAATTGAGAGCCTCATTGGGAACCTTAAAACCCATGAGGTAGAACTCAAGATTCAAGAAGATGAGTACAACAAGGAACCAAAGAAGAAAGCCTTGACACTAAAGTCAAGAAAAGAAGATGACGATGAGGAAGATGATGAGGAGAGTCTCTTTGTTAAGAACTTCACTAAGTTCATGAAGAATCCGGAAAGGAGGAACACCTTCCAGAAATTTTTCCGAAAGGGCTCTTCATCCAAACGAGAGAAGAAGGAGAAGTCTAGCGACGACGAGGAAGAGCGGCCACCTCCCGAGTGCTTCCACTGTAGGAAGACCGGGCATATTAGAAGTCAATGACCAAAATTCCTGAAGGAGCAAAAAGAAAAATGGGTTAAAGGAAAGGAGAAGAAGAAGGTCTTAAAAGCTGCAACATGGGATGACTCTTCCTCCGGTTGCTCAAGTATTTCAAGCTCAAGCGATGATGATGAGGCAAACTTGTGCCTTATGGGGAAAAGCAATGAATCAACCGACGACGAGTGCAGTGTCCAAAGTGACACTGAGGTAATCTCCTCTAACTATGATGATCTTTATTCCGAATACTTAAGAACTTGCAAATATTTTGGCAAAAATTTGAAAGATCCCGATCTACTTAAAACTGAAAATAAAATTCTTTTGAAACAAAATAAAAAATTAAATAAGGAAGTTTTTACCTTGGTAAAGGAGATGGAGTCTTGCCAAAAGAATGATGATCTCTTGGCAAGGACTAGCAAACTTGAAACTGATCTTTCTAATGCTCTCTCCAATATCGAATCACTCTCGAATCAAAAGAGAGACTTAGAAAGAAATTTGAAACTCTCTCTTTCTAATGTTGATAATGAAAAGAAAATTTTTGCAAATAGATGCGGAAATTTAGTTAGTGAAAATTTTGCATTAAAAGCTAAAATCCATGACCTTAACTTAGCCATAGAAAAATTCGGTGTTGGCCAGAAAAGTCTTGATATGATTTTGGCCAACCAAAGGCATGGTAGTGCAAAAACTGGTCTAGGTTTTGTCTCTACTAACTACCGCCCGACAGTAACGACTAACGCTGATGGTAGTACCAAAACTCATAATTCATCAAATAATCACAAATCTGGAATCTATTCTGCTAATTCCCCATCCTCCAGCAAGAGTCCACAACAAACCCTGGAAAAGGTCTCAACCCCTTTTGTGTTATGTGGCAAGTGCGATCACTTCGGGCATACCTTGGACTCCTGCAGGATGAAGGGTCGATGTACTGTCAAGCAAATCTGGGTGCCTACGGTTTCCACCTATTCTATGGGAGGAACCACCTGGGTATCCATGTCTTTACTCTCATCTTCTTGTTAGGTATGTTGGTAGGCTAAGGAAAAGGAAGACATGTGGTACTTGGACTCAGGGTGCTCCAAGCACATGACAGGCGATAAAGCAAAATTCCTTAGCCTCACTATGAAGAAAGGAGGAATGGTGACATTTTGGGACAATGTAAAGGGAAGGATATTAGGCACTGGTACTGTTGGTAACAATTCTTTCTCTCTTACTAATGTCTTATATGTAGAAGGTTTGAAACATAACTTGATTTCTATTAGTCAACTTTGCGATAAAGGTCTAAATGTTTTATTTGAGTCTCCTACTGATTTATGCAAAATTATAGATCCTAAAACCAATAGTATTGTACTCACTGCACCATGAATTCACAATTGTTGGTGCCAAAAATGGTACCTCCAAAATTCACACTAAAGGGGATGGGAGAAATCTGCGAAGTGCAGGTTACTAAGACAGAAGATGCTGGAACAAAAGGAAATCGATCACGAAATGGCGATCACGAAGAAATGAGACCGCTTACACAGGTTGTAAGCTGGAGCCTCAGAGCAAAAGGTCCCTTTTCTGGTACCCCTACACCTCTATTTATAGACGAGGGGGCTGCCCAAACGGGCAGAACTAAAAACTACGGGCTGCACTGACCGCTTAAGGAAAACGATCAGACCGCTTAAGCTGGCGATCTCACACTGCCCTGACCGCTTGGCACTTAGAAAATTCCAGTCGAGGAGGCAGCTGGCGATCTGGGCGGTCACCGAAACTGAGACCGCTGAGACCGAAAAATTTGACCAGCGAGAGGAGGTCGCGGGCTTTCCGGACAAACATAATCCCCGCACATTTTTAAGTTGCACCTGGAACTTCGAAAATGTAAGCTTTGACCGCTGAGACCGCGACCGTCATAAATGCGGCTTGGTCTATAAATATCGACTGAAATCTTCATTCTGCAAGACATTGAGAAATTCCAATCCTTGAGCGGTCTTTGATAATTAGGCAGGTGCGATCTTCTTGCAAAGATGACTATGCTCGATCTCTTAAAAGCTCTTCCATCGAAAGTGAACTCTCCTGGGAAAAAGGAAAGTGTCAGCTCAAAGAAAGGAAAGAAGGCGCCAAAGATTTTAACGAAAGCGAGCGCTTCAAAGGAGACCGCCCGATCTCCGTTAAAGGAAACTGAGCTTCCTGAGGGTTCAATTGTGCCGGTCTCTGCTGCTTCTGAACCATCAGACACTTCTTCAGAACTTGTATGGAGCCTGACTTTTCCATTTCTTTTAATTGTCAGAAATCTCTGGAGGCGCTGGACCAAACAACTTCCAAACTTCCTGAGACCGCCTCTACCGAGGTCATTCTGGCTGGGCTGTGTCAGAAGAAGACCGAGGCCGAAGCCTTGAGGCAGAAGATCGCTGAACAGGAGGTCGCTGCGAATGGCAGGAAAAGAAAAAATTCAAGTCCATCTAGCTTGACTTATAAGAGAAGCAGAAAAAATGAGAAAGAAAAAGACGTGACCTCCATGGGGGAGACCATATTTCCTGAATCTGTCGACCTGGAAGACTCCGCGGAGTTTCAGAAGGTGAATGCTAAGGGCGATCTCCCCTTCCTTCCCGCGGTCTCAACCTTACCAAGAGAGGATGATTCTGGATTAATCGCCTACATTGATGAGGTTTCTTCTAATAATTCATCTTTTTCATCGTTGCAGGTATTGGATCCCCTAGAGGCTTCAGCTCTCAGAAATGCCGTCGTTGATAAAGAGACCGCGGATAGGGAGAAGGAGACCGCTGATAAAATAATCAAAGCAAAGGAGGAAAAGAGAAAAGAGATGGAAGAGATGGCGAGGAAGAAGAAGGAAAAGGAGGCAGAAGAGAAGAGGGAAAAAGAGGAGAAAGAAAAGAAAGAGAAAGAAGAGAAGAAGAAGAAAAAAGATGATGAAAAGAAGAAGAAGGACAAGGAGGAGAGGGAGAAAAGAGAGAAAAAGGAGAAAGAGGAGGAAGAAAAGAAGAAAGAAGTGGCTAAGACCGTCGAGGAGGAGAAGAAGGAGGCGGTCAGAGTTGCTGAGAAAAAAGCGGCTCTGATCGCCGAGGAGGAAAGGAAGAAAGAGGCGGTCAGGTCCGCCGAGGCGAAGGCGGCTCTAATCGCTAAGGAGGAGAGGAGGAAAGAAGCGGCCAGGATCGCTGAGGAAAAGGCGGCCCTGGTCGCTGAAGAGATGAAAAAGGATGCGATCTTGAAGACCGCGGAGAATAAAAAGACTGAGGAGGAGATCACGGAGAGGCTACGGATCGCTAAGGAGAAAGTTGCGCTTTCTAGCGGTCTCCCAAGTGATTCTCTTCAGGAAGATCATTTGAGCAAAGCCGCAACAGATCGTGCGGCGGTGGTCTCAGCTTTGCGAGCTGGTAAGGGCAAAAAGATTCTTCAATCAGTTGAGTTCCTTCCTTTACCTATGGTTCGACCTGTTTCTCCAGAAAGAAAACGTGAGATTGTCTTTATTGAGACCGACGATATCCTCTTGAGTAATGAAGAATTAAAAAGAAGAAGAAAAGAGGGAGAAAAGTCGCAGAAAAGAGATTTGGAAAGAATGGATCTGGAGCGTTTAAGGGGATCAGATCGCCTTTTACTGACCGTAGATCCCGTGGTCACTAAAGATGTCGAAAGAGCTTTACGTGACTGCGGTCTCAACTTCTTTCCAAGTATTCTTTCTGCTCATCAAAAATTTTATTTGATCGCTTGTGAATGATTGAAAAAATTCATCACTTGTGACCGCAGGTGATGATAATGCTGAGATCGAAGAGGGGGAACTTCCTCAGCACATCGCGATCTCCCCTCAGCTAACCAACATTCTTAACCCAATGTTCGAGGATGTTCGCTCTATGCTGATGAGGGAGCGAACTCAGAATGATCAGATCCGCGATCTTGAGGAGAAATTACGTACTAACGAGAAGAGGATCAGAGAAGAATGCGATCTGAGGGTTGCAGAGATCGCGCGAGCTCTCAAGAAGGCCGAAAAGGAGGCTGAGTACTACAAGGGGAAGGTTGCGGCGCTGTCTGCGGAGAATGAAAGGCTGAGGGGCGGTCACGCGAAGATGCTGATGAGACCGGGTACCTCCAGCGATCAACCAGCGGCGAGACCGCAGCCTGTAATTGTGCTGATCCCTATGGAGCAGGTGGACAAGGAAATGTCCAAGATTCACCGATCTGCGATGCTGGCCAATCATAGCTTGGTGTCAGTTATGGCTGCAGTGAATGATATGCAGGATGTCGCAGCTCATGTAGGGAGAAACAGGCCTTCTAGGAGATGAACATTTAACTTGAGACCGAGCGGTCTCTGGATTTAAACAATATATTTTGTAAAATTTTACTATTATTGTTCCATATATTTGTGCGGCTGTTTAATTTTAATGTTTTGTGCGGTCTTAATTTCTATAATTTCGATTTCTTTGTGCCTGGATTTCCTGTTATTGCTGGTGTTTTTTTTATTGAGACCGTCAACATAGAAATGCTTTCATATAACCTTACATAGGTCGAGCGGTCTGCGAATTTTTGCTGGGCGATCAGTAAAAAGTAATGATTACGAAATGACCCTTCAACTTCTATAAATAGCTTCCTTCATAACCTTTATTTCATGCTCTCTTGAATGCGCCCAAAGCACCGATCTCAGCGATCGCTCAAAATGGTGTCCGCTCGTGCCTCTTCTGCTAACATTTTCCTGAATGCCGATCACAAACAAGGTCGCTTATCAAAGGATGAATATATTGATTTCATAAAAAAGTATATGATTCAGACTCAGATAGTTGTGAGACCGCCAGCCGATCATGAAAGGTTGAACTTTGGAGAGCAGAAAAAGTTTATCATCCCCATCGATCACTTCGATAACGGGTTGAGAATTCCCCTCCCTTGGGAATGGCTAGAGATCTTGGAATACTACGGCTTCGTGCTCGCCCAGTTGGCTCCGAACTCCATCGGTCTGGTCAATGTCTTCATCAATTACTTGAGATCGGAAAAGGTGAAGTTCACAATGAATCTGTTCCGCGCAACCTTTACCGCAAAAATTTTGAAGGAAGGCAGGAAGAAGGAAGAGTTTAAAGGATTGATGTACTTTTCAGCAGATGGAATAAAAATCCTGAATCTTCCTAATAAGATCTCTTTCTGGATAGAGAGATTTCTTGTCTTCGAAGGTGACCTTGGTGGTCTCAGGAGCTCACCCTCTCCGCGACCTGATAGCATCTTTAAGAAGATAAAGGCGGTCTCAGATGAAGAGCTGAAAATTTTGGCTTTCTTGGCGGGCAAGAGGATCGATCTCGTTCATTATCTAGCGATCTGGCCCGAGATCGCCGAGATCATTCCAGCTGAAAGTAAGTTTTTCTTGCGGTCTTGAATAATTTCCTTTCATGTTTTTGTATGTTTTTCCTAACTTTTTCCCAACTTTTAGCGACCTTTGCGGTCCCCGCAAAAGATCCTATCTCACCAGCAGCGGAAGTTCTTACTCAGAGGGAGAGGAGGCTGAAGCGTGAGGCCGATGTGTTCGGCACTACCTCTGAGACCGTCGAGCGAGATTTTCCCTTGATCGGTTTTAAAAGAAGAATGAAGGATATCAAAGGAAAACCCCTCCTCAAATGGGCGGAAAAAGGAAGATCTGTGAAGGTGTCCACTGATCTTCCCCTATGGAGTGGGAAAGTGACCCGTCACGCATACGCGGTCACCTCAACTTTGTATGGGCGAAAGAATATAAATGAAATATTGAATATTGAGACCGATGCGCTCCCGGACCTCTGTGCCCAAGTGACCGCTAGAAGCACAATCTTAAACCACCATATGGGGCGGTCTCTTCGCAGCGCTCTAGACGAAATAACTGCCTTGCAAGAAGAAAGAAAAGTGAGAATTTTACTTACATTTAATGAACGCGTTACTTACGATCGCGCGGTCTAACATATATTTCTTTGGCAGCAATTCGAAAAAGCAGCCCATGACCCTGAGAATCCAGCTTTTCAGAGGGCTATGATGCATCACATAAAAGAGACCGCCGACCAGGTGCTGGACGAAGTTCGAGGCCGAGGTGGATTTACTGAAGAGTACAAGGACATCACGTTTGCCGATCTCTTTCCTGACGCGGCACAGAGGATTGAAGAGCAATCTGCGACTGCTGAAGAGACCGCGGAAATTGCTGATGAGACCGCCGGTCAAGATGAAGATGTCGTGATCGAAGACGAAGAAAGTGGAAGCCTCTATACCCTGGGTCTGGATTCCAGTTCAAGCTCAAGCTCTAGATCTAGAATTCCAGGGAATAGTCTAAAAGAATCTTCTGCAGAAACTGATACTTCCTCTTCGAGCGAGCGGTCTTCTAAGAGATCAAAGAGAGAATGAATTGTAATAATTTTTCCCTTTTTCCTTTTTGGAGACCGAGCGGTCTCGTTGTAGTGAATATTTCAGAATATATATAAAAATTGGATTTCTGTTAGATTTTATCTGAGTGAGTGAACTTGTTTTTGATGCATATGCTTATTTGTTCTTCTGAGTTAAAATCGGCATTCGATCTCAATGCCTTAGATTTACCACAATTTTCTTTCAACATTAAAGAACTTCAGGTGGCGATTTCTTGGAAAAGACACTAAAGACTTTGAAGGAAAGAAAAACCAAAACTTTACATAAACATGACTACTCTGTGATCTCGATATAATCAGATCGCTAAAAGAAAATCAGCAACTCAACTGTGATCAGAAAGTAACCAACTTATCCATAATTGTTATGCGGTCTCATATTACACAGGTCGCAATATAAGGAAACTATAACTTGAAGACGATTCGAACTCATCATACTCTGGATGATCGACTCCCAAATAATTTTCAGGAAGCCCGTTTGATGATCCCTTGATAGCCAAGATCATTACTTGAAAAGGAAAATAATTCCTCATGAACTCCAGTTCAGTGATCACATTATATTCAGACCGCCATTTTGAAGAAAAAACCCAACTTTCACTTGGTGAGGAATAGAAAATCATGATTATTCCATGTTGCTTTGAATAACAGGAAATATCGGAATCTCAAATTTACCGAGACCGGGCCGACCTCTATCAAGCTGGCATAAGAGATTTCTGAACAGCGACCTCAATTATCCTGAAAACGTTATATCCGGCGATCGTAAATGACTCAAATCGCTCTTTGGAGAGAGTAGGAAAGAAGAACATGCGGTCTCATAAATTGCTGACCGCCCGATCCCAGTACAAAGGGATGAATAGGATTTTTATAGTAAGAAGAAGATGGGAAAAAGGGATCTCAAAAATGATCCAAAGGGATGGTGTGGTCATGCCGCGGAGGCTATACCGACATTGCTTTTCTTAAGGGATTACCGAGTTTGCTGTTAACATGCCAATCTAGGGTTCAGGCGACGGTCATGGATGTTTCTGACCGCCCGTTACCTAACCACGCTTCAACGAGTATTCGAGAGTTACAGACCAAAATGATCGGTAGGGCAGGTGTGGTCATGCCGTGGAGGCTACACCGACATTGCTTTCCCTGAAAGATCATTAAGATCGTAACAATGTCCTTCCTAATGCATGACAGAGCTGAGCCATCCACCTAGACCCCCTTAAAATGCTGAGGTGTGCCAGATGTCAGCAAGGACCCGGTATCCTAAACTTCCACCGCTCGAGCTTGGCGAGCTACTGCTACACAGATTCGAAATCTCCCCGACATTTGTGGTCCCGGCAGAATTACACGTCGAGCTAACAAGTCGAGGGGGAAGATAGTAGGATCCGTCGATGTCTCACTTGACATGTTTTTGGCTTTTCAAAAAATATCTTATTCTTAAAACTTGTCATCCATCACTTGTATTGCGAATGCTTTGATAATACCTGCGTGATGTTTGAGAGAAGAAAAGTGAGAAAAAGAATGAGTGAATCGGATACGAATGATGAATAGTAAATATACGCATTTTTCTATATAATTTTTAGTATAATTTTAATTAGATTTCTAAATAATATATGTAAATTAATGAATAAAATGTTTGTTTTTGTTATTTTTGTTTTTAACTTAGTTTTATTTTCATTTTGTAAAGTTTCTGTAATTTTATTAAGTCACGCCCTAGGTCACGCCCGTGTCCAAGGGCGTGTTCACTAATCCCTAACATTTTCTTCTCTCTGTTCTTTTTCCACCTCAAACATCAAGTCACGCCCTCGGTCACGCCCGTGACCGAGGCCGTGTACTTGGTCACGCCCATGTTGGATATCCATCCCAGATTCCAGCCACTTGAAGCATTTCATCCAAAAAGTCAAAGTCACGGCCGTGACATTTCAGACACGCCCGTGACCCTCAATTCCTTCCAGAAGAACAAAGGACACGCCAGGTGTCACGCCCAGTTCAAGCTCCAGCCAGCCGACCTAGGTCACGCCCGTGACCTAGGCCGTGTACGATGGTCACGACCGTGTACTTCCAAGTCGCCGGTCAAGCCTTCCAGATGCCTGCCTGGATCCAGCTGTTCTGGCTATTCGCACCCCAAGCCGTGTCACGCCCTCAGACACGCCCGTGTCCGAGGGCGTGTAATTCCAAAATTTTTCCTATAAATAGCCAGATTCAGCTGAGTCTAAGGGTTCAAAATTTTGAGACTTGTTCTTGACATTTTGATCCAATCTTGCTGCTTTCCTAGTTTTTGTGTTTAGGTAATTTTTTGCACTCTTTCTCTCTCATGTTTTGTAACCCTTTTTATGATGAAAATGAAATAAAATTTGCTTGTTTTTTGTAACTCTCTCTTTGTTCTTGTGAAAGTGTGTGTGTGTTCTCTTTTTGTTTTTTTTTTCTTTTAATTTAGATTTTGTTATTTCAATTAGTTTTGTCCATTTTAATTTGGGTGTGTGTGTGTATGAGTGTAATTTTCTTGTTTTTAGTTTTGTTGTAATTTTTAGATGATTTCATATTAGTGTGTGTGAGTGTAGGAGGTTAATTAGTTTTTTGTTTTGTTTTGTTTTCATTTGTTCTTTTTACTTTCTTTTTGCTTTTTTGTAAGTGTGTGTGTGTATGAGAGTAAAATGTTGTTATTTTTATTTTCATTTTGTTATTAGTGTGTGTGAGTGTATGAGAATAGATTTTCTTTTCTTTTTAACTTAGTTTCATTATTGTTGTGTGTGTGAGTGTATGAGTTTATATTTGTTTTATTTTAATTAGATTTCATTAACGTAGAGTGGGTGTGTGTATGAGTATAAAGTTTGCGCCTTTTTTGTAATCGAATAGTTTCCATTTCCGTCACGCATTTATTTCCCGCCTATCCGTTTGGATAGGACTTGCTCACGCATTTATTTCCCGCCTATCCGTTTGGATAGGACTTGCTCACGCATTTATTTCCCGCCTATCCGTTTGGATAGGACTTGCTCACGCATTTATTTTCCCTCTACCCATTTGGGTAGGGATCGCATTTCTTCAATTTCTGCAATTTACAGCTTTCATTTTAATCCCGTAGAGTGCGTGAGTTTTTAATTAGTGCGTCTTTTATTTTTTTATATATTTGTTTTTTGCTTAATTCCGCTACCCGCTCAATCGCTTATTATCGCCGTAGTTATCATTATCGTTTTATAAAACCCTAAAAAAAATTCTAAACAAAACTACTTTTTAAATTAACGTTTTCGTTCTTTTTCTTTTCATCGCTTTTCTTGGTTTTTGCTAAACGCACACCAAGCCCGCGATAGTTATCATTTTCGTCACTAGCTTTTCTATAAAATCATAAAAATCAATTTCAAACTCTTTTCGATAAAATAATAGCGCGTTCCTAAGAAGTAGAAATAATCGATACGACCTTGGAAAAATACGACCTTGATATTTCAAAAGAAATATCCTATACTACTATCGATAAGGTCCACTTGCCTTTATTGATTTTAGTCCGGATAATTACATAAACCCAAAAGCTTTCTCTCTAAAGCACTTTTTAAAACTCTCTTTTAAAAGAAACACTAAAAAATTTGTTGCAACACCTCTTTGGTTGTTGCAACTAGCTCAAGGTAAAAGAAGTTTTAAAACGCTCTTAAAGAATTGTTGCAACTACTCAAAAAATTGTTGCAACAATATTTTCAAAAAGCTTTCAATTTTAATTTCAACATAAAGCCCTTTTTCAATCTTTTCATTTAGCCTTCAAAGGACGCGGCCGAGGAGTAATCCTCGATATTTCGAAAGAGAAAGAGTCTGTTACTTCTATCCTTCGATAGGATAACGGGTAATTTCTCAAAGTAGAATTACTCGCGGGACTCTTCAAAAACGTCCGCCCAAGGTTGAATCGAAAAGAAAGAAAGCTTTCTTCTCTTTCTTCTCTCTTTCAAAGAGAGAGCAATCACAAACTAAAAAACGTATCAAGTTTTTGGCGCCGTTGCCGGGGACTTGTGTCGTTATTTTGAAATAGGAAACGTTATTAATTTTATCTTATATTTCATCTCTTTTTCTATCTAAAAAACCAAAAACTAAAAAAATATACTATCTAAGTAAAGAAAAGAAAATATATATATATACATATATTTTTCAATTTTCCTTTTTTACATATATTTTCGAATATAGCTACATATATTTTCATATAAAAGCCCCACAAAAAATCAAACCCAAAAAAATATATATTTATATATTTTACTTAAGTAAAGAAAAACCCAAAAAATATATTATTCTCTTTTACTTATTTTCCTTTCTTTTTCATCTTTGTAAAAATATTTCTAAAACAAAAACATCAAAAAAAATCTATAAAAGAAAAAAAAACTCTTCAAAAAAAATTAATTAAAGAATAGTGTATGACCCGAGGAGAATCTTCAGATAATCCGACTATACCTTTTGATCCTGAAATCAAGCGCACGCTTCACGAGCGTCGCCGATCTCATAATCAAAATCTACAAATAGATCCCGAAGAATCCGTCGGCGATATACATATAGGCGTGATGGGCGATCCTAATCTAAATGCGGCCCCACAGCGGACCATGGCCTATTATGCTAGGCCAAATTTAGAGGATACAGGATCGAGCGTTACCCGCCCCGCGGTAGCTAATAATAATTTCGAAATCAAATCCAGTATAATTTAAATGGTACAACAGTCGATTCAGTTCGACGGGTTGCCAGATGAGGACCCAAACCAACACCTTAATAATTTTTTAGAAATTTGCGACACCTTCAAGATTAATGGCGTCAGCGATCACGCCATTCGCTTGCGCTTATTTCCCTTTTCCCTGCGGACAAAGGCGAAATCGTGGTTGACTTCTCTTCCGAGAGGGTCCATAACCACGTGGGCCGAATTGACGGAGAATTTTCTAACTAAATATTTTCCTCCGTCAAAAACCGCTAAATTACGCACCGATATCACATCCTTCATTCAATTCGATTCCGAGTCTCTCTACGAGACTTGGGAATGTTTTAAAGAATATTTGCGTAGGTGTCCTCATCACGCACTACCAACTTGGCTTCAGGTACAAACGTTCTATAACGGCTTGAATTTCTCAACGAGACAGATGATCGATGCAGCCGCCGGGGGAACGTTAAACAACAAAACCCCAGAGGCCGCTCAAGCTCTGATCGAAGAAATGGCCATGAACGCGTACCAATGGAACGTGCCAAGGTCGCGTCCTCCTAAACCGGCTGGTATTTTCGAAGTGGATGCCACTACTCACTTAGCCTCGCAGGTAGAGCGGCTAAGTAAGCAAGTGGAGGAGATGACTGCTTCCTCCTCCACTCCCGCTTGGGCTAATTATCCTAATAATAATAATAATAATAATTTTAATAATCCAAATAATAATAATAATAATTTTAATAATCTTAATAATAATAATCTTAATAATAATATTAATAATAACAATAATTTAAGCGAGGAATCGGTGGATTACGTGGGCAATCAAGTGCGGGCGCCCTTCAACCCATATAGTAATAACTATAACCCGGGTTGGAGGAGCCACCCAAACTTCTCCTGGAGTAACCCTAATAATGCGCAACGCCCTCCACCTGCGATCCCGCAAGGATTTCCGCATGGATATCCCCAAGGATTTCAGCAGGGTTTTGCGCCTCCTCCTCCAAAACCTTCTCCGCTCGAGGAGATTTTTGCAAAATACATGGCTTCCAACGACGCAAATATCCGGAATATAACCGGATCGCTAAAAAATTTAGAAATGCAGGTTGGCCAGCTTGCAAAAATGGTCTCCGAGCGGCCACTTGGAGCACTACCTGGGAACTCGGAGCAGAACCCGCGTGAAAATGCCCACGCCATTACCTTACAAAGCGGCAAGGAGGTCGACTCCCCATTGCGGGTTGAGCATCAGGTAACTGTTTCGCCTCCGACCCCTGCACCCTCGTCTTTTATTTTAGTAGATACGGAAAAAATATTAGCGACGGGCGTCTCGAGCCCGCAAATTCCGTACCCCGCAAAATTTAATAAAGAGAAGGAGGACGAACATTACAAAAAGTTTTTACAAATATTTAAACAAATTCAAATTAACGTCCCCTTCTGCGAGGCACTCTCTCAGATGCCGAAATACGCGAAATACCTTAAGGAGCTCCTTTCTAATAAAAAGAAGCTCGAGGGTATTTCGCGTGTTTCCTTAAATGCGGAATGCTCGGCGGTCCTACTTAATAAATTGCCGCCAAAACTAAACGACCCGGGAAGGTTTTCCATCCCGTGCCTATTCGGCAATTTATTAATAAAGTACGCCCTAGCGGACCTGGGAGCGAGCATCAATTTGATGCCCTTCTTCCTCTTTAAAAAACTAGATTTGGGTGTTCCCACCCCAACAAAAATGAGCATCCAACTCGCGGATCGCTCGATAAAATATCCTATCGGGGTAGTGGAGGACGTTCTGGTCAAGGTTGACAAGTTTATCTTTCCGGTAGACTTCGTCATCCTCGACATCGAGGAGGACGCCGAGGTACCAATTATCCTCGGTCGCCCTTTCCTCGCGACCTCCCGAGCATTAATTGATGTGAGTAACGGACGCCTCCTCCTTCGGGTAGGGGACGATGAAGTTACCCTTCTTATTAACCCCTCGATGCGAAACTCTTTATCGAACGATGATTCCTGCTTTCACTTAGAATCCGCGTTCGAGGATGAGTGTTCTTCGCTTGCAGAATTACTCGCTTTAACTTTAGACGATCCGGATTTGGCGGACCTCGCCCCTTTGGATGAGCTACCGCCAGATTCGCCTTTCGAATCTTTTAATTCTAAAAGTTTAAAAATAACAACTTCTTACGAAGAACCCCCGGTCTTGGAGCTTAAGCCACTCCCCGACCATTTAAAATACGCTTTTCTCGCCGCGGACTTAAAACTCCCGGTTATTATTTCGTCTTCTTTATCTGATTCGGAAACCTCCGAATTAGTTAAAGTTTTGTCCACGCATCGCCATGCAATTGCATGGCAGATTTCCGATATTAGGGGGATAAATCCCTCTTTTTGCACGCACAAAATCTTCTTAGAAGATAATTCCCGCAAAACCATCCAGCCTCAGCGGCGACTAAACCCAAATATGCGGGAGGTCGTTAAGGCTGAAGTAATAAAATTAATGGATGCGGGGATTATCTACCCTATATCCGACAGCACGTGGGTTAGTCCCATTCATGTCGTGCCTAAAAAGGGCGGTATAACGGTAGTGGCAAATCAATATAACGAATTAATTCCAACTCGTACTGTTACGGGTTGGAGGGTGTGCATCGATTACCGAAAATTAAATGATGCCACCCGCAAAGACCATTTTCCGTTACCGTTTATCGATCAAATTTTGGAGCGACTATCGGGTCATCCTTATTATTGTTTTCTCGATAGTCTATCGGGATTTTTACAAATTCCTATCTCCCCCGAAGACCAGGAGAAAACAACCTTTACGTGCCCCTTCGGTACCTTCGCGTACCGAAGGATGCCATTCGGCCTCTGCAACGCGCCAGCTACATTTCAACGATGTATGATGGCGATCTTTGGAGAGCTCGTAGAGGATATTGTGGAAGTCTTTATGGATGACTTCTCGGTTTTTGGAAGCTCCTTCCAAAACTGCCTCCAAAATTTAGATCGAGTCCTCCAACGATGCGAAGACACGAACCTGGTTTTAAACTGGGAAAAGTGTAATTTTATGGTTCGATAAGGCTTAGTTCTCGGGCACAAAATTTCTGAAAGAGGGATGGAGGTCGACAAGGCCAAGGTCGAAATAATTGAAAAACTCCCCGCGCCCTCAAATATAAAATCAATTCGTAGTTTTCTTGGCCACGCGGGTTTCTATAGGCGGTTTATTCAAAACTTTTCCAAAATAACAAAACCGCTAACCCACCTCCTGGAGAAGGAATCTCCATTTATTTTTGATAACGCGTGCGTAGAGGCATTCAATGCCATAAAAAATAAACTTATCCATTCTCTCATTCTGGTGGCGCCCAATTGGACCCTTCCGTTTGAGATTATGTGCGACGCGAGTGATATAGCGGTAGGGGCCGTATTAGGCCAACGCGTTAATAAATATTTTCATCATATCTACTACGCGTCCCGCACGCTCACGGCCGCACAGGCTAATTACACGACAACGGAAAAGGAACTCCTTGACGTCGTCTTCGCCATAGATAAGTTTAGGCCCTACGTCACGCTTTCAAAAATTATAGTATTTACCGACCACTCCACCCTAAAATATTTATTAGAAAAAATGGACGCTAAGCCCCGCCTTCTTCGATGGATCCTCCTATTACAAGAATTTGATTTAGAGATCCGCGATAAGAAGGGGGCCGAAAATTTAGCGGTCGACCACCTTTCTCGTTTAGAACACCCAATCGCGGAAGCGCTCTTCGAACCGGAAATCGATGATCGATTTCCCGAGGAGCGTCTTTTAGCTTTAAATAATTTAAAAACTTCTCCCTCGCATTGGTTCGCAGACTACGCCAACTATTTAGTTGCGCGGGTGCTGCCAAAAGACTTTTCAAAACAGCAAAAGAAGAAATTCTTTTATGATTTGAAAAATTACTTTTGGGAGGACCCTTTCTTATTTCGCGTCTGCGCGGACCAAGTCGTGCGGAGATGCGTTTCGAGCGAGGAGGCTGCGCAAATTTTGCGGCACTGCCACGAAGGGCCGGCCGGGGGGCATTATCAAGCCAACCGGACCGCGCAGAAGGCGCTGGAGGCGGGCTTTTATTGGCCCGCTCTCTTCAAAGATGCTCACACTTTTGTGAGCGCATGCGATAGCTGTCAACGGTCGGGTAACATCTCTCGTCGCGACGAGATGCCCCAAAATTTTTATTTAGAATGCGAGATTTTCGATTTATGGGGGATAGATTTCGTAGGCCCCCTACCTCCTTCATATAATAATCGCTACATTTTTGTGGCGGTCGACTACGTATCTAGGTGGGCGGAAGCGCAAGCTCTCCCCACCAACGATGCGAGAGTCGTCGTCAACTTTCTTAAAAAATTATTTTCTCGCTTCGGTACGCCCCGTGCGATAGTTAGTGATAGGGGTACGCACTTTTGCAACGCCCAGTTTGCAAAAATATTAACCAAATATGGCGTCACGCATAAGCTCGCCACCGCCTATCACCCCCAAACGAGCGGCCAAGTGGAGGTAGTAAATCGGGAAATCAAACGCATATTAGAAAAAACCGTTTCAACTAATAGGAAGGATTGGGCACTTAAATTAGGCGACGCGCTGTGGGCATATCGTACGGCGTACAAGACCGCAATCGGTTGTACGCCTTATCGATTAGTCTACGGCAAGGCGTGCCATTTGCCCGTAGAATTAGAGCACCGCGCTTTTTGGGCGTTAAAACTCTTAAATCTCAATCATAATTTAACCGCCGAAAACCGGAAATTCCAATTAAACGAACTCGATGAATGGCGTGCGAACGCTTAGAAGGAGCTCTTGCCTCAGGGCAGCAAAGCTCGAGATAGATTGACAAGGCAGCTTATAGATCCATTCCATGGCTGACCCATCAAAGGAGGTGACCATCAGTTTGCACCTCACTCCATCTGAAATGGTCCTGAGGGCAACATCAGACTCGAAGGCTTGAAGATGACACATTGGGTCGGTTTCTCCTGTATACACTGGAAGGCGAGGTTCTTTGAATCCATGAGGAATCGGATCCCGACGAATTTCATCGGTAAAGGGGGAAGGCTCCCCAAAAATATAAGGTCCTGGAGGTGGAAGAAAAGGTGCAGGAGGATCTTGAGGGTAAGCAAACCCTTCTTCAAAATTCAGGGTCTGAGCCGGAGGCCCCTGGGCTGCGGCTCGGAAAGAATTACGACGGGTGGCGAACTCCTCATGATGAGATCGCTGAGGAGCTGCAGGCTGGAAAACGGGATGATCGCTTGGGTGACCGCCTGCCATGCGGTCAGGAGTAGCGACCTGAGAGGTTTGAGGAAGGATCTTCTGGGAGATCGCGGCTAGAACCTGGTTCATAGCCTCAATCTGCTTCGCGGACTCCTGCTGAGTCCGGACGACTTCTTGCCGATCTCGAGCGGCCTCTTGCTGAGACCGCGCGATCTCCTGCTGAATAGAGGTGGCGTCCTGCCTAGCTCGGGCGGCCTCACGGAGAGCTTGTTCAACATGAAGCTCGAAGCGGCGCTCAAGCGCTTCTAATGGGTTGTGATCGGAAGGGGGAACGCTGGGAGATCGCAGGGGACGACCTCTACGGCGATCAGCCATCTTGAAAGTCTATGAATTTCTCCTAACACTTCGAATCTGAAGGTCGCGTGTTCGTTATGTTGGTGCCAAAAATGGTACCTCCAAAATTCACACTAAAGGGGATGGGAGAAAACTACGAAGTGCAGGTTACTAAGACAGAAGATGCTGGAACAAAAGGAAATCGATCACGAAATGGCGATCACGAAGAAATGAGACCGCTTACACAGGTTATAAGCCGGAGCCTCGGAGCAAAAGGTCCCTTTTCTGGTACCCCTTGTAAGACCCCTTCCCCCGGACTCCAAAAAAAAAACTTGGAAGGACGGAGGGAACATGAAGAGTAATGGGCCCCGATAATAGGTCACATGAAGTAGTCGAGGCCCTTTTAGCCTTACTACGGGTCTTACTGCCCAGAACCGCCGTCTCGTGGTGGGCAGCCACCACTTAACGCCGATTCTGCCGGCCAAATCTAGAGGAAGCATCCATAGTTAACATTACAAGAGATACATATCCATCCAAAAACCAAAAGACATAGAAAGGTAACATCATAGTCTGGTACAATACATGAGAGAGTATCCGGGAACAAACCCGGTCAAATAAAGCTGAAACTAAAACTCCTCGAAAACTAAAGTGACTAAGACATGGTCCTCATCACTAAGTACTAAGAATCTAGGACGAAATCTCACGTTAGTACGGTTGTCAACAGGAGGGGCTCCGGGATCTGTAGTTCCTGCCGAATCAGGTCCTCCTGTCCTCTGGTGCTGGGTCTCTTGGTGCTGCCTCCCCTGTGTTAGGTCACAACCGACCGTTAGTCTAAAAGACTCAGCCACAACCTCCCCGCCTCCCCCCGCGACTCCTAGGCACCGGGTGGAGAGGAGGAAAAGGAGGGCACAAGGCAGTATAATTTCAAGCAGATGACAAATGGCAGGTAGATTAATTATAGCACATATTTATACAAATGAGCACGGTATAAGAACTGGCGAGTATATAGTAAGGCAAAAACCATTGTACAAGGTTACTAACAACATAACCAGTGTCTCAAGAGAAGCAATAGAAAGTGCAACAAATTGCAGTAAATGGAGCATCCACTAAAAGTAAACAAGCCACGGTTCATAGGGCAACAGTGAGGTTTTCATAATTTAAGTAAGGAAAAACCTTAACTTATCAATTCAAAAGATAAGTTAAGGGATCGTTTTGCAAGGCCCATCATATAAGGCATCACATACTACTTTATATGATGGGGGGAAAAGGGGAAAGATGAGTGATGTGATGTATGCTATGTTATGCAGTGATGCGCATTATTATGAAATGATGATTTACTCACACACACGACTCTGTACGTACAGACCTTGTTAGTTCCCCATTGTTCAAGGTGTTGCTATCACCCAGGGTCTCACTACCGTGGCCGTAGTGATAGTGGGTCGGGCTCCCCCACTTCTAGGCGGGTACACACACTACCAAGCCTAGACCTCTCCACACTCCCTCCGAGACCCACGCGTGGGCGGACTAGTCGTGCTTTTTGCTGCGCGTCAGACTTAGATAGGCCAAGTGTGAGTTTTAGCGATGGAGGCTTCTCCACAACTTCCACTAAGCCAGATCCCTAATCCTCACCACTTGCTTGAGTCAACGTATGTCCGCCAGTGTGCCAGCCCAGACCATACCGAAGACCCGCAACAGATTCCAATTATTCATACAAGTTTACCCCGAGCTTATCGCTCGCTAATAATCAAATAAATCACGGGCCCAGCCAGCCTCTCACTAGGCCTCAGAACAAATTCATTTCCAAGGTAGGTATGTGGAAATTGTTTAATAATGTATTCACTTGACTCTAAATTACAAGTTCTTTCCCCGTTGACCCTACCCTAGATTAACCTACCAAACCTCACCTTATTATGTGGGGTTGCTTACGTTGTAGCTTATCCAATCGACACGGTGCTCTTACCTTAGCTTATAGACCTAGGGATTTAAAATTTTTACCTTGAGCTTCCCGAGGCATAGACCTAAGTGCCTTGGGGTAGGTTAAGTGATGTGGGATCACTTATCTGAGACCTCCTCAGGACTCGAAGTCGTTTTAACTCGTCTTGATTATACTATCTTAAGTGATCACCTTAGATCCTCCTCGTATTGCTTAGTTCTTGACCCAACATGGACCAAGTGTTCTATTTACCCGATGCGACCTCGAGTGATTACCTTCTAATGATATGAGTCTATTATTTGACGAGTACCCAGAAGATTTATATTAACTTAAACTCCAAGTTCCAAGAGGTTAAGTTTCTGGAGGAGATTGATTTGTTTTATTGGAATCTTAGTAATTATATGCCTTAGAGAAGACATCAGTCGACCCGAGTGTACGAGCTTTATAAATGAGCCTTATATGAACATGGTTTGTACCTCTCCAGCTTTGTGATGTGCAACGATTTGGATCATTTAACGAGTATTCAATTTATTTTGGTTACTAAGGGCATTTGCTACTCACCGGAGGCTTGCCCAATTCTATTCTTGATGGGGGAAACTTCCTTTCATTTTACTGGACCAAAGGTTAGGAAACCTCTCCCTACCCAAAATCCTTACTTAATTAAGTTGCTCACCCGAGTTGAGGTGGTTCCGAGGTGTGTATCTTCCAAGTTTTACCCCTCTTTCAATTTAATCCCCTAGGAGTATCCTAAGGTAAATTATGTCTAAACCTTATGATTTATGAACCTGGGTTGGGTCTAAGGGTGTCCCTAGTCCTGTGAAAGCTTGGGGTCAGTCGGGTGTCTTAATAGGTATGAGGGTCCACCCTAGTGAATTGGCTCATTCTAAATTAGGCCTTGGTGAGAATGAATTTCTGGGGATTCATCAGCTCTTTTTAGTCCTATTTCAATTCTGAACAGTAGAGGGTTGCCTCCACTCTAGTCAAGGCTTGGGGTACCCTTTTCTTATAGAGGTCCTAACGGGGGTGAATTTTTGTCAAAACTTGTGGTGGTTTTGGGGACCACCTAGGAGTTACCATTTCACAAGTGTATCCTTCTCGTTTTCACCCAGATTAATTTAATAGCTTCAGTGGGGGCTGCTGGTCGTCCTACCATTTTATTACCATGATTTATTTGGTATCATGTATTAAGAAAATTGGTTCATGCCTTCAATTGATAACATCCGCTCACTAGAAATCTCTATGGATATTGGGGTGGACTAAAGTATGATCTTGAGCCTTGGGACATTTTAGACTCCTCGGATCTATTCAAGACTTCTGGTCATCCCATGTATACTCACTAGAATAAGGTGAATCATCGTTGTTTCTAGCTAACTCTATTTTTTCTATTTAGCGAGGCTAGTTTAACTATATTCCCTCCAGATGCCCTATGCTAAGTCACTCTCAGGGTTAGTGAACTCCTATCAATCTAAGTTTTTAGGTCATGTAATTCTTATATTCACTCTATATGTTATACTTGAAGTTTGATCAGGAGATCAACTAAATTACAAGGACCATTTTACTTAAGACATCAAAATACTCAGGTACATACCTTATACATGCTTTACTAAAAGGGGTCTATAGGGAACTATACTGCACCAAAAATTCTTTATAACATATCAGTAGAAAGGTAAGAGCAAGAGCTACAACTTTTGTATTGACCACATGTTCTAAATTTGAGTGTAAGTCATTCAATTTATCGCTTAAAGTTTCAGCTTGGGTGTGACCTTTAATTACATGGTTTACTAAAAAGGGTCTACAGGGAGCTACACTTCACCAAAAATTCTGTATAACATATCATTATAAAGGTAAAAGCAAGGGCTACAACTTTTGTATTGACCACATGTTCTGAATTTGAGTGTAAGTCATTCAATTTACTGCTTAAAGTTTCAGCTTTGGGGTGTGACCTTTAATTACTACAAATACATGGTTTACTAAAAAGGGTCTACATGGAGCTACACTTCACCAAAAATTCTGTATAACATATCATTAGAAAGGTAAAAGCAAGGGCTACAACTTTTGTATTGACCACATGTTCTGAATTTGAGTGTAAGTCATTCAATTTACTGCTTAAAGTTTCAGCTTTGGGTGTGACATTTAAATACTACTCATTTATTCAATCTAGTGCTCACAAAATCCAACTTTCCTACCTTCATATCTACTTAGCCAAACCTCATAGATGGCTTATCATGACTTGGGGTGAGACCCCTTGAGATTTCATTGGAAATTAATAATTAATATTCTCTAAATTCACAAAATTCATAGAATGAAATATCTAGCAAAACCATAGAAAAGTGTCTTACAAATATTCTAAATTTCTCACCAAGCATAGGTCATACATGGATACATGCATGGCCTGAAAATCATTCATGTTGCATGCAACAATATTCCTAAATTTCAGAAAATACTAAAACCTTAATCCAAGAACATGTGTTATTAAATATGAACATGAATACCACTATTCACTCCTCTTCACTTGGAGTAATCAACATGCATGCGTAGATTACTCACCCAAATCAAGTCCAAATATCATAAAATTTTGTACAGAGGTGAGTCAACACATGATAAACATGTCACCAAAAATTTGGGCCAAAACTATAAGTTTATGCCCCATAAGTTATTACAATAATGAAATTTAAATTATTCTAAAAACTATAGAAAATTTTTCTCCTAAAATCACCAAATTTGGACAGTGATTTTATATAGCCATCACACACCTTGGGTACAAATTTCACATGCATGCAAATGATATTGAGAGAAAAATACACATTATACACATGCATGAACAAATTGTACATCCTGCACTAAAACAGATGCACAGGACTGTACAGTCATCCAAATCAGTTGATTTTAAGCTCAGATGAAAGTAGACATCAAGGTCTACAAATCTTGTCTCTGGTGAAATTTGCAAATTCGGCCTCTAAAGGCTTCAATTTCCTGCTTGAACATCTTAAATGAAGTGTGACAGATTGAATACTATTCATTTATTTAAAAACATGTGGTCTGCGTTTAGGGATCAAATCAGATCCAACGGCCAGGGCATCGTCTTCCACCTCTCGCCAAGGGCTGAGAATGAAAGCACCTGAGCTACCTTTGAGCCCGATTTCCCGGCCACCTACTTGACTCCACGGCCGACCACCACCACCACCACCTTCACGAAGGTGGGGGCTATCGAGACGGCGGTCTTGATCGGCCGGCGGCGGCCGGAAGAAGGAAAGAGGGGAGGATGATTTCGACGGAAAAACCCGTGAAAACCACTGGTGGATCTCGCTCAATTGAGCTCGTCTCACCTCCTAATTGATCTAGATAGCTAGCACGAGGGAAGAGGGAGAGGTACGGGCCTGAGTTTGTGGTCGGAGGCGCGGATTTGCCCTTGTTCCCATGCGTGAGTTGTCGCCGCCGGAATCCATGGACGAATGGGGGTTCTGGGCTCGAAAGCTTCGCCGGAGTTGGGGGTTTGGCCTCGTGGAGCTTACTGAACGTGAAGGTGGCCTCAAATGAGGCTGAGGGGGAGCTTAAAGTAGGGGATTCAAAAGGGGGTTCGGCCATTAATGCCACCTCTCCAACACCCAATGCATGGCTTCCAGCTCGAGCCAAACCAGCTGGGCATCAAGCCTGAGGTAGGGTGAGGAGAGAGAGGTGGAAGGGAGGTGCCAATTGGCACTCTAAACTCACATTCAAGGTGGGTGAAATCACTCCTTTGTAAAACACTATTCACCCGATTTTTCACCCCCTTCATGGCTATGCATGGTTGCCACCTCAGCTCAAAAAGGGTGGGGGTTTACTCTCCAAGGTCATCTGAATATATTGGGTTAAGGTGGAGTGTGCCATTTGGCATGGTGCTCAAAACTTCCTTTCTTTCTCTCTCTTCCTATTTTTGGCTTTTTCCCAAAAATGGCCCCTTTAATTAGCCACTCATTTAATTCATTATTTAAAGGTAAATCAGCCATGTCATGGACTGATTGTAGGCTTGAGGTTGGGCTAGGGCCCAAGGGGAAATCAGTTTAACCATGATGACTTAATGGGTTACTTGAGATTTGGTTTAGCTTAAGCCCTCCTAGGTTAATGTGAGTGATTCAAATGAATCCAATGGACTCTATGGGTCCTAGATTGGTGGAGCTTTGTGGAGGGGGACACAAGGAGGTCTTAAGTTCTCTTATTGAGTTTGGGGGGGGGGGGATAGTGGGGCCCTTAGGGTTTTGCCCTAATTTTTAGGTTAAAAGGGCTCATTAAATGAAACCCTAGTGGTCAAAACCTCTTAATAAGTTAGTTGCTCTCAACCTTAAGGTTCTGTACATTGGTTAGGGAGTTTACCCTAGTGTCCCCCAATCTCCTGTTGGTCTAGGGAGCTTGTTTAGAAAGGGAGAGTATCAAAACTTGACTAAGGGGGCCTAGTAGTTTTGGGGATGTTACACCCCTACCCCTCTATTTATAGACGAGGGGGCTGCCCAAATGGGCAGAACTGAAAACTACGGGCTGCCCGGGGTACAGGAGAGTCGGGGCAGGGAAATGGGGCACAAATAACAAAAATAAGGAAAACGATCAGACCGCTTAAGCTGGCGATCTCACACTTCCCTGACCGCTTGGCACTTAGAAAATTCCAGTCGAGGAGGCAGCTGGCGATCTGGGCGGTCACCGAAACTGAGACCGCTGAGACCGAAAAATTTGACCAGCGAGAGGAGGTCGCGGGCTTTCCGGACAAACAACAATGTGTATCTAATTGCCTTTCATGATCTATCACGTGCGTCTCTCAAATGTCTTATATCAAAAAATGAAGAACTTGAATTATGACATAGGCGTCTCGGTCACTCTAGCATCAAATTAATTTTAAAATTGTCAAAGAATAAACTCATTAAAGGTTTGCCTATGCTAAATGGAAATCTATCTTCTTTATGCTCGCCATGCCAAAAAGGAAAATTTTCAAAAACATCGTTTAAGAGTAAAAAGGAAATATCCACTTCAAGACCCTTACAACTAATTCACATGGATCTTTTTGGACCCATTAGCACATGTAGTCTTGGTGGTAAAAAGTACAATTATGTTTTAATTGATGATTATTCTAGATTTACTTGGACCTTATTTCTCACCTCCAAATCCGATGCGTTTTCTGAATTTACAAAGCTTTGCAATCATATTCAAAATGAATTAGATATAAAAATCAAGTGCATACGATCGGATCATGGAGGGGAATTTGAAAACGATAGTTTCACCACTTTCTGTAATAATCTAGGTATTAAACACGAATTTTCCGCTCCACGCACTCCCCAACAAAACGGTGTGGTGGAGAGGAAAAATAGAACTCTTCAAGAACTTGCACGCACCATGTTATCCGAATATGGGTTGCCTAGATATTTTTGGACCGAAGCCGTAAATACATCATGTTATGTCATAAATCGTGTTATGCTTCCCCCTATTTTGAAATTAACTCCATATGAATTATACTTTCAAAAGAAACCTAATGTATCGTATTTTCACGTCTTTGGTTGTAAATGTTTTATCCTAAACACCAAGGATGCATTGGCTAAATTTGATGAAAAATGTGATGAAGGTATTTTTCTTGGTTACTCTTCCACTAGCAAAGCATATAAAGTATATAATAAAAAATCTACAAAGGTTGAAGAGTCTATTCATGTGAAGTTTGATGAACTTGTGCCTTGTGTAGATTCTACTTGTGTAGGAAATGAAGATGTACCTCTTTCACCATTGGAGCATGATGATGATGATGATCCACTTGGAAAAGAAAAAGAAGTAGAGACGGTGTAAGAGGAGCTCGTCCCTCCAAGTGTGCTTCGATTTACAAGAGATCATCCAAGGGAGCTTATAATTGGAGAACTATCAAGAGGGGTAACTACACGTTCTTCTTTTAATGAATCTTTTTCAAACTTATGCTTTGTTTCCGAAATAGAACCGAAAAATGTTTCCACCACTTTGAATGATGAATTCTCGTTAATTGCTATGAATGACGAATTGAATCAATTTGAACGCAATAGGGTTTGGAAACTAGTTGAAGGACCATCTAATCACCCGGTTATCGATGTCAAACGGATATTTAAAAATAAATTAGATGGAGAATCTAGAATAACTAGGAACAAATCTCGATTAGTGGCACAAGGTTATTCTCAAATCGAGTGGGTAGATTTTGATGTAACATTTGCACCCGTTGCTCGCCTTGAATCGATTAGAATTTTTCTAGCTTTTGCGAGTTATAAGAAGTTTAAATTATTTCAAATGGATGTTAAAAGTGCTTTCTTAAACGGGATAATTAAAGAGGAAGTCTATGTTGAACAACCCCCCGACTTTATTAATGAACAATTTCCAAATCATGTATATAGATTAGAAAAAGCGCTTTATGGTCTAAAATAAGCGCCCCGTGCTTGGTATGAACGCTTAACTTCATTTTTATTAAAGCACAGTTATAAAATGGGTATTGCGATAACACGCTCTTCATTAAACATTTTGATAATGATTTGATAATTTTACAAATATATGTTGATGATATTATTTTTGGAGCCACTAATGAAGAGTTGTGTAATGAAGTTGTTTTAGTGATGCAAAATGAATTTGAGATGAGTCTAGTGGGTGAACTAACATATTTTTTAGGATTTCAAATAACCCAAAGAAATGATGGAATTTTTATATGTCAATCCAAATATGTCCATGATATGCTAAAACATTTTGGTTTTGAAAACTTGAAACAAGCTAGTTCTCCAATGAGCGCATCACTAAAATTAGGAAAAGATGAAGCCGGAATTTCAATTGACCAAACGATATATAGAGGAATGATTGGATCGCTATTATACCTTAGTGCATCTAGACCCGATATTATGTTTGTCGTATGATTATGCGCTAGATTTCAAGCAAATCCAAAAGAATCTCATTTAAAAGTGGTGAAACGAATTTTTCGATATCTAATCGGCACATCTAAATTAGGACTTTAGTATCCAAATAATGATTCTTTTTTATTGCATGGGTATTCAGATTCTGATTATGCGGGTTGTTCATTAGATAGGAAAAGCACTAGTGGTACCTGTCACTTCTTAGGTCCTCTAGTTGCATGGTCAAGTAGAAAACAAAATTTTGTTGCTCTCTCCACCACCGAGGCAGAATACATTGCACTAGGAAGTTGTTGTTCCCAAGCATTATGGATGACTCAAACCTTAGAAGACTTTGGTGTTCATTTAACTAATATTGAATTTAAGTGTGACAACAAGAGTGCTATTGACTTAACAAACAACCCTGTTCATCACTCGCGATCTAAACACATAGATGTAAGACACCACTTCATTAGGGATCACATCAAAATGGAACATGTTCATGTAAATTTCATTGGAACTAAATCGTAACTTGCGGACATCTTTACCAAGCCTCTACCCGATTCCCGATTTGCTCTACTTAGACTAGAACTATGGGTCTTGGACATTCATACTTAATCATGCAAAGCCCGCATTTTTGTGACCACGCATATCTAATTTCTGTACTGAATCACAGTGCCACTAATCTGCACAACTATATTCATAAGAAAAATTCTGAAAAATTTCACGTTTTCAAAAAAAGTCGAGTTCTGTCACCAACGCCCAGCGATAGCATAGTACCGCTGGCGTTAGTGAATATTTCTGAATTTCCAGTTTTCTCTTTCATCTCTTATTTTTCACTTCCTGTTATTTTCTAATAAAATTCTAAAAACAAAAAAAAAACTATAAAACAAATCAAATCCAACCATAAACATGTTTTTTTATATCAAAACCAACTACAAAATTGAAAAAACCAATTAAAACATCAAAAACATGCTTTTTATTTGTTTTATTTTTGTTTTTGAAAAACTTAAAATTTATAAAAACTGATGTAATTTTCTATGTTTCTAGGATGATATGGTTTATCTTGCCTAGTTTAGAATACAATGTTTCATTCTCTATTTCAAGTATCTTAATAACATTGTTTTGTATCATGTCTTGATCATGATCTTATGTGTGCTTTGAAATTGATTATAGAAATCATGTGTAGTATTGCATAGCATGCCTCTATGTATGAGTAAATGACTTATATTTGCTAATGATTTTGTTTTCACTCACATTTTTTGATAAACTACATATGAATTTAATCTTCTCTTACATGATTGTGTAGTATAAAAACTTCATATTATTGTTGGGCATGCTTAGTTTTACCTTCACCACATGTTAAATTCTTTTTCATGCAACTATTTTGTTGAAGAAATGTGTCCTTTCAAATATCTTTTCTTTGCACATACAAGGGAATTCGGAGGCCTTTGTCGTTAAGCAAAAATTCAAATGAATAATTGACAAAGATAACTCCACCAAGCACTACTCACCCTCCTGATCAGTCTTAATGAGCATTGTGAGGTTGAGCACCTTGGAGAGAATTGTAAAGTGCCTTGTCACAAACATTTTCCTTTTACACTACTTCTTCTTGTACACCGAATCACAAATAAACAAAATTCTAAAATAATAATTGTGATTCCCCAAGCACTACTTTGCACCCTGATAAGTCTTAATAAACATTGTGTGTGCAGAGCACCTTGGTAGTTGTACTATTTTCTATGTGCATTGAATTATTTATATAGCTTTGTGGGTAGAAGTAACTTTAAAAATGCTTTTTCAATAATATTGTGGTTATTCCATTATACATGTCATGTGTTTTGATTAACTCATATTTATACTTTTATCAAAAACACTATTGTGTACACATCATTATCACTTGTAAGCCTTCTACTCATGAGAATTGGAGTCTATTGCATATCTACATGTATTCTCTAAATTCTTAAGTAAATGCACTAGATAGCCTTGTATAATTAATAAAATTTACAAGTGTACTTGGTTTCTAAATTTAGAACATTGTATTCTTCCATCTTGACTTGATATCATATATCATGCTTACATATTTTTTCCGCTTCGCCATGAGAACTCTGTATTACATACCTTTCAAAACTAGTGTATGGCTATGTTTCAACTGAAATTAGTTTGTATTCTTAAAATGCTACAACATCTATTTTATTATGTCTAAAATTCTTAATCATCTATTATGCTTCTCAATTCCTATATAGATGTTCACTTACAAAAAGATTTTCGTCATGCTTTCCACCTCTTTACTACTTGTTCGCTCGATCATGAATACATTTTACCAACAAGTGGTTTCCTTATGACAATTTCTTCACATTCCCCTTTTCACACCTATATATTGTATTTTTTTCCCTAAGCATTTAACTCTTTATCATGTTCATTCCCTCTCTACACATTTATTGCACACATTCCTGTTTGACTCTCTCCACACCCTCTTTTGATAATACCAAAAGGGGTAGAATAAATTTGAAAGAAATTAACATGTTTTGGGGAAGTCAAGTTCATAGGAAGTTTTGGTGTAGGGGGAGCATTCATTTAGGGGGAGCATATGCACATGTCTTAAATTTCATGCTTATCTCTATTATAAACACAAATTCCTATCAACTGGATTATTTCTTTCTAAGGGGATTTGTTATAATCAAAAGGGGGAGTTTGTTGGAACATGCTTTCCGTATCTCTTGGTTTGACAATAACAAATCCTATTGTATTTGATCATACTTGTTTTATGTTTATAGTATGCAGGATTCAGTGCTTTCAAATCTCCATGGAAATATGTTTTTTTTACTACCGCGCAGCATTAAGACTACCGCTGGAGCTAACAAACCACTGAGAAGGAAACCAATGAGAAGGAAACTGGCGTTCGACGAATTGAAAGCTCCGTTCGACGGACTGAGAGCTCTGTTCGATGAACGGTGAGCTCCGTTCGACGATCTGCATGTTCTACCGTGGCACTCAATGAAATGTATGTCTTACTGTGACGCGTTAGCACTACCGCTGGCGCTAGTGTTCGTTCGATGAAAGGAAAGCTGCGCTCGATGAAATGCTTATCACTGTGTTCGACGAATTTGCGTTCGACGAAAGCCGAATCCCGTTCGACGAAAATTCATTCGATGAAATATAAGGCCGGTTCATCAAAGATGCGCCCGACGAAAAGAAATGTGCTCTACTGCAGAGCGTTAGCACTATCGCTGGCGTTAACATATATGGAAACTATTGACAGAAAGGAAACAATGGAGAAAAAGGAATGTCGACGGGTCACTATGTTTGACATGTACTATCGCGGCGCATTAGGTCTAACGCCCAGCGGTAGCTTTTGGAAACATCCCGTCTGCAGTTGATTGAGGATCAGATTTGGAAGAAGATTGTGGCTGAAGGAAGGAAATCTCGCTAACGCGGGGCGTTAGCGGTACCGCGGCGCGCTAGTGTTTGGCGCTCAGAAGGTTGCCTAAACTACCACGATTTGTGTGCTTCATTGCCTTATGTGGATACTGCGGGGTGGTAGTACTACCACATGTGGTAGTGGCTGAATCTATAAAAAGACGCGCGCCTCCTCTGTTGTTGCTTGCTGTTCCAGAACAATTTGAAGCCATATTTTCAGAGCACTCGTGAGAGCCTTCCCAAGCAGCCCAAAGAACTCCATCAACGATCGTGAACGCAAAAGAACTTGAGGACCAATCAGATCGCATCTACATCGACATCAAGTTCTACTTTTGAGGGAGTTTTTAGTTTGTGTTTTGTTTTACTTTCAAATCGTACCCTTAATATCTTTTGTTCGGTAGAGGAACTCGCCACACGGCGACTAGGGCCTTGCGGGGACTAGGGGGAATTTGCCATACGGCGACTAGGTCTAGGCTGTAGATCTAGGGAGTGCTCGAGGCCTTTCCGGTGAGGGAAGGTCTAGAGCGGCTTGATGCCTTGTCTACTGAGAGATAGGCTAAAGCCAACCGGTCCTTAGGAGAAGGGTCGGTATCGAAAACCAAAAGTGTTTTCATTGGTCGCCTCTTTCCAAGCGTTATTGGGAAAAGTTTTGTAATCACATTTATTTCAATTTAATGATTAATGAAAATATGTTTGTCTCTTTATCTCTGATTCGTGCTTAATGATTTTCATTGATTCCAACCTAAAAGCAATTAATTTCTCTAAATAATTTCAAAAATCTTAAAACCCTTATTCACCCCCCCCCCTCTCTAAGGGTGCTTACAGATCCAACATGCCCAACAACATGGGCAGGCTAATATTTAGGATGTCATGGTGGGCTAACAATTATTCTCGAGGTAGTAGCATCATATGACTTGTGGATATGGCGCGCATATTTCAGATTACCAGGATCAAACATTGATATCAATGTCTTGCATTTGTCTCATTTGTTTGTCAACTTAGCACAAGGTATTATGCCTCTTACTCCTTATAAAATCATTGGAAAAAATTATGATGTTGGTTATTATATAGCCGACGGAATATATCTGAAATAGTCAATAGTTGTTGATACATAAAATATTTGTAGGTTAAATCTATAAACAGAATAGGCAAGCGCACTTATCGTTCATAGCATAGGATATGAAAAACATACCAAGGTCATATTAGACTCAGGTTTATTGAGTACTTCTAGTTTGCGGGAAGTGTTATTATCTTATCAAATAGAATCTTGGATGAGTTGTGAATAAAAAGAACTAAAAATAAACAAAAGATTGAGATTTAGGATTAAAGCTGGCACTCGATCTTTGAATCACCTTGGAACAAAAATAATCTAATTCTCTTTAAGAAAATAGCTTTGACCGTGGAGGTTCCTGAATTCTAAACGCACCTCTCTCGAGAATACATTCAGCTAAGTTTAGGTTGATCGATCAAACATTCATTCTAGAATAGAAACCCCTAAAACTCGCTTTATCACGGTGAATCCCACTATTGGATTTGACTATAATTCGGGAGATTTATGTCATCCTCCCTCGAGGGTTGCATGCAACTCTCTTTGTCCTTGGATGATCTATTCGCCTTACGAGCTGTTCGGCTAACTAAAGTACAAAAACAAGAATGAGAATTATATATGGATGATATAATCTCATTTCATTAGGATCAAGGATAAATCTTAAGCATTCTAGAAAAGAGAACGAAAAGATCTAAATTAGATCTTGGCTTATATCATTCCTTGGATTATCTCGATCGTGTACTAATAAGAATTTAGTTACTTATTGAGATGGAGGAATTATTAAAAGTAAAACAATGCATGTTAAAAGTGAGAAGAGAATAAAGAGAAGAGACAACTAATTTTATTAATTTTTCAAAAGAAATTTACAAGTTAATGAAATAAAACTTACAAGTACATAGAAGAATGTAAAGGACAACAAAACACCAGAAGAAATAAAATTGTTCAAGAAATGCAGGAAAAGACTCCCAAAAATTAGTCTTTGAAGCTCTGGAGAAGCTGCCTTTAAATAGGCGAAAAGTTGAGGTTACACGCCCTCGGTCACGCCCGTGACAAAGGGCGTGTAAGGGGCGTGTTTGAAGCTGGTGCATGAGAGATGCCTTATGGATTCATTGTAGGCACTATGTTCGCGTCAAGCCCCTTCGTCATGCCCGTGACAAAGGGTGAGTAATAATTATTCTGCAATTGGTGGGAGATTCTGGCGGCACCGAGGCGTGATATGGCGGTAGAGAAGTTACACGCTTGTGACCATTGAATTACACGGACGTGACAAGTGCGGGATTCCCTCAGGGAGTGATCTGGGGCGTGATCTAGGCTGGGCGTGCAGAACACGGCCGGACAAGGGCGTGACCCTTGGATCACGGGTGTGTACATGGTGATAATCATGTCATGGCTTCAGAATACGGCCGGCTGAGCTGGAGGATGGTTCACAGGCGTGACATTGGAAAGTCACGGGCGTGACTTGAAGTACACGGCTGTGCACTATGAATTCTTCTTGGAATGAGCCCGGGATGGCGGCAGCAGGTCTGGAACACATCTTAAGCTATCACGCCCCATGGTCACGCCCGTGACCTTGGGCATGTATTTACAATTTTTGCTCAAAGTGCCCAGAAAATCCTGAAAACATAAAATAAGCTTAAGTTACCTCATATAAATGAAAAGATACAATTTAAAAGGGATAAGTCATATTAATTAAATAAATTCATTTAAAATAGCATTGAGATTATATCAAAGGATGAGTATAAAAAGTACTCATCAAACACCCCCATACTTGAGTTTTTGCTATTCCAGAGCAAGAGAATGAGAGATAAATTACAAGATATTTATATTATTTCTAACTAACTAAAATCTTATTAAATCAAAAGTAAGTTAAAGACAAATTCAAGAAATTCAAGAATTAAGTCACAAATTATGGTGTTAATTTAAAAAGAGAAACAAGCTTATCTAAAAACTTCTCAAGATGACTATTTAGCAAACAAAATTGTAGAAATTGTCGTACAAAATTAGATTGAAATTATAGAAACTCTAACATTAAAGATGCTTAAGAAAAAGACACCTACCAAAATATTGCCCTCTTAATAATTTAATTTACGTCTAGAACCAATAAAAATGGTTAAGGATGGATTTTCAAATAAAATGGCAAATGAAGAGATCTAAAAATGGAGGTGATGAATTTTATCTTCTCAACTTATATATTTTTTAATTTGTATATGTTTAGGAAAATGATGAATTTTATCCTCTCATTTTCCATGTCATATAATCTTTTAAAATTTCTCTTCAAACAAAAACCCAAAATATATATGTTTAGAAATAATGAATTTTATCCTCTTACTTCATGACATATAGTCTTTTAAATGATTTTGGGTGCACATGTTTAAGGAATAATAAATTTTATCCTCTTATTCCCATGACATATGATCTTTTACTATTTTTTTTATTTTCCAATAAAAGGAGGGGAAAGAATTATTTATAATTTTTTAATTAAACTATTTTGAGAGCAACTTTTTTAGTAGAATGAAATTTCCTAAGATCTGAAAGTTAGAAGGGAATATAATAAAAAACCATGGTTCTTTAGCCAATTTGCTACAAAGTGGATCCATTTAAAATTAAAAAGAGAAGTAATACTAAATGATTTCTCTAATTGAATTAAAAACATAAAGTGTTTTTTAAAATTGAATTACTTCAAATTCAAATCTAACAAATTCTGATAGAATAAAACATTAGCTAAATTAAAAACGTAAGAATGCTTATAATTAATCCTCGAACTAGATTTCTAAAAAAAATGATAAAAGCAACAAGTGAGGAGTATTTATTTATTTATATTAAAAAAATTGATTTTTTATTGGACTTCCCGAGGTATTCCCTGTGAAGGGCTCTCACCAGTTGACATCCTCCATTTATTTATACTAGGAGATATGATGGGGTGACATCCCAAACCTCCTTTTCTAAGAAATTAGATTTTCATAATATATAAATATATTTTTTTTCAAACAAAAATGCTAGAAAACTACGTTACACCCCCATACTTAAAATTAAACATTGCCCTCAATGTTTAAAACTAAGTATGAAGAAAATTTGAAAGGGAAATGCTTAAAAAGAAGTGTGCTAAAAAGTAAAGATTAACTAGGGCGCCTCCCAAGAGTGCTTTGTTTCGCCCATCTTTAATCTAGACGGTTATTGTTAGCTTAACAGAAATTTAAATTAAAAATGCACAGGCAACTCCCTTAATTCACACTGAGGTGAATATGCCGAAGTCCGTTGCCCGGCGACTCTTCCGCTATAATTTTGATTTTTTTTTGTTGGCAGTGGGTTTGAAATTATGAATCCAAATTACCTATACATACCTTAGGTAATTTGGATTTCTGGAGATGAGCGGCAAATGGATCTCTGAAGAGGTTTGGTTGCAACGGCTCATCTTCTAAAAGAAAATCATTAATATCTAAAGTCAAAACTAAGCGTATCAAAAAAAATTTCACAAGGAGTTTCTTGTGAAAATATAAGATTAAGTGAAGGTTGTTCATTAAAAATAAAATTGTTATTAAAAAATTTATTTGGACTACCAAGAGGAATATTTTCATGAATTTCATTTTCAAAATAATTAGGCGGTGCGTGCAAAAATTCATGAAAAACAGGAGTGGGATCGGGCGGAGTACGAGAAGAAACATGTTCATCTTCTAGTTCGTCCGTTGCCACCATTATATTTAGGAATTCTTGGTTTACAATAATTTATCGATCTTCGGCGAGAGATACGATGGGAGTGCATGAAGAGTCATGCACCTCCATAGATAAATTAGGTGTCGAAGAATGAGAATTCAAACTAGAATTATTAATGCTCTCAACAAAATTTTGTGAATTAATATTGAATTGATGTGGTGTGAACTCCCCAAAATTAGGTGTGGAGCACAGTGGTTCAAAGTTGGAGGAACAAAAATTAGGATCAAAAGAGTTTTCTTCATTGCACCGTAAACTATCTGAGTGATCTTGTCACCATAAATAATTAGTATCAGAGTAAAAAGGAGTTTCATTATTATCATATGCTATAGAAGAATAATTTTGATTATAAAATTTTTGAGAATATAAACAAAAACATTCCTCGCTAGGATGATCATAATGACCACAAAAGTTACAGAAAATTTCGCTTTCTTGTGGCATTCAAAATAGTAAGTTTATTTTCAAGTTTGACAAGTGTAGTTGCCAATTGAGATAACATGTTTTATTAAAAAAAACAATCTTCAATTAAATGAATGGAATTTGAGAGGAGAAATAGAGAAGAGGAACAATTACAAAAAAGTAGAATTGGGGTGGGGGAAGGAAAAAAGAAGAAAAAAGTGATAAAATTAATAAACTTTCTATTTTCAAAATATCAACAATATTCCCCGGCAACGACGCCAAAAACTTGATACGTAAAATATTTGTATATTAAATCTATAAACGGAATAGGCAAGCGTACCTATCGTTCATAACATAGGATATGAAAAACATATCAAGGTCGTATTAGACTCGGGTTTGTTGAGTACTTCTACTTTGCGGGAAGTGCTATTATCTTATCGAATAGAATGTTGGATGAGTTGTGAATAAAAATAACTAAAAATAAACAAAAGATTAAGATTTAGGATTAAAGCAAGCACTCGATATTTGAATCACCTTGTAACAAAAATATTCTAATTCTCTTTAAGAAAATAGTTTTGACTGTGGAGGTTCCCGAATTCTAAACGCACCTCTCTCGAGGATACATTCAACTGAGTTTGGTTGATCTATCGAACTTTTGTTCTAGAAACGAAACCCCTAAAACTCGCTTTATTGTGGTGAACCCCTCTATTGTATTTGACTCCAATTTGGGAGATTTATGTCATCCTCTCTCGAGGGTGGCATGCAACTCTCTTTATCCTTGGATGATCGATTCACATTACGAGTTGTTCGGCTAAATAAGTACAAAAATAAGAACGAAAATTATATATGGCTGATATAATCCCATTTCATTAGGATCAAGGATAAATCTTAAGCATTCTAGAAAAGAGAACGAGAAGATCTAAATTAGATCATGGCTTATATCATTCCTTGGATTATCTCGGTCGAGTACTAATAAGAATTTAGTTACTCATTGAGATAGAGGAATTATTAAAAGTAAAATAATATATGATAAATTGAGAAGAGAGAAAAGAGAAGAGACAGCTAATTTTATTAATTTTTCAAAAGAAAATTACAAGTTAATGGAATAAAACTTACAAGTACATAGAAGAAAATAAAGGACAATAAAACACTAGAAGCAATAAAACCGTACAAGAAATGCAGGAAAAGACTCCCAAAAATTCATCTTTGAAGTTCTGGAGAAGCTGCCTTTAAATAGGCGAAAAGATGAGGGTACATGTCCTCGGTTACGCCCGTGACCGAGCGCGTGTAAGCGGCGTGTTCGAAGCTGGTGCAGGAGAGACGCCTTCTGGATTCATTGTAGGGGTTATGTTCACGTCAAGCCCCTTGGTCACACCCGTGACCAAGGGTGTGTAATAATTGTACTGCAATTTGCGGGAGATTCTGGCGGGATGGAGGGGTGATGTGGCAGCAGAGATGTTACACGCCCGTGACCAATGAATTACACAGGCATGACAAGTGAGGGATTCCCTCGGGCTGTGATCTGGGGCGTGATCTGGGCTGGGCGTGCAGAATATGGTCGGACATGGGCGTGACCCTTGGGCCACAGGTGTGTACTTGGTGATAATCACGTCGTGGCTTCAGGATACGATCGGCTGAGATGGAGGATGGTACACGAGTGTGTCATTGGAAAGTCACAGGCGTGTCTTGAAGTACACAGGCGTGTACTATGAATTCTTCTCGAAATGAGCCCAGGATGGCGGCATCAGGTCTGGAATAAATCTTAAGATGTCACGCCACATTGTCACGCCCGTGACCTTGGGCGTGTATTTGCAATTTTTGCTCAAAGTGCCCAGAAAATCCTGAAAACATAAAATAAGCTTAAGTTAGCTCATAGAATTGAAAATAAATAATTTACAAGGGAAATGTCATATTAATTAAATAAATTCATTTAAAATTGCATTAAAACTATATTAAAGGATGAGTATAAAAAGTACTCATCAGTTGTTCAAACTATTTCTCATTCACAAGATAAAAATAATTACATTTTGCGATGATGCAAGAAGCATGCCAAAAAGATATAGAGCGGGCATTTGGAGTTCTTCAATAATGATTTGTAATTATTAAGGAGTCAGTCTGTTTTGGGGATAAATATGTTTTACATGATATAATGACTGTTTGTGTTATAATTCACAAAATAATTGTCAAATACGAGCCGGATGAAAATGAATATGTCGTTATTACTACTCCACCACCTACTCAGAATGTTGAAGATATGGACACAAGTGAAGCCAAAAGATTGTCAGTTCCTAAATCGGCATAGAAAGATCAAAGATAGAGATGCATATTTTGCACTTCGAGATGCACTAATTGAATATTTGTGGGAATAACATGGTAATGAAGCAAAAGATTTTGTATGTATTCATTATTAGTCTCATTTTGTAGGTCTCGACAATATGATTTTATTGGTATATTATATGTTATAGTTGGAGTAGTATATTAACGGTTACGTAAGTTATAAATTAATAGATAAGTTTGATAGAAAAAATTTAAACTATTAAAATATAAAATAAAGGCCCCTGCATTTTCTCTCCCGGAGAGATGATCTGCATATACACTGCCATGATTGACGATTGATTGGAGCAGAAGCGATTGACATTGCCAGAGAATGTCGATCAGTTGGAGCTGCTCTAAGGACATTACTTTGTGACTAGCTCTGCCCCACTTCCCCCTTCTGAGAGCCCCAGACTCAGACCCTCAATCGGAAATGGGAATATGGAGTGATCAGTGAAGGATCAGGTGATGGACGAGCTTGGGGAGGTGCTCAGTTCAACCAGAAGATGAGAAGGTAACTCAAAAATGGAGGATGTCAACAAGAAGCAGGAGTAGCGGAGCATACATCGTGATGACAACAAGGGGTGGGCACTCAGTTTTGTAGATGCAGCAATCGTGATAAATAGATCAAACCGTAGCTGGATGACACAAGTAGAGCACACATCGTGGTGTTCGTAGGATCCATACGCTACCCACATGAGGGGGCCGACGCAAACCGCACAACAGTCCTCCACCTAAAATATTTGTCGGTGCCGAATGATCGCCAGGAATCGTAAGAGGACATAGGAATGCAAGTTAGAGTTGGACAGTTGAGATGGTTCATCATATATCTTAAATGTGTTGTTAGAAACATGTTCTCATGGAACTGAGTGCAAAAAACACAGTCGGACACAAAGCCGCATATACGTGGAAAACCCTCAAAGCATGGTAAAAACCACAGGACGATCGGATTCCAACCCCGAAAGCTTCCACTAAATAATGTTCGACAATACACTGTTTTTCTGTCTGCGATACCCAGATGTATCCTACAACTAGCACAAATATAAAGACAAGAGAAAGATTCAGGTATACCGACAAAGATGATCAAGTTCGAGTTAGAGTGACTCACACCAAATTGATTCTCTGAATCCTGTGTAATCTTCCAAGGTCTTTCAATATTAGGGCAAGTTGTCTGCCTACGTCGATACACGACATCACTGGCACACTCCAATCAATCTGCAACCCTTCAGTAGGTTGCCCCGTTCGAGGCTCGGATGCTTCACCAGCAAAGTCCACCTGAGTCTATGATGCCTCCTTGTGTTGACCATAGCTAGCCGCAGATGCATCCCAATATACTCGTCTGAGTAAAATACGGTGGTTGCATGCTGCCATCCTTTGCGCCAAAATGCGCACTCTACACCACTACACTACCACAATCGTGATCCGACAACACCGCCGACGCTTCAACGGTCCTTGCTCTCCCGAGCCAAAATGGCGGTCGCCAAACACCGCCCATGCCTCTCTGGCTCCGCCCAAATTGGCCTCCGCTCACGCCACTGCTCCCTTGCACAAGCACACCGCAACCCCGCCACTCAACCAAGGCTCCACCACCACCTCTGCAATGACCCCACAAAAGAGTCCTCAACGCCTCCGCCCTCGCGACAATCGTCGATGTCAAACCTCAACACTGTGATGCCCAAAACCTCAGGCTCCACCTGATCGCCGCCGCTTACTACGGCCTGCCACCATGCCCCAAGATCGCCGGTGAGAAACCCCTCCCAAACGAGAGAGAAGAAAGGCGAAGATGACGGATGTGGCTTCTTCCAAGTTGCAGGCGGCGAGCTTTATTCCTCCTTCACGGGTAAGCAGCAGTAATCAGCTTAGATTTTTTTATTATACATGGCTGTAGGGGGCATTATATTTAGGAATATATTTTCTTTCGTTCCTTTTTAACTCCTCTTATATATACAATATATTACTAGTTTATATATATCTTTAACTACATTAATGAAGAAGTTTGAAGTTGTAGAATTAATATTAGTCGTCCAATATGTGACAAGCTTTTGATCTCAACCATCCAATGAAGAGAGAAAGAAATGGAGAAGAGAGAGGGGAGAGAGGCAAATGGAATCTTTATAGCCCTCCTATACCTACATTTAGGGATTGGAGGGAGAGGAGGATAGAAGAGAAAGAGAGAGAGAAATTGATTTTTTAGATAAAAATTTACATCTTTTTACAAAATAAAAATGAGAATATTAATTCATATTTTTATGGTCATTTTAAGTACTAATATGTATATGTTTTGAATATAAGGTAAGTGCTCATATACGGGCGCAGTCCGCTTATAGCCGGGCGCAGCCCGCTTATAGCCGGGCACAGCCCACTCAAATGTGGGCAAAGCCCGCTAAGAGTCAGTGAGCACTGGCGAAGCCCGTGCGGAGCAACTCGTATATATATATATGGAATGAATGTGATGTGATCTAATGTGATCCGATGTGATCGTAGAAGCCGACAGAGAAGTCACAAGATCCTGACTAAGAGGTAAATGGGGCTCAGAAGTAGGTTGCTCGCCTCCCCCCATGGCTCCTAGGTACCGAGCGGGAGGATGAAGCGAAGGACAACAAGGGGTAAAAGGAATAGGCATATGAAATGGATTATACTAACAATAAAATGAATTAACAAGTAGTAAGTATAACAACAGCAGGTAATATATGAGTAGTAGGTAGTAGGTAATAAATGAGCAGCAAGTATGTAAATGCAGCGTAAGTAAGGTAATAAGAAAACTACTACGCTATCATCTAGAGTATCTTAACTTATATGAATGCTCACACAAACTTATACGTTAAGATTTTTGGAATTGTAACTTATCATATAAAAGAGCCCATACTAATTTATATGATAAGGGTATGCAAATTTAAATGTCTATAGGATGTATGATTGTTATGCTATGTATGCTATGTTCATACAGTGCAACTCACTCACACGACTCTGCGCGCACAAACCTTTAGTTCCCGTTTTTCGGAGGTAGCAAGCCTCTCAAGTACTTCCGTCGTGGAAACGGAATCAGGGGATCGGGCACTCCACTTCTAGGTGGGGATACACACTACTAGACCTAGACCTTACGTACGCTGATGTACATGTCCTAGGTGCACTTTCGTGAGCTCTTGTGTACTCTTGCTGGCATCCCGCCAGTCTTTTATGGTCAGGGGTGGGTTACTAGGGATTGTCTACTAGACCACAGTAAGGTAACCTTCTGGCCTTCTAACACACCACGCCCCGCCAAAGTCAACGTACAGTCATTGGTCTGACAAATGGACCCGTACTGAAGACCCGCCACTAGTTTATGCACATGCAAGGTTTATCACACTACCCGAGCCTCCATCTCGCATGACCAACTACTCTTGAACCATTCCATCCTCTGTAATGGTACAAGGTTTACTTTCCTCAACTTTCCTTATTTAAGGTTACTCTTGTTTGTTACTTAGGCAATCATAGTGATTTAAGGTGAATTCTAGACTTTCCAAGGTCTACCCAGTGAAGGGCTCGCAGCGGTACTAGAAGGTATTCTCAGGTGACATCCCAGACCTTCCTTTCTAAGAATATTTACAATTATTTGCAACTAACTATTGTTAAGTTTATCCCCTCATGGTTGCTCTAAATTACATAAGAATGACTTAGATCTCTTTCAGGCAACTTGACTACCTATCTATTGTGCGTGGTACAAACTCTTAGATATTTATTTTGAAAGGAGAGTTTTAGTTCTTATTTATCTGTTAAAACTCTTGTTTAAGTTTGCTTTCAAAATAAGTGATATATATAAATATATATGAGTTTGTTGTATGAGTGATAAGCACAAACAGTGAGAGTGCAAAGTAATAAGCAGCCAAAGAAATAAAGCAAAATAAACAAGCACATCCAGATGACACAAGATATATAGTAGTTCCCCGAAACCTGGGTACATCTACTCTTCTACCCACTGGTAGGAATCCACTAGGAGAGTGATGACTGATATTTTAGTCATCATTTTATGCTAATATATTATTAAATATTTAAATAAATTATCGCATTTATTTGTTGTTTTTATAAATTTTCGTAAGAATATTATTTTATGTCAGAATCTTTTAGATATTTTTTATTTTGTAGGATTACGGCAGGCCTGGGGGAATTTATGTGCGAAATCCCGCTGTCGCGTCCAAGACGCACAAGCTCTCATACATATCTACATATATAAATATATATATGTTTATATATATATATATGTTATATATATATATATATGTTTTATGTATATGTTATATATATATGTTTTATGTATATGATATATATATATATATAGTTTTTAGATATATATGTTAATGTTATATATATATATATATATGTTATATATGTAATATATATTATTATATATATAAGCTTCCGGCCACGACTTCAACAGCACCGGCACCTTTGCATGGAGCTCCGGCCACCACTTCAACAGCACCGCCACCTTTGCATGGAGCTCCGCCACCACCCTACAGCAACCCGTCCACCACTCCAATGCAAATGCTCCGGCCACCACCCTGCAGCTCTCCTGAGCCTCCTCCTTGTGGGCATCCAAGTCAACAAACTACCTTGTCGCAGCACCACCGCCGGCCACTTCCGACAACCTCCATGCAGCAACTGCTCCGCCACCTTCCTGTAGCTAGGTCGCCACCTCCAACGCAGCAGCTCCACCTCCATGCAACTGCCATTTCTAACACGAGGTCCACGTCAGCAATCCATGTGAATGCACCTCCTCCGCCCAAGCCCTGCCCCTGCCGTTTCACAAAGATGCCGCCTCCAATTAATGCCGTCAATCTGCCTCCTCCGCCAAGCCGTTTCAAGTCCAAGGCTGTATAAAATGTTTACCTCGGGTAGGAAGAAGATGATTATTAATCATACTGGGAGAGACAAATAGGCCCGAAATTTAGAGAAGTTACGATTAGAGAAAATCAATCATTCGGCCGGGAGAAAAGCAGTCCAGTATTTCGTCCCAGAAATTTGTTATTTTTTGGCCGATATTTTCGTTGTTCGATTACAATCTTGTACGTTTCATTAAGGTCTCGCCAACTTGTAGCTTCGTGTTTTTACATTTTTTATAGTCTAGCAATTAAAATTTCAAGTTATATTTTCGCTTCAAAATATTGTAATTCCCTATTTCAATTTTTATCTCTTGTCATTTTTCTTCCTATTTCATCATGTCGTATCTTTATTCCTTTCTCTCGATGATCGGCTAATTTCTTTAGTGCTCGGTCGCGATGATCCGAGGATGAGATAATTTTTGCTATGATTTTAATTTTGCTCTTCTCTATTTGTTGAACGCTTACGATTTACCGTTGGTCAACTCATTGAGGCTATATCTTTTATATAGTTTTCATAATGGTTTTCGCTCTTTAGTTGGCCGAGAGGCTCGTGAGGCGAATCGATCACCCATCGGTAAAAGGAGTAGAACGCAACCCTCGAGAGAGGACGACGTAACTCTTTCGGATTGAAGTAAAATTCAATAGCGAAGTTCACAACCTAAGGCAAGTCTTAGGCGATGCGATTTGAGAACGAAAGTTTGGTCGATACACCTAAGCTTAGTTGAACCTAAACCTCGAAAGAGGGGTGTTCATGCTCTGGGAACCTCCACGGTCAAAGCCTCTTCAACAAGAGAATTGCATTGCTACTTTCATTTCGAAATTTTATTAATCCTAGGTGACTCAAGATCGGACACTAGTCTTAAACCTTCGCTTTAATTCTGTTAGCATTTCCTCTAGTTTTTACTTTTCGCAACCCAACTCCAAATTTCTATTTGATGAGATAATAATGAGTTTTCAAAGTAGAATTACTCGACCTCCCCGAGTCTAATACGACCTTGGTTTTATAAACCTATACTACTCTCGATACGGTACACTTGCCGTTGTCGTTAGCAGATATAGTTTTGCGCATCAAGTTTTTGGCGCCGTTGCCGGGGACTCTTGGTTGATAATTTGAAAAAGAAATAGTTATTAATTTTATTGTTCTCTTTCTTCTCACCCCCTTTCTTTTAAAAATTTTAAAAATCTTAAAAGGCGTAATCTAAATTTCTGGAAAGGACGCTTTGGGCTTGAATTCCCATCACAGTCTCTAGTACCTTGCAAACCCTTCACCGGGTAGATCTTGGGAAGTCCAGGACTAATTTTAAATCACCTATTAAAAAAAATTCAAAAATATATATATATATAATAAATAAATAAATTTATTTATCTAAAATCTTGTTTTCCCGTTTTCTTTTTCCGCATCTTTTCTTTTCTTTTATGTTTATGACCCGAGGAAACTCTTCAATTAATCTTGAATTTGGTTTTGATCCGGAAATCGAGCGCACCTTGCGGCGACGTCTCCGATTTAGCGATCTACCAATAATTCGCGAAGAGTCAGTCAGAGAGACTAACGAAGATATAATGGGTGACCCCGACCATAATGAGGCTCCGCTACGGACTATGTCCTATTATGCGAAGCCGAATTGGGAGGGAACACAATCAAGCATTATTCGCCCCACTGTGGCGAATAATAATTTTGAAATAAAAACGAGTATCATTCAGTATGTCCAGCAATCCGTCATTTTCGACGGCTTACCGGATGAAGATCCTAATTTGCATTTATTTAATTTCTTGGAAATTTGCGATACTTTTAAAATTAATGGCGTCACTGATGACGCCATTCGTTTGCGTTTATTTTCTTTTTCATTGCGGACTAAGGCCAAGCAGTGGTTGACCACTCTTCCTAGTGGCTCTATCACTACATGGGCCGAAATGGTGGAAAAATTTTTAACGAAATATTTTCCTCCGGCAAAGTCCGCTAAATTACGTACGGACATTCTCTCGTTTACGCAAATAGACTCGGAGTCTCTCTATGACACATGGGAGCGCTTCAAGGAATTATTGCGAAGATGTCCTCACCACGCCCTTCCTTTATGGCAACAAGTTCAAACATTCTACAATGGTTTGAATCTCCAAACAAGGCAAATGATTGATGCGGCAGCTGAGGGAACTTTGAATAACAAAACCCCCGAGGCCGCTCAAGAGCTTTTTGAGGAGATGGCCATGAATGCTTATCAGTGGAATGCGCCACGGTCGCGTCCTAATAAGCCGACCGGACTCTTTGAAGTCGAGGCCACCCCGAATTTAGCACATCAAGTAGAATGGCTTACTAAGCAAGTGAAGGAGATGTCTGCTTCCTCCGCCACCAATGGGGCTAATAATAATAATAATTATTATTATTATAATAATAATTTTATTCAAGAGCAAGTAGATTATATGGGGAACTCCTATCGTCCTCCTTATAACCCGAATAATAATCTTCCGTTAAATAATTGTTATAATCCGGGTTTAAGGAACCACCCAAATTTTTCATGGAGCAACCCCAATAATGCTCAGCGTCTACCACTAGTGAATCCTCCCGGATTCGCTCCGCCACCACCACACAAGCCCTCTTCATTCGAAGAGGTCTTCACCAAATACGTTGCCTCCAATGATTCCAACATCCGGAACCTATCCGGATCCAAAAAAAGCTTAGAAAATCAGATTGGACAACTCGCCAAGATGTTCTCCGAACGCCAGCAAGGAGCTCTACCGGGCAATACTGAGCCCAATCCAAGGGAGAGCGCTAATGCAATAACCCTCCGCGGCGGAAAGGAGGTAACTTCTACAAATTTGGCTGAACCCGAGGTAAACGTTTCAACTTCATCTCTGCAAGTTATTTCTTCACCTACTTTACCTTCTTCTACAGTAGCTCCACGTATTATGAAAAATCCTTCTATTCCTTATCCTTCGAAATTTAAAGATGAACGCAATGAGGAGCAATATAAAAAATTTATTGAAATTTTAAAACAAATCCAAATAAATGTTCCATTCTGCGAGGCGTTAGCCCAAATGCCCAAGTACGCTAAGTATCTAAGAGATTTACTTTCAAATAAAAAGAAACTTGAAAATTTTTCTCGTATATCTCTAAACGCAGAATGTTCGGCGGTTTTGTTAAATAAATTACCACAAAAATTAAACGACCCGGGGCGGTTCTCCATCCCTTGCTTGTTCGGTAATTTATTAATAAAACACGCCCTGGCAGATTTGGGCGCTAGTATTAATTTGATGCCGTTTTCATTATTTAAAAAGCTTGGTTTAGGCAATCCAAGCCCAACAAAAATCAGCATCCAACTTGCAGACCGATCGATAAAATACCCAATTGGGATTATTGAGGATGTGCTTGTTAAGGTTGACAAATTTACCTTCCCGGTAGACTTTGTCATCCTAGACATTGAGGAAGACGCCGAAGTACCCATTATACTCGGACGTCCTTTCCTAGCCACCTCCCGGGCAATAATTGACGTTAGTAATGACAAACTTCTCTTACGAGTTGGGGATGAAGAAGTTATTTTTAGTATAAACAACTCTATGAGAAATTCTTTTTCAAATGACGATTCTTGTTATACTTTAGAAACAAATTTTGATGAAGATTTATCGTCATTAATCTTGAAAAATGTTGAAGATTCAGAGTTGGCAAATTTATTTTGTCTAAAAGAAGTAACTCGGCCGTTGCCGTTTGAGCAAATAAATTTAAAAAACTTCAAAATAAAAAATTCTCATGAAGAACCGCCGAACCTAGAGTTAAAACAACTCCCGGATCATTTAAAATATATTTTTTTAGAAAAAAATTCAAAATTGCCCGTAATCATTTCTTCTGCGCTTAACGATTCGGAAATTTCCGAATTAATTAAAATTTTAAATAATCACTGCCATGCAATTGCATGGCAACTTTCGGATATCAAGGGAATTAGCCCATCTTTTTGCACGCATAAAATATATTTAGAAAATAATTCTCGCGGCACTATTCAGCCTCAACGACGTCTTAATCCCAATATGAAGGACGTCGTTAAGGCTGAAATTATAAAATTATTAGACGCGGGGATTATTTACCCAATTTCTGACAGCACTTGGGTTAGCCCGGTGCAAGTCGTGCCTAAGAAGGGCGGGATAACGGTAGTTTCCAATGAAAATAATGAGTTAATCCCAACCCGTACTGTTACGGGTTGGCGTGTATGCATCGATTATAGAAAATTAAATGATGCTACCCGTAAGGATCACTTTCCGTTACCCTTCATTGACCAAATCTTAGAACGTCTATCCGGTCACTCACACTATTGTTTTCTTGATGGTCTTTCGGGATACTTTCAAATCCCAATCGCGCCCGAAGACCAAGAGAAAACCACGTTCACTTGTCCTTTCGGCACCTTCGCTTATCGGAGGATGCCGTTTGGTCTTTGCAACGCGCCGGCTACATTCCAAAGATGTATGTTGGCAATTTTTAACGAATTAGTAGAGGACGTCATGGAAGTTTTTATGGACGATTTTTTAGTCTTTGGCGATTCTTTTAAAAGTTGTTTAAGTAATCTTGATCGTGTTCTTCAACGCTGCGAAGACACGAATCTGACACTCAACTGGGAGAAGTGTCACTTTATGGTCCAAGAGGGATTAGTCCTCGGACATAAAGTTTCAAGAAAAGGGATCGAGGTCGACCGGGCCAAGATCGAGGTCATAGAAAAACTCCCTCCGCCTACTAATATTAAATCTATTAGGAGTTTTCTAGGACATGCGGGTTTCTATAGACGGTTTATTAAAGATTTTTCAAAGATTACAAAACCGTTAACACATCTATTAGAAAAAGAAACCGCTTTTATTTTTGATGAAGAATGTTCTAAGGCATTCAATAAAATTAAAAATGAACTTATCAACTCGCCTATTTTAATTGCGCCGGATTGGTCTCTTCCGTTCGAAATCATGTGCGATGCAAGCGATTTTGCTGTAGGTGCAGTCTTGGGTCAATGGGTGAATAAATATTTTCACCCAATTTATTACGCAAGCAAAACGCTTACATCCGCCCAAGCTAATTATACAACAACGGAAAAAGAACTTTTAGCGATTGTTTTTGCATTTGATAAATTTCGTTCATATATAATGCTATCAAAGATTATTGTTTTTACAGACCACTCTGCTCTTCGGTACTTGCTAGATAAAGGGGACGCCAAGCCCCGACTATTGCGATGGATTCTCCTGTTGCAAGAATTCAATTTGGAGATCCGAGATAAGAAAGGAGCGGAGAACTTGGCGGCCGACCACCTCTCAAGATTGGAAAACCCCACGGCAGGAGAACTGATGGAGGCCGAAATTGATGATAAATTCCCTGAAGAGCGCCTCCTCGCCATTGAAAAGGTAATGACTTCTTCCACCCCTTGGTATGCGGATCTTGCCAATTATTTAGTGGCTCGGGTCCTCCCAAAGAATTTTTCAAGTCAACAAAAGAAGAAATTCTTTTCGGACTTGAAAAATTACTTTTGGGAAGACCCATTTTTATTTCGGATCTGCGCAGACCAAGTGGTAAGAAGGTGTATTTCAGGCGAGGAAGGCGTCCAAATATTACGGCACTGCCACGATGGACCAACCGGTGGTCACTATCAAGCAAACCGGACCGCAAGAAAGGTGCTAGAGGCGGGCTTCTACTGGCCCACCCTATTCAAAGATGCTCACACTCTTGTGAGTAAATGCGATAGTTGACAGCGGTCAGGTAATCTTTCTAACCGAGACGAGATGCCACAAAATATATTCATAGAATGCGAAATATTCGATTTATGGGGTTTAGATTTCATAGGTCCCCTACCTCCTTCTAACAATAATAAATTTATTCTTGTTGCGGTCGACTACGTGTCAAGGTGGGCAGAAGCACAAGCCCTTCCCACTAATGACGCAAGAGTCGTCGTAAATTTTTTGAAACAATTATTTTCAAGATTTGGCACACCACGCGCACTAGTGAGTGATAGGGGATCACATTTTTGTAACAGCCAACTTGCTAAAATTTTAGCAAAGTACGGTGTTACACATAAACTCTCCACCGCCTATCATCCATAAACAAATGGCCAAGTGGAGGTGGTAAACCGTGAGCTGAAAAGAATTTTAGAAAAAACGGTGTCTAATAATAGAAAGGATTGGTCGTTTAAATTAGATGACGCTTTATGGGCTTATCGGACAGCGTACAAGACCGCCATTGGTTGTACACCATACCGATTAGTCTACGGGAAAGAGTGTCATTTACCGGTGGAATTAGAACATCGCGCATATTGGGCGCTTAAATTTTTAAATTTAGATTTAAACTTAGCCTCCGAAAACAGAAAATTTCATTTGAATGAATTAGACGAATGGCGTGCAAACGCCTATGAAAATAATAAATTCTACAAGGAGCGCACCAAGTATTATCATGACAAAAGAATCAAAAATCCAAAGTCTTTTTCACCGGGAGATTTAGTCCTTCTTTATAACTCACGTTTAAGGCTTTTTCCCGGAAAACTGAAGTCCCGATGGTCTAGCCCCTTTGTAGTAAAAGAGGTTTGGCCATATGGGACCGTGCTAATAGAACACCCGGAAAATGGTTCATTCAAGGTTAATGGACACCGTTTGAAATTATATCACTCCGGCGACCCCTTAGCCGGGAAAATAGAATCACTTAACCTACCAAATTTTTAATAAAACATCACTTAGTCAAGCTACGCGACGGTAAACAAAGCGCTTTTGGGAGGCACCCCAACGTTATCCTTTTTATTTTTGTTATTTCTTTTCTTGTTTGTTGTTGATTTTAATTCTGCAGGTGTTTGTCCGGCAACCACGACTACCAACCAGGGAAGCCTTCTTCACCCCTTAGTCATTTATTTTTATCTTCTTTATTGTCATTTTAGTTTTTTTTTATCTTCATACTTAGTTTTAAACATTGGGGACAATGTTTACTTTTAAGTATGGGGGTGCAGCATAGCATTTTGTTTAAATTTTAATTTCTGAAAAAAAAAATATATTTTTAATTTAATAAAAAACAAATTTCTTGGAAAGGACGCTTTGGGATTGAATTCCCATCACAGCCTCTAGTACCTTGCGAGCCCTACACCGGGTTGACCTTGGGAAGTCCAAGAACAAAAAAAAAATTAGGAAATGTTCTTTTTGTTTAGTTTATCAAAATGTCCTAGCTTCCTAAATTGTAAGTTCTAAAGTAGACTTATTTTTCATATGGACTAAGAATTTTTTGTGCAAGAATAGTTTTTTTGAAACTTTTGAGTAAAATTGTTGACTCATGCAGTGCTTCTAGTCAAATGCATGTGTTTGAGTAGTATTGGTGTAGAATTAAATTCTTGGCATAGATTTAAAATTATGATTTGTTAATTTGCGTAGAAATAATTTATTTTACTTCTAATACGAATCCGGTAATTATCTAAAAGTAGTTTTGGTGAGTGTGTAGAAGATTGTTAGAAAGCTATTACTCGAATCGACCAGAAGGGTGTCCTTTCTCGATGTCTAGAACTTGCCTTTAGCTATCTTCAAAACATTTGCACTTTAGAAGAATTAACCTTATGGAAATAACTTAGGCCTTTCTTTGGACAGTTTGAGCTCTTGCATCCAATCCTAAAATTACTACCGTTGTTGACACAAATTTGAGCCTTTTTACCCTTTTTTTTATAAACCCTCACCATTTCTCCACCAAAACTAGAAAAAAAAGCCAAACCCATGTACACTTAAATTTTGAGCTAAATTGTTGAAAATTTTTAGATGCTACGGTGAAGAGACAATTTTTCAAAAATATCATGGGTATCAATTCAAAAGAAATATGTTTATATCAAAAAGCAGAAAAATCTCATAATGATATGCGGCCTAGGTATGCACATGCATGCTTGGAATGATCCCAATTATGAAGAATAATGGTATAAATAAAGGAGAAAGGGAGTGTTCCCCTTTGCAAAATGTGAGTATGGGGGTAAAAGCCTCTCTATTTTCTGGTAGTCATTGTTTTCTTTTAGCTCAAAACTCTTTGTTTAAGTGGAATAAACCTTCGTGTTTATCGTTGTTTACCTCGCCCTTAAACCCAAGCCTTAAATTACACCATATTTAAGTCCTAAAGATCCATAATGTTGGTTTAGTATGGAGTGCAGTGGAGAAGGTGCAAACAGGCAAGCCTATGGCCATCGACATTGATGGATTTCTTTGGAGGCCACCCCGAGCGTCAATATCTAGTATTTTAAATCTCAGCGATCACGCTATTTTCTCCCTCTACATAACTTTGAGATTGACCGTCGACTCATTTTAAAAGTGATAATAAATAATTAAAACGCATTTTGAATTATTTCATAAATTAGTATTTATGCCAAGAACGTCTTTCTACTAAAATATCTACGCATGCCGGCATAAAACTTCGCATTTTACTCTCTAGTTTTCAAGACTCTATCTAGCATTAATTTTTCCTACCCTTATGAAGAATGGTTTGCTCGGGACGAGCAACGAGTAAGTATGGAGGTGTTTGATGACTGATATTTTAGTCATCATTTTATGCTAATATATTATTAAATATTTAAATAAATTATCTCATTTATTTGTTGTTTTTATAAATTTTCGTAAGAATATTATTTTATGTCAGAATCTTTTAGATATTTTTTATTTTGTAGGATTACGGCAGGCCTGGGGGAATTTATGTGCGAAATCCCGCTGTCGCGTCCAAGACGCACAAGCTCTCATACATATCTACATATATAAATATATATGTTTATATATATATATATGTTTTATGTATATGTTATATATATATATGTTTTATGTATATGATATATATATATAGTTTTTAGATATATATGTTAATGTTATATATATATATGTTATATATATAATATATATAATTATATATATAAGCTTCCGGCCACGACTTCAACAGCACCGGCACCTTTGCATGGAGCTCCGGCCACCACTTCAACAACACCGCCACCTTTGCATGGAGCTCCGCCACCACCCTACAGCAACCCGTCCACCACTCCAATGCAAATGCTCCGGCCACCACCCTGTAGCTCTCCTGAGCCTCCTCCTTGTGTGTATCCACGTCAGCAAACTACCTTGCCGCAGCACCACCGTCGGCCACTTCCGACAACCTCCATGCAGCAGCTGCTCCGCCACCTTCCTGTAGCTAGGTCGCCACCTCCAACGCAGCAGCTCCACCTCCATGCAACTGCCATTTCTTACACGAGGTCCACGTCAGCAATCCATGTGAATTCATCTCCTCCGCCCAAGCCCTGCCCCTGCCGTTTCACAAAGATGCCGCCTCCAATTAATGCCGTCAATCTGCCTCCTCCGCCAAGCCGTTTCAAGTCCAAGGCTGTATAAAATGTTTACCTCGGGTAGGAAGAAGATGATTATTAATCATACTGGGAGAGACAAATAGGCCCGAAATTTAGAGAAGTTACGATTAGAGAAAATCAATCATTCGGCCGGGAGAAAAGCAGTACAGTATTTCGTCCCAGAAATTTGTTATTTTTTGGCCGATATTTTCGTTGTTCGATTACAATCTTGTACGTTTCATTAAGGTCTCGCCAACTTGTAGCTTCGTGTTTTTAAATTTTTTATAGTCTTGCAATTAAAATTTCAAGTTATATTTTCGCTTCAAAATATTGTAATTCCCTATTTCAATTTTTATCTCTTGTCATTTTTCTTCCTATTTCATCATGTCGTATCTTTATTCCTTTCTCTCGATGATCGGCTAATTTCTTTAGTGCTCGGTCGCGATGATCCGAGGATGAGATAATTTTTGCTATGATTTTAATTTTGCTCTTCTCTATTTGTTGAACGCTTACGATTTACCGTTGGTCAACTCATTGAGGCTATATCTTTTATATAGTTTTCATAATGGTTTTCGCTCTTTAGTTGGCCGAGAGGCTCGTGAGGCGAATCGATCACCCATCGGTAAAAAGAGTAGAACGCAACCCTCGAGAGAGGACGACGTAACTCTTCCAGATTGAAGTAAAATTCAATAGCGAAGTTCACAACCTAAGGCAAGTCTTAGGCGATGCGATTTGAGAACGAAAGTTCGGTCGATACACCTAAACTTAGTTGAACCTAAACCTCGAAAGAGGGGTGTTCATGCTCTGGGAACCTCCACGGTCAAAGCCTCTTCAACAAGAGAATTGCATTGCTACTTTCATTTCGAAATTTTATTAATCCTAGGTGACTCAAGATCGGACACTAGTCTTAAACCTTCGCTTTAATTCTGTTAGCATTTCCTCTAGTTTTTACTTTTCGCAACCCAACTCCAAATTTCTATTTGATGAGATAATAATGAGTTTTCAAAGTAGAATTACTCAACCTCCCCGAGTCTAATACGACCTTGGTTTTATAAACCTATACTACTCTCGATACGGTACACTTGCCGTTGTCGTTAGCAGATATAGTTTTGCGCATCAGAGAGTTGATCAGGTGCCCTCACACCAAGGTGTTTTTTATCAGGTGTCCACACAACAATGGAGGTTTGATCAGGTGCCCAATTCACCTATAAGCTTTTGACCAGGTGCTTATAAACCAACTAGATTTTTTGTTCAGGTGTCTTACCACCAAGGGGTTACACTTTTGAAGGGAGTATTAACCCTGTACAAGAGAGGTGAAGGAGAAAGGGAAAAGTTTAATTGTTCTTCTCTTTGTGCTGAGAAGACTCTTGATGATCCTGATTGGATGTTGTGTTGGATCATGATGATGATGTTGAAGAGCTCCCCCTGTCTGATATAATTGTTGACAATTTATGGAGGCCACTTCCCTTGATTGTACAAACTCCTTTCTTCTTATGCAGTAATGATGCTGAGCAAGTGATTGTGATTGGTGTCTCAGGATGAATGTGATCTGCAAGAAAGAAGTAGGCAAAAAGAAGATATAAGAATATATTTGATCTGATCTTCTTTTTGCTCCTTTGTTTCTCTTCCTATTCTTTTCCTGTACAACAATATTGATATGTTCTGTTCTATCCTATTATCCCTTGCTCCCGAGAGATAACAACTATATATATATATATATCCTGATATATATTAATTGCTGTAATATATTCTGGAGGAATATAATAAATATATCATTCATTTCCCAGATCCTTGAAAACATCTCTTGCCGTGAATGGCTTGCTGCAACGACTACAGCATTTATTATTTCTGCTGCCAACGGCTATATTAATAAATGCTTGCACGCTGTAATGTCAGAACAACAATATACATAGCAATATATAAAATAGAATAAATAAATATTGCTTTAATAAAGTCTGACAGCATATTAGAATAAGACATATAATATTTAGTCGAGCAAATATAAAAAATAAATGCTGCAGAAATTCGTCGACCTCAGCTCGTCATTCGTCGGGCTGAGCTCGCCAAATGGTATTCTGAACATTTGATTAACTGCAGAGAACTTTTGTCGAGCGTTGTTCGTCATTCGTCGACCTCGGTTCCACGTTCGTCGACTGCAGCTTCCCTTGCTATAATATTTCGAGCGCTGCTGTAATAAGATCTGTTCGTCGATCGCCGTTCGACGAATGTCGAACGCAACTAATATATAAAATACATTATTTCTTATATTATTTTATATTAATTTCTCTTATATTAATTAGCCTAATATTATATATATATTTTTCTTAGTATATTAATTATATATATATATATATATATATTATTTTCAGCCTTTTAATAGGATAATTAATCTAAGTTGTAATATATATTATGATATATACTTAGATGCTAAAGGTGGATCCTAACTTAAATCAAAACTAAGGTTCCAACAATCTCCCCCTATTTGAGTTGGGATCCTAATCCATATAAACTAGGTTCTAACAATCTCCCCCTATTTGGTTTAGGATTCCTAAGCATAAAAAGTCTTTAGTTGCTTAAGGGACAGATTATTTTTAAATTTCTTTTATAACTGAGCAATTTCTGATTTCCTGAATTTTGATTTAAATAGGATTTTTAAATGAAATGAATTGCTAGCTGTTAACATATTCTAAGAATTTTTATAATCAGAAAGACAATATCTGATAGCTTCTTTCTATAGAATCCCCTTAATCAGAAGAGACTCACACTCAGAGCTCTGATCATTTCTGATGCATGCTACTTGAGTAGAATGCTCGAACTGATTTTGGAGAAAATCTGTAAGATAGTGAAGTTATCCGATATTGCTTTTAAAATAGAAAAATTCAACAGAATCATTAAAACTACTGTTTAATTTAATTTAAGTAAAAATATTAAAAGTTTAAAAATTTTCCTTATAGATAAATATTTTGGCCTCTTTATCTCATTAAAGTACAATTTTGAAAGTTTATTTTTATTTTGCTGAACATACGAAATTTCTTTTTCTTTAAAATTTTGTTGAAAGTTATCAACTTTAAATGTCTTATTTTTTAAACAGATAGTTTGTTCTACAGAAATTTTGAAAGGAGTTAAATTAATTATTTTTGTTAACTCTTTTCTGATTTCAGTTTCAGAATTTATCACATTTGTATATATTAACTCAAAATTTGATATAATTACTTTTTCTGATTCTGATTCAGAATTTATCAAATCTGTAGATGGTGAGTTGAAAACAGATGTGAAATCAGAGGTAAAATTAGGAAATGATGATACCTCTTTTACCTTTTCTTCATCAGATTCAGCATCTGATTTATAATCTGAGCCATATATAGCCATCATGCAAAATTTTCTGGCTTTTTGTTCTTCCTTGTCTTCTTCTTCAGTTAGAGTAACTGATGGTTCTGCATCAAAAATGATGTTAGTAGAAGAGGAAGAAGATGGTTCATTTACCATCCTTGAGAGGGAGTGCCAGATGGCCTTTGCTGAAGTGCAATCAGCCACTTTTTGAAGAATGTCATTTGACATTGATTTAGCCAATATCTCCATGGCTATGACATCAACACTTTTCAGCCTTTCATGATCATCAGATGAAGAAGTTGAAGATGTAGTTCCTGTCAAAACAGATTTATATATATCTTCATATATGGCATGCATAAATAATTTAATTCTAATTTGCCATAAATCAAAACTATCCAAATTACAAAAAGGTGGATCTGAAATTAAAAAATCTGATAGTGTCATTTGGAAAAACCTTTTTACAACAAAACAAAATAAGAACTAAGGTGATATTTGTGATTTCAGGTGTTAGCCTATGTGAAAAATCAACTTCCTCTGATACCAATTGAAAGGGACAATTGATATCCTCTGATGAGGGTGATTGATAAAATCAACCTGGTTTGATACCAATTGAAAGGAAAGTTTTAGTTCTTATTTATCTGTTAAAACTCTTGTTTAAGTTTGCTTTCAAAATAAGTGATATATAAATATATATGAGTTTGCTGTAAGAGTGATAAGCACAAACAGTGAGAGTGCAAAGTAATAAACAGCAAAAGAAATAAAGCAAAACAAACAAGCACATCCAAATGACACAAGATATATAGTAGTTCCCCAAAACCCGGGTACATCTACTCTTCTACCCACTGGTAGGAATCCACTAGGAGAGTTGATCAGGTGCCCTCACACCAAGGTGTTTTTGATCAGGTGTCCACACACCAATGGAGGTTTGATCAGGTGCCCAATTCACCTATAAGCTTTTTACCAGGTGCTTATAAACCAACTAGATTTTTTGTTCAGGTGTCTTGCCACCAAGGGGTTACACTTTTGAAGGGAGTATTAACCCTTTACAAGAGAGGTGAAGGAGAAAGGGAAAAGATTAATTGTTCTTCTCTTTTTGCTGAGAAGACTCTTGATGATCCTGATTGGATGTTGTGTTGGATCTTGATGATGATGTTGAAGAGCTCCCCCTGTCTGATAAAATTGTTGACAGTTTGTGGAGGCCTCTTCCCTTGATTGTACAAACTCCTTTCTTCTTATGCAGTAATGATCCTGAGCAAGTGATTGTGATTGGTGTCTCAGGATGAATGTGATCTGCAAGAAAGAAGTTAGGAAAAAAGAAGATATAAGAATATATTTGATCTGATCTTCTTTTTGCTCCTCTGTTTCTCTTCCTATTCTTTTCCTGTACAGCAATATTGATATGTTCTATTCTATCCTATTATCCCTTGCTGCCGAGAGATAACAGCTATATATATCCTGATATATATTAATTGCTGTAATATATTCTGGAGGAATATAATAAATATATCTTTCATTTCCCAGATCCTTGAAAACATCTCTTGCCGTGAATGGCTTGCTGCAACGACTAGAGCATTTATTATTTCTGCTGCCAACGGCTATATTAATAAATGCTTGCACGCTGTAATGTCAGAACAACAATATACATAGCAATATATAAAATAGAATAAATAAATATTGCTTTAATAAAGTCTGACAACATATTAGAATAAGACATATAATATTTAGTCGAGCAAATATATAAAATAAATGCTGTAGAAATTCGTCAACCTCAGCTCGTCATTCGTCGGGCTGAGCTCGCCAAATGGTATTCTGAACATTTGATTAACTGCAGAGAACTTTCGTCGAGCGTTGTTCGTCATACGTCGACCTCTGTTCCACGTTCGCCGACCGCAGCTTCACTTGCTATAATCTGTCGAGCGCTGATGTAATAAGATCTGTTCGCTGATCGCCGTTCGACGAATGCCGAGCTCCGTTCGACGAATGTCGAACGCAACTAATATATAAAATATATTATTTCTTATATTATTTTATATTAATTTCTCTTATATTAATTAGCCTATTATTATATATATATTTTTCTTAGTATATTAATTATACATGTATATTATTTTCAGCCTTTTAATAAGATAATTAATTTAAGTTGTAATATATATTATGATATATACTTAGATGCTAAAGGTAGATCCTAACTCAAATCAAAACTAAGGTTCCAACATATTTATATGTCCAACTCCTACCTTGAAATGCATCATGATCACATTATCGTTCTAAATGTCACTATAAGCGCCTAGGTAGTAAACTCACAAAATATTTCAATTGTTCATTGAAGCGTACTTCTACTTTAATATTCTCTATAGGGCAGAAGTCCTATAATAAGACTATAACTTATAGGGTCTGATGTTATGTGTGCCCTAATCTTATGTTCGAAATTTCATTCCATTTCTACATGTTCTGTCTGTAAGACCCCCTTTTTCTTTTTTTGCAAACACCGGGTCTTACCGCCCAGAACCGCCGTCTTGCGGTGGTACCCTCTCAAACATGGTCCCCACCACAACACGCCGATCCTGCCGGCTATTCAACTATATCCAGGCCAACCAAAATCTTAAAAGGAAGAGTGAATTAAAAGTACAAGTCCACAATAATCACCTCAAATAGAGAAACATGTCCAACAAGAGATATTCATACAAAAATAAGAGTTCATCAGAGTGCGGAAATTAGAATAAAAGTACAACATGGGCCTAAGCCCGATCCTCGGATGCTTTCTTCGCCTCTCTCCTGGCGAAGATATAACAATCTAAGCATCCACAAGGCTCGACTCCCTCAATGGCATATAACTCCGGCTTCTGACCTGGGTAGATGTGTAGCGTAGGTATATGAGGGGTCTTGCTTACCAGAGCTCTCCCGGCGGCAGCTGAGAGTCCAACTCCGGGCCTGTTCACCGTCTCAGGCACCACCCTCTGGGGGTTGACCTGCTCTTCCTGGTTCTCTTGTAATAATAGGGTCCACTGACCGTCAGTCTAAAAGACTCAGCATATTCCTCACCACCTCCACCCGTGACTCCTAGGCACCGTGCGGGAGGAGGAAGCGGAGGACATCAAGGGGTAAATCAAGGAAGCAGGTGACAGGTGGTAAAACTAGCAATGTATATCAAGCAAAAGATACATAGCTTCTAGCTAGCAGGAGTACACTAATTAAGATTACTCTAACAGTTCTACAATTTGGCTTGTAATAAGATCAAACAATAGGAGAAAGCTACAATAGCAGTAATATGAGCAAGTAAAGTAGTATGAAGAGCAGCTAGGAAAATTAACCTTAACTTATATGTGTACACAAAGGCACATAAGCTAAGGGAAAATTAACCTTAACTTATATGCGTACACAAAGGCACAACTTTTGTAGCTCTTGATGTCTACTTTCTGTAGGATTTGAGATCAAGTGATTTGGAGCACTACAGCTCCTTGTAGAGCCATTTTTCTAGGACTGCTCTTTATGTCTATTAGCAAACCACAATAATTCTGTCTAGGATTTTTAAGTAGTTTGCATGCAATTTTTGAAGGCCTTAGAAGCTATATCTTGAAAAGTTGGATGAGACAACTTTTGTAGCTCTTGATGTCTACGTTCTGTAGAATTTGATATCAAGTGATTTGGAGAACTACAACTTCTTGTAGAGGCATTTTCCTAGGACTGCTCTTTATGTTTATTGGCAAACCATAATAATTCTGCCTAGGATTTTTAAGCCGTTTGCAAGCAATTTTTGAAGGCCTTAGAGGCCATGTTTGCAAAAAGGGACAGAGACAACCTTTGTAGCCCTATGGGGTCACTTTCATTTGCCACCTTAATCATCTGATTTGGTGCACTGTGGACATCAGGGCACCCTCTTTCCTAGGACTGCTCCTTGTGTAGGGCAGAAATTAAAAAGGCTATATCGTTCAATTGGCTTAACCAAAACCCTTGATTTTTCTACCATGCATGCAGGGTATGAAGACACACCTAGGGTTTTAATTTGAGAATTTTGGGATGCATATCCATTGAGGTATTCCATTTATTAGGAAAAGTAAATATTTGGTATTTATGGAGTTGTATAACTCCAAACACCCCCAAATTTGGGTGCTAAGTTCTTTATATATATCTATATCACTGGTAAAAATTTGAGACCATTTGCTCTTGTGCATGTGGAGTTATGAGCCATGCAAGTGCTAGGCTAAGGACCTTAAATGTGTGCCCTTAGCAATTTTTGGGTGGAGTGAGCCCCAAGCCTTGGGGGTTAACCTAATGGCTTGAAATGTTGGACATGGGTCCTTGGCAGCAATATGCCTTCCCAAAAGTTATTTGGGGATTTTTGGGTACAAAAATCCCAAGATGTGGAATTTACTAAATTACCCCTAATTTAGGTTATAAAATGTAAAGGGGGTCATCTGAACATGGGATGATGTGAAACTTAGTATTTAGTCTTTGATTTCATTATTTTGGTAGCATGAGTTTTCTGAGAATTTTTGGGAAATATTTCATGATACAAATAGATGAATTTACAAATATACCCTTTATGAATTTTGTGCAAATATTGAGTTTTTATATGTCTGATAAATTTGAGATAAATCACATTAGGTCATAATGCTAATATAAGCCTATGGTAATTTTCCCAGAATTTATTGAAGTCTTTACATAGCACTTGTAGTGTAAACCCTTATACGCACACCAAATGTAATAAATGATAATTAAGGGTAAATATTCCTAGGAATAATATGAGACTTAGGATCTGGTGTTTTTAGACCAATTTGGTTGGCCCCAAGGGTCCCTAGTGGCCTACTTACCCTCCTAGTTGGTCATAGGGATCATGGTGAGGTTATGTTGGCTTTTTGAAGTCTTTTGGTCACCTCTAGGCTAGGACATCAAAATTTGCTATTTGCACCCCAAAGTGCATTCCTTCCCATTTTAATGAGTTCATGGGGCCTTCTTGGCCCACTTTATGTACTTAACTCACCATATGAACTATTCATGGTTATGTGGGGTTTATAAGATATTTTATCCTCCCTTTTGGTTCACTTCTCATTAGGGTGGATCATGATGGCTAAGTGCACACCATGTGTTTTTCACCTCTTTCATTTTCATCCTAGGGTTCTAGGTCACTTATCCTATTTTTGTCATGACTTGTCATGAAAATCATCTAGGGGCCTAGTAGTTTGGGGGATGTTACAAATCCCAATACAAAACAAAACAATTTCGTCCCCGAAATTTAGGATCGGGTGTACGGGTTTTCAGATCAAGCACAATAAAATAAAAATCAAATACATTCTCGCAATCGAGTGTTACCTGATTCAAATAGTTTCGGGTAGCGTTGCTGCATTAGATCCAGTGGTTCCCAAGTATGTTCCTCCTGCCCGTGGTTGGACCAAAGGACCTTTACTAATGGCACCTTCTTTCGTCGTAGAACCCGGATGCTGGAGTCGTCAATCCGGGTAGGCTCCAAACGGACTGACCGATCTGTGTCTACTGGGCCTGAGGTATGAGTGATCTGTTGTTCTGGCTTAAGCAGAGCCTTCCGGAGTGAAGAGACGTGGAAGACGTCGTGTAGGTTCTCTAATTCTGGTGGTAGCTCCAGTCGGTATGCCAGAGGGCCAATCTGCTCCAGGATTCTGTAAGGTCCCATATACCTAGGACTGAGCTTCTTTAGCCTCCGTACCCGTGTGACGCCGTGCACTGGATGTACCTTCAGAAACACTTTGTCTCCCACCCGAAATTCTACCTTACGATGCCGCGCGTCGTAATATTTGGCCTGTCGACTCTGGGCTTCTAGCATCCGCTCCCGAATTAGTCGCACCAGAGCGTCCGTGTCCTCTTCAAACTTCGACCCCGGCACCCCTGGAAAATCATCCTGAACCCATGACAGCGGGGTTCTACATTTACGACCATACAATGCTTCGTAGGGGGCCATGCCGATGCTGGATTGATGGCTATTATTGTAAGAAAACTCGGCGAGTGGCAGCAACCTCTCCCAAGGTTCGTTGCGGTCCAGAATGCAGAGGCGTAGTAGGTCTTCCATCGTCCGAATTGTACGTTCAGTTTGACCATCTGTCTGAGGGTGGAAGGCGGTGCTGAAGGTCATCCGAGATCCCAGATAGGCTTGAACATCCTTCCATTCCCGAGACGTGAACCGGCCATCCCGATCGGACACGATCGACTTAGGGACACCGTGGTACCGAACAAATTTCTCTACAAATAGTCATACTAACATTCCGACCGGAGCACCCTTCCTGACTGGAATAAACCGAGCCACCTTCGTCAGCCTGTCAACAATCACCCATACAGAGTCATTCCCGGAGAGGGAGCGAGGTAGCCCATGCACGAAGTCCATAGATATGTTATCAAACTTCCACTCAGGCACAGGTAGAGGCTGCAATAGTTCCCCTGGCTTCTTGCATTCTGCCTTCACTTGTTGACAAGATACACAGTGCGTCACAAAACGGGCGATGTCTTTCTTCATACCGGGCCAGTACATCGACTTTCTCAGATCCGCCGTCATTTTGGAGATGCCCGGATGTATGGAGTACTTGCTATTATGTGCCTCAGCCATGATATCTTCCTGAATCCTGTCTCCTTGTGGTATGAGTATCCGCCCACGGAAGTGAATGAGACCATCACACAAGGTAAAGTTCTCGGAGGGGCCTGACTCCAGGGCCGCAAACACTGGTTCCAACGATGCATCTTGTCTTTGCCCAAATTTAATGCGATCTTGGATGTCACGGGTCATGCTCATGGCTGCCAAGTATTCTGCATAGGTCTCGGGGTTGGCCTTAGATATCAGTGTGACTTGCGTGTCCTGAAGTACCCTTATCAGTTCCATAACCATCAATCGAGGTTCCGTGTCGGATGTACTCGCTCTTCGGCTAAGTGCGTCTGCTACCGTGTTTGCCTTCCCGGGGTGATAGTGCATTGTGTATTGATAGTCACACAAGAACTCTAGCCATCTCCGTTGGCGTAGATTCAAGTCTTTCTGGGTGTCGATGTACTTGAGATTCTTGTGATCCGAGAAGATCTCGCAATGAACCCCATATAAGTAGTGCCTCCAAATCTTCAAAGCGAAAACCACTGCTCCGAGCTCTAAGTCGTGTACCGGATAATTTTGTTCATGTTTCTTTAACTGTCTCGAGGCATAAGCAATCACATGACCATGTTGCATGAGGACAGCACCCATTCCTTGATAAGATGCGTCGGTGTAGATTTGGAATCCCTCCTTTCCGGATGGGAGGGTAAGAATGGGGGATGTGGTGATCGAAGGTATTAAACCTATCTCTCGTCGTTTAATCTCATCAATTCAAGCTGTCAAGGCCCACTTGCAAGGAGATGAAGTCTTCATGATCTGCTTTGAAATGAAGGAGGAAAGTAATCCCCTGACTGATATTCCCGTAGTTCAAAAATTTCCTGATGTCTTCCCAGAAAAACTACCCGGACTACCGCCACACAGGGAAAAGGACTTCCAAATTCAACTAGTACCAGGAGCAAAACCGGTGTCTCGGGCACCATATAGAATGGCACCAAGAGAATTGGCTGAGTTCAGGACTCAACTCCAGGAACTTGTGGACTCAGGGTTCGTCAGACCAAGCTCATCACCCTGGGGAGCACCGATACTATTTGTAAAGAAGAAGGATGGGTCACTTCGTCTCTGCATCGACTACCGAGAGCTGAATCGGCTGACGGTACGGAACACATATCCGCTACCGAGGATTGATGAGTTATTTGACCAGCTACAGGGGGCCTTCTGGTTCTCTAAGCTCGATTTGAGGTCCGGATACTATCAGTTGCGAATACGAGAAGAGGATATCCCAAAGACGGCCTTCAGTTCTCGTTACGGATTATATGAATTTACAGTGATGCCATTCGGGCTCACGAATGCTCCCTCTGCATTCATGAGCTTAATGAACCGTGTATTCGAACCTTACCTAGATAGGTTCGTTATCGTGTTTATTGATGACATCTTAATCTACTCCAAAACAAAGGAGGAGCATACCCAACACTTGACTCAAGTCCTGAGCAAGTTACGGCAACATCAAATGTATGCAAAGTTCTCGAAGTGCCAATTTTGGCCTACTAGGCCATCGGTGTCGGTGGTATAGGGCTTGTAGGTCATGTGTTGACGGTCCTGGCCAGTACCGTTACAAAAAGTGCACTTTTTGTAACAGTCCTGGCCTAAGCCCATCCGGGTTACTGGCAACCCCAGGAATTGCCGGCACCGACGGCCCTTCTGGGACGGCCTGACCAAGCCCATCCGGGTCACTGGACCCGCCCTAGGACACTGTACCGCCGGTTCAGCCTGACCACAACTGGTCAACAACAAGCCTGCAGGCCGTACACCCCAACCCCTCTCTGGCCCACCACAGGGCACAACGGGTTGTTGGAGGGGGGGGGGCACGAACCCACGCCCTCCCTTTGATGAGAATTGAGCCAGTTAAGCGGCAGCGCGTGGACTTCCCAGGAGGTCACCCATCCCGTGACTACTCCAGCCCGAGCACGCTTAACAACGGAGTACTTTCACTTCTCATCACCAACTGAGCTGCAACTCAGTTGGTGATGAGAAGTGAAAGTACTCCGTTGTTAAGCGTGCTCAGGCTGGAGTAGTCACGGGATGGGTGACCTCCTGGGAAGTCCACGCACTGCCTCTTAACTGGCTCAATTCTCATCAAAGGGAGGGCGTGGGTTCGTGCCCCCCTTCCAACAACCCGTTGTGCCCTGTGGTGGGCCAGAGAGGGGTTGGGGTGTACGGCCTGCAGGCTTGTTGTTGACCAGTTGTGGTCAGGCTGAACCGGCAGTACAGTGTCCTAGGGCGGGTCCAGTGACCCGGATGGGCTTGGTCAGGCCGTCCCAGAATGGGCCTGGGCCGTCGGTACCGGCAGTTCCTGGGGTTGCCAGTAACCCGGATGGGCTTAGGCCAGGACTGTTACAAAAAGTGCACTTTTTGTAACGGTACTGGCCAGGACCGTCAACACATGACCTCCAAGCCCAGTACAGTCGGCACCGACGGCCCAGGACCGTCAACAGACCTACTGGCACCGCCGGTTCAGCCTCACCCAAACGGGTTAACCACAAGCCTGCAGGCCGTGCACCCCAACCCCTCTCTGGCCCACCACAGGGCCCAGCGGGTTGTTGGAGACTTACAGTCTCCCTTCGGTGAGAAGTGAGCCAGTTAAGCGGCGGCACGTGGACTTCCCAGGAGGTCACCCATCCCGTGACTACTCCAGCCCGAGCACGCTTAACTACGGAGTTCTTTCAATTCTCATCACCAACTGAGTTGGTGATGAGAATTGAAAGAACTCTGTAGTTAAGCGTGCTCGGGCTGGAGTAGTCACGGGATGGGTGACCTCCTGGGAAGTCCACGTGCCGCCGCTTAACTGGCTCACTTCTCACCGAAGGGAGACTGTAAGTCTCCAACAACCCGCTGGGCCCTGTGGTGGGCCAGAGAGGGGTTGGGGTGCACGGCCTGCAGGCTTGTGGTTAACTCGTTTGGGTGAGGCTGAACCGGCGATGCCAGTAGGTCTGTTGACGGTCCTGAGCCGTCGGTGCCGGTAGTACTGGGCTTGTAGGTCATGTGTTGACGGTCCTGGCCAGTACCGTTACACTATCTAATCTAAATACTACGTCAAATATTTGTTATTCGCAGACCAACTCAACATTGAACTAGGTTGATCTCTATAAAGTCAACTTCACCATACCTTGGCCAAATGCCCTAAAATTTATACCATAACTTAATTATGACCCAATTAAGAGATGGTCAGAAGTTCATAATTTTCCCAATTATTTTGGTCATTTATAAAAATACTTTAAGGATAATATACACCTCACTTTACACATGAAGTACAACTTTCAGAAGTCAATGTGCTCCTAATAATTTATCAGTGAAATGTAATGTGAATATATCATGATTGATTGAATTTCTTAATTTTCCATAATGGTTATGACCACTATTTCAATATTTAAACATTTATGTCAAATGGTCACATTACATGGAAAGTACCAAAATTACTAATTCAAAAATACTAAAAAAATTAACATTGAATTATAATTATTCAAAAACAGAATTGCCAAATTTTTCTGATTTTTTTAGATAATATTAGTCATATAAATTTCACTAATACATAAGTGTGACAAAGAAAATTGTTTGTAATTTACAGTGTGAATAACTTCCAAAAATCCTACCAAAATTTCCAGAGATATATTTCAATGTAAAACATCATATGACATAATATTGGATTTTTCTCTAGAATTTAGATGATGTTTATTTCGTTTATATACTTATGTGACAAAATCAATTATGCTCAAATAACTAGGGAAATCAACTCCAAAAATCCCTTAAAATTTCTAGAGGTATACTGGGGTCTACCCGGTGAAGGGCTCGCAGTGGTACTAGAAGGTATTCTGGGGTGACATCCCAGAACTTTCTTTCTCAGAATATTTACTATTATTGGTAACTACCCATTGTTAAGGTTATCCTCATGGTTGCTTTAAATTACATAAGAATGACTTAGATCTCTTTTAGGCAACTTGACTACCTATCTACGGTGTGTGGTACAAACTCTTAGATATTCATCTATATGTCCAACTCCTACCTTGAAATGCATCATGATCACAGTATCATTCTAAATGTAACTATAAGCGCCTAGGGTAGTAAACTCCTAAAATGCTTTAATTGTTCATCGAAACGTACTTCTAGTTTACTATTCTCTATAGGACAAAAGTCCTATAATAAGACTACAATTTATAGGTGCTGATGGTATGTGTGCCATATTCGTATGTTCCAAATTTCATTCAATTTCTACATGTTCTGGCTAATCTAAACACTACATCAAGTTTTTGCTATTCGCAGACCAACTCAACATTGAACTAGGTTGATCTCTATGAAGTGAACTTCACCATAACTTGGCCAAATGCCCTAAAAATTATACCATAGTTTAATCATGATCCAATTAAGAGATGGCCACGAGTTCATAATATTCCCAATTATTTTGGTCATTTATAAAAATACTTTAAGAATAATATACACTTCACTTTACACATGAAGTACAACTTTCAAAACTCCATGTGAACCCAATAATTTATCAGTGAGATGTAATGTGAAAATATCATGATTGACAGAATTTATTAATTTTTCATAATGTTTATAACCACTATTTCAATATTTAAACATTTATGTCAATTGATCACATTACACAGAAAGTACCAAAATAAATTATTCAAAAATTCTAGAAAAATTACCATAGAATTATAATGATAAAAAAAGAGTCTATGCAAATGTTCAGAATTTTTCACATAATATTAACCATATTAATTTCATTAATACATAAGTGTGACAAAGGACATTTTTGGTAATTTACAGTGTGAATGACTTCCAAAAATTCTACCAAAATTTCTAGAGATATATTTCAATGTAGAACATCATATGACAGAATATTTGATTTTTCTATAGAATTTAGATGATGTTTATTTCATTTATATACTTATGTGACAAAATCAATTATGCTCAAATAACTAGGGAAATTAACTCAAAAAATCCCAATAAAATTTCCAGATGTATGTAATACTCTAAAACATCATGTGACAGGAAATCAAATTTATCCAACGTCATTTGATGACTTTTATTTGACTAATACATTTCTGTGTCATTAATGTTATTACTTAAATACTTTGGATTTTTCCTTCCAAAAATCTTATCATTTCTTGGGATAATGCCCTCCATCATAATAGGTGTATTGCCCAAATATAATGAGCATACAAAAAGTTATTAGTGATAAATTCACAAAACACTCAAAGGTGATATATGCACACCAACCTTCCATACATCTCATTCCTATGTATGTGAATTATAATGTTCTACATTAGTCCAAATGACCTCAACTTTTTTACATGTGATGTTTTATGACCTAGCAAACACATCACCCAAGATTTGGGACATTTTGAGTTTATTTAACCACATATATTTCATTAATATGATAAATCATATTTAACACAAAACCTTATAACAATGTTGCCCAAAAATTATGATTTTTGGGCAGGGGATGTATATATGCCTTATAAACTTATGACCAATATATTAGACCACTCCAAGCATCTATGTGAGCTAGATCTACAAAATAAGTATTGGCCACCCTTTAAGACACACCTCAGTATAATGGCCCTACAAGGAGCTGTAGGCCACAAAACCTGGTGATTCAAAGCCCTATAGACAGTATGCCTCAAGGGATACAAAAGTTATCTCTGGCACATTTGTCTAAAAAGGCCTCTAAGTAGCCTAAATAATTAATCTAAACTTCAGTATAAAGTGTGACAAAATGATTTCATCATATTAATATGGTCTGCGTATAAACATCAGCTTAAATCAAACGACTGTGGTTCATCATCCCCGATAGGCGGACGGCCAGGATTCAACATTCTTGGAGCCTTTTCTTCTCGCAATTGTAGGTCACCTGAGTTCCACCACTGTCAGCCACCACAATGACCACCTCCGTTGAGGTGGTGGTTATCGATTGGCAGCGACACGGCCAATGGAGGAGGTGTCTCCGGCAAAACCCAAGCTGGGTGAAGAGCTCGGAAAAACCGCACTTATCTCACATGGATTGCAGGTCAATTGAGCCCGATTTCTCAGCCTGATGGTCTAGAGAGCTAGCACAGGGGGAGATGAGGAGAAACATACCTCAATTGTGGCTCAGCGATGGTTGCTCCGATGGGTGGCCATGGATCTCTCTGTCTCCGGCGAGCTTGCTCGATCTATGGAATCTCCACCAAATGCTCTACGCTAAGAGGCCGGCTCGACTGCTAAGGACCCTCTAAAGCTAATGGAATGGTCAAATGGAGGTGGTGATGACTATGTAGGGAGGATGGAGTGTGGGGTGTCTCGGTCATGGCTTGTACAGCTTCCCCTCAGCAGCTGAGTGGCTGTTATGCTCTGAAAAGACTGTTCATAGTCTGAGGAAGTCGGCTGGGGCTTGGGTAAGGTGGTAAGGGGCCATGGAAGCTTCCTTACTTAAAGCACCTTTTTACCTTAAGGGGAAAATGCCATTTTTACCACCAAGCACCTTCTCTCTCTCCAATTTCAGATGTGGGGTGCCAATAGGCTTGTGCCCTGCTGGTTAGGTATGGTGTGGGGCCTTGGTTCACTTGGATTTCACTTGGTCTTTGATTTCTTCCTTTAAGGCCTTATGCTGACCATAGTTGACTTTTGGGTTGAATTGGTCAAATTGATGGGTGGGTTAGCCCCACTTGATGGTCATGAGTCATGTGTCCTTACCCAATGACCATTGGACCATGGTTTGGTTCCAATTTGGTTAATTGATCTATATGGTTTGATTTTGACCCAAATTAGCCTAAGTTTGATTTTGGTCAAATTGGATGGATTAGCTGACCACTTGATGGGGCTTTTGGGTCCAATAGATACCTAATTGGATTAAAAGGTTAGAGTTGAAGTTAGTTTGACCAATTGAAGGCCAATTGGTCCTTGATTGGGTTGATTTGGGCTATGTTGATTAAGGGTTGACTTTGGTCAAAACCTTGAAATTGGGTGGAACTAATTAGTGATTATTGACCTAATGACCTTCCTTAGTGGTTAGACGAACATAAGTAAGGTCAATTTGAGGTATTGAAGGTCAATTGAGTCTATTTCTGTTTAATAGGGTTATGTTGACCTAACTTGACTTTGGTCAATTTGGCCTATGTGGTTGACCAATTGTTGGTGCTCTTGGTCAAATGAGTCTCTATTAGGGTTAGGAACATAGCGGTCAGGTCAATTAGTGTTTCTGAGTTCAATTTTGCTAATTTGACCTAAGTTGTCTTGTGCTCATTGGTGAGCACTATGTGAGTTCAACCCAACTTAGTGAGCTCTAAGGTCATCTCCTAGCCTCCATTCACCCTTCTCTCCTCATATTATGTCCTAACACCATTATGGGGTCTAGTAGGATTAGGGATGTTACAAATCACAATAAACAAAAAATAATTTCATCCTCAAAATTTAAGTTCGGGTCCATGGGATTCTATGCAAGATGAGAATAAGGAATGTAAGCTCATGTTTAGGTTGTACCTGAGGTGAACAGTCCCGGATACTGTTGTTGCATGAGGTCCCTTGGTTCCCATGTGTGCTCCTCTCATCCATGATTAGACCACAACACCTTGACGAGGGGAACCTTCTTCCTTTGCAGAACTTGGACGGCTATATCGTCGATGCGGATGGGCTCCAGGTGGACTGATCTGTCAGATGCAATCAGGCCTGCTGTAGTCGTAACATGCTGCTCTTGCCGAAGAAAGGTTCTTTGAAGTGAGGAGATGTGGAAGACGTCATGCAGGTTCTCAACTCCTAGGGCAGCTCCAGCCTATAAGCCAAGGGGTCGATCCGCTCTAGGATCATATAAGGCCCCATAAATCGAAGGCTGAGCTTCTTCAGTGCTCGCACCCGCGAGACACCAAGCACTAGTGGTATCTTCAAGAAAACTCTATCTCCTACTTGGAACTCCACCTTATGATGCCTCGAATGGTAATACTTGGTCTGCCGGCTCTGATTCTGCAGCATCCGATCACGGATCATCCGTACTAAAGCATTTATATCATCTATATACTCTGATCTAAGTGCCCTTGGATCCTCATCCTGGACCGAAGACAACGACGTCTGGAACTTATTATAGTAAAGAACCTCATACTGTGTCATCCTAATACTTGTCTGGTAGCTGTTATTGTAGGAAAACTCTATTAGTGCTTACAGCCTCTCCCAGGGGTCCCCATATCCAGAATGCATAAACGCAGCAAGTCCTCCATAGTCCTGTTGGTGCGCTTTGTCTGGTCGTCGGTCTGTGGATGGAAAGCAGTGTTAAAGGTGAGTCGAGACCCTAGATATGCCTACATTGCCCTCTACTCCCTCGAAGTAAAGTGATCATCCCTATTTAAAATAATCGTCCTGGGTACGTCATGGTACCTGACGAACTGCTCCACAAATAATCTCACCTATACAGTAACTGGAGCGTCCTTCTAGACTGGAATAAATCTGGCCACCTTGGTCAATCTACCCACTATGACCTAGATAGAATCGTGCTCAGAGTGGGACTATGGTAGCCCATGCACAAAATACATGGCTATGTCCTCAAACTTCCACTCTGGGACTGGTAGCAGTTGTAGCAACCCTCTAGGGCTCTTGCACTCAGCCTTCACCCGCTAGCAGGTCTCGCAGTGCATCACCCAAGCTACGATCTCCCTCTTCATCCCAGGCCAGTACATAGACTTCCGTAGGTCCGCCGTCATCTTGGTGATCCTGGAGTGCACTGAGTACTGAGTGCAGTGTGCCTCTCTGAGTATCTCCTCCTGGTTCCCACCTCCTGTGGGTATATATATATACATCCGTAGAAATGGATGAGGTCATCTCGTAATGATTAGTCTCCTTAGTTGCTCCCTTCTCGGGCTCTGAATACTGGCTCCAGTACTGCATCCTTTCTCTGTTGTGCCTTGATGCGGTATCGAATGTCATAAGTAATGCTCAAGGCAGCTAGGTACTCCTCGTAGGCGTCAGGCCTGGCCCTGGATACCAATGTGATCTCCATGTCCACTAATATCTTCACCAGCTCCATAGCCATCAATCGGGTCTACGCCCAGATGTGTCGGCTCTCCTACTCAAGGCATCCGCCACCGTCTTTCCCATCCCCGGATGATAGTGCATGGTGTAGTCATAATCACAAAGGAACTCTAGCCATCTGCATTGTAGTAGGTTCAGGTCCTTCTAAGTGTCTATTACTTGAGGTTCTTGTGATCTGAGAAGATCTCACAATGAACTCCATACAACTAATGCCTCCAAATCTTCCAGGAAAAGATCACAACCCCGAGCTCTGAATCATGTACTGGGTAGTTCTGCTCGTGCTTCTTCAGCTGCCTCGATGCATATGGTATGATGTGCCCGTGCTGCTTTAATACTGCACCCATCCCTTAATAAGATGCGTCGATGTAGATCTGGAATCCTTCCTTCCCAGATAAAAAGGCAAAGATCGGGGATGAGGTGAGCCTGTCCTTCAGCTCCTGGAATGCTGCCTTGCACTGCGCTGTCCATCTAGATGTAGCATCCTTCTTCGTCAATGATGTAAGCAGGAGGGAGACCTTTAAGAACCCATGTACGAAGATGCGGTAATATCCCGCTAGTACGAGAAAGCTAAGTACATCTGATGCCGACCTCAGCTGCGAACACTCGCTAACTGCTTGCACCTTGGTCGGGTCTACTGCTAACCCGGCTCCGCGGATAGTGTTCCCCAAGAATGCTACCTCCTGCGGCAAGAACTAGCACTTCGAAAACATTGCGTACATCTGATGCTCCCTCAGCTTCCCCAACACCAGTGTCAAGTGTTGGGTATGGTCCTCCCTGGTCCTGGAGTAGATCAAGATGTTGTCGATGAAAACTATGACGAAGATGTCCAAGTAGGATTTGAAAAAACGGTTCATCAGACTCATGAATGTGGATGGCGCATTCGTGAGCTCGAAAGGCAACACCGTGAACTCATATAAGCTATAGTGCGAGCTAAACGCCGTCTTTGGTATATCCTCCTCTTGGATCCTCAACTGGTGATATCCTGACCTCAGATCGAGCATGGAGAACCAGTAGGCTCCCTAAAGCTTATCAAACAATTCGTCGATCCTTGGTAGTGGATAAGTATTCCGCATTGTCAGTCAGTTCAGCTCCCGGTAGTTGATGCAGAGTCGAAGCGACCCGTCCTTCTTCTTCATAAATAGCACTGGAGTTCCCTATGGAGATGAGCTCGGCCTAACAAATCCTGACTCCACTAGCTCTTAGAGATGTGTGTGGAACTCAACCAGCTCCTTGGGTGCCATCCAGTATGATGCCTGAGATACAGGCTTGTCTCCGGGCACCAGCTGAATCTGAAAGTCTATGTCTCGCCGTGGGGGTAGTCCGAGCAACTTTTCTAAAAATACGTCAAAAAGTCCCAAACCATGGGGTGTTGACCATGGAGGCCTCCGCCTTTGCCATTCCAAAGAAGACCAGATACACCTCATCTCCTTAATGATGGGCTTTGACAACCTGAATAGAAGATAATAAAATATGGGAGAAGGGTCTAAAACCTTCTATTACCACCTCAGAGTCTTCATGCCTCAGCACAATCTTCTTTGATGGGAAGTCAATCCTGGCATGGTTCCAGTATAGCCAGTTCATGCATAGGATCAAATCAAAATCTGGCATCTTCAGGCGTGTCGTCGGTGCCTCAAATGACTTTCCCCCAATCTCCACCGCCATATTGCACATGGCGCGCGACTCTATCTCTCTCCCGTCTGGTAGTCGCACCGTTCTGTGAATGCCATCGAAGTGTTGAACTTGGTTCAGATCGTCTACGAACTCCTCCGAGACGAACGAGCGTGAAGCACCCATGTTGAGTAAGGTGTATGCAGGTTTTCCATAGACAAACACTATACCTGGGTTGGTTTTGTTGTTTGGGTTATAAATCTCAATAAAACTAATGTTTGGCAAGGTACTATGTAATTATAAGGAAAATATTAAAGTACATGTGATGACTTCCTCAGGGTTCCTCTCCTGAGCTAAATCCAGAGTATACACCTGCTCCGGCCTTGGGCCTCTACCGTGTTGTCTCCGACCCCGACCTCGTCCTTGTTGGATCTTACGGCGCCCTTAGAGGGGGGGGGGGGGTGAATAAGGGATTAAAATTCTTTTTATAATTTTCTAGATAATTACTAAGTTGGTTTTGATTAATAGGAAATTAGATGACAATTTAGTAATAACAATTTTGCAATAATGAAATTGTACGCCAATTGAGAGAAATCAAATAAACACAAATATAATCATGATTGCATTATATAAAAAGAGTGTTTACAAAATTTGATTTCAATATCGCTAGAAATCGGAGGCGTACAAAAGTGAATTTCTTTTCATTTTCTATACCGACTTGTATCCCCACAAACCGGTTGGCTTTAGCCTATCCTTCCCCGGATAAAGCCTCAAGCCGATCTAGCCAACCCAAACTCGGATATGGCCTCGAGCACCCCTAGATCTAATCCCCTAGACCTAGTCGCCAACTCACGCGGCGAATTCCCCCTAAGCCGCGCAAGGACCTAGTCGCCAAAAACAAGGCGATTTCACTACAAGATACAAATAAAGAAGTGAAGTAAATAACAAGCAAACTCCCTCTTGAGATTTCTGGAGATGAGGATGAAGGATCGCTGAAGCACAAGCGAGGTCGAAGCGATCTTTCTTCGGATGCAGCGTGATGGCTTCCTTCTCCAGAATTTCTTCTTTGTCTTTGAGTGGGAGATGATGTTTCGGCAGAGTAGCAGCACGAGAGTTTGGGCACAAGTAATGTCTCTGGAAGTTCTAGCCCAAAATGAGAGAGAACACATCGTTTTATAATTCTTGGAGCTAGCGCCTGCGGTAGCGGTCGTGTTGAGCGGTTATGGAACCGTCGGCTGCGTGGCTCTGTGCACGAACTTGAGATAGCGCCTACGGTAGCTGATAGCGCTGGCGGTAGCAGTCGTGTTGAGCGGTTGCGGAACCGTCGAAGGCGTGGCGCTGTGTACGAACTCGAGATAGTGCCAGGCTGTAGCGCTAGCGCTGGCGGTATGATGAATAATTTATTTACTCATCTTTTAGTCTAGGTTTATTATGTTTTTTATATAAAATTATGTTATTTTTAGGAATTTTATCTTATAAATCCTTCCATTGTTATTTCATAAGCTAACTTAAGTTTGTTTTGTGTTTTCAGGTTTTCTAGGCTGTTTCGAGCCAAAAGTTAAAATTACACGCCCCAGGTCACGGGCGTGACCATGGGCGTTTAACCTACGAAATACTCCAGACCTGCTTCTGCCACTCCGGGGACGCTCCGTGAAGTTGTCGCCCAGTACACGCCCCTGGTCACGGGCGTGACCAAGGGTGTGACCCAATGTCACGGCCACGACCCGCCACAAGCATCCGGAGCACGCCGCCATGTCAATTAAAATTACATGCCCTCGGTCACGGGCGTGACCAAGGGCGTGACATCCAGCACACGGGCGTGACTTTTCCCGCGCCAATTTCCCGCCGAAGCTTCCCGCCAGCAGCACTTAATTGAGATTACACGCCCTAGGTCACGGGCGTGACCTAGGGCGTGACACGTCCGTAACGCCTGCATTGAAGCCAGATGGCGCCTTCTTCGCTCACAGCAAATCACGCCCCTTACACGCCCTTGGTCACGGGCGTGACCAAGGGCGTGTAACACCAAAAATTCAGCTATTTAAAGGGAGCTTTTCCAGATGTTTGGGGACGAAAGTTTTGGAGTTCCAGCCCATTTTCTTGCACTAATTTTAATCTTGTATGTCCTTTTCTTCTTGCACTTTCATTTCAAAAGCTTGTAGCTCTAAATTTTCTAGTTGTAATTTCTTTTTTAAGTAATAAAATAGTTCTTTCCCTCTTACTTGTCTTCTTATTTTCATTATGCACTTCTTCAATCTCATCATTTCCTCCATCTCTATAAGTAGCTAAACTCTATTAGTACTCGGCCGAGATGATCCAAGGGAAATATAATTCTTGATCTAAATTTTAGCTTCTCTTTCTTCCGTAGAATAATCTTGATTTATTCTTGAGCTATTTTTGGATTGAGATTATATTATCGATATATAATTCTCATCTTTGTTTTCGCAATCTTATAACCGAGAGGTTTCGATGCGAATCGATCATTTCAAGAATAAGAGAGTTGAATGCACCCCTCAAGCGAGGATGACATAATTCTCCCGGATTGGAGTCAAACTACGATAAGGCGAGTTTTAGATCTTGATTCTATAACGAAAGTTTGTTGATCAACTAAACTCAGTTGAGCGTATCCTCGAGAGAGGTGCGTTCATAAATCGGGAACCTCCACGGTCAAGTATTTTCATGAGAGATTTAGAAGTTGTTCTTTTTTATATTTTATTTTCCGGAGGTGATTCAAGGTTGAGTACTAACCTTTAACTCATTAATTTAATTAAGCTATTTCTCTTTCTCGCAACCAACCAACCACAAGTTTTATTCGATGAAATAATAGAGATTTTCCGAAGTAAGAGTATTCAACCGCCCCGAGTCTAATACGACCTTGTTTTAATAACCTATACTACATTCGATACGGTACACTTGCCGTTATCGTTTGCAAGCATAGTTTTGCCCCCATCAAGTTTATGGCGCCGTTGCCGGGGAAAACGGTTGATATTTCGAAAACCGAAATATCTATTAATTTTATCTTTTTTTTTTCCTTTTTCTTAATTTTAAGGTGCAACTAAATTCCTGGAAAGGACGCTTTGGGTTTGAATTCCCATCATAGCCTCTAGTACCTTGCAAACCCTTCACCGGGTAGATCTTGGGAAGTCCAGGACTAATATTAATTAACCTAATAATAATAAAAATAAATAAAAATCTAAAAAATATAATAAAATAAAAATAAATTTATTTATCTAAAAATCTTATTTTTCTCTTTTTCTTTTTCCGTTTCTTTTCTTTTCTTTTGGTTTATGACCCGAGGAAACTCTTCAATTGATTTTGAATTTGGTTTTGATCCGGAAATCGAGCGCACCTTGCGGCGACGTCTCCGATTTAGTGATCTACCAATAATTCGCGAAGAATAAGTCGGAGAGACTAATGAAGATATAATGGGTGACCCCGACCATAATGACGCTCCGCTACGGACTATGTCCTATTATGCGAGGCCAAATTGGGAGGGAATACAATCAAGTATTATTCGCCCGGCAGTGGCAAATAATAATTTTGAAATCAAAACGAGTATCATTCAAATGGTACAACAAACCGTCATCTTTGACGGGTTACCAGATGAAGATCCAAATTTACATTTATTGAATTTTTTGGAAATTTGCGACACGTTTAAAATTAATGGCGTCACCGATGACGCCATTCGTTTGCGTTTATTTCCATTTTCTTTGCGGACTAAGGCCAAGTAATGGTTGGGATGTCTTACTAGAGGTTCCATCACTACATGGGCCGAAATGACAGAGAAAATTTTAACTAAATATTTTCTTCCGGCGAAATCCGCTAAATTACGTACGGACATTCTCTCGTTTACGCAAATAGACTCGGAGTCTCTCTATGACACATGGGAGCGCTTCAAGGAATTATTGCGGAGATGTCCTCACCATGCCCTGCCTTTATGGCAACAAGTTCAAACATTCTACAATGGTTTGAATCTCCAAACGAGGCAAATGATTGATGCAGCAGCTGGGGGAACTCTAAATAACAAAACCCCAGATGCCGCTCAAGAGCTTTTTGAGGAGATGGCCATGAATGCTTATCAGTGGAATGCGCCACGGTCGCATCCTAACAAACCGACCGGACTCTTTGAAGTCGAGACCACACCGAATTTAGCACATCAAGTAGAATGGCTTACAAAGCAAATGGCGGAGATGTCTGCTTCCTCCGCCATTAACGGGGCTAATAATAATAATTATTATAATAATAATTATAATCAAGAACAAGTAGATTATATGGGGAACTCCTATCGTCCTCCTTATAACCCAAATAATAATATTCCTAATAGCCGGGTTTAAGGAACCACCCAAATTTTTCATGGAGCAACCCCAATAATGCTCAACGCCTCCCACAAGTGAATCCCCCCGGATTCGCTCCACCACAACCACCAAAGTCCCCTTCTCTTGAAGAGGTCTTCACCAAATACGTTGCCACTACTGACTCCAATATCCGGAACCTTTCCGGATCTATTAAAAGTCTAGAAAATCAAATTGGACAGCTCGCCAAGATGTTCTCCGAACGCCAGCAAGGAGCTCTACCGGGCAATACTAAGCCCAATCCACGGGAGAGCGCCAACGCTATAACCCTCCGCAGCGGAAAGGAGGTAAAAAGTTCAAATTTTGCAGAGCCTAAGGTAAACGTTCCAACTTCATCTCCGCAAGTTATTTCTTCTCCTACTCCACCTCCTTCTGCTTTAGCTCCGCGTATTCTTAAAAATCCTTCTATTCCTTATCCTTCACAATTTAAAGATGAACGCAATGAGGAGCAATATAGAAAATTTACTGAAATTTTTAAACAAATTCAAATTAACGTGCCATTTTTCGAAGCAATCGCCCAAATGCCCAAATACGCAAAATATCTAAAAGATCTACTTTCCAATAAAAATGAACTTGAAAATTTTTCGCGTATATCTTTAAATGCTGAATGCTCGGCAATTTTATTAAATAAATTACCGCAAAAATTAAACGATCCGGGACGGTTTTCTATCCCGTGCTTGTTCGGTAATTTCTTAATAAAACACGCCTTGGCAGATTTGGGCGCTAGTATAAATTTGATGTCATTTTCATTATTTAAAAAGCTTGGTTTGGGCACTCCAAGCCCAACCAATATTAGCATCCAACTAGCGGACAGATCTATTAAATACTCGATAGGGGTGATTGAGGACGTGCTTGTCAAGGTTGACAAATTTATCTTCCCGGTAGATTTTGTCATCCTAGACATTGAGGAAGACGCCGAAGTCCCAATTATACTCGGACGTCCTTTCCTCGCCACTTCTCGGGCAATCATTGATGTTAGTAATGGCAAACTTCTCCTACGAGTTGGGGATGAAGAAGTAACTTTTAACATTAACAACTCTATGAGAAATTCGTTTTCTAATGACGACTCTTGCTTCACTTTAGAATCAAATTTTGAAGAAGAAATAACGTCATTTTCTGAATTAATTTCACCCTTATTTGAAAATCCAGAAATTGAAAACTTATTTTGTCTAAAAGAGATAACTCGGCCGCTCAAATTTGAAGAAGTAAAATTAAATATTTCTAAAATAAAAACATCTTACGAGGAGCCACCGAGTTTGGAATTGAAACAACTGCCGGAACATTTAAGATATATTTTTTTAGAAAAAAATTCAAAATTGCCTGTGATTATATCTTCCGCGCTTAACGATTCGGAGATTTCCGAATTAATAAAAATATTAAATAATCACCGCCATGCAATTGCATGGCAAATTTCTGACATCAATGGGATTAACCCCTCCTTTTGCAAGCACAAAATTAATTTAGAAAATAATTCTCGCAGTACTATTCAGCCTCAATGACGGCTTAATCCAAATATGAAGGACGTCGTTAAGGCCGAAATAATAAAATTATTAGATGCGAGAATTATTTACCCAATCTCTGATAGCACTTGGGTTAGCCCAGTGCAAGTCGTGCCTAAAAAGGGTGGAATAACGGTAGTCACAAATGAAAATAATGAGTTGATCCCGACCCGTACTGTTACGGGTTGGCGAGTATGCATCGATTATAGAAAATTAAATGATGCTACCCGCAAAGATCACTTTCCGTTACCCTTTATTGACCAAATTTTAGAACGCTTATCCGGTCACTCACACTACTGTTTTCTCGATGGTCTTTCGAGATATTTTCAAATCCCAATTGCGCCCGAAGACCAAGAGAAAACCACATTCACCTGTCTGTTCGGCACCTTCGCATATCGAAGAATGCCGTTTGGTCTTTGCAACGCGCCGGCTACATTTCAACGATGTATGCTGGCAATTTTTAATGAACTTGTAGAAGACGTCATGGAAATTTTCATGGACGATTTTTCTGATTTTGGCGATTCATTTAAAAATTGTTTAAATAATCTTGATCGTGTTCTTCAATGCTGTGAAGACACGAATTTGGCACTCAACTGGGAGAAGTGCCACTTTATGGTCCAAGAGGGATTAGTCCTTGGGCATAAAATTTCCAATAAGGGGATCGAGGTCGATAGGGCCAAGATCGAGGTCATAGAAAAACTTCCCCCTCCTACCAATATAAAATCTATTAGAAGTTTTCTAGGACAAGCGGGTTTTTATAGATGGTTTATAAAAGATTTCTCAAAAATTTCGAAACCGCTAACTCATCTTTTGGAAAACGAATCCGCGTTTAATTTCGATGACGAGTGTTTGAAAGCGTTTAACAAAATCAAAAATGAACTAATAAATTCCCCTATTTTAATCGTGCCAAATTGGTCTCTTCCGTTTGAAATCATGTGCGATGCAAGCGATTTTGCTGTAGGTGCAGTTTCAGGCCAACGGGTGAATAAACATTTTCACCCAATCTATTACGCAAGCAAAACGCTAACATCCGCACAAGCAAATTATACAACAACGGAGAAAGAATTTTTGGCAATAATTTTTCCGTTTGACAAATTTAGATCATATTTAACGCTTTCAAAAGTTATTGCTTTTACAGATCACTCCGCTCTCCGGTATTTACTACAAAAAGGAGATGCAAAGCCTCGACTGCTAAGGTGGATCCTCCTACTACAAGAATTCGATTTGGAGATCCAAGACAAAAGGGGAGCGGAGAATGTTGCGGCCGACCACCTCTCACGGTTGAAGAATCCAGCGGCAGGAGCACTAGTGGAGGCCGAAATTGACAACAAATTCCCTGAAGAGCGCCTCCTCGCCATCGTAAAGGTAACAACTTCTTCCACCCCTTGGTATGCGGATTTGGCCAATTATTTGGTGGGCCGGGTCCTACTGAAAGATTTTTCAAGTCAGCAAAAGAAGAAATTCTTTTCAGATTTGAAAAATTATTTTTGGGAGGACCCCTTTTTATTTCGTGTCTGCGCGGACCAAGTGGTAAGAAGGTGTATTGCGAGCGAGGAAGGCATCAAAATTTTACGGCACTGCCACGAGGGACCAACCGGTGGTCACTATCAAGCGAACCGGACCGCAAGGAAGGTACTAGAGGCGGGCTTCTATTGGCCCTCCTTATTCAAAGACGCTCACAATTTTGTGAGAAATTGCGATCGGTGCCAACGGTCAGGTAACATTAGTAACCGGGACGAAATGCCCCAAAATATTTTTCTAGAATGCGAAATTTTTGATTTGTGGGGAATTGATTTCGTAGGTCCTTTACCCTCTTCCTGTAATAATAAATATATTCTTGTTGCGGTCGATTACGTGTCTAGGTGGGCGGAAGCGCAAGCTTTTCCCACCAACGATGCGAGAGTCGTAGTACAATTTTTAAAAAAATTATTTTCACGATTTGGCACACCCCGAGCACTAATTAGTGATCGGGGCACACATTTCTGTAATAACCAACTTGCTAAAATTTTAGAAAAATATGGAGTTACACACAAGCTATCTACCGCCTACCACCCACAAGCAAATGGCCAAGTGGAGGTGGTGAATCGCGAAATTAATAGAATTTTAGAAAAAACCGTTTCCGTTAATAGAAAGGATTGGGCTTTAAAATTAGACGACACACTCTGGGCCTATCGGACAGCCTACAAAACTGCCATTGGATGTACGCCGTACCGGTTAGTCTATGGTAAAGCTTGTCATTTGCCGGTAGAATTAGAACATCGCACTTTTTGGGCGCTAAAATTTTTAAATTTGAATTTAGATTTAGCCTCCGAACAAAGAAAACTACAACTAAATGAACTAGAAGAATGGCGCGCGAACGCCTATGAAAATAATAAATTTTATAAGGAGCGAACTAAATTCTATCATGATAAAAAAATTAAACGTCCAAAAACTTTTTCACCGGGAGATTTTGTTCTACTGTTTAACTCTAGACTTAGGCTTTTTCCGGGGAAATTAAGAACCCGATGGTCCGGTCCCTTCAGAGTAAAAGAAGTTTGGCCGTATGGGACCGTGCTTATAGAGCACCCGGAAAAAGGATCTTTTAAGGTTAACGGACAACGTTTGAAATTATACCACCCCGGCGACCCAGCGACCGGAAATATCGAAACAATGCATTTAACAAATATTTAAGAAAACGCCACTTAGTCAAGCTACGTGACGGTAAACAAAGCGCTCTTGGGAGGCAAACCAATGTTTACCTCTTTATTTTTGTCCTTCTTTTCTTGTTTGTTTTTCTAATTTAACTCTGCAGGTGTTTGACCGGCAACCCCGACTACCATTCAGGGAAGCCCTCTTTACACTTTAGTAATTTATCTTGATTTTCCTTTAATGTCATGTTTTTTTAGTTTTATCTTTCATACTTAGTTTTAAACATTGGGGACAATGTTTAATTTTAAGTATGGGGGTGTAGCATAGCTTTCTTTGTAGTTTTACTTGAAAAAAAACCAAAAAAAAATTATAAAAAAAAAACTGAAATTAAATTTCTTGGAAAGGACGCTTTGGGCTTGAATTCCCATCATAGCCTCTAGTACCTTGCAAACCCTTCACCGGGCAGATCTTGGGAAGTCCAAGAACAAAAAAAAAATCTATTAGAAAATGTTCTTTTTATTCATCAAAACTCTCACTTGCTAAATTGTAAGTTCTTAAGTAGACTGTTTTTCATATGGACTAAAAAATAATTTTGTGCTAGAATAGTTTTTGAAACTTTTGAGTAAAATTGTTAACTCATGTAGTGCTCCTAGTCATATGCTTGTCTTTGAGTAGTTTTGGTGTAAAATTAAATTCTTGGCATAGATCTAAAATTGTGTTTTATTAATTTGCGTAGTAATAATTTATTTTACTTTTAAATTCGAATCCGGTCTTATCCAAAAGTAGTTTAAGTGAGTGTGTAGAAGATTGTTAGAAAGCTATTACTCAAATTGAACAAAAGGGTGTCCTTTCTCGATGTCTAGAACTTGCCCCCAAGCTATTTTCGAAACATGTGCGCTTTAGACAAATTAACTTTACGGAAATGATTTAGGCCTTCCTTTGGATAGTTTGAGCCTTTGTACCCAACCTAGATTTACCACCATTGTTCACACAAATTTGAGCCTTACACCTTTATTTGATCCACCCTCATCATTTCGGCACCAAAGATAAAAAAGCCCAAAACCCAAATGAACACTTTGAAATTTTGAGCTAAATTGAAAAAAAAATATTTGGGTACGATTCTATGAAAAAATTATGGGTATCAACTAAAAAAAATGTGTTTATATCTCAAAAAGCAATAATCTCATAATGATATGCGGCCTAGGTATGTACATGCATACTTGGAATGATCTCAATTATGAAGATTCATGATTTAAATAAAAGAGTATGAGAGTGTTTCCCCTTTGAAAAAATGCGAGTATGGGGGTAAAGCTTCATTATTTTGTGGTGGCAATCATTTTATTTTAGCTCAAAAATTTTGTTTAAGTGGAATGCACCTTCATGTTTATCATTGTTACCTCACCCTTAAACCCAAGCCTTTAAATGTACCCTATTTAAGTCCTAAAGATCCATAGAGTCGATTTAGTTCGAAGTGTAGTGGAGAAAGTGCAAACGGGCAAGCCTATGGCCGTCGACATTGATGGATTTCTTTGGAGGCCACCCCGAACGTCTACATCTAGTATTTTAAATCCCAGCAATCACGCTATTTTCTCCCTTCACATAACTTTTTGATTGACCGTCGACTCATTTTTAAAGTGTTGATAAATAATTATAACGCATTTTTGAAGTATTTCATAAATTAGCATTTATGTCAAGAACATCTTTTTACTAAAATATCTACACATGCCAGCATAATACTTCGCATTTTACTCTCTAGTCTTCATAATTCTATCTTGCATTAATTTTTCTAACCCTTGTGAAAAATGGATTGCTCGGGACGAGCAATGAGCAAGTGTGGGGGTATTTGATGAGTAATTTATTTACTCATCTTTTAGTCTAGGTTTATTATGTTTTTTTATATAAAATTATGTTATTTTTAGGAATTTTATCATATAAATCATTCCATTGTTATTTCATAAGCAAACTTAAGTGTGTTTTGTGTTTTCAAGTTTTCTGGGCTGTTTCGAGCAAAAAGTTAAAATTACACGCCCCAGGTCACGGGCGTGACCATGAGCGTGTAACCTACGAAATACTCCAGACCTGCTTTTGCCACTCCGGGGACGCTCCGTGAAGTTTTCGCCAAGTACACGCCCCAGGTCACAGGCGGGACCAAGCGCGTGACCCAATGTCACGGCCACGACCCGCCACAAGCATCCGGAGCACGCTGCCACGTCAATTAAAATTACACGCCCTCGGTCACGGGCGTGACCATGGGCGTGGCATCCAGCACACGGGCGTGACTTTTCCCGCACCAATTTCCTGCCGAAGCTTCCCGCCAGCAGCACTTAATTGAGATTACATGCCCTAGGTCACGGGCGTGACCTAGGGCGTGACACGTCCGTAACGCCTGCATTGAAGCCAGACGGCGCCTTCTCCGCTCACAGCAAATCACGCCCCTTACACGCCCTTGGTCACGGGCGTGACCAAGGGCGTGTAACACCAAAAATTCAGCTATTAAAAGGGAGCTTTTCCAGATGTTTGGGGACGAAAATTTGGAGTTCCAGCCTATTTTCTTGCACTAATTTTAATCTTGTATGTCCTTTTCTTCTTGCACTTTCATTTCAAAAGCTTGTAGCTCTAAATTTTCTAGTTGTAATTTCTTTTGCTAAGTAATAAAATAGTTCTTTCCCTCTTACTTGTCTTCTTATTTTCATTATGCACTTCTTCAATCTCATCATTTCCTCCATCTCTATGAGTAGCTAAACTCTATTAGTACTCGGCCGAGATGATCCAAGGGAAATATAATTCTTGATCTAAATTTTAGCTTCTCTTTCTTCCGTAGAATAATCTCTATTTATTCTTGAACTATTTTTGGATTGAGATTATATTATCGATATATAATTCTCATCTTTGTTTTCGCAATCTTATAACCGAGAGGTTTCAATTCGAATCGATCATTTCAAGAATAAGAGAGTTGAATGCACCCCTCAAGCGAGGATGACATAATTCTCCCGGATTGGAGTCAAACTACGATAAGGCGAGTTTTAGATCTTGATTCTAGAATGAAAGTTCATTGATCAACTAAACTCAGTTGAGCGTATCCTCGAGAGAGGTGCGTTCATAAATCGGGAACCTCCACGGTCAAGTATTTTCATGAGAGATTTAGAAGTTGTTCTTTTTTATATTTTATTTTCCGGAGGTGATTCAAGGTTGAGTACTAACCTTTAACTCATTAATTTAATTAAGATATTTCTCTTTCTCGCAACCAACCAACCACAAGTTTTATTTGATATAATAATAGAGATTTACCGAAGTAAGAGTATTCAACCGCCCCGAGTCTAATACGACCTTGTTTTAATAACCTATACTACATTCGATACGGTACACTTGCCGTTATCGTTTGCAAGCATAGTTTTGCCCCATCACGGTAGCGCTAAGGAAACCGCTGAGTCGAGGCTAACCGTTGAGACGGAAGCTGAGATGAAACCGCTAAGACGGAACCAACTGAGCTAGCGCCTGGTGTTAGCGATAGTGCTGGCGTTAGCGATAGCGCTGGCGTTAGTGCTGCTCCTTTCAAAAGATTGTTCCAAGCTGCTTTATACCTGTGGAGTATTGCACCTATAGTTCCTGCACACTATAAACACACTACAAGCAATATCAAATACAATATGGGATTTGTTATTCTCAAACAAAGGGATGTGACACACATGTCCAACAATCTCCCACTTTTGATAATAACAAATCCTCTAAGCAAGAAATCAACAATAGTGTTTATAGTATATGACAAGCATGATAGTAGTGCAACTATAGTATATAATAAGCATGATGAAATTGTGCATACTCCCCCTATCTTAATGCTCCCCCTACATAAATGCAATTTATGTATTACTCCCCCTAAATGATAGATATCATGAATTTATGTGTTACTCCCCTTATTTATCTATATTTCTACTATATAGATTTCTTCAATTAATCTCCCCCTTTTGGTATTATCAAAAGAAGGTGGGGTGAGGGTAGTAAGGAGGCATTTTAAAAAGATAAAGCATGATCGAGCTTTTGTAATATAGACAAAGATAAAGAATTTAAGTATAGTATTGAAGAGATTTCAAATAAATAGATAAGAGTTTTAGCATAGCAGAAGATTATAAGAAACATCTTTTTGTAAGCATGAAAAGCATAAGTAGAAATATGAGTTTTAGTTCAAAATTGAAAGATGTTTTAACCTTTTTGAAATCTCAAAGTTTTTCATAAAAATACCAAGCATGAAATGAACATATCAAACAGAGATTATACTACAATGTTACTTAATTCTAAGTTCAAGAAATACCAAAACATTGTAGAGATCATGCTAGGTTATCTAGTGCATTTTTATATAAAGAGTAGTATAGATAAAGCATTAGAATCCAATACTCATGAGAAGAAGTGTTATGAAAGATAATGATGTGCACATAAGTGTGTTTTGAGCAATGTTAACAATGGATTTAAATCATCAAAATACAAGACATATGTAAAGTAAAATGCACAATAAAACACAAGTAAATTACTTTCACACACTTTTAATGCCCATAATTTTTTTAACAAAGTGGTGTAATAGCTAAGGTTTGCACAAGCCACTTTACTATTCTTTCCAAGGTGCTCAACCTCACAATGCTTATGAAGACTTATCAGGAGGTTCAAGTAGTGCTTGGCGGAGTTATATTTGTCTACATATATAATTTTTTGTTCACATTTGTGAGACAACATTCTCCAAATACACTTGTTTTGCAAACCCAATTTTTAACTTAACCACTTTTCTAAATTTCATAAGTGCAATTCAAATGTAGTGTAGGCAATAAACTTATGCAAGTTTTAATTCATTGCACAAATACAATACTCAAGCAAGCATTTTTAGATTTAGACACACATGTTGATTACCAAAATAAGTGAGTGAAATGTATCATTATCAATCATAAAACATTTACTCATAATTAGAGGCATGCTAAGCTTGGTTCTACACATTTTTCAATACAATTGATATGCACTTTAAATAGATATATCAAAGCATGATAAGCAAAACAATGTTCATAGTAATTTGAAAGAATATGTTTTAACATTGTAAATAATTCTAAATAATAGAATTCATACATGCTTGATATTGGCAATAAAGATCATACAGTTTTTTTATCATTTTTAAATCAAATAAAAATAGAAAATCACAAAAACATATTTTTGTAATTTTTGAATTTTGAATTGTTGTAGTAGATTTTTCATAAATGAATAAAACACAAATAACAAAAAAAAAACTATATTTTTGTAATTTTGAATTTTGAATTTTTGTTGTTGATTTTTCATAATATGAAGAAAACAAAAATAACAAATGTCAGAAAAACAAAAACAAAGTAGTACATATAGACTGAAATATTTTTAGAGATTTTTAGAAATTTTGAAAATCAGAAAATTCCAACACCCACGCTAGCGCCGGCGCTAGTGATAGCACGACAAACAATACACGATTTTTTAGGAATTTTAAATTTTTGATTTCTGATATTGATTAGGGGTCTTAAGTGTAGTCTTATGCAGAAATTGTATAATATTCAGAGATGTTTTGATTGCTCAAATTGCATAAGACATTAGCGTTTTACATGTTATTCATCCTAAGATGTCTAAGACTCCTAATTCCAATCTTAACATTTGAAACCTTGCATCGGGAAGAGGTTTAGTAAATATATCAGCAAGTTGAGAGTCCGTGCCAATGAAACTAATCCTTACATTTTTCCTTTTTAATGTGATCCCTTATGAAATGATGACTCACATCTATATGTTTGGATCTAGAGTGGTGTACCGGATTATTTGTGAGATCAATGGCACTTTTGTTGTCACATTTTAATTCAATAAGTTTTAGATGAAAACCAAAGTCCTCTAAAGTTTGGCTCATCCATAGTGCTTGTGCACAACAACTCCCTAATGCAATGTATTCGGCCTCCGTGGTGGAGAGTGCAACCGAATTTTGTTTCCTACTAGACCATGCAACTAATGAAGGTCCTAAAAAATGACAAGTACCACTAGTGCTTTTTCTATCAAGTGAACAACTGGCATAATCCGAATCGGAATAGCCATGCAATGTAAATGAATCATTATGTGGGTATCATAATCCTAATCTAGATGACCCAATGAGATATCTAAAAATTCTTTTTACCGCTTTTAAATAAGATTCTTTTGGATTGGCTTGAAATCGAGCACATAAGCATACGACAAACATAATATCGGGTCTAGTTGCACTAAGATAAAGTAGGGATCCTATCATACCTCTATATAAGGTTTGATCAATTGAAATTCCCAATTCATCTTTTCCTAATTTAAGTGACGCACTCATTGGGGTAGAAGCATGTTTAAGGTTTTCAAATCCAAAACGTTGAAGCATATCATAGACATATTTTGTTTGACAAACAAAGATACCATCAATTCTTTGAGATATTTGAAAACCAAGGAAATAAGAAAGTTCTCCTACTAGACTCATTTCAAATTCATTTTTCATTACTAAAATAACTTCATTACACATCTCTTCATTAGTAGATCCAAATATTATATCATCAACATATATTTGTAAAATAATCATATCATCATTATTGTGCTTAATGAAGATAGAATTATCCGCACTTCCCATAATATAACCGTGCTTCAATAAAAATGATGTAAGTCTTTCATACCATGTACGGGGCGCTTGTTTTAAACCATAAAGCGCTTTTTCTAGTTTATAAACATGATTTGGAAATTTTTCCTTAATAAAATCGGGGGGTTGTTCAACATAAACTTCTTCTTTTACAAACCCGTTTAGAAACGCACTTTTCACATCCATTTGAATTAGTTTTATTCTTTTAAAGCTTGCAAATGCTAGAAAAATTCTTATAGACTCCAATCTAGCAACGGGTGCAAAAGATTCATCAAAATCTATCCCCTCGATTTGTGAATATCCTTGTGCTACTAAGCATGCTTTATTTCTAGATATTCTAGACTCACCATCTAATTTATTTTTGAAAATCCATTTTACGCCTACAACCGGGTGATTAAATGGTCTTTCTACTAATTTCCAAACATTATGTCGTTCAAATTGTTCTAACTCTTCATTCATAGCCAAAAACCAAAATTCATCGTTTAAAGCAGTAGAAATGTTTTTTGGTTCTATTTCGGAAACAAAGCAAACTTTTGAATAAGATTCATGAAGAGAAGAGCGAGTTCTTACCCCGATGGATGGTTCACCAATTATAAGTTCCCGTGGATGATCCTTTGTGAATTTTAAGATGCTTGGAGGTACATATTCATCTTTCTTGGCCTCATCTTCTTCTTCTTTGGAAGGTTCTTCATCACCATGCTCCAAAGGAGGTAATAGATCATCCTCTTTGCCTGCGAAAAGTCTTTCTATACAAGGAACAAGCTCATCAAATTTCACATTAATTGACTCTTCAACTTTTTTAGTTCTTTTATTAAAAACTCTATAAGCTTTACTAGTTGTAGAGTATCCAAGAAATGTTCCTTCATCACATTTTTCATCAAACTTTCCCAAGCTATCTTTTGTATTTAAAATAAAGCATTTACAACCGAAAACTTTGAAGTAAGATACATTAGGCTTCTTTTGAAAATAAAGTTCATATGGTGTGAGATTTAAAGATGGGCGAAGCATGATTCTATTTATAACATAACATGATGTGTTTACGGCTTCGGCCCAAAAGGACTTAGGTAATTTAAATTCACATAACATAGTGCGTGCTAGCTCTTGAAGTGTCCTATTCTTTCTTTCTACAACACCATTTTGTTGTGGTGTGCGTGGTGCGGAGAACTCACGTTTTATTCCTAACATATCACAATAAGGTGTAAATTTTTCATTTTCAAATTCTCCTCCATGATCCGAGTGAATGCATTTAATTTTTAAATCACTTTCATTCTGAATACTTGTACATAATTTTGAAAATTCACAATACGCTTCGGATTTGGATGATAGAAATATTGTCCAACAATATCTAGAAAAATCATCTATTAAAACATATGTATATAATCTACCACCAAGACTTGCGGTGCTAACGAGACCAAAAAGATCCATATGCATTAATTGCAAAGGTCTTGCAGTAGAAATAACATTTTTACTTTTGAAAGAAGATCTAGTAATTTTACCTTTTTGACATGGTGAACAAAGTGAAGGTAAATTTCTATTTAATCTAGGCAATCCTCTAATTAAATCTCTTTTGGCAAGTTTTACAATAAGCTTTGTGCTAGCATGTCCTAGCCTTCTATGCCAAAGTTCAAGTTCATCATTTTTGGTAATAAAACATTTTAAAGATGATTTTGAAAGATCATGAAATGAAACTATATAAACATTGTGTATTCTTGGTGCAGTTAGTAAAATATTGTTTGTAATAGGATTAGATATTTTGCATAAATTGGTAGAAGATTCAAATAAAACATCTAATCCTTAATCACATAATTGGCTAATTGAGATAAGATTATGTTTTAGCCCTTTTACATAAAGAACATTTGATATAGTGAAGGATTCGTTACCAACTGTACCAATTCCCATGATCCTTCCTTTTCCATTGTCACCAAACGTTACGATCCCTCCCTTCTTCCTTTCTAGGCTAAGGAACTTTGCTTTATTGCCCGTCATGTTCTTGGAGCATCCTGAATCCAAGTACCACACGTCTTCATTGTCCTTAGCCTTCCTGCACATCTAGAAAGAAGATGAGAGTAAAGATCTGGATACCCAAGTGGAACCACCCATAGAATAAGTGGAAGCCTTAGGTACCCAGATTTGCTTTAAAGTATTTCGTTTTATTTTCTTACAAGAACTAGATGTGTGACCTAAACTATAACAGTTTGCACACGAAATAAAGGGGGTTGAGACCCTTTTCTGAAATATTTTCTTGCTGGAATAAATTTGATTTACAGAAGGAAAGCATTTTGAATAAGAAATTTCAGGTTTCTGGTATGAGGTGCTAGCGCCGACGTTAGTGGCTAGCGCCGGGCGGTAGCCCTCACCTCGATATCCGAGCCCAAACTTTCCAGAACCATGGCACTGGTTCCCTAAAATCATGTCCAGTGATTTTTGGCCTATTCCAAATTTTTTAATGGCCATGGTGAGATCATGTACTTGTGCTTTAAGTGAAAAGTTTTCTTTCACAAGCAAGACACACCTATTTTCAAAACCCTTTTTATTATTTTCTATTTGCAAAAGAGAGGCTTCTAATTTCCTTTCTAATTCCCCCTTTTCTTTTGTAAGAGTTTTGGCATGAGAGAGGGCTTTAGAATGTGACTCTTCTATATCTTTTGCCAATTTAGTGGAGTGATCACATTCTTGGCAAGAAACCTTTCTCTTTTCTAAAACAATTACCTTTTTGGAAAGCTTTTGATTTTCTTTAATAAGAGATTCATTTTCACGATTTAATAAAATACTATCTTTCATATTTTTATCAAAAGCTTTGCAAGTTTCAAGAAATTCATTAAACAATTCATCATAAGTGGGAGGAGTTACCTCAGTGTCACTAGGAACACTGTGTCGTCGCCATCGTTTCCAAGTCCCATGAGGCACATGTTTGCTTCCTCATCTTCGCTTGATGAAGATCCACTTGATTCTTCGGAGGAGGAGGAGGAAGAGTCATCCCATGTTCTAGCTTTTAGTACTTTCTTCTTCTCCTTCCCTTTGTGTCGTTTTTCTTTCTTCCCCTTCAAGAACTTTGGGCACTGGCTCCGTATGTGCCCCGTCTTCCTACAATGATAGCATTCCGGTGGAGGTCTCTCTTCTTCATTGTCGCTCTCTTTTTCTTTCTTTGAAGATGACCCTTTCCATCTTTCACCCTTTTGGAAATATTTTCGAAAGGTGTTTCTCCTTTCCGGATTGCACATGAACTTTCGGAAGTTCTTCACCAAAAGACTTTCTTCATCTTCATCCTCATCCTTTTGGCACTCCTTCTTTGACTTTAATGCCAATGCCTTCTTCTTTGGCTCCTTGTTGTATTCATCATGTTGGGTTTTGAGTTCTACGTCATGGGTTTTGAGATTCCCAATGAGGCTCTCAACTTGGAGCGTCCTTAAGTTGTGCGACTCCGAAATTGCCGTCACCTTCGGGTTGAATTTTGGAGGAAGAGAACGAAGGATCTTACGGACCAAGTCACCATTTGAGAAAGTCTTTCCAAGAGCTTTTGAGGCGTTGACGATCTTGGTGAAGTGTGTGTACATACCATCAACATCTTCGCTTTCATCCATTCGGAATTTTTCATATTCCGACTCTAGTTGAAAAGCTTGGAATCTTTAACCTACGAGGTACCTTCATGAGTAACTTCCAAATGATTCCAAATTTTATAAGCAGTAGTACATGCAGAAATTCTATTAAATTCATTTCTATCCAACGCACAAAATAGAGCATTCATGGCTTTTGCGTTATTTTTACATTTGAGTTTATCCCGATCGTCTCATTTATCTTTGGGGTTTTTCTCACATAACTTCTCCAACTACAAATGTAGGAGGAGTGTATTCTTCTTCTACCATGTTCCAAACCTCAATATCTAGGGTCATTAGAAAACAACGCATCCTATTTTTCCAATAATTATAATCCGACCCAGCAAATAGTGGAGGTCTACTAATTCCCTGACCCTCGAAAAAAGCGAGATCATAAGACGCCATTATTCCTGGTTTTTAAACCGTTTGGAATAACCTGTCCTCTGATACCACTTGTTGGATCTTACGGCGCCCTTAGAGGGGGGTGCATAAGGGAATAAAATTCTTTTTATAATTTTCTAGATAATTACTAAGTTGTTTTTGATTAATAGGAAATTAGATGATAATTTAGTAATAACAATTTTGCAATAATGAAATTTTACGCCAATTGAGAGAAATCAAATAAACACAAATATAATCATGATTGCATTATACAAAAAGGGTGTTTACAAAATTTGATTTCAATATCGCTAGAAATCGGAGGCGTACAAAAGTGAATTTCTTTTCCTTTTCTATACCGACTTGTATTCCCACAAACCGGCTGGCTTTAGCCTATCCTTCCCCGGATAAAGCCTCAAGCCGCTCTAGCCAACCCAAACTCGGATATGGCCTCGAGCACCCCCTAGATCTAATCTCCTAGACCTAGTCGCCAACTCACGTGGCGAATTCCCCCTAACCCGCGCAAGGACCTAGTCGCCAAAAATAAGGCGATTTCACTGCAAGATACAAATAAAGAAGTGAAGTAAATAACAAGCAAACTACCTCTTGAGATTTCTGGAGATGAGGATGAAGGATCGCTGAAGCACAAGCGAGGTCGAAGCGATCGTTCTTCTGATGCAGCGTGATGGCTTCCTTCTCCAGAATTTCTTCTTTGTCTTTGAGTGGGAGATGATGTTTCGGCAGAGTAGCAGCACGAGAGTTTGGGCACAAGTAAGGTCTCTGGAAGTTCTAGCCCAAAACGAGAGAGAACACATCGTTTTATAATTCTTGGAGCTAGCGCCTGCGGTAGCTGATAGCGCCTGCGGTAGCGGTCGTGTTGAGCGGTTACGGAACCGTCGGCTGCGTGGCTCTGTGCATGAACTTGAGATAGCGCCTGCGGAAGCTGATAGCGCTGGTGCTAGCGGTCATGTTAAGCAGTTGCGGAACCGTCAAAGGTGTGGCGCTGTGTACAAACTCGAGATAGCGCCAGGCGGTAGCGCTAGCGCTGGCGGTAGCGCTAAGGAAACCGCTGAGTCGAGGCTAACCGTTGAGACGGAAGCTGAGATGAAACCGCTGAGACGGAACCAACTGAACTAGCGCCTGGCGTTAGCGATAGCGCTGGCGTTAGTGCTGGCGTTAGCGATAGCGCTGGCGTTAGTGCTGCTCCTTTCAAAATATTGTTCCAAGCTGCTTTATCTGTGGAGTTTTGCACCTATAGTTCCTGCACACTATAGACACACTACAAGCAATATCAAATACAATATGGGATTTGTTATTCTCAATCAAAGGGATGTGACACACATGTCCAACAGTCCTCTACCTTGTCCCTAACGTGCTGGTGCTGGAGGGGCTGGGGGAGGAGGAGGTGGATGGAATATCTGGGGGCAATTGGATCTGTTGTTGCGTTGGCTGGTGGCATCCGAAGAATACCACTGGATGGAATCCTCTATCATTGTGCCTCGGTGGCTCCTGAGTCCACACTGGTGGAGGAACTGGTACTGCAGGAGGCTACTGCTGCTTTGGCCTGAAGTTAGGACGAGGGTGTCCTCCGCCTCTCCTATTCCTCATAATCCTGCCCCGCTGCAGTCCCCTGCTACCCTCTCCAAAGTGTGTCCCATCCACTAGCCTCCTCCTCCTACTCTACACCATTATATGAGCTGCCTCTAGTTTCATCGTCATCTCTATGATCTTGGCCAAACTGTACTCAGCCACGAAAAATAATTCCTGCCTCAATGGATCTCTAAGTCCCCGGTAGAACCTCTTGGCATAACCTTTGTCATCCAGTGAGTGCATCCCCACAAATCTAGCCAGATGGGAGAACTCCCTCTGGTACTCTATCACCTACCGGATCTTCTGTCTGAGATTCAAAAACCTCTCCTCCAACTCATCCCTGTCCGTCACTGTTACAAAGTGCTCCAGAAAAGTGGCACTGAACTCCTCCCAAGTAATCTCCGAGTAATTTCGGTCCGCGTAAGTGGAATCCATCAAGGACTTTCACCATCTCTTGGCATGGGAATCCAAAGTAGTAGTCGCCAAAGAGACTGTCGTGCTGACCGGGCAGTTGATTCCAACAAACATCTCTTATATAATGTCCAGCCATTCCTCCATCTTGACCGCATTCTCTGTCCTATAGTACATTGGAGGGGACAAGCTCTTGAACGCGCTCAACCAGTTAGATCCTGGGTTCGACTGAGAGGATGGGACCTGTTGTGCCTTAAAGGCCTCCAGAATGGTTGTCAATGTCTGACCGAGCTCCGACTGCTAGAAGGGAGTGGCAACCGGGGGAAAAGGAGCGGTGTCTCATGGGCCGGTACTCCTAGGGGGCTGCACAAATGTAAGGAATTTATTAGAATCGGCCTAACTCATTCTTTAGATGGACTATATATGTGGTTTCACACATGGGCACACCATTGCTTCCGCTGCATAGTTTGTCCGCAAACTAATGCTCGAGCGGGGCAACCCAGTGTTTTGTGGACTTCTTTCTGTTATGATCGTTTGTTAAGTGATACCATTTGTATGATCCCCCTCCTCCTTACCGGAGAGTTCCCGGACCTTATGCCCAGAATCGCCGTCTTACGGTGACCCCAACTCACGGGTTAGCTGTCACCGCTCACGCCGATCCTGTCGTCTAACTCGATCATATCACAGGCCAATTTGCAAGAAAAAATAAATACAAATATGACTAGTCCACAACCACAACACACACACATATATATATATATATATATATGAAGAGTGTGAATAGTCCACAATGAGAACAAAACAAAAGAATACATGGGCTTAAGCTCGATACAAATCCAAAAGGAAACTAGTAATGGTAAAACACTCTACAGTATGCGGAAGCTACTCAAAATACTCTCCAACCTATCATCGTGTAGAAGTAGTGATGCGTGGCATCTGCTCCTCGGAGTCTACCGTCACATCCTGCCTGACATATTGCGGCTCCTGCTCCTCGATCTCCTGGTGTTACGGCCACATCCGACCGTTAGTCAAAAGATTAAGCCATTTTGTCCTCGCCTCCCCCAACGGATCCAAAGTACCGAGCAGTAAGATGAAGCGAAGGACAACAAGGGGTAAAAGGAAGAGGCGGGTGACATGGATTATACTAACAATATAATGAATGAACGAGTAGTAAGCATAACAGCAGTAGGTAATATATGAGCAGTAAGTACAACACCAGTAGGTAATAAACAAGCAGTAAGTATGTAAATGCAGCGCAAGTAAGGTAATAAGAGAACTACTATGCTATCATCTAAAGTACCTTAACTTATAAGAATGCTCATACAAACTTATAAGTTAAGATTTCCAAAATTTTAACTTATCATATAAAAGAGCCCATACTAATTTATATTATAAGGGTCTGCAAATGTATATGTCTATATGATGTATGATTGTTATGATATGATATGTTATGTTCATGCAGTGCAACTCACTCACACGACTCTGCGCACACAGACCTTTAGTTCTCACTTTTCGGAGATAGCAAGCCTCTTAGGTACTTCCGTCGTGGCAACAGAATCAGTGGATCTGGCACTCCACTTCTAGGTAGGTATACACATTACCATTCCTAGACCTTACGTACAATGTTGTTCACGTCCTAGGTGCACTTCCATGAGCTCTTGCGTACTCTTACTGGCATCCCGCCAGCCTTTTATGGTTGGTGGTGGGTTACTAGGTATTGTCTACTAGACCGCAGTAAGATAACCTACTGGCCCTCTAACATACCACACCCCGCCAAAGTCAATGTACTTCCATTGGTGTGACAAATGGACCCGTACCGAAGACTCGCCACTAGTTTATGCACATGTAAGGTTTATCAAACTACCCAAGCCTCCAGCTCGCAAGACCAACTACTTTTGAACCATTCCGTCCTCTGTAATAGGATGAGGTTTAATTTCCTTTACATTCCTTATTTAAGGTTACTCTGGATTTGTTACTTAGGCGATCAAAGTGATTTAAGGTGAATTCTTCACTTCCCGAGGTCTACCCGGTGAAGGGCTCGCAGTGGTACTAGAAGGTATTCTGGGGTGACATCCCAGAACTTTCTTTCTCAGAATATTTACTATTATTGGTAACTACCCATTGTTAAGGTTATCCTCATGGTTGCTTTAAATTACATAAGAATGACTTAGATCTCTTTTAGGCAACTTGACTACCTATCTACGGTGAGTGGTACAAACTCTTAGATATTCATCTATATGTCCAACTCCTACCTTGAAATGCATCATGATCACAGTATCATTCTAAATGTAACTATAAGCGCCTAGGGTAGTAAACTCCTAAAATGCTTTAATTGTTCATCGAAACGTACTTCTAGTTTACTATTCTCTATAGGGCAAAAGTCCTATAATAAGACTACAATTTATAGGTGCTGATGGTATGTGTGCCATATTCGTATGTTCCAAATTTCATTCAATTTCTACATGTTCTGGCTAATCTAAACACTACATCAAGTTTTTGCTATTCGCAGACCAACTCAACATTGAACTAGGTTGATCTCTATGAAGTGAACTTCACCATAACTTGGCCAAATGCCCTAAAAATTATACCATAGTTTAATCATGATCCAATTAAGAGATGGCCACGAGTTCATAATATTCCCAATTATTTTGGCCATTTATAAAAATACTTTAAGGATAATATACACTTCACTTTACACATGAAGTACAACTTTCAAAAGTCCATGTGAACCCAATAATTTATCAGAGAGATGTAATGTGAAAATATCATGATTGATGGAATTTATTAATTTTTCATAATGTTTATAACCACTATTTCAATATTTAAACATTTATGTCAATTGATCACATTACACAGAAAGTACCAAAATAAATTATTCAAAAATTCTAGAAAAATTACCATAGAATTATAATGATAAAAAAAGAGTCTATCCAAATGTTCAGAATTTTTCACATAATATTAACCATATAAATTTCATTAATACATAAGTGTGACAAAAGACATTTTTGGTAATTTACAGTGTGAATGACTTCCAAAAATTCTACCAAAATTTCTAGAGATATATTTCAATGTAGAACATCATATGACAGAATATTTGATTTTTCTATAGAATTTAGATGATGTTTATTTCATTTATATACTTATGTGACAAAATCAATTATGCTCAAATAACTTGGGAAATTAACTCCAATAATCCCAATAAAATTTCCAGATGTATGTAATACTCTAAAACATCATGTGACAGGAAATTATATTTATCCTAATTCATTTGATCACTTTTATTTGACTAATACATTTATGTGACATTAATGTTATTACTTAAATACTTAGGATTTTTCCTTCCAAAAATCATATCATTTGTAGGGATAATTCCCTCCATCATAATAGGTGTATTGCCCAAATATCATGAGCATACAACAAGTCATTAGTGATAAATTCACAAAACACTCAAAGGTGATATATGCACACCAACCTTCCATACATTGCATTCCTATGTATGTGAAGTGTAATGTTCTACATTGGTCCAAATGACCTCAAATTATTACATGTGATGTTTTATGACCTAGCAAACACATCACCCAAAATTTGGGACATTTTGAATTTATTTAACCTCATTTATTTCAGTAATATGATAAATCATATTTAACGCAAAACCTTAGAAAAATGTTCCCCAAAAATTATGATTTTTGGACAGGGGATATATATATGCCTTATAAACTTATGTCCAAAATATTAAACCAATCCAAAAATATCTATGTGATCTAGATCTACAAAATAAGGAATAACCACCCTTTAGGACACACCTCAGTATAATGGCCCAACAAGGAACTGTAAGTCACCAAACATGGTGATTCAAAGCTCTATAGATAGTAAACCTCAAGGGATACAAAAGTTGTCTCAGGAACTTTTGTCTAAAAAGGCATATAAGTAGCCTAAATAATTAATCTAAACTTCAGTATAAAGTGTGACAAAATGATTTCATCATATTAATATGGTCCGCGTATAAACATCAGCTTAAATCAGATAGCTATGGTTTATCATCCCTGATAGGCGGACATCCAGGATTCAACATTATTGTAGCCTTTTCTTCTCGCAATTGTCGGCCACCTGTGGTCCACCACTGCCGGCCACCACCACCTCCATTGAGGCGGTGGCTATCAATTGGTAGCGATAGGGCCACCAGAGGAGGTTGTTAAAATTTTAAGATGTTTGGAGGTGAAGAAAATTAAGCGGAACACTTCGCAACTTTCCACAAGTGTAGCAAAACAATGACAATGAGAAGACTGGATAATGCACTTGAAATTGACTACAATTCCTTCTTTACAATGTGAGGTATACATGGCGAGACATGATTCATAAGAATCACGAAGGAGGGAAGCACAAAACAACAAAAGCAATAAGACCACAAGACCGCACGGCTTACACCTGAGGCCGCACGAACAGAGGCAGGCGCGATGACCTACGAGCTGCCAGACCGCAATTCCAGACCGCACAGGCTGCTGCTTTATTCACTGCTGAAAATAGAACCTGTCCGCACTTCAGACCGCCAGACCAGGAGGTCGCCCAATCACTGAAGCTACTCGCGAACAGCTTAAGAACTATAACAATCCAGATCGCAGATGGAGACCGCAGATGAACTGATTATTCAATTCGCTGGAACGTCACCAAGGAAACAAATCGCTTGATGCTGTCCGCAGACCTGCGAACACAACAAAAGGTCAAACAGATTCCAAGACCGCACGACCTCAAATTAAGACTAGCACAAACAATCCAGGCTCTAGTTCTTACAGTTCTCAGTTAGATATGACGGGCCCTGCACCCCTATTTATAGGCAAGAGGACGAATGTCATCACGGCCGAAAGAGAGATGCAATAACCGCCCATCAACCCGCACGCGGTCTCGCAACAGACCACCCGGTCTCAGAAGCACTTAGACAACAATCGTCTATGGCAAACCCGGCCAGAGGCATACCTGCGGTCAACTTTCCTTATTGAAGCAAGCGGTCTCCAGAACCAGACCGCGTGGTCTCTTCAAGACCTTATTGAACTAAGGCATAACTGTCCAAGAAGGACAGCTCGCCAAACAACCCGTCTGACCGCCCGGTCTAAACCAGACACGATTACTTGGGCAAACCAGCAGACCAATACAGGCCGCCAACATCAGAGACAAGCCCCCAACCAGGCCGCACGGTCTCTGCGGTCTCCAAGAACAGACCGCCCGACTTCCCTCTTCCACTTCAAATAATTCAACACTCCCCCTTAAAGTGGGAAGTGGAAGTCAGCCCAAGTAAACTCCTCAACCGTGTAAACGGTCCCTTCGACAACAGCTTAGTAAAGATGTTCGCGATGTTATCCTTGCTCTACACATGCTCCAAAATCAGAGATCCCTCCAATACCTTCTCACGAATGAAATGGTGATGAATCTCAATATGCTTGGTCCGAGCGTGACAAATAGGACTGTTCACCAACTTGAGAGCACTCTCATTGTCACCCCGAAGCAGAGTAGGACATCGCACCTCTCCATGAATGTCCTCTACAAGCCTCCTAAGCCATATGGCTTCCTGAGCTGCCAAAGCCGATGCTTTGTACTCCGCTTATGTAGTAGTGACAGACACAGAATCCTGCTTCTTAATGCACCACGAGATCGCTGAAGGCCCAGCCATATAGATGTATCCAGAAGTCGACTTCTGATCATCTGAATCTCCCCCATAATCAGCATCTGTGTAGCCGTGCAAACAAACGCCTGAGTTCTTCCCATAGAAGATTCCCAGATCAGAGGTAGACATCACATACTTCAAAATGCACCTTGCCGCCAACAGATTAGGTGTCTGAGGCTTTTCTATATACCGACTTACCCGGCCCACCGCAAAAGCAATATCTAGCCACGTGATCGTCAAGTATATCAGACTCCGGACCAAAGCCCGGAAAAGCAAGGGATCAGGTAAAACCTTCCCCTCAGCTCATCGAAGATGTATCCCAACTTCTAGTGGAGTAGAGCTGCTCTTCCCTCCTACCATGCCAAATCGCTTCATGATTATCTCAGCATAACCCTTCTGGGAAATGAGCACACCGCTCTCTTTCCTCTCCACCTCGAGTCCAAGGAAATGGTGGAGCTCACCCAAATCCTTCATCTAATTTTGATAGCTAGCTCAGCACGAAGCCTAGCTACCTCCACTTCAGAATTTCCCATGACGATCATATCGTCAACGTACATCAGCACCAAGACTTGAAGCTCCCCCATCTTCTTTACTAATAAGCTCGAATCAGAATTAGAAGCAAGATATCCACAGAACTGGAGGTATTCTGCGATCTTCCCATACCACGTTCGAGGAGCCTGCTTCAAGCCGTAAAGAGCCTTCTTGAGCTTGCAAACATGTCTTGGGTATTCTTCGGAAACATAACCAGGTGGCTGATACATGAAAATATCCTTCTCAATCTCGCCGTATAAGAAAGCATTCTTCACGTCGAGTTTCCAAATCTTCCACCCTTGGCAAGCTGCCAACTCGATCACCACCCGGACCGAAGTCATCTTGGCAATGGGGCCGAATGTCTCTTCATAATCCTCCCCATACTTATGAGAGAAACCTCGAGCTACAAGACGTGCCTTGTACCGCTCAATACTTCCATCAGCCTTCTTCTTCAGTTTGAAAACCCACTTGCAAGTCACCGGAGTAACACCCTCAACCTTAGGCACTAAGTCCCTAGTCTCATTCTTCCTAAGGGCAGTCATCTCTTCATCCATGGCTCCTTCCGACTCCTTGACTCCAACGGCATTTTCATAACATGACTCTCTCTCATCCAGGGGACCTGCGAAGAAACATGAGACGAAACTCACCAAGTTTGCGCCCGTATACCGATCTGGTGGAATAATGGTCCTCTTGGACCTCCTCAGAGCCTTACTCTGATCCACCTCTTCAACTGTAACTTCTGGACTAGCTCTCTTCTCAGGCATACTTAGAGCATTGCTCCCCCTGCTTCCAGAACCTAAAGCACCTGACCCGGAGCTAGAAGAACCTGGAGCACCTGGAGAAATAGGTAACTCCACCAGAACTTCCCTTGCATCTTCTCCTGGTCTACCATCTACCCTACTTCATTGTAGCTCAACAGAAGAGCTACCTTGGTATGACGTCTGCTCGTCAAATAACACATACCTTGAGACCACATATCTCCATGTCTCAGGATCCATGCATCTCCACCCTTTCTTCCGGTCATCATAACCGACGAAGACTAGTTTCCTTGCTTTCGCATCTAGCTTCATTCGAAGGGCATCCAGAACATGCACATAGCAGGTCGATTCGAACACTCAAAAATGTTCCACAGAAGGCTTCTCCTTAAACACCAGCTCATGTGGAGTCTTTATGTTGATTGGACTAAGGGGCATCTTGTTGATGATAGAAGCTGCACAAGACATACCCTCCGCCCAAAATGACATAAGAATATTCTTGGCATGAAGCCAGCACTTCACGGTCTCCGTCAAGTGATGGATCTTCCGCTCAGCAACTCCATTCTGTTGTGGAGTGTGAGCACAAGTAAGCTCTCTTTGGATGTCATGCTTCCTGCAAAAGTTGAAGAAATCACTTGAGGTAAACTCCCCTCCATTGTCTGTTCTCAACTTCTTGATCCGCGGGTTAAGTCGGCCCTCCACTAGCACCTTGAACTCCATAAATTTTCTGAACGCTTCCGAATTCTCCTTCAGAAAGTATACCCATGTATACCTAGTGAAATCATCAACCAAGATCAGCATATACCTGCTTCCCCCAAGACTGGCATTCTTGGTTGGTCCATATAGATCACCATGGATGCACTCCAATGGCACTCTACATCTGCTTTGTGACTTGTCAAATGGAAGACGATGGGATTTTCCATATTGACATACAGCACAAACATGACCATCTGCCATGGATGAAAGACTAGGCAGGCCTCTCACCAGACCTCTCGTCGCCATAGACTTCAGCTTATCCATTCCTAGATGCCCAAGTCTTTCATGCCAGATAGCAGCGCTATCATTTGTCCGCATCTTAACAACATAGGAACTTGTTGACAAAACAAACAAGTCCTTCACCCTTTTTCCAACATGAGCGACATCGGTCTTCACTGCTGATACGTTCCGAAGGAACTTCACTTCTGTTGGCCCAAATAGAACGTGATAACCAGCATCAACAACATTAGTCACCGAGAAGAGGTTTTTCTTCATCCCCGGCACATGATAAACACTCCTCAAAGTGAGTGGACCTCTATCACTACCCAAAGAAACTACACCCTCCTTCTCAACTGGATCTATAGTATCGTCAGCAGTAATGATAACATCATTACCTGAGTATGCCTGCAGCGAAGAGAACTTTGACTCGTCCCCGGAGAGGTGATGACCACGCCAAGAGTCCACGATCCAATCATCCTTGTAGTTAATGGAAGCCATGACCTGAACAAACATTCCCATCATGAAAGCTCCATCTTTTCAACTACAATCATCATTTGAATCCATCTCTCCATTTTCCTGCAGTATGACCTGACTAAAGATTAACCCTGCAGTCTCTTTTGAAATGACAAGGCTGATAGCATCTGAAGCATCTTGGCCCTTCTTTCTTCTTCCCATCACGCTTGGGAGCCTTGCTCCTTTCTTGCTGATATGAAGTTGAAGGCCCATGACTATCAGGTGACTTCTTCTTCTTGTCCCATCTCTTCTTCTTCCCAAAAAAGAGAACCTCACTATCTCCTCCAGAGATAGTCATCCCAGCCATTTGCTTTGCTAAGCTCTCCTGCGAAGCAAGCAAGTTCTCCAGCTCAAGCAACGATGGCTGATTGGCCCATCCTTGGACATAAGTAACGAAGGAAACATATTCCCTCCGCAAGCCACGGATTATGTGCCTCTTCAGCATCGCTTCTGAGATTGGCTCATCCGGGTCCAATGCTGAAATTTTAGCACATAGGTTCTTCATCTTCAAGAAGAACGAAGAGATAGACAAATCTCCTTGAGTTGCTTTTGCCAACTCATTTTCCAAGAACTATAGCCTTGCTACATTCTTCTTGTTGAACAAGCCATCCAAGGCTGTCCAAATCTCAGCAGCAGACCTACATCCAATGATGTGTTCGAACAACTCCAAAATGATAGCTCTCTTGAGAGTGAACTCTGCCTTAGCATTTGTTCTCTTCCAAGCCATCACGAGCTCAGCATTCCCCTCAGCAGGAACAACATGTTGTCTTGCTTCTCCTCCAACCACCTGCCAAATATCCTCGCTAAGAAGATAACTCTCCATGCAAGACTTTCACTTCTCAAAGTTAGTCTGCGTCAGGAGTTCAATTCCAAGACCTCTCGCATAACCTCCTTCCATTGTTATCACACTGATCGCTAACCACCTTGAGAAACCCGAGAGAAGCAACAACAACTACTGCTCAGCAACCTCCCTCTGATAGCATGTTAAAAGGGTTGGAGGTGAAGCAAATTAAGCGGAACACTTCACAACATTCCACAAGTGTAACAAAATAATGACAATGAGAAGACAGGATAATGCACCTGAAAATTGACTACAGTTCCTTCTTTACAATGCGAGGTATACATGGCGACACATGAATCATAAGAATCACAAAGGAGGGAAGCACAAAATAACAAAATCAATAAGACCACCAGACCGCACAGCTTACACCTGAGACCGCGCGAACAGAGGCAGGTGTGATGACCTGCGACCTGCCAGACCGCAATTCCAGACCGCACAGATTGCTACTTTATTCACTGCTGAAAATAAAACCTGTCCGCAGTTCAGACCGCCAGACCAGTAGGTCGCCTGATCACTGAAGCTACCCGCCAACAGCACAAGAACTATAACAATCCAGATCGCAGACGGAGACCGCTGACGAAATGATTATTCAAGCCGCTGGAACATCACCAAGGAAACAAACCGCTTGCTGCTGGACGCAGACCTGCGAATACAACAAAATGTCAAACCGTTTCCAAGACCGCAGGACCTCAAATTGAGGCCGACACAAACAATCCAGGATCTAGTTCTTACAGTTCTCAGTTAGATATGACAGGCTCTGCACCCTTATTTATAGGCAAGAGGACGAATGTCATCACCGCTGAAAGAGAGATATAATAACCGCCCATCAACCCGAACGCGGTCTCGCAACAGACCGCCCGGTCTCACAAGCACTTAGACAACAATTGTCTAAGGTAAACCCGACCACAAGCATACCTACGGTCAACTTTCCTTATTGAAGCACACGGTCTCCAGAACCAGATCGCGCGGTCTCTTCAAGACCTTATTGAACTAAGGCATAACTGTCCAAGAAGGACAGCTCGCTAAACAACCCGTCAGACCGCCAGGTCTAAACTAGACACTATTACTTGGGCAAACCAGCAAACTAATACAGGCCGCCAACATTAGAGACAAGCCGCCAACCAGGCCGCGCGGTCTCTGCGATCTCCAAGAACAGACCGCCTGACTTCCCTCTTCCACTTCAAAAAATTCAACAGAGGTGTCTCCGGCGAATCCGAGTGGGGTGAAAAGCTCAGCAAAACCGTACCTCTCACATGGATCGCGACTCAATTGAGCCCGATTTCTCAGCCTAATGATCTAGAGAGGTAGCACAGAGGGAGAGGAGGAGAAACGGACCTCAATTGTGTCTCGGTGGCGGGTGCTCCGACAGGTGGCCATGGATCTCTCTGTCTCCGACGAGCTTGCTCGATCTGTGTATTCTCCACCAAATGCTATGCACTAAGAGGCTGGCTCGACTGCTAAGGACCCTCTGAAGCTAATAGAATGGTCAAAAGGAGGTGGTGATGGTTGTATAGGGAGGATGGAGTGTGGGTTATCTCGACCATGTCTTGTACACCTTCCCCTCAGCAGCTGAGCTGCTGCCATGCTCTGAATTGACTGTTCATAGTCTAAAGAAGTCAAGTGGGGGCTTGGTCAAGGTGGTAAGGGGCCATGGAAGCTCTCTTACTCAAAGCACCTTTTTACCTTAAGGGAAAAATGTCATTTTTGCCCCCAAGCACCTTCTCTCTCTCCAATTTCAGATTTGGGGTGCCAATAGACTTGTCATGCTGGTTAGGCATGTGGTGGGGCCTTGGTTCACTTAGATTTCACTTGGTCTTTATGTTGCAGCCAAGAAAATCTCGACTCCAAAATTCGGATCAATGTAGTCGGAGGCTACCCTCGCGCCCAGCAGTACGACTAGACGGTTTGACTGGCAACGACGAAAGGGCTAGGACAATATCAACAGGACCCCAGGTGCTGCGGGAGGGAGGTCCCACCATGTACCCAAAAGCTCAGAAGAGACTTCCCCTCCACAACCAAATATGGCCGAGCAGGGTACGAGGAAGGCAACGACATGTCTAGTATCAAGAGTAGCGTCCAAGGATGACGGGTCCGAGAATTTGAAAATGGGGTTCCAAAAGCTCAAATTCAGATGCCAATCCAAGTACCCCTGGGGTCCTATTTATAGAAAAACCAAAGGGAGGGGGGTCTTTTTTATACCCCACCCAGCTCGGCGACCAGGCGACATTGAGGCGACCATGCCTGAAAATAGGCGAGTATCTCCTAAGGTCGCCCGCCCTTTTGGCGAGTATCAGGGCTACTCGCGCGAGTGCTGACCTTTTGACCTTGACTTCTGCCTACGTGGCTTTAAATGGGCCCACCCTCGGAGAATAAGGGTTGTACACAATCCCCGCTTTTTGCGAGTAACGTAGTTGCTCAGAAAGAATCAGCCAACCATAATTCGACGAGTTGTCATATTGGCGAGTATCAGGCTATAGTCGGCATCTCGCTGGTCGACGCCTTGATTCTATATATAGAGGGGGAGGGGTCTCTAATGGCATGTCTTTTCTGACCTCGCTCAAGATGTCGTGTAATGCTGTTGAGGAAGCTGACGCTGCCATGGCCAACCATATGGGCTTGCTACCACCTCTTTGGGCAACTTATCGCGTAGACATCGAGCTCGAGGACTTCCTCGCCTCCAAAAAGAGGAAGCGGCTTGGTAAGAAGAAGAAGAAGAAGAACGATGTTGTGGGGGATGTCGCTGATTCTCTGGTCAGACATTGTCAGCAACTGCTCAATGATCTGGGTCTCTCTCATGAGGGCGACTCGCCCGTTCCTGATCCTCCTGGGCTAAGGGTCACTCCAGAGGTGAGTATGTAACATCCCCCAAATGACTAGGACCCTAGGACAGTTTTGTTAAGACTAGGTCATGACAAAACCCTAGGATGCACAAAGAGAACATAAGAGCTTAGGCTTGAGGCAAAAATCACCATGGTCTGCGGATAGTGATTTCCAGTTACCAAGCTTAAGGTTGGCCTTAGCGCATCACCGTGACCTATGACCCCACCATGATGTGTCTAACCTAGTAAGGGGGTCCCATTGTAATACCTCAATTATCCAACCATAGAAAGAAGGGGTGTATTGAATGTGGCGCTAGCGCTGGCTGTAGTGGTGGTTTATGTGGACCGCTGAGACGAACACTGAACCGCTGAGACGAACCAAATATTGTCGAAACTCTAGTGCAAGAACTAGCGCTAGCGCTAGCGTTGGCGGTAGCGGTAGCACCTGGCAGTTGCCAAACCGGCGAGCATTATGCCGTCGAGATGCTAGTGCTGGCGCTAGCACTAGCCCCAGCTGCAGCTCAATCGACGGTAGGCAGACGGAACTCGTTTTGCTGGCCAAATTCATGGCCAAGGGAGTCCAAAAGTCCTCCCAATTGATGGGGGTTCATTCCCCTTATCAATTAGAAGAATATTAAGAGGTTTTCCAAATTTTAAGGAGGGTGAAATGGGTGACCTTTGGAGATGGCCGAAATTTTCACCATGAATGGTGTTAATGGAGGAATCTCAAGCTTCATCTCCTCCCCACCAGGATTTGGGTCTATAAAAGGGCTCAAGGGGTGAAGGGAATGAGTTTCCCCCGTTTTTCTAGAAGAAATCTCCTACCAAAGCAACTACCGGCATGGCACCCAAGAGCTTTCGACCAACCATGGCGGAACGGTGATCGACACGACTACAAGTTGCAATTCAGGTCCTCCCCTCTCATCTATTTCTTAGTGGGTAGATCTTATCATTTTGGCCATTAGATTTGGGGCTAATTGGTCATGGATCAGCAAGGCCGAAAGCTTGTGTTCAAGCTTTCTTCCCTTGTTTAACTTCCTGATTTCGACCGTCTCCGGCCGGTCAACCACCGTACATCGTCGGCCGCCACCTCAACGGAGGTGGTGGAGGCATTGGCTGACCTGGAGAGAGTCTAGGTGGTCAGGAAATCACCTCCCAAGTTACTACATGACGGGTCAATCGTGGTCGTTGGCTGATTGGAGAAGATGAAGGGATGCCTTTCGTTTGCGTTTTAAGATCAGTGCATGTTTATGTAATAATATATTTGATATTCCTATTTACGTCCCTTTACTGGAAGTAGTTAGAAATAATTATAGAAAATACTTTGTGCCCTTTACTATAAAATTGGTCTACATCAAACTTGTATCCCCTAATGTCTACTTTAATTTAAAATTGTATAGAGCCGATTTGGCCCACTGGTTTGACTACAACACTCAAAATTGTGCAACATGTACATAGGGTTGAACGGAGCTTGATATATGTGCCCCCATCGATCCAATCATCCAAATTTATTGAAAATTGAAACATAGGACATTTTGCTCCCACACCCTTAACATACCCAAAAATGAGAATTTTTGGAGGACATTTTTCAAAGGTATTTACAAAAATTTAATAATCCATGTATTAATTAATAATTTTCTAGAGACCTCCAAACACCACCAAATTTTGGTGGGTAGTCCTTAGGGCCATATTATGTCCCTGGTAAAAATTTCATCTCATTTGGGATTGATTTGGTTGGGTATTTAACTATCCCAAGATTGGTCAAACTAAGTGTACAAGGTCAAAAGTTCACTTGTTGGGTTAAGTGGTCAAATCTCATCAAACTGATGTGAGACCTCAGCCGCTGATTTAATATCACATAAAATACCTCCCCCAAGATTTGGGGTAATTTGGAGTAGTTGTTGATGCGCAAATCTCGCACACCGCTATAGGCGGTAGCTAGACTGTGGCACAGAACGGCAGTGTACCGATCGTTCAAGTAATATAAAATGGGAATGAATCCCCATGTATCGATCTCGGAGGAACACAGTAAGGTGGAGTTAACGTTCGAAGAAGGACTTGAGATCGAAGTCCTAAAGGTCGGATGGAATGCGGGAGAGTTGGTTTGGCTTTTGGAAAATAAAAGAAAACAACTACAACTACTCCTATGCAGGCCTTGAGCGCACTGCTTCGCTAGGCGGGATGAAAACTAGGCAGGCCTTGTATGCGCTGCTTCACAAGGCGGATGGACGAGAAGTCTTGCGGAATCAAACTGTGCAGGCATTGAGTGCACTGCTTTGTTAGGCGAATGGATTACACGGGCTGCTATGCCATGCTTCGCTAGGCGGATGGGAGAGAAGGCAAGCGGATGGAATGGTTCGCACCAGCGGAGTCGGAATGGATTACACGGGCCGTTAGCACCGCTTAGCTTGGCGGATGGAAGAGTAGTCTTACGGAATGAGGGTCGCAAGAACCTCGTCGACAAGCACGCCACTAGCAATTGCTAGTGCGGCACACGAATATGACAGTGGGATGGAGGATGGAATGGGGCGCTCTTCACTTGCATAAACCACACATATCGATTTCACATAGACATGAAATGCTAGATATCATAATAAAGTTTGGCAAACATAATTCATACACCCAAATGATAAAGGAAAACAATGCTACAGTATAAAGGGGGTTGAGATTACAACCAAAGCACGGAGACTCATCGGAGGTTCACGGTCGGAATCTAGGGTTGTCAATCCTCGTCCGGGCTCGAGCTCCAACTGCCGTTCGGGGTCCGGAAGAGCTGTCACCTTCTTCTACTATACCCGTCTTCTCCGTCAATCTTCTCTGGCCACGATCTCACCGGAGAACTTCATATATGCAGCAGGAAATCCCTCGAAATGGAGCTTTGGAGGTGCTCGATCAATGGAGGAGGCCTAGAGGATGCTCCGGCTTGAGATTTGCAAGAGAATGGAGGCCGGAGCTCCTCTCGAAGGTGGGCGGTGATGGAGCGGCGAGAATGGCGCTCTGGAGCGAGAAAACGGCGCTGAAGATGACCTAAAATCGAAGGAGTTCTTACTGTTTTCGCGGAGCATCTATTTATAGACAGGTGCAGATTTTTGTTCATGCACGACCAAACGCACGACCGTGCGTTAAAAACACATGACTAAAACCAGAAAGCTGTTTTGGGCCATAAATGAACACGCACGATCGCAGCAGACCGTGCGTGAGTAAAACGCACGACCGTGCGATTCATGTAGACATGAAAGCTGGGCATAATTGATGATCTACCCACCTGCACATCACCAAACAAGCTGGGGCACCTACCACCAGCACACAGAAATATATAATAGCAACAAAATAAAGACATGGGGAGCACCATGTGCTTACCCCCAGCAGAATAGTGCGCAATTGCACACCACAATGGGCAAAAATATGCACTTCGTGTGAGAAGAATGAACAAGTGAAATATAGGCATTAATGAACTGAAAGTGAAGTGCAAGTGCGTGAAAACTAGCCCAAATGAGTCCAAAAATGTGTATATAATTGGGACTCATCACACCCCCAGACTTACCAATTTGCGCGTCCCGAGCAAACTATCTCCCATGTGGACTAGAAAAATCATAAGCTGGCGTAGTAATTGAGTATGTGGAGTACCATGCGAAGTCGCTTACTTGCACTTGTAGAAACTTTAGTAGAAAAATCTTGTAAACACGCAAAGTAGATTAACATTTTCTAAATTGCGTATCTACTTATTATTATTACTCGTAATTTGAATTGCGGTGAATCGTTTGGTCACACATAGGTGGAAAGTAGCTTGATCACTAAGTGGAATATTACTAAAGATCGAAGATCGGGACAACTTCCAAAGAAATCCATCAATGACGATGGCCATAAGCTTGCCCGTTCACACTCTCTCCACGACACTGGTTACGTTCAAAGTGCAAATCAATAGGACTTTGGGTTATGATTTAGGCTTATGCTACGGTGTGGTAAACAATGATAAATGTGGGGGTTTAGCACACATAACCCAAATGAGCTCGCAATAAAAACACTATCCCAACAATAATAAAAATGTGTACACCACACCCCCAGACTTAAACATGAACCTATGGGGGGTGTACACCGCCTATTTACATCTCTTTGCACATTTTTTTTTTCTTTTTTCGACTTTCATTTCTTTTCACATTTTTTTTTCAACTTTATAACTTTGCACAATTAATAACAAAGACTGATATATCTTCAATAACGCATTTCCACCACAATCACAAATATACACCGCATCAACACCCAACCCTTTTTTTAAATGCAAAAATTGCTTGAGCTCATAATTTGGTGTGCGATTAGGATAGTCATTTTGGCCTTGGTGAATTGAAGGTGGAGCTGAATCAAGAGGTGGGGGTTAGGCACAAAATGGTTAAGCAAGGATAGAGCATGTAGGAATGGTGCAAAGGCTCAACCGGGCCAACGAATGGCCTATATCACACTTGCACAAATGAACTAACCTATACCCATGCTTCAAGAGTCGCTAGGGGCAAGTTCTTAGCCACCGAGAAAGAATATCCTTCCTCCCGACTCGAGCAATACATCACTAGTGATCGCATACACACTCACCTACACTACCATCGAATTCTACTGGATTCACGAATTACGAGTAGAATAAACAGTATTCACGCAATTAGAAAATTATAAAACTAAATGCACGAGAAAAAGCTAATTCTACATGAATTCTACACATAACACGAGCACTCGACTAGGAGCACTACAAGAGTCGACATGTTACTTCACAACTCAATCCAATGCCAACACAAAAAACTGCAGGAAAAGTAAGATAACTGCTGGGGTTATTGTCCTCCTAGCACGACTTATTCAAATTGAAAACAGTTCTAGCTAATGGGTCTATGAAAAGAGAAGTGCACAGGTAACTGTTCTAATATGCGTGTCGGTAGCGGGTACCGATACGGCAACAGAACAGTCAGGCCTCTACCCAAATATAAATAATACCTGCTCATCACAGGTAGAGGGAATAAGAAATAAGAAGAGGAGGAATCCTCACTCAACTCACCAAAACTATCCTTGCCCAGCAAGGTATCATCTCCAGGGAGGCAGCAGGAGGAGAAGGAAATGAGTGGAGCTTCCTCTACGGAGGGGGGATCAACCTCCTCACATAAGAGGATGCTCTCATCATTGACTTGAGCAGAATGCTCCAAGTCCTCCTGGGGTACTTGTAAGGACTCAACCTGCACAGGCTCAGATGAAGAAGGGGGGTCAGGAAATAAAAGAGAAGAATGACATAAATGATCAAAAATCGGGGGAGTGGTCCCGGTCTCACTCCCATCAGGTTGGGGAAGTAAAATAATGTTGGCATTGTCATCAATGCCGCAAGGTTCAGCGGGATCGACAGTGGCCATGCCCAAAATTTGGACTTCCTCCACCGGTGTTGAGGAAAACTCCTCTTCACCTAGAAGGTTGTCCTCCTCCATAGGAGCAGGCATAACACATAAATCGCCAGCCTCATCCCGCGACACATCCTCAACAATGTCGTCAGAGACGAAAGTAGTATGCACAACAGGGGGAGGAATAGTGCTTGGATAAATGTCAAGCACTGATTCCTCACAAAGAATCGAATCCACTGTGGGTGGTGGATGCACATGGAGAATAGGCTCAGCAATGTTGGTGCATAGATCAGCCGCACATCCGGTGACCGTATCCATGCCATTCCCTTCAAGATGTGAAGGTGACAGAGACACATAACCGGATGTTGAAGGTGTGCCGCCAGAGTTAGGAGTTGGGACGATCCGGATATCCGGCTCGTCATCCTCATCCAATTGGCGAAGATACTCAGCACAGTCCTTCAAGACATGATCAGTGCTCCGACAAAACCGGCACTGCCTTGCGGGCTTCTTTGGCACAGCGGGGGCTGAAGCCGAAAAGAAGTATGACGGTAAAGGCTCAGCAGAGTAGCCATAAGACTTACGCGCACCATATGGAGTATCAGACGAAGTCGGTGCTCCATATGCTGGGCTATAAGAATTATGCCTACTATTCTCCGTAGGCCATTCATCACTAGAGTGGGAGGTAGCTCCACACCAACGGCAACGAAAATTAAGATGTGCCCACATAGTGTGAAGATAATACGATTCAAAATAAAAATGCTATTGTGCAAAATACTACACCTAACAAAAATTACTAAAGCAACCTAATTAAATTAGGAAAATGGAATAAAAAGAAATAAAACAAAGAAATGCAATTTACAAATGGAAGGGCTTCTCTCTCAGGTTCTCCCTCTCCAGAAAACTCACACCACTGTGTTCCCCGGCAACGGCGCCAAAAACTTGATGGCGCAAATCTCACACACCGCTATAGGCGGTAGCTCGACTGCGACACGAAACGGCAGTGTACCGACCGTTCAAGTAATATAAAACGAGGAGTAATCCCCGAGTATCGAATCTCTCAAGGGACACAGTAAGGTGGAGTTAGGTTTCGAGGAAGGACTTGAGATTGAAGTCCTTGGTCGGGGTTACAATGGATGGTTGGTTTGGTTTGTGAATAATAAAATAAAAGATTACAACTACTCCTATACAATGCCGCTATGCAATGCTTTGCTTGGCGGGATGGAGACTAGGCATGCCTTGAGCGCGCTGCGTCGCTAGGGCGGATGGACGAGTAGGCAAACGGATCGAACTATGCAGGCCTTGAGCGCGCTGCTTCGTTAGGCGGGATGGAATACACGGGCCGCTATGCCACGCTTCGCTAGGCGGATGGAAGAGTAGGCATACGGATGAGGGTCGCAAGCACCTCGTCGACAAGCACGCCACTAGCAATTGCTAGTGCGGCACCGGACACGGTGGTGGAGTGGAAAATGGATGGCGGCGCACCTCATTAACACATATGAATAATATGATTCCATAAACATGAAATAAACATTAATAAACAAGATTCATAGTGTCATCATCTAAATATAGAGATTACAAACAAATACAACCACACAAGTAGAAGAAAGAGGCAAGAGATATGACCGAATCTGGAGTCTCGTTGTAGATTCACGGTAGGAATCGTCGGGTTGTCAATCCACGTCCTAGCTCGGTCTCAACTGCGTCCGGGGTAGAGGAGGGCTGTCACACCTCCCAATGGACCCGTCTTCTCCAGCGTTTTACAATCCGTCCACGTCCGATGCGATGAACTCCTTCCTTGGCGATGAAGATGAGTGTAGAATCTCTTCCTTGAAGCCCTTGGATGATGGAGGAGGCCTAGGGGGCGAATACCTGCGGATATGGGCGGAACGGCGGAGCTGGGCGAGAAAAACGGCGAGGGCCCGACCTAAATCGCGAGCAGAACAATTTATAGGCGCTGGAATAAACAGTGCGCACGATCATTGGCGCACGACCAGTGGTCGTGCGCACTAGCATTCTGTGATCGTGCGCCTGCCTGGACGGAGCCTGCAAGGGAATAAAATTATAAAATACAATGTTCGCACGACCATTGGCGCACGACCAGTGGTTGTGCGCGCTATCGTAAGTGGTCGTGCGATAGGGGAAACAGAACTCAGTTTTCAGGGGTTAAGTGCACACGACCAGTGGTCGTGCGCAATAGAACCAGTGATCGTGCGCAGTGTTCCTGTACAGATTTGTACCGGGAACACCTGCACGACTCCTGCTTCAGCATACAACACTAATCAAACCACTGAAAGTGACACTTAACCATGCATGAAAACTAATAATGAAGATAAACAATAAAATAACACCAAAACGGGCCTAAAGGTGCACTTAGCATGGAGAATCAAATATAAGTGAAAACATGCCTAAAGTGTAGTGCATAGACTAGAAAATCGGCCCAGATGAGTCCATAAATGTGTATATATTTGGGACTCATCAATAGTATTGCAAGGAAAATGTTGACACTGATTTATTTCTATTTTCATAATCGGGGTTGCATCACGTAATAGCTATAACGTTGACCCTTAGGGTTGACGTAAATATTTTTGGGTTTCTGCACAGAGCCTTTAGAGGTCTGCCTTGTCGAGTCAATATAATTACACGTACACATACCCGTACGTATAGTGACATATTCATATCTTCTTAAATAAGTACATTCAACTTATCCTCAATATTCAATTCACGGTGTGTCTCAACACCCTTGACGCTCTCACCCGTATTGAGAGGTTATCACGAATCCAATCATCATCGTTCACGTACTATTCGAATAAATAGGATTTACGGGAAAACGAAGTCGGCACGTAAATAGGCCAATAAACGAAGGGACAAGCCCCCGTACGTTTTTGGACTAAATTTCTTCCACCGCCCATATGGTACATTCATCTCACGTATGAGCACAAATCTTAGGGCATATCCTCCTTGACTAGAGTTCTTACACTATAGATACTCGTATCGACGCACTTATATATCAGCCGTGATGTAGAAATTTAAATTTTTACGGCGATGACCAAACTGCATTTCGTAGTAATGAGAGCATGTGCAGATAACATCCAATCACCCAGTACATTTACATATGTTTGAACTTAACATGAACCAAGGTGCAAGGCTCGGGATGATTTTCCCTCAACACGAGATATGCAGACTACCAAAAGTAGGGCATACTTCACAATGCGATAAACAAAATCAAATCCATTACAAGCGCCCTACCATTCCTGCCGACGATCATCCATGGCATGCATGTTTATTTTATAAAACCTTTTAGAATTTTAGAACATCAATCAAGTCGTATTAATCTTGTTGACTCCACCGCCTAATTCTTATTAATTTCCCAATGTCAAGTAATTACAACACTAAGGGAATGTTCAACAAGAATTTCCAAACTCAGGGGTAGTGTATTATCATACCCGCAAGGCATGCACAAAATTTCATTAACCTCCCAGCTATAACGTTATTACAACATAGCTGCATATCCCCAAAGTGTAGATTTACTACTCTCCTTGTTACTTATCCACATAATCTTAGAACAATATAAAGAAAATGATCATCTTCAAAAATGTTTTTCCTCTCTTATTCCGCTAATAAAATTCCTATCAACCCAAACATGGCCTTAGCAGTCTGCTTTGCTTAAGGTGAATTAACTCTCAAGGCTCAAAACTTCCAATGTCAAAAATTACAAAGATTCTAACTCCTCAAGGGATCCAAGATTGTACATAACTAGCCCAATAAACGAAGAGATAAGCCCCCATATCTCTTCGACTGAGTTTCTTCTGCCACCAATATAACACATTCGTCCCAAAATGAGCCTTCTCTGGATCCGAATTCTTATCGTAACTTCTCCATATGAAACCTTCTACATAAATAGAAGTGAGAGGTATCCACATACAGTATAAAAGACATGCTTGGTGGCCTCGTACTAAGCTAATGATAGATTTCAGGCACCAATCTCATTGAGATTGCCCTAATATTTTGGGTAAGGTGTAATATTACTCCATATCTAGGATAGAAATCTCAGGGTGTGAGTCTCTAGCATCTACACTCACGTTAAACTCTTCCCTTAGTCAATCAAGGCCACTTATTGCTTGGTCCAATCATCCCCAAGATCAGTATAAGGTTAGGGTATGTCACGACATATCCTGCTAAGTCGACCAAAAATGGTATCCTAGTTAGGTTGGCATCAATCTTATGCCAAACCAACTCTAATGGTTGGAATGGGAATACCAATTACTGGCTCGGAGTGAGCCAGCATTTGTATGTAAGGGTACGAGTTTGGCTTAGGTTGGCACTTTCTATAGGAAAAAGAGGACATACCAAAAGTGAATCACACATGGGCACACCACCGCTTCCGCTGCATCAGTTTGTCCTCAAACTGATTTAGCTAGCAGGTGTGGCCTAGTGGGTTAATGAACTTCTTTATCTCAAGATCGTTGCAAGCTGATACCATTTGTAAGACCCCCCTCCCGGAACACAAGACACGGCCGAGGGGAGTCTTATGCCCAGGACAGCCGCCTTGTGGAGCGCCAGCACATGAGCTAGCCTCCCCCACAATACACCTATCCTGCCGGCCAAACCAACTAAACAGCGCTAACCCATCAATAAAAGAAAGCAGTAAAAGCCATAGATTCACAAGAAGTAATAATGTCCAAACAGTAAGTGCAAGAAAGATAGAAAGCTACACAAGCTCCTGCAAATCATCAGAGTATCAAGCTAAATGCCCCAAGGGCTACATCTCAAAACACTCACTCGCCTCTGTCACTGACGGTAGCCAAGGTATCATGGTCTCCGGCCCTGTCACCCTGACCTAACTATCCTCCTCCAGCACCGTGCACTGCTGCTCTAAGGTTCACTCCTAAAAAGAGGGACGTAGCAACCGTTAGTCATAAAGACTAAGTGGCTTCACATCCGCTCCCCCGGCGACTCCAAGGCACCGGGTGGAAGGAAAGGAAGAAAAGCTGCAATATAAGCAATAATATATACAAGCAGGTGACAGGAATGGTTGTATATACATGTCGGTTGTATAAGTACCCAAGTACTTGCAATGACACTAACTAAGTTGTTCATAAGTATATAAGTATCAATGGTTATAAATGCAAGTACTAGTAACAGGTATAATAAGCACAGCTAACAAGTAGTAAGGCAATGACAGAATGTAAGCAAGTAGTAGTAACAAGAAAGAAGTAAGCAGTTCATATCGTACCTTAACTTATATGAATGCCCATACAAACTTATAAGTTAAGGTTTCCAATTTGGGACTCATCATATAAAGGGCCCATGCTAATTTATATGATGGACCTGATGCGGTGCAATGCTATGATTATGCAGGATGAATGCAGTGCAATGATTATGATATGATGAACTCACCCATGCATTTTGCTATGTCGACATAGACCTGTAGTTCCCACATTTTGAGGGTAGGTAACCACTCAGGCACCTCGCGTCGTGGCCAGACGAAGACTGTGGACCGGGCTCCTCCACAACTAGGTGGGTATGAACACTACCAGACCTAGGCCTATGTACGCATCAATGCTAAGAACACACAGCGGAGCCCCTGCGTACTGCTCGATGCTAAGAACACACAGCGGAGCCATCAAGGACACAGAAGGGGACTTGGGTAAGTGTGCACCAAGAGTCCAACCCAACCGGTCTAGAGTCTAACTGCCGACTTCTGTCGGTGTCACGACTAGCAAGCCCGTAGATCCGGCACAAGTAATCCCCCAACCACTAGTATCCTCCAACTAGTGTCACTACACCACCATGTGTAAACCGTGCACATTCATGTAATTCCCATGCATAATCTGTGCTATCGAGCACCCAAGGATTCGCGAATGGAGCCTTCTTACCTTTCACATCATACCAGCTCATCCGATGCTAATTAGCATCCAAGGCCCCCAACCACCGGGTCCTTCAAATTTCACCACAAGATATAACAATATCTTATAATTTACACCATGCCATCAATGCTAACCATACCGAGTTATCATAACTCTTTTGCGATGGCGAGTGTATATCATGGAAATTACTCTACGAAAATCTGTATGACTACTTGTGTATGGTGTCATATTCATATTTTACTAAATATGTTATCCCCAGCATATCACCAATATTCAATCGTCTTACGTACAAATCACAAAGTGTTTCAACACGATTAAAGCTATCAACCTTATGGAGAGGTTATCACCAATCTACACCATCCAATAGATTATCAAGCGATATGAACATTAATTCATACTGGTCCTTTTTACGATTCCACATACACCTACAATTGAAGGTTCATTCAAGGGGTCATCTTAACAGAAATAAATCTGAAATCATTATCAAAAGACAATGCTAGCATATACATGATTCATACAAAATTCCGGCCCAAACAGGCTTCACATTCAGCATTTATATCCCCTTCAAGTTATGAAAAAACACGACAATAACTTTAATACTACTTAATCATAAATTATGAATTTCAACCTGGATGTACATATTGTTATCACCTATGTCTCCATCAATTTTCATGAGCATCCAACCAATATAATAAGAGAAATCCACAAAATACTGAGATCGTAAGTGTTATGACACAGTTTACTAAAACTGGATTTCTGAGTGCTACAGTTGTCCAAAACTTATGATCCACCCCAATTTTGAAAGCTAACATTAAGGGCTACAACATTCATGTTGAGTCCTAAACCCAGATCCAAGTGTGTCCTATCAAAAATCTGCTCTGAAGTCAACTGCAGAAATCTGGACAGCAAAACAGCATGCATTGACCACCTCCCAGCTTTCTGGACAGTCCACTCGACTGGGCTTTTAGGGAGCTACAGGACACTTTAGAAAACAGGTAACCTATCGTTGGAAAGCTCTTTCCGAGGGATACAACTTCCATGTTGAGCCCAAGGTCTAATTCCAGTGGAATCAAGCCTACAAATTGGCTCGAACCCAGCTGCGCACAAATTCACCCCTTATTTACCAAGTGAAATGTTATTAATTAAAACTTTCTTTAGGCAGGGGCTATTATCATCTTTACTACATAATATATAGTTTAAACCCATAATTTAACATGGGGTTATTCGTCAATTTTATCACAAAAGATATAAATTAAACACTACTTAATCGGGGACTATTCATCATCTTCCCCAAACAAAATTTGGTCATTACACCTTTAAAATCCGGAAATAATCATTCCCCTCACTCTCCCTCAACGACCATGGGTTTGCCCCAAATCAAATCCCATCTCTTCCTCTTGAAGAGAAGAAATGATTCCAAGAACCTCGCGGCGAACGGTGCCCTAAATTTGAGGTTCCGACTTGGTCTTCCTAAGGAAACACCATAAACGCTCAGCCGAGAAGCTCTCTTGAGCCTTCGTCTCTCCTATTGTGATCTAAGAGGCTAGCACCAAGGGAGAGGGGAGGAAGTCACCTGATTTTATGGCCATGGTTGGAGCTCATCTTGATGGAAGCAGGGTGGCGTTCGGCCAAACTCCAAATTTCCTCCAAGCTTTGCTCCTTCAAAGATTCCCCCAACTAATTCCCCGAAGTGAGAGGAAGAAGAAGAAGGGGAGGAAGAAGAAGATGAAGTCCCAGATTTTTCCCTCGGGAGAAATGCTCAGCCCAAGTGTTAAGAGAGAAGAGGGTTTGCATTAATAATCCTTGGAACTCCAATTTTAGGTGTCGGCTCCTTATTGGACAATGATTCCACTGTTAGCCTAAAATAAACATAAAAAATAAGCATTTAAGCTTTATCGGGCGACGGGAAGAAAAATGCCCAGATTCGTCGACCGCTGAAAGAACATATTTCGTCGAGCGCTTCAATTCGTCGATCGTCGTTCGGCTGCTAATTCGTCTACCGCTGAAAGAACATATTTCGTCGAACGCCGTTCGACGATATTTCGTCGAACGTCGTTCGGCGATATTTCGTCGAACGCAGGCAAACTTCTTCGATCGCAGCTGCAGCAATATTTTGTCGAGCGCAGCTCTCCTTCGACGTTCGTCGAACGAAGCTGTCCTTCGACATTCGTCGAACGAAGTTGTCCTTCGACGTTCGTCGAACGGAATCCTAAAAAAATAACATTGTTATTCCAGCAATATTGTTATTCCTCTCCCCCAATTAATCCAAATCCGAACACGCACCGGAAAGCCCAAAACCGGGTAGTCAAAACGTCTCCGAGGGGTCTAGCGCAAAATGGGATGTTACACTACAACTCTTAAGCAAGATTGCAAGCTAGAAAAATAAGGATTACAAGCTTAATAAACTAGTACATGAAAGAAATGTAGTACATTGCATGAGAAGAAAAAGAGAACATGAAAGTTTAAAGAGACATGAACATGAAATGGAAAAACTCACTATTAGCTCTAGCAGCACCTCCCCCTCTCAAAATTTCTGAACCCCGGACTCAAGGAGAGCCCTGGAATTTATAGGAAAAATTTCAAGTTACACGTCCCTTGGTCACGGGCGTGACCTAGGGCGTGTAAACACTGTTAACATCGGATCCGGCAGTGGCGTGGGCTTTGCGTGATGGCGGGAGGAATTCAGACATTACACGGCCGTGTAACTTGGGCCACGGGCGTGTACTTGGACGGCTTCATTTAATGCGGCGTGAGTCTTGCGTGACGGCGCGACGATGTGCAGGGATCACGCGGGAAAGTCACGGGCATGACATATGAGTCACGGGCGTGACTCATGTTGACTTCTCGACCGCTTCTCCACGTCTTGACGGCAGCACGCTGGGAAGATTCTAAAAGTACACGCCCCTTGGCCAGGGGCGTGACTTTGGGTCATGGGCGTGACCTGGGACGTGACTTGCTGTGGGCTAGCTCAATCAGCGCGACATCAACTCTGGTTTGATCTACAGGTTACACGCCCCTTGGTCACGGGTGTGACTTGTAAATTTCACCAATTTCTCCCAAAATTCAGCAAATATTGGAATTAAGCTAAGTTAGAATCAAAATTACAAAAAGAACTACTTATAACCTAAAATTGACATGAAAAGGAAAAATTCATTTTAAATAATCACAAACATTTCTATTAAAAACTTATATAAATACTACTTATCAATCATATTGATATAATGGAATAATATGGTATTCTCTTGGCAGCTCTTAAAAAGAGCAAAAAATTGGTCAAATCTCAAGCTGAGGAAATAAGAATCCTCAAGCCATTCAGATCTCAAATAGATGAGAAGACCAAGGAGGTGACTAGATTGTCCAATGAGCTTATCCTACTTCAGAAGAGGTCTAAAGCTCAGGATAGGACAATTAAGTGATTAAGTCTCTAGAGAACAAGCTTGTCTTATAATGAAGGCAGGTGGCTAGCTTCTATAAACCCAAAACTGCTCTCCCTATTATAGATAGATTTTCCACTCAATATAGAGGAGGACTATGGTATAATAAGGAAGTTGGAGAGACTTCCCAAGATAGAACTATCTTCCAAAAGGTTGTCTCTCCACAAGCACTATCAGCCCAACAAAAGGAAAAAAGCATTACCTCAAAAGCCTATTCCTAAAGTAAAATCATTGACCGTGCAACCAACTCCAAGATCAATGCACAGTCACATGATTAGTAGAAATGCTTGTTGTAAAGCAGCCTGCTCTTTTAGTCACCTACCTTCCATTCAGAAGGTGACTCCGAAAAAGAGGTATAATAAATTTGAATGCTGGTGTTGTGGCAAGGTTGAGCACTTTGTTATAGACTGTTGGTTCAACCCAACAGTGTCTAGAACATGGTATGAGAAGCCGGTCAATAGTTTTGTTGCTAATTTTTCAGTAGTTAGGGCTAACAAGAACCTAGGACCCAAATTCATTTGGGTTCCTAAGGAATATTAATCCTTGTCTTGCAGGTTTGTCAATGACCAATCAAAAAGTAAATGTGGTTGTTGGACAATAGATGATCCAGGCATAAGTCTGGGTTAACAAGAATTTCATCAAAAACAAATATATTACTTTCAACAAATATATTGGATCTTACAATCACAGCTGTTGATTCTAAAATCAATACAATAAGTCTGCCAACCCAGGAACGCGCCCCTTCACATTCTAAAGTAAGACATATATAAAAATGTCACATGTTTAGAAATAGAGTACTACCTATATTTGCTCTAAGCCATCACGACGAGTACTCGAGCTCTCGCGACGCCGAACCCCTACAAACTTGACGATTCAAGAAAATGACACCTATGAAGAATGACGACACTTGCAATACTGGATGTGAGCTGGTGCATGGCGGGTTCATCAATGCCAATGAACAGATAAAATCAACAATCGAGCAAAATTGATGTAGTGGGTCTGGAATACGTGCTCTCAGAGCCAACTTCTATCATGCATAGAAAACTTCTGGAGTTCTATGCTGAGCCCAAGATGAGCACTTCTGGAAATGCCATCAACACTAGGGTTGGAAATACCCTATAAGGAGTGACGGCAAAAGGATTTTCCAAGGCGCTCCGGCTACTTAGATTTTCAGAAGAAGAAATAGAGGAAGAGATCTCGGAGGAAGCCATTTTGACTACAAAGAAGTGGTGCAATCACACAGGACAATTACGTGGTACCTTGAAAAAGGTTGACTGCAATGTAAGAGGAAAGATTTTGTCAGATATCGTTGGCAAAACACTGATATGCAAACCTGGATCTCACGACAGAATATCCAAGGACATGTTTGAGATAATGACAAGAATAATTCTATGCAAGAAAACTGACTGGGCTCAGTTACTCTTCAAAAAGATCCTAAGTATTCTCCAAGCACCAAACGTTGTAAGAATCCCTTCTCTTTATCTCACTAACACTCATCAGGTGAATGAAAAGATGGGATCACCCATCCATCACATGAAAAAGATTGACTTGAGGATTCTGGAGAGGTGGGAGAAAGCCATCCCTAATAGTGCAAAGAAATGGAAGAAGGTCACTGAAATTGAGGACAGCTCATCTGCAGAAGGAAATTGCATGCCAAATCGAAAACCATAGGCAGAGGCCCTGGGTGCTGCAATGACAATGCCTACAAACTCTTATGATAGACAGAGAAGTGAAACAGTTGAGGGGGAGATTCATGATGAGCTCTCTATCCAAGAGACTGTGTTGTCTATCAAGAATGTGGATGTTGTTGAGGGGTAGTCTCAAAATGAACTCCCTACCCAGAGGTCGAGGAAGCTACTCACAATGAGGCTGCTGTCCAAGAAAATTTAGGAAGCTGCAGAATGGATACTGAAGATACTGTCCTTGTGAAGGGAAGGTTTGAACTAGAGAAACTGTGTACTGATTTCATCTTGATCCCAAACAAAGAAACTGAAAGTGCTCATCAAAGACAAGATTCTCCTAATAATCCTCTTGATGATGAGATCATAGTCAGTGTGAGTGCAGACCTGGAAGGGAAAGTAACTGAGAAAGGGCAAGATCTTATAGGATCATCTACACCACCATCTCATGAGCATGCTCCAAGCTCCTTGATTGAAAAAATAAAGAATTTGCTAACTAAGGAAAGAAAAAGCTATCAAGAATATGTGGACAGGGCAGTTAAGGGAATTTAGATTATATGTCAGCCTAGATGAGTGAGATAAGGGAAGACATTGATCACATCAATACTCAGATCACCAGCTGGTTCATAAGAGCAGGAACAATTGTGCACAGTAATATGAATGCACTGCAATCCCTTGGTGAAAGAGTGGACACCTCATTACAACAAAATCAACAGGCAAGTGAGAATCTGGAAAGAGGAGTTAGATGGCTAATCACAAAAATCGTTGATAGTCAAAAGTTGATCATAACAAGGTGCATTAACTCAAATGAATTCACTCATGAAGCTCTAAACACCAAATAAGAGTAGAGTACTATGGAAATTTTACAATGGATTGGTGAGTCAAGTTAGAAAAGGAAGACCATAATGATAGATGAAGAAATGCCTCTCAAAAGAAAAAGAGATGAACAGTGTGCCAGTGATCCGAGTCTTAACTATTTAAGCCCAAGGTCAAGAGATATAGTATGGACTACATGGAGAAACTTTGGGGAAAGTGGCAAAAGACATATCTAGACACTACCATTCAAGTGAGTGGGACAAGCACAAGAAAATAGAAGCCATGATAAAACTGTACAAACATCATCAACAAGAAAGAACACTGCGAGAGAATGCCCCTTCTATTCCTGATAAATACATCTCAAAGCCATTCTCCTATTTTGAAAGAGGAGAGCATAAGCTTCAAATGGAGGAGAAAGATGCAGAGAAAAGAATGAACTGTTAGATTAGTACTGACACATGTGATAGCTAGAAGCAAATTATGTTGCAACTCTATTTTATGAACATGTGGCTTGTCTATAAAATCTTACTGAAGTTTATGAAGTACTTGTTTATGCATACATTTCTTTTCTCTGATATATGCTTAACCTGTGCTAAACATATTTGTTTAATAATTAACTCATCAGTAAACAATGGTTAATGAATTCAGATAGAAATTAATATTCCCTAGAATTAATATATTAACTGGTGTTACTAAAATGACAATGTATCCCCGGGAAAGCAAGCACGCTATTAAGAATGACACTACAGCTGACACACAAGATATGCACACATTAATTATGCAAAAGAGTAATCCAAGACAATATCTTTTTGTCTACAAAATGATATCATCGTAATAACAGATAGTATCGTCGAAATGACTCTACGATTTTGCCATAAAGACATGACGATACCTAACTTTCTGTTCGTCAATTCAGAAATCTAAAATGAATCGATCATAGCCGTTCAATCTGATATAATCAAACTTCTAATACGCGGCTCATCGCTTCCCACACAAGTAAGTATAAATAGGGTCAAATATCTTGAAATTAAAAGCGCATACTACATTTGCCCTAAAAGCCGCTGAGTGTTCTCAATCGGGTGGGAGTAATCAAGTCGATACACTCAACTCCTTCAAACATCTGAGAGATGGATCCAAAGAAGGAAGGATACTTGTATGAAGGGAGTGAGATAGTAAGGGATGGATTCCTGAAGGCTCCAGAAGAATCCAAACCACCATGAGATTGCTCGACTCCATCAACTTGCAATTCATGCTATCTGTGAGAAGAGAAGTACTTGAATTCTATTCAAATGCCAAGATTGTTCAAATGTGATGTCAGTAAAGAGCAAAATAAATGGAACTAAAGTAAAGGTAACTACAAAGAGTCTGGCCAAGGTCCTCAATCTGCCCTCTTTTGCCAGTGAAGAAGAGAATGAGGAAGCCACTACAAAGGATCTGAATGATGCCCTAGAATGGTGTGGACACTCCAGGAAGACTTATGGGTCTCTGGAAAGGAAGAATTTCAGTCAGCAGGGAAAGCTGTTGGCTGATAAAGTGGGAAAAGCCTCCTCTGCAAGGTAGGGTCACATGACAGGATATCCAATCTCTTGTAGATCTGAGTTGTAGAGCCTGGAGGGCTTGAGTTGTAGGGCCCTTGTGCCCGAGTTGTAGGGTTCTTGGAACCTGAGGTAGGATCTCTTGTAGATCTGAGTTGTAGGGTCTGGAGTGCCTGAGTTGTATGGCCTTTTTTTCATGAGTTGTAGGTTCTATTAAAGAGATCTGAGTTCGGAGGAGTTGGTCTTGTCTAGCACATAACTATAAAGGTGAAAGGGGGAAATCAGATGTACCCTTAACAGGAGAACCACTATAAATCACTGTGTATTTTCTGTGGTGTGCTCTTAATCTGTATATCTCTAAGCTAGAACAGACCATAATTGAAAGAAGACAAAATATTTGAAACACCTATTCACCCCCCCCCCCCCCCCCCCCCCCTCTAGGTGATTAGACAACATCCTAAACTAACACACCCCAAGTCTTTAGTTTGAAATATGGAGGCTATGTGTTTCTTGATTTGAGTAATTCCGGGAAGATCATCGCCCGTGACAAGAATATCATCAACATAGACGAATAAACAGGGAGAAGTTCGCTGAGCTTCAGGCGAAGCCAAAATAAAAAATCACCCGACTAAACTTATCAAACCATGCTCGTGAAGGTTGTTTGAGTCCATTGAGTGATTTCTTCAGATGATAGACTAGGACCCCCCGTGGTTGCATAACTAGGAGGTTGTTTCATATATACAGTCTTCACAAGATCACTGTTAAGAAAGACATTTTTGATGTCAAGCTGGTGCAACGGCCAATGACGATGGACGATATGAGAGATTAAGACATGGACGGTATTGATCTTTGCAACACGAGAAAAGGTCTTCTCATAATCAAGATCGTGTTGTTAAGTAAAACCTCTGGAAACAAGACAGAATTTGAAGCGGTCAATCGTTCCATCAGGATAATGCTTCACGGTGAAGACCAACTTTTAGCAAACCATTGAATGATTAGGAGAAAGGAGAACAAGGTCCCAAGTATGGTTGGCCCACATCGCATCCATTTTCTCATCCATTGTCGCCCGCCACTTTGGATGCTGAAGAGCTTCCTGCACAGAAGATGGAAATAGAGGACAAAGAAGTTGCAAACATATGCACATTAGAGGAGAAACGGTGCGCATACTACTAGAAAATTAACTTTTACCCACGCTCGTATTGCCCACGGCCAATTGCCGTGGCAAACAGTCAAATTATCGTGGCTAAAAGTCTAAAATCGTGGCTAAAAGTCATAGAAAACTGGTATTTGCCACAAAAAGAGCATGGCAAATACTGTTTGCCACGCTCGTATTGCCCACGCCCATTTGCCACGGCAGTCCGTGGCTAAAAGTCTTTTGCCACGATTTTGGACTTTTAGCCACGGAAATTTGCCCTGGCTAAAAGTCAATTTTCTTGTAGCGAAGGAAACATAATTAGAGAGAGGATGCGTTGTGGAGGATGTGGTCAAATCAGCAGTCCACGGAGCGTCAGTAGTAGACGGCGGCTGTCGCAGGGCACCAAATTGAGGAGTACGGAGAGATAGACTCGAAGAGGAGGGGCCGAGGTAGATGGTTGTGTCAGTTATAAAGGTGGTAGAGAAAAGTAGGTAGGAACAAGAGGACGTGGTAGAGCAGGAGGTGGTGTAGGCGAGGTAGATAATTGATGAAAAGACTGGTCCACCATGAAAGTCACATCAACGGACGTAATCGACTTCCGAGTGGAGGGAGAGTAACATATGTACCCCTTCTCGGTGCGAGAATACCTAATGAACATGTATCTAGTAGCACTAGGTGCCATCTTGTCGACGGGAGGACCCAGGTGGTAGACAAAACAAATGCAACCGAAGACCGGGGGGGTCGTAGGGAAGGGATGTTGGTCAGGAAATAATGTAGAGGTGGGCATCGCAAAGTTGAGAACGGACGAGGGCATCGATTGATGAGATAACAAGCAGTAGAGATAGCAAAATGTCAGTACGTAGTGGAGACCTGCATATGGAATAGTAGAGATTGAGCAACTTCGAGAAGATGGTAGTTCTTCCGCTCAACAACACCATTTTGTTGTTGTGCATGCGCATTGGAGAGTTGGTTGATGGTGCCCAACAGGATGCAGGTTTCCTGAAATGCATGCCCGATGTATTCGCGACCATTATCTGTGTGAAAAATTTTGAGTGCGCGGAAAAATTGTGTTTTTGTTTCAGCAGCAAAGGAGCAAAAAAGGGACAAAAGCTCAAAGTGATCGTGCATCAAGTACAATCAAGTCATGAGTGAATAATCATCAATAAATGCAAGAAAGTGGTGATATCCAAATATACCAGCATTTTTTGTAGGGACCCCAGATATCAGAATGCACTTTCAAAAGGAGCAGTGTTCCGAGTACAATGAGGAGGGAAAACAGGTCGATGTTGTTTCTCATAGATACATGATTCACAATCAAAAGAAGAAAAAATAAAATCTGGATAAGTCTTATGGAGGATCGAGAGAGAACCATGGGCAGGACTTCGGTGACAATCAATAGAGCCGACGAAATATAGAACGAATGTGGGGAGATTCATCATGTAGAGCCCATTTGAAAGCCATCATTTACCAATGATATTTCGCATCTGCAGATCCTACACAACAAAATAAGAAGTGGAGAAAGTGATTATATAGTCATGATCTTGAGTGAGACGACTAACAGAAAATGCGAGTGGTATCGTCATTATCCACTGTAATGAACTTTAGACATGGAGAGTTCAAGTACCGAGAGGGCACTTACAGGTGATGTGGTTAGTGGTGCCCGGGTTCACAATCCATGAGGGACTATGAGATAAACATGTGATACCTTCATTGGAGACGGAGGTAACAAAGTTAGAGGAGTGGGAGATCATCCCGCGAAAAAGTTGGAGTTACTCGCGTTTGGTGTCATGTTGGAGCGGGAGGTGGAATAACCATCAACATCTTGGGAGACATATGGCAGCGAAGGAGCTTGCAGCAAGGGAAAACCATGTTTCCAATAATAAGTCGCCTCATTATGATTTGCCCGGCTACAATAAATACATAGGCGAGAGTGCTAACCCTTAGATTGATTGAGACCATCTCGCCCACCAACCCGAGAACCAAAACGGACGCCACGAGCAGGAGAGGGTGGAGGTCTGTTGTCAGAACCACATTGTAGGAGAATCGGAGGAGAGGGAACCGAAAGATCAGGTGGCGGCGTCATCTTTAAGAGCATAGAACAAACATTGAACAATGAGAGAATCATAGGAGAGGAAAGGATATGTGCGCGAACACTGTGGAGATGAGGATTTTGACCTGAGCCATCATCAAGGCAATACCGACAACTTCTTTCTGAGCCCGTTGAGCGACAAAATCAAGTGTTGGGGACTGGTGTTGAATCCAAGCCTTGACAACATTCTTGGATTGCGCAACATAGGACGTGAGCTCCCTATTCGCTCCCGGGTCGGTGTGTTGAAGGGCTATGTAAATATCAAATAAGTTTTGGAGGCTATCATTCCCAGAATAGAGAAATTAGAGCTTATCTCACATTGCTTTAGCAGTTTCATGGTACATAGCCATCTAATACGGTTCACTGTCCATGGAGTTCAAGATCCAATATTGAACGTGGCCATCGCCCTGAAGCCATTACTCGGTAGGCTCGATAGGTGGTCCCGAGTGAAATCATGAAGAAGCCCATTTGGTCTGAATAACATGGCGCACCAAGTGCTCCCACTCCACAAAATTCTTCTTGACAAGGAGGGAGACAGTAGTAATCAGGACTTCATCCCTAGCATCAAGGAGGGCATGGTGCAAGAGCAGGATGTGTCGGGAAGCCGAAGCAACACTCGTTCTCATGGTCTCAATAGAAGGGGTTAAGAGCCTGGTGGGGCAGCAGTAGCAAGTGGTGGGGCGGCCTCAAAGAGTATTTCTCCTAAGCCTCAAAGAGGAGTCCGCCCAAGCACTAAAGGAAAACCGCAAAAGGGTTGGGGCGGCCTCAAGGAGGAGGCCGCCCAAACATCAACATAGGGGATCTCGCGGGAACAACAAATCTCATAGAGCGCACGACAGGATGATGCAGTAGGAGAGTCCGCTCAAGAGGTCTTCGTCTTAAGAGATTGAGAGCACAACAGAAGGAAGCGACGGCCACTCGGGAGGCAATGTCGGACTCTCACAAGGAGGTCGCGCAGGGGGGATTAGTGGACTTTCGCAAGAAGTCCGTTTTGTCTAAAATAGCGGACTCGCACAAGGTGTCCACACAACAAGAGGAAGTGCGAGCATTCAATGTGGGCAGCAATCTCTTGCAGGGAGTCCGCACAGAAGAGGTCGCGCGCAGGTGGGGTTGGAGTGGTCAGCAAAATTTAAGGTGGATCCCAGGAGCCAGCACAGGAAAATTATAGAAGCAGGGGCTAGGGGCTAGGTGCCAAGGAGGTGGCACGAAAGGTAGGAGGTGACGGCAGAAGGCAGTGCAAACACAAGGGAAGTTTCTACAATAAAAGGGGTCTCAAGGAAGAGTCCGCAAAGTGCGGTCTCAAAGAAAAATTCCAGTATTAACCTATCTCTGATATCATGTATGAAATGAGAGAAAAAGGATTTAAAATATATTGTATTATTAAAGAATACATGTACAAAGATACTCCTTATATAGAGAGAAGAAGAAGGAGCTAAAAACCAATTCAAGATGTGAGACTAAAGGAGCTTAAGAGAGGAATGGGTCCAATGAGCCATAATACATGGGCTAGATACAATGTACATAGGCAAGTCTTCTTATGTAATCTTCAACAGTTTCCTAGTGATCATGTACTCACGTTTATATTACACATTGTTAGAGAGACTAAAATTAAGGGAGGACAAAGTTGGGCATGATATATCGAATTCCGTTTGTTTGAATGGAATTGAGGCTTCGGAATTGGAATTGGAGGTTAAATTCAATTGAAAATGACCTATAATTCTAGTTCAAGGTCGCCAATTTCGTTCAAACGAACAGACCTTTAAAGTTTATGGTGAGAGAAATCCATTAGGAAATTTTTAGACCAGCGTGTTTTTGATCTATTCATTATGGGACAAAACCCATTGCTCTCCCCGCAGCTACCGAGAGACCAAGTCTAAGTCTGGCCACCGTGTCCTGTACCTCCCTCATGTTGAGGGTCCACTCTTCTTGGTTCTCCTGTAATGATGTGGATCACTAACCGTCATTCTATAAGACTCAGCATGTTCCTCACCGCCTCCACCAGCGACTCCTAGGCACCGTACGGGAGGAGGAAGCGGCGGACAACAAGGGGTAATGGAAAACAAGCATGTGGCATTGACCTAACTATCAAGTATATATGTATACATCAAGCCCCTTTTCTCTAAACGTGTTAAGGAGTATTATAGAGGTACAACAATGTGAAATGAGTATACTAAACAGTTCATATAGTTCCAAATACAGTATAAGGATAATCAAGTATGGTAATAAGTCTAGGGCATATAAAAGAACAACATCATGTAAAAGCAGTTATAAAAGTAACACATCTAGAGTATAAAAAAGGCAGTAACATCATAAAAGAGCAACTATAAAAGTAACCTCAACTTATATGCGCACACACAAAGCACATAAGCTAAGGGTTCTGGCACTAAGGTAAACTCATCGTATAAAAGAGCTCATACTAATTTATACGATGTGGTCTCTTTTTTATGAAAGTATGCTATGTTATGATGTGCAATGCAATGATGCAACTCACCCACCCGACTCTGTGCGTACAGACCTTTTGTAGTTCCCTCTGTTCGAGTGTATCAACTCAGGTCCAGTTGGGTCAAACAGGGCAGTGGACCGGGCTATCCACTTATAAGCTTATGTCACACATCTCCTAGCCTAGACCTTACGTACGCCCCTAAGAACACACAGGGTATCCATGTACTGTCTGGTAAGCACCAACTCTATCCCGCTTTTTGAGTCTCCGCTTAGGTACACCCTGTTTGATCTGATGGCGCCCATAGGGGGGGGGTGAATAAGGGGTTTACTCTTTTTAGGATGAATGGATAGATTTTAGAATAACAGAAAAACTTTATTTCTCTATCGCTAACGCCTGGCGTTAAGAGTCAACGCTGGGCGTTATATCCCCAGAAAAAAAAATTTTACAGAAAAATGATTTTCTTTATGAAATACACTTCCAGAAAAATTAGATATACTGAAAAAGAATTTTATATTTCACAAAAAATGATTACAAGGATAAAATTTCAATAACGCTTGAAATTGGAGGCGACAACTTAAAAATCACTTTTTGTTCCTTCACCGGTCCTTCTCCCAAGGACCGGTTGGCTATAGCCTATCTATCCCCAGATAAGGCCTCTAGCCACCACCTAGATCTACCCTTGACCTAGTCGCCACGCACAAGGCAGCGAATTACCCCCTAAGCCGCACAAGGACCTAGTCGCCACACGCAAGGCAGCGAATTCACTACCGTTACAAGAAAATATAAAAAGATAAAGATAAAATCTGAATAAAAGACTCCCTAGAATGAAGAGCGCTGCAGGAGATGTTGAAGATACGCCATGACCACATCGGAGTTGAAGCAAGCGTCCTTCTTCAAATTTGCCATTGGAAATTTCCTTCTCACTCTTGTTCCTCAATGTTGGTGTTGCGAGTTGATGAGTCCCAATTATATACACATATATGGACTCATATGGGCCGATTTTCTAGTCTATGCACTACACTTTAGGCATGTTTTCGCTCATATTTGTTATTCCATGCTATGTGCACTTTTAGGCCCGTTTTGGTGTTATTTCTTGTTTATCTTCATTTTTTTGTTTTCATGCTGGTTAAGTGTCACTTTCAGTGGTTTGATTAGTGTTGTATGCTGGAGCAGGTGTCGTGCAGGTGTTCCCAGTACAAATCTGTACAGGAACACTGCGCACGATCACTGACTCTATTGCGCACGATCACTGGCTCTATTGCGCACGACCACTAGTCGTGCGCCACTGATCGTGTGCACTTAACCCCTGAAATCTGAGTTCTGTCTCCCTTATCGCACGACCACTTACGATTGCGCGCACGATCACTGGTCGTGCGCCACTGGTCGTACGAACATTGTATTTTATAATTTTCTTGCCTTGCAGGCTCCGTCCAGGCAGGCGCACGATCACAGGATGATAGTGCGCACGACCACTGGTCGTGCGCCAACGATCGTGCGCACTGTTTATTCCAGCGCCTATAAATCGCCCTGCTCGCGATTTTAGGTCGGATCCTCGCCGTTTTTTCCGCCCAGCTCCGCCGTTTTCGCCCCTTCCGCAGGTTTTTCGCCCCATCCATCGCCGCCCACCATATGGAGGTGCTCCGGGCTTGTTCTTCACGCCAACCTTGAGTCGGAGCTTCCTCTCGGCCTCCTCCTTCATCCTAGCGCTCCAAGGGAAGATCTAGCCGCCATCACCATCAAGCAAGAGGAAGTTTGCAACCTCTACCGGATCGTGTCACGAAGAAGACGGGCTCATTGGAGAGTAGTGGCAGCTCTCTCTACCCCGGACGTAGTTGCGGACCGAGCTAGGACGCGGATTGACAACCCGGTGCTTCCTACCGTGAATCCACAACGAGCCTTTGGATTCGGTCGATTTCTTGCCTTATTGATGTGTATGTAGTTAGATCTGTGTATTAAGATGAAGTTGCACTTAAACTAGTTTGTATTTCTATATATTTCATGTTTATGTGAAATGTTTGTTGTTTGAGTTGCTTGAGGTGCGCCCCATTCCATCCTCCATCCCGCCGTCACGTTCGTGTGCCGCACTAGCAATTGCTAGTGGCGTGCTTGTCGAAGAGGTGCCGATGACCCTCATTTCGTTAGCCTACTCGCCCATCCGCCTACCGAAGCATGGCATAGCGGCGCGTGTATTCCAACCGCCTAACGAAGCAGCGCGCTCAAGGCCTGCATAGTTCGATCCGTTAGCCTACTCGTCCATCCGCCCTTGCGACGCAGCGCGTTCAAGGCCTGCCTAGTCTCCATTCCGCCAAGCGAAGCATTGCATAGCGGCATTGCATAGGAGTAGTAATAGCATTTTCTCTTTATTTTCCACAATCCAAAATCCCCGTTTCCGCATCCATCCGCTCGAAAGGACTTCAATCTCAAGTCCTTCCTCGATAATAAACTCCACTTTACTGTGTTCCATGAGAGATTCGATACTCGGGGATTACTCCTCGTTTTATATTACTTGAACGATCGGTACACTGCCGTTTCGTGTCGCAGTCGAGCTACCGCCTATAGCGGTGTGCGAGATTCGCTCCATCACGAGTTCTCTCTGAATTCGGAATGAAATGCTCTCTCAGATCTCTGGAATGAAGGCTTCAATACCTCTCTCTTGAGCAAACGAAATCAGGTCTTTAAATAGACACGGGAGCTAACGCCCGGCGTTAAGCGTTAACGCCAGCGCTAAGCATCGTGTACGGTAGTTGCTGAGATCGTGCAAACCGTCGGGATCGTGGCAGATCGTGACTCAATGCGTGCGTTAAGAGTCAACGTCGGCGTTGTCTCTGGCTTCTCGACGGTTTCCTTCTCAACGAAATTTCATCTCGACGGATTCCTTCTCGACGTAAGTTAATGCAGGGCATTAACTACTAACGCGAGGCGTTAGCTCTCTTTTCAGAGAATCATCATCAATCAGCATCCTGTTCATAGGGTTATATAACTATAGTACCTACACACTATAAAAACAAGCAAGATCAAATACATTGTGTGATTTGTTATTTCTCAAACTAAGAGAAGTGAAACACAAGCTCCAACAATCTCCCCCTTTTGATAATAACAAATTCACTAATAAGAAATAAAATATAATTAAAGTAGTGTTTATAGTATAATTAAGCGTTATAAACATGCATACTCCCCCTATGTGGATACTCCACCTACATGAATGCATTTCCTAATGAACTCCCCCTAAATAAAAGATTTCTTTATTTCTTCAATTATTCTCCCCCTTTTGTTATAATCAAAAGAAGGTGGGATAGAGTCATAGCAATATAAAATAATATGCATTTAGTAGAGATAAGAGCAACTTGAATATAAATAGTGAACACAGCAAAAGCAATTTGTAACATCTTGTAGAAATTGTAAGTACAAAATATAATAAGCATTTAACTCAATTAAGTAGATGTTTTGAATTTATATACACAAGTTGCAAATTCATTTGAAATTTGTAATTTTCAAGTTAGCAAGCAAGATTATAAAATATTATTGAAAGATAGGTTTACAATGTAAAATAATTTGCATTTCAAGTTAACATAAACATTGTAAAGATCATGCTTTGCTATCTAGTTCATTTACTCATAATTGTAGAGAACATTGTAGGAAAGCTTTAGGTCCAATTCTCATGAGTGGAAGTATTATAAATGATAATGATGTGTTCAATAAGTGTGTTTTGATAAAGTATACAAGTGTAGAAATCAAATCACATGAACCTATGTAATGTAAGAACATAACTTGAATTGAACATAAACACATTTACTTCCACAAATGTCAATGCACATATAGTTTTTTTAAAAGAGAAATGGTAAAAAATTTGTTTGCACAAGACACTTTACAATTCTTTCCAAGGTGCTCAACCTCACAATGCTCATTAAGACTTATCAGGAGGTTCAAGTAGTGCTTGGTGGAGTTATCCTTGTCATTAATTGTTTAATTTTTAGTTTTAGTGATCAAGGACTCCGAATTCACTTGTGTTGCAAGCATAGCATTTTTAATTTTATTTACCACATTTCTCGAAATACAAGTGCATGAAAAACAAAGAACTCAAGAAAGAATTCAATGTTGTGTAGGTAAACTATTTATGAATTTCAAAATAAGTTCTTATGCTACACAATCATGCAAAAATAAGATTTACAACAAATGTAGATTAACCAAAAAGGTGTAAGTGAGAAAATCATTATCAAAAATAATAAATTTACTCATACTTAGAGGCATGTAAAACATTTCTACATATGTAATCTATACTCAAATTCTTTGCACATTTTAAGATATTTTTCAAGGCATGATAAAATCAAAACAATGTTTTTATGAAACTTGAAGGTTTAAATTAAACAGTGTAAAGAATCTGGAAGCAATATATATAATCATCCTTGAAATCAACATTTAAGCATATAAAGAAATTTTAATTTTGAAGGAAATACCAACAGTTGAAAACACAAAAAATTGAGCATAGAAGCTAACGTCAGGCGTTAACTTCTTAACGCCAGGACAGGGTACTAAATTTTGGCTTTTTGAAAAATCATTTTCATGATTCATTGGTAATATAAAGATGCATCTACAATTGAAATTTCAGACATTATGAAGTTGATATGAAGGCTTTGTTAGCATGTTTTTGGTGGTTTTCCAATAGTTTTACATTTTTTATTGAATTTTAAATTTTTGAAGAACAAAAATGCAAACAAATATAACAAAGTATATACAATAATTTGATAGCTTTTTATAAGGGTTAAAGTGACATTTCTAAGACACCTAATTCAAACCTAAGCATGTGAAAACGTGCATCGGGTAGAGGTTTGGTAAAAATGTCGGCAAGTTGTGATTCCGACCCTATAAAGTTAATTTTAACATGTTCTTTCTTAATATGATCCCTAATAAAATGATGTCGAACATCTATATGTTTAGATCTAGAATGATGTACGGGATTGTTTGTGAGATCTATAGCGCTCTTATTGTCATGCTTTGATTCTATGTTATTTAGATGAACACCAAAGTCATCTAACATTTGGGTCATCCACAAGGCTTGTGCACAACAACTACCAAGTGCGATATATTCGGCCTCGGTGGTGGAGAGGGCAACAGAATTTTGTTTCCTACTCGACCATGATATAAGTGAAGGGCCTGTAAAATGACACGTGCCACTAGTGCTCTTACGATCTAATGAACATCCCGCATAGTCCGAATCAGAAAAACCATGTAGAATAAAGCAATCATTATGAGGATACCATAAGCCTTATCTAGACATTCTGATTAGATATCTAAAAAATGTATCACCGCTTTTAAATGTGATTCTTTTGGGTTAGCTTGAAATTTAGCACATAAGCAAACGGAGAACATAATATCGGGTCTAGATGCGTATAAATATAGCAATGAGCCTATCATCCCTCTATATAATGTTTGATCAATAGAAATACCGACTTCATCTTTTCCTAATTTTAGTGATGCACTCATTGGAGTATTAGCTTATTTTAGATTTTCAAATCCAAATCTTTTAAGAATATCATGAACATATTTAGTTTGACAAATAAATATACCATCTTGTTTTTGTGAGATTTGAAATCCTAGAAAATAAGTGAGTTCTCCTACCAAGCTCATTTCAAATTCATTTTTCATCACTAAAATTACTTCATTACATAACTCTTCATTAGTGGCTCCAAAAATGATATCATCAACATAAAGTTGCAATATAATCAAATCATTATCTACATGCTTAATGAAGAGTGTATTATCCGCACTTCCCATTTTATAATCGTGCTTTATCAAAAATAATGTCAATCTATCATACCAAGTACGTGGCGCTTGCTTTAATCCATAAAGCGCTTTTTCTAACTTATACACATGATTGGGAAATTTTTCACTCACAATACTGGGGGGTTGTTCTACATAAACTTCTGTTATAATCCCTAGACTTCTGTTCATTTTGAATACTGGGGGAGAATTTAATCATTATAAACTTCTGTCCTACCCTTGAACACATGAAGTCATTAATCATGTTTTAATCCCTAAACTATGTTTTAATCCCTAGACTTATGTTCTCTTAATCATTATAAACTTCTGTTTAATTCCTTGAATTTAATCTTTAAATCACGTTCATTTTGAATACGAATGCATAGTTTAGTAAATTCAAGGAATGCATCGGATTTGGAAGATAGAAACAATGTCCAACAAAATCTAGAATAATCATCAATTATTACAAAAGTATATTTTCTACCTCCTAGACTAGAAGTGCTAACCAGTCCAAATAAATCCATATGAATTAATTGAAGAGGTCTAGTGGTAGAAATTACATTTTTGCTTTTAAAAGAATTTTTTGAAAATTTTCCTTTTTGGCAAGGCGTACAAAGAGAAGACAAATTTCCATTAAGCATAAGTAATCCCTTAAATAATTTATCTTTTGATAATTTCAAAATAAGCTTGGTGCTAGAGTGACCAAGACGTCTATGTCATAGTTCTAATTCTTCATTTTTTGAAATAAAACATTTTAAAGAAGAATTTGAAAGATCATTAAAGGCAATCATATAAACATTATGCATCCTAGGTGCGGTTAGTATGACATCATTTGTTTTAGAATTTATAATTTTGCAAAGATTTGTAGATGATTCAAATAATACATTTAAGCCTATATCACATAATTGACTAATTGAAATTAAATTATGTTTTAAGCCATCTACAAATAAAACTTTTGAGATTGAAAAAGAATCGTTACCCACTGTGCCGATGCCCATGAACCTTCCTTTTCCGTTGTCACCATATGTCACCATCCCTCCTTTCTTCATCTCAAGGCTAAGGAACTTTGCTTTGTTTCCCGTCATGTGTTTAGAGCAACCGAGTCCAAATACCACACGTCTTATTTGTCCTTAGCCTGCCAACATACCTAAAAAGGAGTTGAGAGTAAAGATCCGGATACCCAAGAGGTTCCTCCCATAGAGTATGTGGAAACCTTAGGCACCCAGATTTGCTTTATAGCACTACCGCCCTTTTTCTTACAAGAGTTTGAGGTGTGTCCAAATAAATGGCATTTGACACACAATATAAAAGGGGATAAGACCCATGTTGGATCGGTCGGCGCCCTTAGAGGGGGGGGGGTGAATAAGGGTTTTCAACAAGTTAAGATTATATTTAGATAACTTTGAAATATTGCAAGATTAATACAATGAGAAATCAAGTAAAACAATAATGAAGAGACATGCTTTATTAATATCAAATAATGTTTTACAAAACTTGATTTCTATGACGCTGGAAATCGGAGGCGACTAATAAAAATCCTTTTTCATTTTCTATACCGACTTGTATCCCCACGAACCGGTTGGCTTTAGCCGATCTCTCCCCAGATACGGCCTCAAGACGCTCTAGCCAATCTATCCCCAGAAAGGCCTCGAGCACCCCCTAAACCTAGCCTAGATCTAGTCGCCAACACGAGGCGAATTTCAGCCCTAAGTCTACCCCAGACCTAGTCACCAACACGAGGCGATTTCACTACCGTTTACAAAGAAAGATAAATAAAATAATAAAACTTCCCTTAAGATGAACTTCTGAAGATGGAGGCGAAGATCCGCTGTAGAATCAGCGTTTGTAGAAGCGGACTTCGTTTGGATCCGGCGTGACGTAATCCTCCTTCAGAAGTTTGCAGAGCTTCGCTAGGAATTCAAGTTTCGGCCAAGATAGCCTCTGGAGTTATAGCACTGCCTCTCTCTCCTCAATGTCTCTATAAAACGAGAGGTGAGGGGTCCTTTATATAGCCCAAGCGCTACCGCCGGCGTTAGCGCTACCACCGGCGCTAGCCCGGATTAGGCAACGTTTTGCGCGGCAGAATCTCCCATCCGCGGTAACATCTTGCTCTATGCCTTATGTGCGTCACGCTACCGGCGGCGCTATCCGCTACCGCCAGGCGCTAGCATCCTTCTTAAATTGCTTCCGGAATGGCGCTAATCAACGCTATCGCCGGGCGTTATCGCTACCGCCGGCGATAGTGAGCTTGTTTGAATTTTGGCCTCAATTTTGGGGGCAGTCATCATGTGTACTCCTTGAGTCATGTGGTCCTAGTAAACCTGTACACTTGAACACACAAGATCAAATACACATAGGATTTGTTATTCTCAAACCTAGGAGATGCGGAAGACCATGTTCCAACAAACTCCCCCTTTTGATAATAACAAATCCATTAATGATAAATCAAAGCATTAATAAATAAGCATGATGAAACTCTACTTGTGTGTGTGTGTGTGAGATGACTTAGGATAATTATTGATTTTAACATTTAGAATTGCTCCCCCTAAATATATGCTCCCCCTATGTGAATGCTCCCCTAATATGTATGCTATCAACTTAATCAATCATGTTGGGTTTTTATTTTTATAGCGGATTATATTTTTATCATGTTAGTTCTCCCCCTTTTGCATTTTATCATGTTAGTTCTCCCCCTTTGTTATTAGCAAAAGTGGGTAGGGATGCATGCACCAAAGAAAAGTTGGATAATAAGATAAAGCATGATCGAGCTTTTGAGTGAGAAGGAAATGATAAGGAGTTTTAGAGCCACTTGTTAGAATAATTTTTGTATAAATATATCAGAGTTTTTAGTTTGAGCAAAAGTAATGATTTCCCCTTTATATAAGAGTTTTAAGCATAAAAATAGTGATTTCCAAGTAACCCATCTTCCCAGACAATACATCTACACCCTAGCCCGGTACTAAGTGACGGATGGGCATGAGGAGCTGCAAACATGTCGTAGGTTGGGGTGTTAGTCCCTTATGCAAACACTAGACAAAACTCAACCTAGCACTCTTTCCCCCCAGTGCCTCGCAAGGCCCCACTGGAACCCTCCCCGGTTAAGGACAAGACATGACTAGATAAGGTTATCTAATGTCTACAACCCTACGCCCCCGCTATGGTGAGAAATGAAGTCATGGATAATAATTATTGGAAACATTAAGCATTTAAATCTAATGGGAAGTTTCATAGCATATGGATTTTTATTAAAAAATAAAATACTCTTAGCTATATTGAAATTCATGAATGAATCAGAGTTTGAGCATTGCGGAAGAAAAAAGAAACATCATAATACTAAATAAGAGTTTAAGTTCAAAAAGGAGATGTTTTTGAGTTTCAAAATGAACGTTTTATAAAGATAAGAGTTGAAGCATTTTCGAATAAAGAAACAACATCCTTTTAGCAATTACAAGTAAGAGGTAAAATTTGATTTGAAATTCAATAATAAGAGGATGTTTTTATAAGCAATATTTTACTTGTTGGAGGAGTGTTTAGCATGAAAGTTTTCAGAGAAATAAATCAGAGTTTTTAGCATAAGAAATGATATGCGTGTTGGAACAACCAATATAAATTCTACCAAGCAAGTCTACCATTTGTTTTTAGAAAAATTGAGATTTTAGACTTGATATAAGCATGAAAGCACAAGGTAAAAATTATATGGTGATGATGCGAAAGACTTGTAGAAATACATGAAACATCTTATTTTAATCAAGGATAATCCATAAAAAGATATATGAGTTAATTTCAAATAGAAGATGTTTTATGTAAATCATGTTTCAATGAAAATCTTTTATGGTTGACAAAAAGTAACCAAGCATGAAATAATATTATCATAAAGAGATTACTATAATCTTATTTCAATTCACAGTTTCAAATCATACCAAACATTGTAGAAAGCATGCTAGGTTATCTAGTGCATTTCATAAATAAAGAGTGGCATAGAATTAGCGTTAGGATCCAATACTCATGAGAAGAAGTGTTATGGAAGATAATGATGTGCACATAAGTGTATTTTTGAGTATAGTATACGAGTGTTTTAATCAAAAAATACAAGAGATATGTAAAGTAGAAGCACAACAAAACACAAATAATTTTACTTCCACACACTTTAATGCACACAAAAAATGTACAACTACCAAGGTGCTTTGCACACACAATGCTCATTAAGACTTATCAGGGTGCAAAGTAGTGCTTGGGGGATCACAGATTTTAATTTTACTGTTTGAGACTAGTGATCCTGTGTACTTAAGAGTAACTGGTTTTTCTTATTTTGAAAGAAAGATATGGTTTGCACAAGACACTTTACTATTCTTTCCAAGGTGCTCAACCTCACAACGCTTGTTAAGACTTATCAGGAGGTTCAAGTAGTGCTTGGTGGAGTTATCTTTGTTATTTATTTTATGATTATTGTTTTGTACAAAGTTCTCGGAATACACTTGTTTTGCAAACCAATATAATTTATGAAAAAATATAACCACTTTTCTTATCTTTTACAAGTGCAAATAAAGGAGTGTAGGTAAGATACTTGTACAATTTTAGTTCATTGTACTAATACATAAACATACACAAGCATTCTTAAATTAAACCATATGTAGACAATGCCAAAAAGTGAGTGAATATCTATCATTATCAAACATAAAACATTTCTCATACTTAGAGGCATGCTAAGCTTAATCCTACACAACCTTTAACATATAATTGATGCACATATTAATAGATATATCTAAGCATGAAGAAAACAATGTTCAAAGTAGTTTGAGATGATAAATCGCAACATTATAGAAGTACTAAATAATATATTAAATCATGCTTGATTTTTACAATAAAGTCCATACAGTAAATTTTTGGATATTTTTGAAAAATAATCTTTATTTAAAGTTTGAACTTATAAAATTGATCTTGGACTTCCCGAGGACAACCTTGTGAGAGGTTCGCCCGGTACTAGGTGATATGATGGGATGATAGCCCAAATCATCTTTTCGCAAGATACAAGTAAAAAGTTAAGTTCAAAAATAACAATTTTTGATAAATTTTTTGTGTTATATTTTTGTATTTGATTTTTAAGAGAAAATAGGCTTTAAGCAAATGACAAAAAACAGAAAGCAAAACATATTTTTTTGTAATTTGAATTTTCTATTTTTGTATTTGATTTTTTAAAAATATAATAAAAGCAAAAATGCAGAAATGAATAGTACCCATAGATTAATATATTTTTAGGGATTTTTCAAAATTTTAAAATTACAGAAAAACGAACCTCGACGCTAGCGCCGGCGCTAGCGCTAGCGCGGGAAACAGTAAGTGATTTTTTAGGGTTTTGAAAATTTTGATGTTTGAACTTGATTAGGAGTCCCATTAGTAGTTTCATGCTGAATTTGCAGAATTTTTGGAAATGTTTTTGATGGTTAAAAATGAAGAAAATTGCATTTGTAAGCATGTTTTAACATGAAAGATTTAGGACATCTATCTCAAGTCGTAACAAACGAGATCTTGCATGATCTATAAGATAGATTATCATAATGTATGTGAATTCAAGTTTTCTAGACTTTTATCAATCTAATGTAGTTTGAAGAATGATAGGAAATGTAAGCACGAGAAGACATGAAGGAACAAATATGCATAATTTTAGTGATTTAGAAAATGATGTTCATGCAAAAGAATATCATGCACATTCATAAGCATTTTAGTCCAATGGAAACAATTTAAAGTCACATAGTTATTTTATCGTTCAATTTTATTTTATTTTACTTCGTAATTAATTCATTATGGTAATATGAGATAACTAGCATGAATAATATCTATTAGTTGATAATGCTAGACTAATGAGTTTGATTGCAATTGTTATACCACAAGATTAATTGAGATAATGTTGCATGTATTCAAGAGCGTGATTTAATATTTTTACATGGAATGAATCTATGATTTCATTGGATTTATTAATATAAAGTTGATTCTATGGTTTATAATCAAATGAGATACATGCAAGTCATACTTCATTAATTCATTCATGTACTTATTATGATCACCAATCAAATGTTAGAACTAAGTGGATCTTTTGTAATGTTTGAATTTAAAGATCTTTTGATATTACATAATTATGATGGTGAAGCATGTAGCACAAGTCATATTCAACAATTTTCAGAATATTTTAAAGAAAAATTGTGAGGTGAATAGTGAATATGAAAGAAGTGAGAAGCTATTTTTGGTTAGTTTGAAGAGTTATTGTAAATTTTCTCAGATATAAGGGCTATCATATTCATCACACAAGATAGGTAATAATCAACACATTGTGCATTTTAATTTTTTGTTTGCCTAAGCCCTTTATTATTTAAATTCATTTAAAATAATTTCATTAGTCTTGATAATAGTTTCAATATTTAATTAATAATGATAGTTCAAGACATTTAAGGGTAATGGATTTAAAAGGTAAAAATAAAACGAATAAGTAGATCACTAAACAAAATGATATGACTTTTCAAGATAAATAGAGTGATCATAGCATGATAGTTTAAGAAGAAACAAAAGAGAATAAACAAAAAGAAATTTAAGCAAATCATGAAGTAGAATAATGATATTTCATTTTTATTAGGTTTCTACTTCATGCAAATGATGGGATACTAATGAATAAGAGATTTAGGTATCCAAAGAGGACCGGGTGTGACGGTTCCTTTGGGTACCCAAATGCATCGTGTTTGCTTTTTGGGAGATATGATCGAATGGGCACTTTTGATTTGAGTTTGTGTTTCATTTTTAACTTTTGGCCGCCATTCAAACATTGGTTTAATATTAGTCTTATTTATCAATTTTAAGTTTGGAGAAACATGATTTTGAAAATAATGATGATTTGGTTTTTCAAAAACTTTTTGTTTCTTATTCCCATTATTTATATTTGTATTCAACTTGCTTTTAGATATTGCTTGATATTCTAAATTTGTATGTTGTGAATTTGTATTTACAATTTTCATAAGCAACTTGATTTTTTATTTTAATTCATCATTCTTTATCTTTAGATTATGCCTAGCTTTATTATAAGCTATTGTGCTATTTTTAAGAGTAGAGACGATAGAGTCAATATGATTTTGATACTCATTTCTAAACTCACTAAATGTTTGGTCCATCTCTTTGATCTCATTTTTATAATCTTTACACTTAGCACATTTAATTTTTAAAGAAGAATTTTTTAAACATAATTTTTCATTTTGTTCTTTTACTAAGATATGCTCCTTTTCAAGTTTCTTGTATTTTTCTACTAAGGAGCCATGGGTAGAACTAGATAAATTAGAATTTGATTCTTGATTAATTTTTGCTTTTAAATTTTTATTTTCTAAGCGCAAGAGTTTATTAGCATTTTTTAATTTCTTTATTTTGCGCTTTGTATTCTGTAGTAATTGTAATGAAGAGATAGAAGTACAAGCGATGAAGTTTGATTTCCTTACATTGCTTTTGGATGAGGGAGGATTTGAACATAATGTTCCTTTGTCTTCTTCTTGGCACTTCTCTTCCAAAAGTAAGATTTCTTCTTCTCTTTCCTTTGATGCGTGCTCCATTGATTCGTCATGAGGAGGGCATTCTTGATGATTTGTGCACGCTTGCATATTCTCCGATTCTTGCGATTGTTCTATACCTATAGATGGAGAATCGTACATTTCTTCAAGACATTGCCATACATTATATGCACTTGAAAAGCAATATATTAATTTGAAAATTTCATTAGATAGACCGCAAAACAAATAGTGTTTAGCTTTTGCATTTAATTGAAGTTCTTTTTTATTTGATTCATTTGCAGGTCTTGCTAATGCTAAATTCCAAACTTCGATGTCTAAAGTTTTAATAAATTTTTCAATTAAGATTTTCCATCCTTTATAATTTGTCCCTCAAGTGATTTTTCTTCTTCACAAAAATTTCCCCCACTAGTAGAAGCGAGATCATGAGACGCCATTATTCCCGGTTGTTAAGCCGATTGGAATAAAACCTGGCTCTGATACCACTTGTTGGATCGGTCGGCGTCCTTAGAGGGGGTGAATAAGGGTTTTCAACAAGTTAAGATTATATTTAGATAACTTTGAAATATTGCAAGATTAATACAATGAGAAATCAAGTAAAACAATAATAAAGAGACATGCTTTATTAATATCAAATAATTTTTTACAAACCTTGATTTCTATGACACTGGAAATCGGAGGCAACTAATAAAAATCCTTTTTCGTTTTCTATACCGACTCGTATCGCCACGAACTGGTTGGCTTTAGCCGATCTCTCCCCAGATACGACCTCAAGCCGCTCTAGCCAATCTATCCCCAGAAAGGCCTCGAGCACCCCCTAAACCTAGCCTAGATCTAGTCGCCAACACGAGGCGAATTTCAGCCCTAAGTCTACCCCAGACCTAGTCGCCAACACGAGGCGATTTCACTACCGTTTACAAAGAAAGATAAATAAAATAATAAAACTTCCCTTAAGATGAACTTCTGAAGATGGAGGCGAAGATCCGCTGTAGAATCAGCGTTTGTAGAAGCGGACTTCGTTTGGATCCGGCGTGACGTAATCCTCCTTCAGAAGTTTGCAGAGCTTCGCTAGGAATTCAAGTTTCGGCCAAGATAGCCTCTGGAGTTGTAGCACTGCCTCTCTCTCCTCAATGTCTCTATAAAACGAGAGGTGAGGGGTCCTTTATATAGCCCAAGCGCTACCGCGGGCGCTAGCGCTACCGCCGGCGCTAGCCCGGATTAGGCAACGTTTTGCGCGGCAGAATCTCCCATCCGCGGCAACCTCTTGCTCTATGCCTTATGTGCGTCACGCTACCGCCGGCGCTATCCGCTACCGCCAGGCGCTAGCATCCTTCTTAAATTGCTTCCGGAATGGCGCTAATCAACGCTATCGTCGGGCATTATCGCTACTGCCGGCGATAGTGAGCTTGTTCGAATTTTGGCCTCAATTTTGGGGGCATTCATCATGTGTACTCCTTGAGTCATGTGGACCTAGTAAACCTGCACACTTGAACACACAAGATCAAATACACATAGGATTTGTTATTCTCAAACCTAGGAGATGCGGAAGACCATGTTCCAACAACCCATTTTGAAGTTTTTGAGAAACTCTTGCTTAAAAATGAGATAACATTTGAATTTTTGAAATTATTAATAACAGAATTAGTGTTTCTGGAATTATAGCTAACGCCGGCGTTAGGAGTTAACGCCTGGCGATAGCTTCCAGAGCCATATCCAAGGCCATATTTGGCACTTCCATGGCATTGGTTGGCCAAGATCATGTCCAGAGATCTTTGCCCAACTCCAAACTCCTTAATCGCTAAATTTAAATCATGAATACGAGCTTTGAGAGCGGTGTTTTTTGTTACCAACATAACGCACCGATTCGCAAAACTCTTCTTTCTATCCTCTACTTGAGAAAGAGAGGTTTTTAAAGTTCTTTCTAAATCTCCCTTCTCCTTAGTTAGAAGTTCAATAGTGGAGTGGGATTTAGAAAGAGCTTCTTCAAGTTCTTTCACTCTTGCCAAGAAGTGATTGCACTCTTGGCAAGATACCTTTTTTTCCCTAATTGTTTAGATAAAATTTTTTTCTTTTAACAAAAGTTTATTTTCAGAATTTAGAAAATCAATATCTTTTAAACTTTTATCAAAGAATTTGCAAGTTTGTAAATACTCAATATTTAAATCATCATAAGAAGTAGGGAGAGTTACCTCAGTGTCGCTTTGGACACTGCTTTCATCCTCGGATTTCTTGTCACTTTTTCCCATAAGGCACATATTTGCCTCTTCTTCATCGCTAGTGGATGAGCCGCTTGAATCCTCGGAGGAGGAGTCATCCTATGTAGTCGCTTTTAGGAACTTCTTCTTCTCTTTTCCCTTGTGCCCTTTTTCTTTACGCTCTTTCATATATTTTGGGCACTGGCTCCGAATATGTCTGGTCTTTCTACAATGGTAGCACTCCGGTGGTGGTCGTTCATCATCGTCCTCGTCGCTACCTCTCTCTTTCTTCGATGAAGATCCCTTTTTGATGAAATATTTCCGGAAGGTGTTTCTCCTTTCCGGATTCTTCATGAACCTTTTGAACTTCTTCACAAAAAGGCTCTCCTCGTCCTCATCATCATCATCTCCATTTACCTACTTTTTTGACTTTAAGGCCAAACCCTTCTTCTTTGGCTCCAAGTTGTACTCTTGTTGTTGAATTTTGAGTTCAACCTCATGGGTCTTTAGGTTCCCAATGAGGCTCTCAATTTGGAGCTTCTTAAATCGTGCGACTCCGAGATAGCCGTCACCTTTGGATTGAACTTTGGAGGGAGAGACCTTAAAATTTTTCTCACCAAGTCGTCGTTGGAGAACACCTTTCCAAGTACTTTTGAGTAGTTGACGATCTTGGTGAACCTTGTGTACATTGAATCTACGTCTTCATCTGCCTCCATCCGGAATTTCTCATACTCGGATTCAAGTTGGAAGAGCTTTGAATCCTTAACCTGTGAAGTACCTTCATGAGTAATTTATAATAATTTCCATATATCATAAGCTGTTTCGCAAGCACAAGTTCTATTAAATTTCGTTCTATCCAAAGCACAAAATAACGCATTCATTGCTTTAGCGTTATTCTTACATCTCAACTTATCATTGTCATCCCATCTATCTCTATGTTTTTCCATAGTGACTTCTCCAACAACAAATGTTGGTGGATAGTAACTTTGTTTTACCATACCCCAAACGTCATTATCTAAAGCAGTTAAAAAACAGCGCATTCTAGTTTTCCGATAATTATAATCAGTTCCGTTAAATAGTGGAGGTCTACTAATCTCTTGACCCTCAACGAAAGCATGATCATTATGCGCCATTATTCCCGGTTGTGAAACCATTTTGGAATAACCTATCTCTGATACCAAGTGTTGGATCTGATGGCACCCTTAGAGAGGGGGTGAATAAGGGGTTTACTGTTTTTAGGATAAACAGACAGATTTTAGAATAACAGAAAAACTTTTTTGCTCTGTCGCTAACGCCTGGCGTTAAGAGTCAACGATGAGCGTTATCTCTCCAGGAAAAAAAGTATTTTTACAGAAATATTCAAAATGATTTTCTTTATGAAATACACTTCCAGAAAAATTAGATATATTGAAAAAGAATTTTATATTTCACAAAAATGATTACAAGGATAAAATTTTAATAACGCTTGAAATTGGAGGCGACAACTTAAAAATCACTTTCTGTTCCTTCACAGGTCCTTCTCCCAAGGACCGGTTGACTATAACCTATCTATCCCCAGATAAGGCCTCTAGCCACCCCATAGATCTACCCTTGACCTAGTCTCCACGAACAAGGCGGCGAATTACACCCTAAGCCGCACAAGGACCTAGTCGCCACACGCAAGGCGGCGAATTCACTACCGTTATAAGAAAATATAAAAAGATAAAGATAAAATCTGAACAAAAGACTCCCTAGAATGAAGAGCGCTGAAGGAGATGTTGAAGATACGCCATGACCACGTTGGAGTTGAATCAAGCGTCCTTCTTCAAATTTGTCGTTGGAAATTTCCTTCTCATTTTTGTTCCTCAATGTTGGTGTTGGGAGTTCTCTCTGAATTCGGAATGAAATGCTCTCTCAGATCTCTGGAATGAGGGCTTCAATACCTCTCTCTTGAGCAAACGAAATCAAGTCTTTAAATAGACACGGGAGCTAATTCCTGGCGTTAAGCGTTAGCGCCAGTACTAAGCATCATGTACCGCAGTTGCTGAGATCGTGCAAACCGTCGGGATCGTGGCAGATCGTGACTCAACGCGGGCGTTAAGAGTCAACGCTAGCGTTGTCTCTGGCTTCTCGACGGTTTCCTTCTCGACGGCATTTCATCCCAATGGATTCCTTCTCGATGTAAGTTAACGCAGGGCGTTAACTACTAATGCGGGGCATTAGCTCTCTTTTCAGAGAATCGTCATCAATCAGCATCTTGTTCATAGGGTTATATAACTATAGTACATGCACACTATAAACACAAGCAAGATCAAATACATAGTGTGATTTGTTATTTCTCAAACTAAGAGAAGCGGAACACAAGCTCCAACACACCCCGTTGAGGAAAATAGTGGATCGGGTCCTCCACTCCTAGGCCAGTATGACACCTCCCAGCCTAGACCTTACGTACGCCCCTAAGAACACACAGTGTATCTGTGTACAACTTGATACGACAATGCCTCTAAGTGAAACACTGAGCCTACCGCTCGCAGGACTAACCCGTCTTTCTAATATACCGAGCCTACCGCTCGCAGGACTAACCCGTCCTTCTAATATATCGAGTCTATCGCTCGCAGGACTTAACCCGTCCATCTAGTATACTGAGCCTACCGCTCTCAGGACTTAACCCGTCCTTCTACTATACCGAGCCTACCGCTCGCAGGACTTAACCCGTCCTTACTTGATCAATACTAATCCATCCCAAATTTGGGACAGTGATTGTCCTATCCAGTTCTTCTATTTAAACTACTCTTGTCTACCTTTTAGTTATGCCTAGAAGTTTATGGTGAATCCCGGACTTCCCGGGGGTTACCCGGTGAAGGGCTCACAACGGTACTAGGGGATGTGATGGTAGCTGAAGCCCAAATCCCCCTTTTAGGATATTTACTCTTCTTGGTGGCTACCCATTCTTATGTCCACTTTCTCTCTAATTGCTCTAAAATCCTATGATGGATTACCAATTTGACTCGCCAGACAAGTGTCGGTGATCAATTGAGCACCGAACCCTGCCTTCCCTAGTGACCGGCTATTTCTTTGTGTTATATCTCAATCAACAACATCTTTGTATATCAAGTAGAGTCGTGAAGAAGGAAGAATGTCGACGATATCACCGTAAAGTATATCTGTCGTGTACACTGATCAAGACGATATCATCTTGAAGGAGAAACATCGCCTTGAAAATTTTCAGAGCAGCATTTAATGCGCAGACATTCTTGGAAATGAATATTCAGGGTATGTGCACGTCGTCTATCTTGCGCACAAATCAAGGAGAAATAAATGATATATTCTCCACAGAATATAATCGTTGCACAGTATTTAAGAAAAAAAATTATTATTTCTATATTTTGCAAATTCCAAGGACGACTAATAATTATGATGGAGGAATTGCCAATTCTGCAAGACATTTTCAAATGGGAAATTGATTATGGAATAATCATTAAGGGAGTTTATGCAAAATTGTAGAAGCATATAAAAGAAGATAATTTTATCTACAGAGAAGGCTTACTCAGTATTCTCTCAAGTTTTATTCTCACACATATTTCCTGAAGAGAGAGAAAAGAATCAACAAAAAGAAGAAGTCTTCATTGCTGGTTTGTTGTGAAAATCTACATAAAATTCTAAAGAAAAGTTCATTGATCCACAAGATCTTTGGGCTTATTGTTACAAGAAGAAGAAGAAGAAGATCTGTGATTCAAAGCCTTCATTCTGAAGTCTTCTCTTCTACAACATCTTTGTATTACTTTGTAGGGCTCTTTGTGAGTCTGAGCTGGTAGGATCTAGTGATAGATCTGAGTTGGTAGGGTTCTTGGTGAACCTGAGTTTTGGTAGGATCTTGTTGAAGATCTGAGATTGTAAAACTTGTAAAGTCTGAGCCTTGTAGGGTTCTGTGTGAACCTGAGTTGTAAGATCTGATTATAGTGAAAAGATCTAAGTTTGAGAAGTTGCCTACTCTAGCACACTGTTAGATAGGTGGGAGGGACAGTAGACTACCACTAAACACATTGTCTAGTTGGGAACCACTATAAATTATTGTGTATTTTCTGTGATGCTTCTGTGTTGTGATAGATAAACACTTAAATAGCAAAGAAATCTAAAAACACCTAATCACCCCCTCTAGCTGTAGTTTATAGACAACCCATAATCTTTCACACTTTTATGCTCAAAACTAATATTTATTTTCTTGGCGGCTGTCATAATTGTTGTCATGCCAAACATACATTTAATGATGGTGGCATTTTTCTCCAAACTCACCGGCGAGAAAACGCCGCACCAAACCGAGCCAGAGATACACGTTGATTATAATCTAACAAAAAGTAATAAGTAGCAGCATGCCCATTAGTTTGAAGGCCTAGAAAAAGAATACAGTTTGACATAAGTTTCAAGTACCTGGGAAAGAAGTATATCTCGGCACTGGAAACTAGATATGAAACCTTACCGCAATGGGATTTTAATATCATCATATTAAGTCTTCGTTATCACCAACTGCTTTGCCACTCCCAGCATTCTTGATATGTGATGATGGGATTCATTATCCCCTTTTCTATGAGCTGCTCTCTATATCAAAAAAATATCCAATCACATATTGAGCTCTTCTGTGAGTAGAAGATATCTTGGCTTCAAGATTTAATGGCTCAGAATAATAGCAAGTGATCACCTTAATTTTATATTATTCATGCATGGCACAAACTACAGTTTTCTCAAAGATTTGTGGGAGGAGTTCCAGGAACTTCTGCTAAGTAGGTGGCTAGTTCAAGATACATGATTAAGCCTTCGCATTCAACCTCCTTGTTTGTTTGCAGCTAAGAGAGACCATAGAAGTAATACAGTATTCCTCCTCCAAAAGACACAAAGAAGAGTCAATTATATAATACATCTTTCTGTCTTTCGTTCATTCACTAATGGATAATTTGTCTCCTTCAGACATAAGACTAATATTATTATTTTTCGATGTTTACTTCATATTCATGATATTTTGCGAAATCACATTTTCTACGACATAAAAAACAGACACAATGAAAATGTCACAAACTTCTACAACATATTCTTATAAGCATACTACAATATAATCATAGAAACACACAATATATCAAGCATGAAAGCTGTGAACTTTACATGATAATTATAGGCCAGTGTTCATTAATGCCAGCACATATTTGAGTATACCATCCTTAATTATATTGGCCCCAAATCCTTCCCATCTCTGAATGTATTGATCTGAAACCACTGGCTATCACCATCAGAAGCACTCTCACCCTTGCTGAAACTTTGGCAAGGGTTGGTGACGATGGTTCCGCTATCATCAACATCCAAGCAAACCGCAGTTCCATCATCCAGGTTCATCGAAAAATGCGTTTTGCCTGAATCTGAGACTATATTCCATTGTGAATCCGAGACGCTGCACAAAATGCTGAGCTCGGCGGGAAGAGAAGGTCCAACTGCTTTCAGACAGTAATATGTTCCAACAACTGTCAAGAACTTCTGGGGAGTGTAGTTCCAGGAATCAGATTGTGTGCAGGGTGCGAGAGTCAGGGGATTCCCGTAGCCGTGCCTAAAGATGCAGGAGTTCGATGGCGGGTGAAAGATTTTGTGCTGCGGGCGGCCAAGGGCTTTGATTTCATCATCACCTGTGATTGAAAGAAAATTTGGGGTGCGGTTTATTTTCAAAGAAACACTTAAAGAAGTTGGTAAATCCTCCACCTTTTTTTGGTATGATGTAGAAAGAACAAACCATGGGTATGCTTGATTTGAAGGAATAATATTTCATTTCATCTCTTTTAATTCTTCCTAATTAAAGAGAGACTAAATATCTCAATAGAATTAGGTAATGCAAACATATTGAACCTCCAGTTCATATGGTCTGGTTACAATGTTAATGCACTTACAAAATATTGGGTTTAGTCCCAAATCAGATATTAAAAAAACAATTGGTGTAGAAATATCAAGTAGTTCACCAATCAACATCACTATTGGCTAAAGTTTTTTGGTTGAAAATGAGCTTGACCACAATTGTAGTTGCCCAAACTCCAGCTCCCCTTTGTTTTATACTCTCAAACAAGGGGTTCATAGTCGATGTTTCAACTCATATTGAACGATTTCTGAAGTTTGTCGATCACATGTGCTTGTCTGGGTGCTTCCTACCATGCTTAGCGAGATTCAAGAGGGGGCGATTCTTCTAACAGATCAACATGGTCGAGTGAATTTTTTGTACATGATACTTGATGATGTTAAAAACATATATTTTGATTGATGACAATATAAATAGCTCTCACGTAAAAAGGAGACAACAGAGACAGGTGAGAATAGCGAATTTTGTCCCATAACAACTAAATCAAAATTATGTTGCCATAAAAGAATTTTGGTTGTGATCAGTTTGATCATGGCCAACATTAGCCTCCCTTTAGTTTCACACTTAGCAATATGTGTAAGATAAATATGATCACGGGGAAACCAAAGAAGTCATTGACAACTAAACTGTATGAAACATAAATGAGATTGTTAAGAGGAAACTCAATTTAGAATCTTCTCTCTTTCTAATAGAGAAGATGATCTAATACACATATTGAATGATGTAAACACTAATGGATACTCTCTCCACGCGTGAACAAGCATAATGATAATAAATAAATAATTAAAAATAGGCGGGTTTGCAAAGTGCATCTGGTAATCACCACAACATCACGCAATTATTCGTGCATCTGCATGTAGTTTGCGTGTGCTGAGTCCACGAATCACACACTAACTCAAAGCACAAAGGGATAAGGATATATAAACACATGATTTATCCTTCTCCTGCGCATTCTCAGATTGAACCGCATTCTCAGAAAACAAATTGAAACAATAATGATTTGATGTGCAGAGAGAAAATCCTAGGTAAAATCAAGATTCAACAATTGCAATAAATAGTTTCAGCATATAGTTTCAGCATACTTAAGCATTAAGTTCAATATCAAGGCTAGCAATTACTCAATTTTTTCTCAAGATTGAATAAAGCTCAATTTTTTTCACATGAAAGAGATTATGATGCTGATATAATCCAAAAAGAACTGCAAAATGGTGGATTTGCCCTCTTTATAATAGAAAAAAAAAACTCGGGAGATCACATAGGGCATGCAAATGATTTGCAGGGTGAAAATCAAACTATAAAGGCATTTTAAGAGAAGGATTCAGCTAATTTGCTTGCTATTCCAGCAATGGAATCAAGGGGATTCAGAACCGGTTCAATTAAGCTTCAGAAAAGAAAATCAATGCACATAATTACTATATTTAATAAACGAAGATGGTGCATACAAAAAGATTTAACAGTAAACCTCGTGGAAAGGAAGAGGCCAAAGCAGTATGAGATTGAAGCAGTAGCAGCTGCAAGAGGAGAAGGTAAAGCGTACGACGATCCATTTTTAGGGATTTGGGGATAAAATGGACTGGGACGATTTATCTTCTATTTATAAAGAAGAGGAGATAGTAATGTCTGTTGCGCTTGCCTGAAGCGGCCGGCGACACAAAGAAAAGCAGTGGAGTGACGTTTCGATTTTTCTACTAAACCAATTATTTGTTTCGCTTATTTTTATTTTATTTTTTGGTTTTCATATAGAAATACTTAGGTGGGTTTGTTTATTGGCACCGCTATCAAGAAAATAAATTAATTTCGAGCATGAAATGCATTAATTTTTTAGGTGAGGTCGGGCGTTCGAATGACGGTTCATGACCACCACGTTCACGACCGACACCACCGCGCCAAACGAAGCCTTACGCGGGGATTTCGTGAAGATCTTGCAAAGAAGAGAAGACTTACTTTTTTGGAGCGTTTCACGTTTGCTTTCACGTAACTTTCAGCTTTTGCTAGTCTTTAAAAACAAATCATTATATAGATTCCCACATGCTTCTCTTGAGTGCAAAGGCTGTGCCCGTGTTCAATAAGGGCTCTTGCTGCTCTCAATCCTCCGTGCATGATAGGAGATCAAGCGACGACGAAATGGGGGACTGCGTGCAGTGTGACTCCTATCGGGCACGGGCGAAGCCCGTGCGCCCAAGAGCAGTCAAGCACCAGCGAAGCCCTTGCGGAGACTCGATGTATACCACCTTGCCTTGCGCGGAGGTACACATGTTGCTCTCATCCCCATGTGCACAATGGGGCTACATCGTGAATGTCTTATCGCTTGCGGGGATGCAAACGGCAAACATATTGGCACGGCTGGCACAAAGATATTATGTGTTAAAGCAATAGTATATTATGGGACAATAGAAATGGGAGACTGTGATTGGAGGGACTCTTGTCAAGGTCAAAACCCGTTCACCCAAGAGCAATCAAACACAAGAGAAGTTGCATTCATGATTGTAGTTATGTGTCACCAAATGGATTAAACTGTGTTCGTGTTCGTGACAACACAAAAAACACCGTTTTTCCAAACATCGCAACTGCATTCATGATTGTAGTTTCCAACCACTACATTCATGACCATACAATTCATGCACTCATGGCACATACTCAAGTCCTTACATTTAACAGGTATGACAGCAGTATTTCCTAATACTGACCCAACAACCACTACACCATATTCAAATCATGGGTGTGGGCATCATGAGGATAGTCCCTTGGCCTTCGTGGCAGCATTACATATGAAGACCCTACACCTCAAACATAATTATCCAATTCGTATAAGTCGGCATTGTGTTTAAAGAACCAACCTTTGCGGTGGTATTACACAATGTCCCAAGCCTCGCTACATTATAAATATAATTACTTATGTGGCAATGCATGAAGACCCAACCTAAGGAGGCATCATACCCAGACCCTACGACTCTAGTACAATTATCTATTTCATACCAAGAGAAATTGAGTATAATGACTCAACCTTCACAGTGGCATTGCACACAATATCCCAAACCCTCGTTACATCATTAACACGATTACATGTGTGGCAACACACGAAGACTCAGTCTATGGCTGCATCATACGCAAACCCGAAAGTCATGATATGTCAAACGACCTATTTATTAGCTTACGCTTCCTCATGGCATCATAATCAAACCATACGAACATGAGTACTATCATCCATGTTCCAACGACCTATTTATTATCTTACGCTTCCTCATGGCATCATAAACAACCACTGCGTTCATGACCGCCACCACCGCCCCAAACAAACCCTTAATATAAACCATAGGATGGTGAATATTTGAGGTACCGTCACTATCAGTGCTCGGCGAATCTCATACACGAATGCTCATATCACTAAAAAATTATATTTAGTTATTTAAATATTGTTGCAGGTCGCTCGGGCGCTTTGGTAGACCGGTTGAATTGAACCACCTTAGCTCGAAAGCGAACCGAGCGCGCAAACAGTCAATTAGAGATTCGTTGAATACACTGAGACTTTTTAACGTGGAAAACACGGAAAGGGTAAAAAACCACGCGGTCGGAGCTGTGCCGACCAAACTTCCACTATCTTCTGGCGGGTTAAATTAGAGACTTAGAACTTGAGCGCGACAGGCCGCTGCTCGTTACAATAATAGAGAGAGAGAGAGGGAGAGAGTTCCGAGGGTGACAGGCCACCTCCAGAAAAATTAAGTCTTTTTCCTTCTGAGAACTGCTGGGAATGAAAGTGAGAATGCTCCGGCGAACAAAAGTGAGAATGTTGAGTCGCCTTTCGGGACGAAGGAAATCTTCAAGTCCACGAAGGAGATCTTCATGCGCCGAATGAGAATTCCGTGAAAGTCTGCAAGAAGCTCTCCCGGGTCCAGAAGGCAAGGTCCCCTCAAATGAAGGTTCTGGGCTCCTTTTATAGCTTTGGCCGGGGGTAGCCCGGTAATTTTGCCGTCGTAACCACCATAACCACCTGGCGGACGAATCACATTTTTTGGTTCGGAGCACACGGATCGCCATTTTCGTAAATGATCGTCTTGCCCTCGGGCAGTTCGGGCAGTTTGGGCAGTTCGGGCAGCTTTGTTGAAGACGGAAAAGGCGACAAGCCGTTCCTGCAATCTGAGAAACTAGAAAGACAAAATGTGAGCATGCTAGAAGGACAAAAAGTGAGCGTGCCCGAAATGTGAAAGTGCTCTGAGCGCGCTCAGGAGTGTTCTGAGCGCGTAACGAACGGAGAATTGCTCCGAACGAAGTCCGGAGCCCGAAAGCGGGCGGCGAGCTGGAAGAGGGGGGACTCACCCCAACCTTGCTACGGGGGAGAGCGGTTCGACCGCACCTAAAGGCGGGCGCGGCGCGGGCGCACCTGACGGAGGGGCGCGGATTTGCTTGGCCGCACCCTAAGGGGGGTGCGGCTTGGCCGCACCCCACATGGGGTGCGGCTTGGCTCGGCCGCACCCAAGGGGGTGCGGCTTGTCCGCACCCCTCATGGGGTGCGGTTTGGCCGCACCCCAAGGGCTTGCGGCTTGGCCGCACCCCACATGGGGTGCGGGTTGGGCGCACCCCATGGGGGTGCGGCTTGGCCCCACCCCAAGGGTGTGTGGCTTGGTCGCACCCTTCGTTTTGTGCGTGTTTGCGTGTTGGCGGCGAAAATGGCGGCTTCGGTTTCTTCAACTTGGGCGATCATGCGTTGACCGTTGACCCCACCTCCCGTTAGTGGAGTTTTTCCTAGACGTACCCCAAGTTCCTCTACGGATATATAACATAAGCCCCCCAAACCTTCGGAGTCCGGACTTTTGCGCGGAGGAGTTCAGAGGTTTCGATTTTTCTGTGGCGGCTTTGATCATTGCTTTCTTTGCGGTGCCTTGGGTAGGAATTGCTGTAGGAGGATGAGCGTACGATTGCTTTTGACTTCTTGTTCTTTTTAGGCGTATCTCATTTTGCGCTGCGTTGTGATAGCGTTCTCGTGGCCCCGCTGCCCTGGTTGTTGTCGAAGTGTCGATTTGAGGGAAGATGCTTCAAGTTGGCCGGCGAAGGGTGTTCGTACTTTGAGATTGTTGCTGGCTTGTTGTTTAGCGTTGATACCCGAACCGTTTGATGGCCTTTTACAAGATAACGGCTGAGTCTGCGCGGGTTCGAGCCTGCGGGCTTTTCATAATAATAATAAGAAATTAGTTTGCGCGAGTCTGAGCTCGCAGATTTTACATAATATAGGCTTGACCGGTGAATAGAGGGTGTATTCAAACCGAGGGAGAACGTAAGGGGGGTAGGCCCCTACGATGCCGGGACTTGACGGCGGAGGAGAAGGGCGAAACTTCAATCGACGACAGTGCTAAATCCCCGGGGCAGGGCCCCAAAGTGGCCGGTAAATTGCTGGTGTATTCAAACCGGGGGCGAACGTAAGGGGGGCAGGACCCTACGATGTCGGGACTCTACGGTGGAGGAGAAGGGCGAACCTTCAATCGACGGCGGTGCGAAGTCCCCAGGGCAGGGCCCCGAGATGGCCGGTGAATAGCTGGTGTATTCAAACCGGGGGCGAACGTAAAGGGGGCAGGCCCCTACGACGCCGGGACTCTATGGCGGAGGAGAAAGACGAACCTTCAATCGACCGCGGTGCGAAGTCCTCGGGGCAGGGCCCTGAGATGGCCGGTGAATAGCTGGTGTATTCAAAGTGGGTGCGAACGTAAGGAGGGCAGGCCCCTACGACGTCGGGACTCTACGGCGGAGGAGAAGGGAGAACCTTCAATCGACGGCGGTGTGAAGTCCCTGGGGCAGGGCCCCGAAATAAAGATCTTTCTTAATTGAATATAAGTGTCAAAGCATATACATTTTTTATAGTAAAAAATTGTTTTGCGCATAGTTTTTGCAATACAAGATAAGTTCACACGGGCCTGAGCTCGTGGCTTTGCATACAATACATAATATAAGATAAGTTTGCACGAGTCTGAGCTCGCGGCTTTGCATACAACACATAATATAAGATAAGTTTGCACGAGTCTGAGCTCGCGGCTTTGCATACAACACATAATATAAGATAAGTTTGCACGAGTCTGAGCTCGCGGCTTTCTACGTGATAGAAGACTTGATGTTACCGATAGAAGCGGCGCAGGTTCTGGGCGTTCCAGGTGCGTGGTAGAGTCTTTCCTTCCGCTGTTCTGAGCCTGTATGTTCCGGGTTTTACGACCGCAGTGACAACGTATGGACCTTCCCAAGTGGGTGAGAGTTTATCTCCTTGGGGGCCCTTTCCGGCCGCCTCGATGCTGCGTAGGACGAGATCTCCTACGTTGATTGGTCTGGGCTTCACCCTTCTGTCATAGAGTCGGGCTACGCGCCTTTGGTAAGAGGCGGCATGCTGGGCGGCGTCATCCCGGACTTCGGGGATTACGTCGAGGTTTTCCCGAAGCATCCCGTCATTCTTGCTGGGATCGAAGGTTAGCACTCGAGTGCTCGGAATGCCGATGTCGATGAGGATGACAGCTTCAGTACCGTAACTGAGGTTATATGGCGTCTCTCCTGTGGGAGTCCCCTCTGTTGTTCGATATGCCCATAGTACGTTTGGAAGTGCGTCCACCCATTGTCCCCCAGCTTCTTCCAGGCGCGTCTTCAACCCTTTGAGGATGGTGCGGTTCGTAACTTCTACTTGCCGGTTGGTTTGCGGATGTGCTACGGCAGTATGACGAAGGTTGATTTTCAGGTCCTCGCACATCTTAGTGAAGGACTTCCCGGTGAACTGAGTGTCGTTATCGGCAGTGATTGTTGTTGGGATACCGAAGCGGCAGACGATGTTCTTCCAGACAAATTGTTTAGCATTCTCTTCTGTGATTATGGCTAAGGGCTCCGCTTCTATCCACTTGGTGAAGAAATCGATGGCTAGGATGATGAACTTCCTCTGCCCGGAAGCCAGAGGTAGGGGGCTGAGGAGGTCGATTCCCCATTGCGCGAACGGCCATGCACTTTGGAGTGTGGAGAGCGCGACTGGGGGCTGATGAGGCACGTTGGCATGCAGCTGACAGCTTCTGCACTTTTGGACCAGCTCGGTTGCGTCCCTCTTCATTGTTGGCCAATAGAAGCCTTGGCGTAGTATCTTTTATGCCAACACCTTTCCTCCTAGATGCTCTCCGCAGACTCCCCCGTGCACTTCTCTGAGGGCATAGTCTGACTCGCCCGCCGGTAGGCATTTTAGATATGGTCCTGAGAACGCCCGCTTGTAGAGCTCCCCATCCACGATAGTGAATGATGCCGCCCGCATCCGTAATCTTCGTGCTTCTAGGCGGTCTTCAGGGAGGTGTCCGTGCTCGAGGTAAGCTCCTAAGGGGGTCATCCAGGATGACTCTTCCTGGTGGATGGTTGCGATCTCCCACGGCCCTTGAATACTCGGAATCACGATCTCTTCTATTCGGCGTCTTCGAGACTGGTAGCTGGAGGGTGAAGTGGAGAGCTTGGATAGAGCATCTGCCGTGGAATTCTGCTCCCAGGGAATGTGCAGAATTTGATATGACGGGATCTTCTGGAGGAGTAGTTTGTGAATGCGAGGTATTTCGCCATCTGGTCGCTCCTGGCCTCATAGTCTCCTTCGACTTGTGAGACTACGAGTTGAGAGTCTGCATAGATCGTTAGGTTCTCTGCTTTGCAATCGATGGCGAGTCGGAGACCGGCGATCAGCGCCTCGTACTCTGCAATGTTGTTTGTCGCGGGGAATTTTAACCAGAGGCCGTAATCCAAGGTGATCTCATCGGGACTTATGAGGAGCAGTCCCGCTCCAGCCCCTTCAGCTCCTGAGGCACCGTCGACATAGAGAGTCCAACGGGGGCTAGTGGTGTCTTCGACAGGAGCTGCTTCTGGAGGGATGGTGTACTCTACAACAAAGTCGGCGAGTACTTGTGACTTTATGTCTGGTCGGGTCAGGAATTGGATGTCCAACTCGCTGAGTTCTACGACCCACTTTACTAGTCTTCCCGAGACTTCTGGTTTCTGAAGGATTGCTCGTAACGGGAGGTGAGTCAACACTTTCACTGTATGAGCCTGGAAGTAGGGCTGAAGCTTTCTGGCGGAGAAGACGAGGGTTAGGGTTGTCTTGTCTGCTGCCGGGTATCTGGTTTCGGTGTCGGTGAGGACCTTGCTGAGGTAGTAGATTGGTCGTTGCACCCCTCCTTCGTCTTTCACGAGTACCGAGCTGAGAGCCGTAGGTGAGACTACTAGGTACAAGAACAGAGTTTCTCCGGGGACGGGTTTTGGTAGAAGCGGTGGCGAAGCTAGGTACTGTTTGAGAAGTTCGAAGGCCGCCTGGCACTTGTCAGTCCACTAGAACCCATAGTGGCGCGCTCCCCGAAGAATTTTGAAGAAAGGGAGGTACTTGTCTCCTATCTGCGACAAGAACTAAGATAACGCGGCGATCCTCCCGTTCAGACGTTGCACTTCCTTAATTGAACGAGGTGGTGACATATCCTCCAACGCCTTGATCTTCTCGGGGTTAGCCTCAATCCCCCGATGGGTTACCATGAAACCCAAGAACTTTCCCGCCGTCACACCAAATGCGCATTTGCTGGGGTTGAGCCGCATCTGGAAGCAACGGAGAAGCTGAAAGCACTTTCCCAAGTCTCTCAAGTGGTCGCAACGGTGGACGCTTTTGACTAACATGTCGTCCACGTATACCTCCATCGTTTCTCCAATGAGGTTCTTGAAGACCTTGTTCATCAGTCTCTGATAGGTGGCTCCGGCGTTCTTAAGGCCGAACGACATCACTTTGTAGCAGTAGACTCCTTTGTCGATGTAGAAGGCGGTATGTTCCTCGTCCGCGGGGTGCATCCTTATTTGGTTGTAGCCGGAATAAGCATCCATGAAGCTAAGTAGCTCGTGGTCGGCCATCGCGTCGACAAGCTGGTCAATCCTCGGGAGGGGGAAGCTATCTTTTGGGCATGCCTGGTTTAGGTTGTTGTAGTCGACGCACATTCTCCACTTCCCCGAGGCCTTTTTTACCATGACCACGTTGGCGAGCCACGTGGGATATTCTGCTTTGCATATGAATCGTGCCTCCAGGAGTTTAGCTACTTCTTCTTCGATCGCCTTCAACCGCCCGGGGGCAAAGTTCCTCTTCTTTTGAACTACAGGCCTGCAGACGGGGTTGATGTTTAGAGAGTGATAAATGACTTCGGGATCTACCCCGGGCATGTCTTCTGGGCTCCAAGCAAAAATGTCTTCGTTCTCTTGTAGGAAGGTTGTGAACTCTTCCCGTTCCTCTTGTGACAAGAGCGACCCGACCTGAACAGTCCGAGTTGGGTCTTGTTGTAGAGCGGTACATCTACTAGTCCTTCGACGGGCGCTCCTCGCTGCAGAGTAGCTTCGTCTCGCAGGTCGAAGTTATTGATGTTGAGAGCGGTTACCTTTGCTGGTTGAGCTTGCTTCAGATAGTAGGTTCGGGCTGCCTCCTGGTTCCCTCTTACGACCCCTATGCCAGCGACAGTCGGGAACTTCATAGCCAGATGCGAAATAGATGAGACTGCTCCAAAGATAGACTGGAGCGGTCTCCCAAAGATGACATTATATGCGGAAGTGGATTCCACCACCACGAACTGGATGTTGTATGTTGTCTGTCTTGGAAACTCGCCCAATGTGACTGGGAGAGTGATCATGCCTTGAACAGTGACAGGTCTATTGTCGAAGCCGTAGACGGGCCCGGCTGCAGGGCTGAGCCGATCCTTTGTGAGCTTCATACTTTGCAAAGTAGAAAGGAACAGAACATCAACTGAGCTTCCGTTATCGACCAATATCCTCTTCACGTTAAAGCAATGGTCCCCGATCCCTGCGCTGATTACGAGGGGATCTTGGTGCAGTAGTCGTAATCCTTGCAGGTCTTCTTCCCCGAAAGCGATCGTAATGTCCTGTTTGAGTTTCTTGTCTTCGTGGTCTCTCGGGGGTTTCGCAATTGAGAGGATTTGCGCCGCTAGGACGGGAGGTCCAGCGATCGTTTTGATTTCTCCCACCATCGGCCTTCCTGAAAGAATATTAGGTTTGTAGTCAAAATCACCTAGAGGGGGTGGGGGGTGAATAGGTTCCTTTTCAATTTTCCACTAAGTACCTTAACTTATTTCTGATTTCTGGTTTAAGCAAAAAATCAAACACACAAAAAGCACACAAGTATGTATAGAGGTTCCTCAAGATAGGGTGTCTTGAGTAGTCCTCTTTCCCCCTTCACCTTTCTAACAATGTGTTAGACAAGGCCAACTCCTCCAAACTCGGCTCAAAGAGCTTACAACACAAGTTCCTTAGAACTTCTCAGATCAAGGATGATCCTACCTCAGGACAGAGGTCCCCACAACTCAGAGCTATCACGAGCTCCTACCTCAGGCACATCAACGCTATAACTCAGATCAGCTCCTGATCCTACAGCTCAGACCTTAGCAGGTTCTACAACTCATACCACAACATGTCCTATCTCAGGCTAAACAACCCTACCTCAAATCAGCTCCTGATCCTACACTCAGGCCTTCAGCCCTACAACTCAGAACCCCCAGGTTCTTACAAACTCAGACCAAATGTTTTTACAGCTCAGGCAAAATGCCCTACAGAAAAATGATTTAGAAATTTATTACAGCAGAGTTACTCTCCTGTATATCCTGCACAACCTGTGCTTCCTATAGCTGAAGATGTTGATTACAACCACAACTTGATCTTCCTCTTCAATAGAGTGATGGAAGATCACCTTGCCCCTTCTGGTGGAGGATCTATCTTCTTCTCTCGGTTTCTTCTTCTCTTTCAGGGAGCAGAAAGAAAGTCGAGAGCAGCAGCCGTCAATGGCGAATGGAGATTTTGCACGCAATCGGCCGGGGCATTGAAAATGCCCTAACACTTTCTTTTATACTTCTTTTCATCTTCAACGGCTCTAATTTATCTCCCAAAAAGTATGGGAGAGATCGGTGGTCCCCTGTAGCTTTTCTGCAACTTGCCCTAGGCGCAGGTCCCGCTGCCCTACTTTTCCGTAGAGAAGGTTTGCGCTCGATGAACGCGCTGCACTCTGCGTTCGACGAACTTGTCAAACTCTACGTTCGACGATCTTATTAAACTCTGCGTTCGATGATCTTGCCAAGCTCTCAGCTGTTTCTTCAATATCGTCTCAGCGGTCGATGAACAGTGTTCTGTGTTCGACGAACGACACTCTACGTTCGACGAACACGCCAACTCTCAGCTGTTTCTTCAATCTCGACTCAGCGGTCGACAAATAGTGTTCTGTGTTCGACGAACGACACTCTGCGTTCGACGAACACGCCTTTTGTGTCTTCTCAACGGCTCCTTCTTTGGTCTCGTCTCAGCGGTCGAAGAACTTAGTCCTGCGTTCGATGAACGACATTCTGCGTTCGACGAACACGCTGATTCTCAGCGTTTAATGAACTTATCAGTGGAGACACCTTCTTCTCAGCGGATCTGCTAAGACGGCTCCTCGTCTCAGCGGTTTTGACCCTTCATCTCAGCGATTCTGCTGAGACAAATCTTCATCTCTTTGTAGATGATTTCTTCACAACTAAGGGCGTATTTGGCCCTTTCTTTTGAGTCACCTGTACCTGTATATTCTACACAAGTATAGCTTTATCAAATACAATATGTCCTTAGCATTGAGAGTGATGCCTCTTCAAATCAAGGTAATATTGAGGGCAATATACCCAATAATCTCCCCCTATTTGAAGAAGGTAGAACATTCCCAATGCTAAGGTACATTAACAGCAAAAACATATCAAAAAAATTGATCTGTAGCATGGGCCCTAATACCCTAGGCATATGCTCTATCTAGCATTGGCTTATCCTAAGCATTGGCACTGGCCCTATGTAACATCCTGCCAGTACGAAGAGTATAACAGCAGGTCCGGCCGGGACCCCACACCATACAAACCACACTAGCTAGGAGTTAAAAGGTGATAACCAGAAAAGTAACAACTAAACGAGAGTACAAAACGTAAGCGAAAGCATTAATTAAACCATTCAAATAAAACTGTCCACTATCATAGGAATGTATCCTGAATAAGAGTTACGGCCTTAAGGCCTTACATTCATCCAATGCACAAAACTCCAAAAGCATACATCAGCACGCAGGCCGGCCATACATGAATAACAGGAAAAGGGCTGGCCTTCGAGGGCCAACATTGCAAAGGGCCATCGCCCGCTATTTGCCGCTAGGTTCACCTGCACCTGCATAAGGACATTCCACCAAGCGGTGGCAAACAAAGTAACGGTCAACACAGCTGACCAAATTATAACGACCCCACCCCTTTTCCGGGGCGGCGGAGCTTCTACCCTGCAAGCAAGCCATAATAACACAAGTACTAAATATAAAGAAAGTGCAAACTACACAAGGTGAGGTTTCAAGCACAATCAATCTTCTAGGTTGAGCATCAAAAGAGAGGGGAACCTAGGTATGCACATGATGTTGGTTGGGTTCACCCGAAGGTTCCCCACAACCGCCTAAGCAATCGCAAGAGGCTAATCATAACATCCATTTCATAAAACACTCCACCGTAAGGGCCACAACCTTGGGTGGAAACAAGAGCTTTTGGTCGGTCTAGGTATGACACCTTCCACGACCTCTCCCATGATCACACGGCTTTCTTGAGGAAGGGACCTCTTACCGATCTGCATGGAAACGGATTCGGTTTAGCTTTGCCCGTGCTCTAATCGTCGCGATCTATCGCACGACGCGGGTACGGCTTCGCCTCGGCCCGTAAAGGTTTAGCACTTTCAAGTGCTACACTAATTATACGCTACGCACCTAACCCTTTCACAAGGATCTAGGTTTCACGAATACTCAACAAGGGAGGTGCAATACGCTCCGCATCAATTTCGTGGTGAAGGTTTGCCTTCAACCAATCTCAAAGCATGGGGCTTTCGTTAGCATCTTCACAAGACGCCTATACTTATTTCCCGCACTACTATAGATGATTTCACGGAGTCATTCTCCGGCACGCATTCTAGGCCTAACCTAAATGCAACGTCGCAAATCAAGCATCACCGATTCGGGCTCACGGCCACGAATAGGCTTCACACAAAATGCCTAAATCCGCACGACTACCGGATTTTCTACATGCAATAATGCCGGGGACGGACACAATCTACCGGAGTTCCGAAGAACTTGAGGAAATCCTACACTTCACCCATTTGGTGAAAGGGGTTATTGTGTTCTTATGCTGTTTGCAGCGAGCTCAGTGATCAGGCGACCTTCAGCGGTTAGGCGGTCTGAGTTGCGGTCTGGCGACAGCTTCAGTTCTTTGTTCCAATAAGCTCCAGTCGTGCGGTCTGAGGTGCGGTCTTGCAGTACTGGCAGTCTGTCTGGTTTCTGTTCGTGCGATCTCAGAGTGGGCCGGGCGAATTCTGGAGTGGTACGGCTTGTGCGGTCTGAGCTTGTCTAGCCGCCAGCTTTGCCTTTTGGTGTGTTTTGTTCTTCTCGTCTCCGTGATTCTGATGAATCATGTCTCGCCATGTATACCTCGCATTGTAAAGCAGTTCTGTTTCAATAAAGATTTCTTGTGTTGCTATCTTGGCATTGTGGTTGTTTGGCTATAACTCTTGTTGATACAACTCCTGCTTACTCCTAAACGGTCTTTCAAAAATTTTAACATGGTATCAAAGCGAGGTTTTTGGAGTGAATAAGCAGTGATCAACTAGAGTTGCCATCGTCTTTGTGAAGAAGAGACCACATAGATTGCCATGGAAGGTGGATAGGCAAGAGGTCTTGGTATTGAACTCCTCACACCGACTAACTTTAAAAAGTGGAAGTCGTGTATGGAGAGTTACTTGCTTGGCGAGGATCTATGGGAGGTAGTTGGAGGAGAAGACACCCAAGAGGTGTTTCCAGCAGGAGATAATATGGCAGAGGTGAGACTTTGGAGAAGGACGAATGCTAAGGCTGAGTTCACTCTCAAGAGGGCTATCTCACCGGAGCTGTTTGATCACATCATCGGATGTAAATCTGCTGCTGAGATTTGGACATCCTTGGATGGATTGTTCAATAAGAAGAATGTAGCGAGGCTACAGTATCTTAAAAATGAGTTGGCGAAAGCCTCTCAAGGTGATCTTTCTGTTTCTACCTTCTTCCTCAAGATGAAGAACCTCACGGCAGAGATTTCTGCTTTGGACCCTGATGAGCCAATTTCTGAGGCAAAACTGAAGAGGCATATCATCCGCGGGTTGCGGAAGGAGTATCTTGCTTTTGTGACTTCAGTTCAGGGTTGGGCAATTCAACCGTCATTGTTTGAGCTGGAGAACCTTCTTGCTTCGCAAGAAAGTTTAGCAAGATAGATGGCGGGGGTTTCAATCTCCCGGGGAGAAAGTGATGTGATGTTTTCTGGGAAGAAGAAGAAGAAATGGGAAAAGAAGAAGCCGGGTCATGATGGACCCTCCACTTCAGGTCAGCAAGATAGGGGCTATGCTCCTAAGTCTGATGGGAAGAAGAAAGGAGAGGGACCGAGGTGCTTTAGATGCAATAAGACCGGGCACTTCAAGAAAGATTGCCGGGTGAATCTTCAGCCGGGACATGCAGTCGAGAAGAAGATGCCAAAGTCTGGTGAAGTTGGATGGGGAGGAGCCTTTGCGTCTAATATAACGGCGATGCCCGTTAAGGCCTTGGCTTCCATCAACTATGATGAGGACTGGATTGTTGATTCAGGGTGTGGGCATCATCTCACCGGGGATGGATCAAAGTTCTCTTCTTTGGCGCCTTACTCAGGTAACAATGCTATCATTACGGCTGATAATTCTATTCATCCAGTAGAGCACGAAGGAGTCGTCTCTCTGAGCAGTGATAAGGGTCCACTCACATTGAGGAGTGTTTATCACGTGCCTGGTATGAAGAAAAATCTCTTCTCTGTGACCAATGCGGTCGACGCCGGTTATCACGTTCTGTTTGGCCCAACAGAAGTGAAGTTTCTCAAAACTCAACCGGAGATAAAGGGAGATGTTATTCATGTCGGCAAGCGGGTGAAGGACTTGTTTGTTTTATCAACAAGTACCTATGTTGATAAGATGAGGACCAATGATGGCGCGGCCATCTGGCATGAAAGGTTGGGGCATGTAGGCATGGACAAATTGAAGGCTATGGCGGTAAGGGGCCTTGTCAATGGCTTGCCTAGCTTGTCCTCCTATGGAGACGATCATGTCTGCAAAGGATGTCAATTTGGTAAGTCTCATCGACTTCCATTTGACAAATTGCAAACAAGGTGCAAAGTGCCGTTGGAGTGCATCCATGGTGATTTGATGGGACCGACTGCCACCCCAAGCCTTGGAGGCAACAGATACATGTTGGTGTTGTTTGACGACTACACCAGATATGTTTGGGTGTATTTCTTGAAAGAGAAGTCAGAAGCCTTTGCTAAATTTATGGAGTTCAAGGAGCTGGTTGAAGGCCGGCTTGGCCTGCGGGTTAAAAAACTTAGAACTGACAATGGTGGGGAGTTCACCTCTGATGAGTTCTCAAGTTTTTGCAGGAAGCAGGGCATCAGGAGAGAGCTCACTTGTGCCCATACTCCACAGCAGAATGGCGTTGCGGAGAGGAAGATCCGTCATCTGACGAAAACCTGCAAATGCTGGCTTTATGCCAAGAGTATCCCAAAGTCCTTCTGGGCGGAGGGAATGTCTTGTGCAGCTTATGTCATCAACAGATTGCCTCTGAGTCCTATCAACATGAAGACCCCTCACGAACTAATGTTCAAGGAGAAGCCGAGCGTTGCACACCTTCGGGTGTTTGGATCAACCTGCTATGTGCATATTCCTGATGCTCTTCAGACAAAGCTAGATGCGAAATCAAGGAAGCTAGTCTTTGTTGGGTATGATGAGCGGAAGAAGGGATGGAGATGCATGGATCCTGAGACACAGAGGTCAATTGTTTCTCGGGATGTGGTGTTCGATGAAGTAACTTCCTACAAGGGAAGTTCAGGAGTTGAGCTACCGGAAAGCAGGGTTGATATAAGAGGGAAGGCTGCTGAAGATCTTCAAGTGGAGTTGCCTGTTTCACCAGGAGCTCCAGCTGTGTCTAGCTCAGAGGCGGAAGCTTCAGGTTCTGGAAACAGGGGGAGCGATGCTCCAAATTTGTCTGGAAGAGGAGCTAGGTCTGAAGAAGCAGCTGAGGAGGTGGTTAGTCAGGGGCAACCTCTTAGGAGGTCGAAGAGGACTATTCAACCACCAGACCGATACACAGGAGGAAACATGGTGAACTTTGTTTCATGTTTCTTTGCTGGTCCCTTGGATGAAAGGGAGCCGTCGAGCTTTGAGAAGGCCAGAGGCTTGAAGGAGTGGGACATTGCGATGCAAGAAGAGATGGCAGCTCTCGAGAAGAATGAGACCTGGACTCTTGTGCCCAAGCCCAAGGGCACCACTCCTGTCACTTGTAAGTGGGTTTTCAAGATGAAGAAGAAAGCTGACGGCAGTATCGAGCGATACAAGGCTCGCCTTATAGCTCGCAGGTTTTCAAAGCAGTTTGGAGAAGATTATGATGAGACGTTTAGTCCAGTGGCAAAGATGACTTCGGTTCGGTTTGTTATTGCCTTGGCGGCTTCATGTGGTTGGGAGATTTGGCAACTCGACGTGAAGAATGCCTTCTTATACGGCGAGATTGACAAGGATATCTTCATGATCCAACCGCAAGGCTTCATCTCGAAGGAGAATCCGGACTACATTTGTAAATTGAAGAAGGCCCTGTATGGGTTGAAGCAAGCGCCTCGGGCGTGGTACTGGAAGATTGCAGAGTATCTCTTATTCTGCGGATTCGTTGCTTCAGACTCTGATTCTATCTTGTTCATCAAGAAGGAGGGGGTGCTTCGGGTAATTGTGCTGCTGTATGTGGATGACATGATTGTCACCGGGAACTCGAAGGAAGCTGTTGCAAGACTCAGGGCTGAGCTTGCTATCAGATTTGAGATGAAGGATCTGGGGGAGCTTCACCATTTCCTTGGACTCGAGGTGCAGAGGCGGGAGAGCGGAGTGCTCATTTCTCAAACTGGCTATGCAGAGCGGATCGTTCAACGATTTGGCTTGGAGGAAGGGAAGAGCAGCTCTATACCTCTGGAGCAACATCATAAACTTCGGAAGGATGAGGGAAGAGTTCTATCTGATCCGTTGGTGTTCCGAGCTCTGGTTGGGAGCTTGATCTATTTGACCATCACGGGGCCCGATATTGCTTATGCAGTTGGCAAAGTGAGTCGGTACATGGCGGAACCACGGAAACCTCATCTTCTGGCAGCTAAAGGCATCTTGAAGTATGTGAAGTCGACCTCTGATTTGGGTCTCCTATATAGGAGAGGGTCAAGCTTGGAGTTGCATGGTTTCATGGATGCTGATTATGGGGGAGACGTGGATGATCGGAGATCAACGTCTGGTTATGTCTTTATGACAGGCCCCACAGCTATTTCTTGGTGCAGCAAGAAGCAAGACTCGGTGACTGTATCTACCACAGAAGCGGAGTACAAGGCTTCGGCCTTGGCAGCTCAGGAAGCCGTTTGGCTCAGGAGGTTGGTAGAGGACGTTCACCAGGAGGTTCAAGGTCCCACTATGCTACGCGGGGACAATGAGAGTGCTCTCAAGCTGGTCAACAATCCAGTTTGTCACGCGAGGACCAAGCATATAGAGATTGAGCACCATTTCATTCGTGAAAAGGTGTTTGGAGGATCTCTTATGGTCGAGCATGTTCGGAGTGCGGACAATGTCGCAGACATCTTCACAAATCCGCTGGCGAAGGGACCGTTTACATGGTTAAGGGAGTTGCTCGGGCTAGTTTCCACTTCCCACTTCAAGGGGGAGTGTTGAAATTGTTGAAGTGAAGTGGAAGGGAGTCCGGCCGGTCTGATGGCTGGAGACCGCAGAGACCGCGCGGTCTGCGTTGGTGCTCTGGCAGTTTGGTTCTGGCGATCTGGTGAGATCGGCCAGTCTGCTCTTGGTAGATGCGGGTTGTTCCCAAGTAGATCTGCTGGTTTGCCTGGCTCTCTTAATTGAAAGACCGGGCGGGTTGTTCATATATGACCGTCTACCCGGGCGGTCTACCTTGGCGATCTGGCGTCTTATCTGAAGTCGTCCAGATGTTCCTTGCTTGCTCCTGGTGTTCTAAGGAAGGAGCGTTGTTGTGACCGCACGGCTTGTGCGCGGTCTCGTGTTCGCGCGGTCAGTGCGCGATCTTGTCTGCTGATCTGCATCTTGGTTGGGTGATCGTCCAAGAGGTCTGTTCGCGCGGTCTGTCTTTTGAGACCGTTCGCGATCTGATGGGTGGTGACTGTATCCCGGTTTGTGCGGTGACGATATCCGTCCGCCCGCCTATAAATAGGGGTGCATGGCTCGTCATTCCTAACAAGAACTGTAAGAACCAGAGCCCGGATTGTTTCTTGCGGTCTCAAGTTTGAGTTCGCGCGACTTGGATGCGAGTTAACCTTTGTTGTGTTCGCAGGTTTGCGGTCAGCAGGGTGCGGTCTCCTTCCTTGGTGATTTCCGGTGGCTTGAATAATCAGTTCGTCTGCGGTCTGTCAGCGAACTGGGTTATTGTGTTCTTATGCTGTTTGCAGCGAGCTCAGTGATCAGGCGACTTTCAGCGGTTAGGCGGTCTGAGTTGCGGTCTGGCGACAGTTCAGTTCTTTGTTCCAATAAGCTCCAGTTCGTGCGGTCTGAGGTGCGGTCTTGCAGTACTGGCAGTCTGTCCGGTTTCTGTTCGTGCGATCTCAGAGCAAGCCGGTCGAATTCTGGAGTGGTGCGGCTTGTGCGGTCTGAGCTTGTCTAGCCGCCAGCTTTGCCTTTTGGTGTGTTTTGTTCTTCTCATCTCCGTGATTCTGATGAATCATGTCTCGCCATGTATACCTCGCATGGTAAAGCAGTTCTGTTTCAATAAAGATTTCTTGTGTTGCTCTTTTGGCATTGTGGTTGTTTAGCTATAACTCTTGTTGATACAACTCCTGCTTACTCCTAAACGGTATTTCAAAAATTTTAAAAGTTCTATCTTGAAAGCATTAAACTTGGCATCATCCAATGGCTTAGTGAAGATATCATCCACTTGACTGTCAGTGGGGACAAATTCAAGGCTGATATCTTTACAGTCAACATGTTCTCTTATAAAATGATACCTAATCTCAATATGCTTAGTCCTGCTGTGAGAGACAGGATTCTTAGCAATGGAGATAGCACTGGATGAGTCACAATAAAGAGGAGATTGGCTTACCTTGAGGTTGTAGTCCTCTAACTGGTGTTGAATCCACAATAGTTGAGCACAACAGCTACCTGCTGCAATGTACTCTGACTCAGCTGTAGACATTGCCACACTGGTTTGCTTTTTGCTTCTCCATGAGACCAGCCTCCTCCCTAGGAATTGACAGGTGCCAATTGTGCTTTTCCTGTCCTCTTTGCATCCTGCAAAATCTGCATCTGAGTAGCCTATCAGTTCAAAATCATTGTTCCTAGGATACCAAAGGCCAAGATTTAGGCTTCCCTTGAGGTATCTCAAGATCCTCTTCACAGAGGTGTAGTGAGACTCCTTAGGACAGGCCTGATACCTATCACAAACACATGTAGAATACATAATGTCTGGCCTACTAGCAGTCAAGTAACACAGGGATCCAATGATACACCTGTACATGGACTCATCAAAGGCCTTCCCCTTTTCATCCTTGTCTAATGATACATTAGATCCCATGGGTGTTCTAATGGTGGAGGCAGACTCCATCCCAAATTTCTTAATTAGCTCCTTAGTGTACTTGGTCTGGGAGATGAAAATTCCATCATCAGACTGTTTCACTTGGAGCCCAAGGAAATATTTGAGCTCATCCATACTGCTCATCTCAAACTCCCCCTGCATTAGATTAGCAAATCTCTTGCAGAGGTTGTCATCAGTAGACCCAAAAATTATGTCATCAACATATATTTGGACTAGGAGAATCTTGCCCCTTGTTTCCCTAAGAAACAATGTGGTATCTATCTTTCCCCTCAAAGAACTTGTTCTTTATGGGAAAGCTAGACAATATCTCATACCAAGCCCTTGGGGCTTGCTTAAGACCATACAGGGCTTTCTTAAGAAAATAGACATGAGAAGTGAGAGTAGGATGGACAAAACCTGATGGCTGCTCTACATATACTTCCTCTTTCAGATTTCCATTTAGGAATGCTGACTTGACATCTATCTGGTATACTTTGAAGCCTTTGTGGGCTGCATATGCAAGGAATAGCCTTATGACCTCCAACCTTACAACTGGGGCAAAGGTTTGATCAAAGTCAATTCCTTCCTCTTGTCTGTATCCCTTTGAAACAAGCCTTGCCTTGTTCTTGATGATAGTTCATTTCTCATCCATCTTATTTATGAAGATCCATTTGGTGCCAATGATGTTGTGTCCTTGTGGTCTTGGCACCAACTTCCATACTTTGCATCTTTTGAATTGCAAAAGTTCTTCCTGCATTGCCTGGATCCAGAATGGATCCACATTGGCCTCTTCAAACTTCTTAGGCTCTACCTGTGACAGAAAACTGAGGAACAAAGCCTCATTATGAGCTCTGCTTCTGGTTGTCACACCTTGCTGGACATTTCCAATAATCTGTTCCAAGGGATGATCCCTTAGATGTCTTGTTGCTGCAGGTAGTCTGTGTTCTACTTGCTGAACATCTTCCACAGGTTCAGCAGCTTCTTCAGCATCTTCAGCATCTTGCACCACTTCTTCTTCTTGAACTTCTGCATCAGGATTTGCATTACTGCTGCTGGAAGGATCTTGTATAGATAGTTCTTCCATTTCTTCTTCACTTCCTGTCAACACAGAAGAACTGGGCCAACCCTTGTAGATTAGGCTGGACTCATCAAACACAACATTCATGGACTCTTCAACAACATGGGTTTTCTTGTTATATACCCTATAGGCTCTACTATGTGAGCTATATCCAACAAGAATCCCCATGTTGCATTTTTCAGCAAACTTGGTTAACTGAGCTTTTCCATTATTTAGAATGTAGCAATTAGATCCAAAGATCCTAAAGTATGAAATTATTGGTTGTTTGCCTTTCAGAATCTCATAGGGGGTAATTCCATGATCTTTATTGATGAAAGCTCTATTGAGAACATAACAGGCAGTATTGACTGCTTCAGCCCAGAAATATTCTGGGAGTGAAGAGTCACTAAGCAATGTTCTCCCAGATTCTATCAATGATCTATTCCTCCTCTCAGTCACCCCATTTTATTGTGGGGTCCTTGGGGAGGAAAATTCTTGAATGATACCTAGTTCTTGACAGAACCTTGTCATGGCTTCAGATTGAAACTGTGTGCCATGGTCAGACCTAGTTCTGACCACAGAACATTGCAAATCATTCTGAATGGCCTTGACATGTCTTATGAAGACATTTAGAGTATCAGATTTCTTTCGATGGAAAAATACCCATGTATATCTTGAGTGATCATCAACAATCACTAAGGTATACAACTTCCCTCCTAAGCTTTGAATTGGCATAGGACCAAACAAGTCCATGTGCAATAGATAAAGACATCTCTTAGTGTCTTTGGAGCCAATACTTTTAAAAGTGGCCCTTGTTTGCTTGCCCATTTGGCAAGCATGACATGGGCCATTTTTAACACATTTTAAATTAGGACTATTTCTAACTAAGTTCTTAGAGAATAGTCTATGCATTGTCTTGTAGTTGATGTGGGCAAGTCTCTTGTGCCATTGAACACATAGAGACTCACTCTCATCTGCTACAAGACATACAGGAGAGGAAAAATATTTACAGAAGAAATTTAAACAGTAAACATTTCCACTCCTAATGCTTGAAAGAATGGTCTCCAAGTCATTAGACTTTTTGATGAGGCACTTATCATTGTGAAATTCAATGACATGGCCAAGATCACACAGTTGGCTTATGCTGACAAGGTTGTGTTGCAACCCTTCAACATAAGCCACTTTTGTGAAGGAGACTATGTCATTAGTGATCATACCATAACCTCTGGTGACTCCCTTTTCAGATCCCCCAAAGATGACTTTGGGTCCATTCTTCGCAGGCTTGTAATCCTGTAGAAGAGTCCTAGATCCTGTCATGTGCTTTGAGCACCCACTGTCCAAGTACCATATTTGGTTGAGACTGGTACTTGAACTACCCTGCAAAGAAGGATTTAGTTATCCTTAGGATCCCAAAAAGCTTTGGGTCCTATGTGCCTGTTAGTTTGATGAGATACTCTCACACTAGCTACACTCCTAGCAGGAAAGCTCTTCTTTGCATTAGGTACATTGGGGTTGTACCAACAATCTATGGAAAAGTGTCTCACCTTGCCACAACACCAACAATCATGAATATTGTATCTCCTTTTCTGCACTTTTTGTTGAATTGGTACAGCACTGTGCACATGTTCAGCAGAGGAGACTACAGCATTCTTCCTGTCTCTTTCAGCAATAATCTGACTGAAGGATAATCTGTGGACAGTCTTGCTGCTCTTTGTCCTGATAGCCTCAGCTTGCTTTGGCTTGGCAGCCATACAAGATTTGAAGGAATCAGACACTGAGCAGCAGACCTTGTCAACAGATTTGACAGTAGTCTTGCTTTTTGCTGAAGCAGATTTGGAAGTGCTTGCTTCCTTGTTCTTGACTGAAGGTGCTGAAGCACCAAACACAAATGGTCCAGATTGGGTCATTTGTATTTCATCATGGGGAGCTTTCATTGCACTCAATACCATGCCCTTTCTTCCACTATGGGAATGAGTGTTTTCCTTCTTATAGGACCTTCCATTCTCCCAGTGACCATGAATGCTTTCATGGTCATACCTGTTGGAGGGAGGTAACACCTTTTGAAAGGTGGTTTGAGGCTTAGCCTTCTTCTTGCTCTTTACTCCACTCCCTTCTCCTACTTCCATCATGTTGAATCGAGGTCCTCTCCTATTGGTTTGAGAGGAGAAGGTGTCAATAAGGGGAAGCACAGGTTTGGGCTTCGAGAATTGAGCCACCAGGCTCTTCTCCTTCTCAAGCTTTTCTTCAAGGTCCTTGATGACCTTGTTCTTCAGGGAAATAATGCTTAATTGCACAATAGTTAACCCTTGTAGATGGCTAACCTGTCAACTCATCTGAGCCACAAGGGGGGTAGGTTCAGTGTAGACATCCTTAGTCATTTTGAGGGAAACAATTTCCTGGGCTTGCCTCTTGGCAAGCTTCTTGCTCTTCTTCAGAGCCTCTAAAAGAACACCATATTTATCAATCAATTGATTAAGTTCTTCCTCAGCTTCCATGCCCCTTCCATCAATTGATGGAGGTGCATCAGATTCTGGACTAGTCTCATAATCAGAAGAGGATATGGAATGAATTAATACCTGCTCATGTTCTGAATTATTGTGGCTGTCCTCATCTTCAGTTAGAGCCATCAACCCATGGTCATTGTGAATGACCTCATCCTCCTCTTTATCATTGTCTGAATGTTATAGAGGGGCCCTGACTGCAATCCTGCCAATAGCAGTTTCTTCAACAGCAATCAGCCCAATGAGGGCTTCTTCTATTTCAGATTCTGATGAGCTAGAGTCTAATTCACTCCAGCTTTTCTTCTTCTTCTTAGCTAGAAAGGACTTCTCTCCTTTCTTGATTCTTGATTGATGAGCCTTCTTCTCATCCTTCTCTCTTCTCTTCACAGGGCAGTTAACAATGTCATGCCCAGGCTTGCTGCAACAATAACAAACAACTTTGGAAGAATTATATTTTGAGTTAGACTCATACCTGTCACTTCTAGAGTGATGATTTGACTCCTTGCTGTCCTCCTTGTTGTGATGTGAGGAGGAAGGCTTGTTCTTCTATTGCTTCCTCCTCAGCAGCTTTCTGAAGTGCCTTGTAAGAACAGCAATTTCTTCATCAGAAGAAGAGCAGCTTGATGAGCTAGGCTCAGAATCTTCTGGTTCAGCAGATCTTCTGGGAGGAGAGTGAGCCTTCTCTCTCCCTCTTCTTATGCTTTCAGCCTTGAAGGCCAGGGAATTCTCCCTGGTATCACCCTTTGCCTTTAGCTCTTCTTCCTTCTTGGAAGTCAGCTGCATTTCACAGGAGAGCAGCTTTCCATAGAGAGTTTGGGGAGGAGTTTCAGTCAACTTAGCCACCTCCCTTATGACACAAATTTTTGTGTCCCAATCTCTTGTTAGAGATTTGAGGAACTTATCATTCAGCTCATAATTTGTGAACACTCTCTCATAGGTTCTTAGTTCATTTATTATTCTAAAGAAACTTTCATAACACATGGAGACGCTCTCCTGCCCTTGCTGCCGGAAAGCTTCATATTTCTGATTGAGGAGTGACTTCCTGTCATTCCTCATATCTGCAGTCCCTTCCATGTACACAATCAGTGTATCCCACATCTCCTTAGTAGATACACAGTGCACCAAATTTTGAAAAGTTGAGTCATCAATAGCATTGACTATGATATTTTGAGCTTTTTATCCATAGTAGCCAATGTTATCTCATCCTTGGTCATTTCAGTGTATGGTTTACCTACTTGCCTGGTAGGATCAACAGAGGAGGGTTTTGTGATAATGAAGGGGCCTTCCTGAACAGTAATGTAGATTCTAGGGTCTGAGGCTTCCATGTACAGCCTAACCTTTGCTTCCATATGCCAAAGTTGGCTTTGTTACATATGGACAGTTTCATCAAGCTCATCTCCTTCTGCATTACACTGGAGGCCATTGGGTTTTGACTAGACAATACCTTTTAGGATCTGGTCAGACTGTTAAGTCCTTCTTGACTAACCTCCCTCTGATACCACTAGAAAGAATATTAGGTTTGTAGTCAAAATCACCTAGAGGGGGGTGAATTGGTTCCTTTTCAATTTTCCTCTAAGTACCCTAGCTTATTTCTGATTTCTGGTTTAAGCAAAAGATCAAACATACAGAAAGCACACAAGTATGTATAGAGGTTCCTCAAGACAGGGTGTCTTGAGTAGTCCTCTTTCCCCCTTCACCTTTCTAACAATGTGTTAGACAAGGCCAACTCCTCCAAACTCGCCTCAAAGAGCTTACAACACAAGTTCCTCAGAACTTCTCAGATCAAGGATGATCCTACCACAGGACAAAGGTCCCTACAACTCAGAGCTATCACCAACTCCTACCTCAAGCACAGCAGCCCTACAACTCAGATCAGCTCCTAATCCTACAGCTCAGACCTCAGCAGGTCCTACAACTCAGACCACAACAGGTCCTACCTCAGGCTAAACAACCCTACCTCAGATCAGCGCCTGATCCTACACTCAGGCCTTCAACCCTACAACTCAGAACCCTCAGGTTCCTACAAACTCAGACCAAATGGTCTTACAGCTCAGGCAAAATGCCCTACAGAAAAATGATTTAGAAATTTATTACAGCAGAGTTACTCTCCTGTATATCCTGCACAGCCTGTGCTTCCTGTAGCTGAAGATGTTGATTACAGCCACAACTTGATCTTCCTCTTCAATAGAGTGATGGAAGATCACCTTGCCCCTTCTAATGGAGGAGCTATCTTCTTCTCTCGGTTTTTTCTTCTCTTTCAGGGAGCAGGAAGAAAGTCGAGAGCAGCAGCCATCAATGGCGAATGGAGATTTTGCACGCAATCGGTCGGGGCATAGAAAATGCCCTAACACTTTCTTTTATACTACTTTTCATCTTCAACGGCTCTAATTTGATCTCCCAAGAAGTATGGGAGAGATCGGTGGTCCCCTGTAGCTTTTCTGCAACTTGCCCTAGCCGCAGGTCCCGCCGCCCTACTTTTCCATAGAGAAGGTTTGCGCTCGACGAACGCGCTGCACTCTGCGTTCGACGAACTTGTCAAACTCTGCGTTCGACGATCTTGTCAAACTCTGCGTTCGACGATCTTGCCAAGCTCTCAGCTGTTTCTTCAATCTCGTCTCAGCGGTCGACGAGCAGTGTTCTGTGTTCGACGAACGGCACTATGCGTTCGACGAACACGCCAACTCTCAGCTGTTTCATCAATCTCATCTCAGCGGTCGACGAACAGTGTTCTGTGTTCGACGAACGGCACTCTGCGTTCGACGAACACGCCTTTTGTGTCTTCTCAGCGGCTCCTTCTTTGGTCTCGTCTCAGCGGTCGACGAACTTAGTCCTGCGTTCGACGAACAACATTCTGCGTTCGACGAACACGCTGATTCTCAGCGTTTAATGAACTTATCAGTAGAGAAACCTTCTTCTCAGCGGATCCGCTGAGACGGCTCCTCGTTTCAGCAGTTTTGACCCTTTGTCTCAGCGGTTCTGCTGAGACAAATCTTCATCTCTTTGTAGATGATTTCTTTACAACTATGGGCATATTTGGCCCTTTCTTTTGAGTCACCTGTACCTGTATATTCTACACAAGTATAGCTTTATCGAATACAATATGTCCTTAGCATTGAGCGTGATGCCTCTTCAAATCAAGGTAATATTGAGGGCAATATACCCAACACTTCCTCCTTCCGCGCCCCGGGGAGCGGGAGGCTGCTCCCTTGCATCCCTAGGCTGCTGAGGCTGATTGGGAACCTGGCCTTGTAGGAATATGCCTAGGAGTCCCTGGCGGACTAGACGTTCAATTTCGTCTTTAAGTCTGGTACACTCTTCAGTAGTATGCCCGGTCCCCCGATGGAACTCGCAGTACCTGGACTGATCGCCCCTTGGGTTTGGGGCTAACACCCGAGGTGCGCGGAGCTCTGGGTTGTTCTGAATGGCATAAAGTACATTTGTTCTGGTGGTATTCAACGGAGTGTAGACCCTGGGAGGATGCGGACCCAGGTCTCTTCGGGGTTCACGGCGACGTTCATCATTACGGCGTCCCTCGTCACGCCGCTCTTCTCGTCCACGAGGGGCTTGATCTGACCCCCTCTTTCTTCCTTGGCTACCTTCGAACTGTCGACGGTGCACTTCGATGGCCTCGTCGGCAGCTATCTGAGCTTCAACCCGATGAACTAGGTCAGGGTAACTTGGCACGGTTTCTCTCATTAGGGATGAGTAGAAACCACTTGGGCGGAGGCCTCTGAGGAAAACTCCTCGCAGGAGCTCAGGGTTGACTCCCGGAATCTGTCAAGCCTCAGAGGTGAAGCGTCGGAAAAAATCCTTCAAAGTTCCTCGTCGTTCTGGCGGATTCCCGAGAGATGGGAGGGATCTCGGACAATCCTACGATTGGCTATAAATTGGTCTACGAACTGCTGCGCTAATTCTGCGAAGTTGTTGATGGCCCCATCTCGCAGGGTGTGGAACCATGTGCGTGCTTGTCCATTCAAGGTTGCCGGGAACACTTGATAGAGGAGTTGATCGGGAGCGCTGTAAATCCTCATGATGGTGGTGAAGTGATTGACAAGTTCCAGGGTGTCGTCCGTCCCATCGAACGTTTCGATTTTGGGAAGCTTGAAACCATTCGGAATTGGATGAGCCAAGACTTGGGGCGATAGTGGGGAGCTGTGATGTGTGGGACGACGAGCGAGGGCTGCGCGTCGCCCTGCCTGACCGTACTCTTCCGCTATCATGTCACGTATCTCCTCATGCGTGGTTCTTTCTACTACTCGGCCAAGAGCAGCTCTTCCTTGACGATGGTGATGGGGGTCAGCTTCCAGTCCTCTGACCGACGGAGCAGGATGTGCGGAGCTTGCAGCGTCGGTGAAATCTTTAGAGACTTCAACTTCCCGAACGGCTCCCTCGACCGGAGCATGATTCGGAACTGGGGGTGGCGGAGCGTTTGATGCTGGAGGCTGAATGGGAACTCGAGGTGCCCCAAGGTTTCTCAAAAGAGTCAGCATCTCGGCTTGTTGCTCTTCCATTTGCCGAATGTGCCCTTCCAGCATCGTCACAGGCGTAAGCACTGCCTCTTCTGCGAGAGGCGCATTGATGAGCGAGTGGGAGGGAGCTGGGTCGACGCGCCCCTCCGGGATTGAACCTTCAGTAGTGCGAGCACTTCTTCTTACCATTGCAATTGGCGGCAAGTGTTACCTTCAGTTATCTTTGCTGAAGTTTGGGAATGAAGTTCCCACAGACGGCGCCAAACTGTTGCGGGTCGCTCGGGCGCTTTGGTAGACCGGTCGAATTGAACCACCTTAGCTCGGAAGTGAACCGAGTGCGCAAACAATCAATTAGAGATTCGTTGAATACACTGAGTCTTTTTAATGTAGAAAACCTGGAAAGGGTAAAAAACTACGCGGTCGGAGCTGTGCCGACCAAACTTCCACTATCTTCTGGGGGTTTACAATTAGAGACTTAGAACTCGAGCGCGACATGCCGCTGCTCGTTACAATAATAGTGAGAGAGGGGGGGGGAGAGAGAGGGAGAGAGTTCCGAGGGTGACAGGCCACCTCCAGAAAAACTAAGTCTTTTTCCTTCTGAGAACTGCTGGGAATGAAAGTGAGAATGCTACGGAGAACAAAAGTGAGAATGCTGAGTCGCCTTTCAGGACGAAGGAAATCTTCAAGTCCACGAAGGAGATCTTCAAGCGCCGAAGGAGAATTCCGCGAAAGTCTGCAAGAAGCTCTCCCGGGTCCAGAAGGCAGGGTCCCCTCAAATGAAAGTTCTGGGCTCCTTTTATAGATTTGGCCAGGGGTAGCCCGGTAATTTTGCCTTCGTAACCACCATAACCACATGACGGACGAATCACATTTTCCGGTTCGGAGCACACGGATCGCCATTTTTCGTAAATGACCGTCTTTCCCTCGGGCAGTTCGGGCAGCTTTGTTGAAGACGGAAAAGGCGACAAGCCGTTCCTGCAATCTGAGAAACTAGAAAGACAAAATGTGAGCATGCTAGAAAGACAAAATGTGAGCATGCTAAAAGGACAAAAAATGAGCGTGCCCGAAATGTGAAAGTGCTCTGAGCGCTCTCAGGAGTGTTCTGAGCGCGTAACGAACGGAGAATTGCTCTGAACGAAGTCCGGAGCCTGAAAGCGGGCGGCGAGCCGGAAGAGGGGGGACTCACCCCAACCTTGCTACGGGGGAGAGCGGTTCGACCGCACCTAAAGGCGGGCGCGGCGCGGCCGCACCCGAGGGAGGGGCGCGGCTTTGCTTGGCCGCACCCCACATGGGGTGCGGCTTGGCTCGGCCGCACCCAAGGGGGTGGCTTGGCCGCACCCCTCATGGGGTGCGGTTTGGCCGCACCCCCCACTATGGGGGGTGCGGCTATTCGCACCCCACTAGTGGGGTGCGGGCTAATCGCACCCCAGTAGTGGGGTTCGGTCATGGCGGGACGTGACGTGCGTTTCGTGCGTGTTTGCGTGTTGGCGGTTGGCGGCGGAAATGGCGGCTTCGGTTTCTTCAACTTGGGTGATCATGCGTTGACCGTTGACCCCACCTCCCGTTAGTGGAGTTTTTCCTAGACGTACCCCAAGGCCTCTACGGATATGTAACAAATATAAATTTTATAACTATGGTTAAACAAATTATTTACAAAAGTACTTAATTACTTCGATTTTACCAAGAAAATTAGAGAGTTGTTTGGGGATCGTCGAGCAAACAATAAAAAAAGTATAGAGCTGCCCAGCAATTGTCGATCAAGCGATAAAAATATTAAGTAGCTGCTCGGCGATCATCACCAAGAGGACAGACTATCGTCGAACCAATTTGCATATTATCAAAACTAAAATAAACTATATGTAGCATGTATGAGGGAGTCAAAATAATATATGTATTCATGTAACCAAAACTCAATCGGCGAGCTACATATGACCAAACTGAAAGTACAATGCAAAACAAGTAAGAACAGAAGGGCATGATTACCTCATAACACAGAGTACACACTGTCCAAATCTTCATCTGAGGCTTATAAGCAGAATCACAATCTAATAAACGAAAGTAAAAAAAGTAAGTAAATCTACTATGGTGTAACATATCCTATAGGTTCACCCTCATGGAAACCTCATCTTCATTAATGTCGAGGCAATTGTAAAACATGAAACACATCGTGAAGTCTACTAAGCTTCACAGGTAACTCAAGTTGATATGTGACAGGTCCAATATATCAGGAACTAAGCTTAATATCGTTGACGCTTAACCCGCTTGGCGATTATTGAGCGGGCTTGTGCTTAACGTGTTCGATGATCGTTTGCTGGATGATCATCATGCTGCTTTGTAGTTTTTTTTTGTTAAATTGGTTCGATGATATCGTCGAGCAACTACTTAATATTTTTATCGCTGGATCGGCGATTGCCGAGAAGCTCTATAATTTTTCTATTTTTGCTCGACAATCCCCAAACAACTCTCTAATTTTCTTTGTAAAATCGAAGTAATTAAGTACTTTTTGTATATAATTTGATTAACCATGGTTAGAAAATTTATATTTAAATATTAAATATAATTTTTTTTAGTAATATGAGCAGTCGTGCATGAGATTCCCTAAGCTCTTAGCTCTGATAGTGACTGCATCTCAAACATTCATCATCCTATGGTTTATATAAAGGGTCTGCTTGGGGCGGTAGTGGCGGTTGTGAACGAGGTGGTTGACAACCACGGTCATGAACGTGGTGGTTGACAATCACGGTCATGAACGCAGTGGTTGGAAACTACAGCCATGTTGTTTGGAGAAACTATGTTTTATGTGTTGTCACGAACATAAACGCAGTTTTATCTATTTGATGACACATAACTGTGGTGGATGTTGGAGTGAAAAAATACATATAATTAAATTGTAAATCTAAACAGAGTCAACTTAAATATTATAATGTCTCAATAGAAAAATTGCAATGTTCGACATAAGCCTATAAGTTTAACAAAACAACAGTTATGACCTCCATAAAAAAGGCTTAGTTCTGAACCTAAAAGTGGACGAAGTTCCTTAGGTGAGGTCAGACGTTCTCGAACGATGGTTCATAACCACCATGCATGTTCACAACTGCCAACACCATGCCAAATGGACTCTAAGTTGAATCGAATTTCTCACCAAAAATGACGAGATGTAGTGGCATCGGTGTCCGCGCACATCAAAATTTTCGAGATTTAGCCAAGTGTTGTACTTAGAGGAGCGAACATCAGTTGAAATCCTACCCACCGACGATACAAGAGATAAACAAAACAATTAACCTATGAAACGAAGAGTGTTTAGCGAAGTACAGTGCAAAAGGAGACATATAAATGAACCCGAACCAATTCACTTGGCATATCACAAGATTTTTTGATTCTTCTACAATATATCTTTACGCATATTATTCACCTCATTACTAGAGTAAATAGTGTGTCTTAAGAGCAGTGTAGTGAGATAGCGACAAGGCACCTTAGATTGATATTATAGGCATGAAACTACAACTTAGGACAACTTTTTTAGAGCAGTGATCACACACCTTGCTCATGCTCGATTTCGTTTTCTCCTTATTCAAAAGTTTTGTACATCTTATTGTTTTTCAAAATCAATATATGATAATATATTAGTTTTTCTAAACGAAAAAATATATATTATTTTGAGAATATATCATAAATATTCCTACACTTGCATCTCCAGCTTAATAACAGATAGCCTCTTATCATAATCTATTCTCAGGGATTTACTAATATCTTCCTACTTCTGAAACATCTTTACAAGAACGTCATTCAGTTCGGTTGTGTATGACTTCTCCTTTGGGGGTGTCAGATCATATCAAAAAGTCTTATGTCAAATGCACCTAACTTATGTAAGACGGCTTAAGTAGTGCATGAGAAGAAGTAACACATCTTTAACCTATACATTATCGTACTTAACCTATGAAATGAGATGCTCGCCGAAGCCAAGCGAGATCCCTCAATGTCGCATAGTCGTCGAGCAGGGATGAGCTATATATAAGATCCCCCATTTGGTTTTCCCTATAAATAGGACCCCATGAATACCAGGAATTGGCTTTGGCTGAGATTTCGGAGTCCATTTTCGAAGACCTGGACCGTAAGATCTTGATCATCTCCTTTGGTCATCACATTAGATACTCGCCAAATTGGTGCCTTCCTCATACCCTGTTCGACCATTTTTGGTTGTGGAGGGGAAGTCTCTTCTGATCTTCCAGGTACGTGGTGGGACCTCCCTACCGCAGCACCTGAGGTCCTATTGTTGCTCCCTTAGTCTCTTTGTCCATGCTCATCAAGTCGTCAAGTTGAACTGTGGGACTAGTAACCTTAGACTGCATTGATCCGAATATTTGGAGTCGGAAATTTTCTAGCTTCAACACTATGGTGAGGTGAGCGTGGAACGCAGCCAGAGGAGGAAAATCTAGCAAGAAGGCGAGATTGTGGAAGTTGGCGAGAATGAAGGGATAGTCGGCAACTCGACAGAAGGAGGTGAGTATGTGACAAGATCGGACTTCGAGGATTTCGCGCGGTGAAAAGAGGAGACCTTGCGAGCAGTATTGCTTCCGCGCACGGAGGTCACGACGACCTCACCTTGTCGCGTGAATCCATCAGAGGATGGTGGTCCCTCTATGAGAGCAGGGAAGGAGAATGTGGAGGAAAAGCTGGAGCGACTAAGGAAGTCACAGTTCTACTCGACGAGCTTGCAGGGAATCAGATTCCGGGATGCCGAGAATTCGGCGAGATTCCCAGATACTCGCCCAGGTGGTGAGTATGGTGGGGCTTCTCGCCAAGCTGAGTATCGTCGCCAACAAGGTGGAAGGAGCCCATTCTGTGATGAAGTCCTTTTTGCTCTAGTTTCAGAAGGGTTCAGAGAACCCGTTTGAGTTACTACTCTAGGAGGGATGATCTCGTCCGCCACCTCCAGTGGTTTGAAGATATTATTTCCTTTCAGACCATGTCGGACACCTTCAAGTGCAGGCTCTTTGCCATCATCTTTCGGAGAAAGGCCAGAGATTGGTTCTACCTGCTGGCAATAGGTTCCATATACTACTTTGAGAACCTGCGTCGGGGAGTGACAATGCGATTCGCCACGACAAAGAAAAAGAAGGAGGAAACGACCCTTTTCTATTTAGTGTAAGGGATGCGGGAGATGTTGGGAAACTACATCAACTACTTCCAGGAGGAGGTTCTAGACATCCAGGAGGTGGATGGCTTCACCTTGCAGCTAGACCTGACGTTCGGCCTAAGAGAAAGCCTCTTCAAGCTGGAGATCAGCAGAGACCCCCCATGTCTTACGAAGAGCTTATTGAGAGAGCCAATTAGTTCGTCCAAGGAGAAGCGTCAAATCGTGGCTTCCTGGCAAAGCTCACCATGATGACCAGGGAAGAGGAGGAAGAGGAGAAGGTCCCAGTGTAAGACCCCCCCCCCTCCCCCCCAATCTGAACACGGTTCAGGGAGAGGGGGGTCTTACTGCCCAAGACGACCAACAAGCGCTTCCCGGGTGGCAACGACCTACCCTCACAAGCGCTAAGCGATCGCCTTGTCAGGCACAAGAATATCACAACACACATCAGAGTCACACATCAAAAGCAGAATTCAAGAAAGAAACGAGACAAGGTTATATATCTAACTGAAAAGGGTCGTAGCCTACTGTTTACACAAACACCTCGTGGGCTACAACAGGTACATCAAAAGACTCCTTATTTAACCCTAGACTCTAGGACTCACGTCACGGAAGACTGGGGGCGAGGCTGGAGTGTCTGATCGGGCAATCTCTAGGGCCGGTATATCATCCGGCGGTGTAGGGGCTTCGCGCTGTCCTGTCTCCTGTGAATGGTTATAAGAATAACCGTTAGTCACAGAGCTAAGTGGAAACACATTCCCTCTCCAGATCCGTATCCTGGGGGCGGGCTAAAGTTCTTAAAGTAAATAGCCGAAGCAAGGGAAGGGTTAGCCGCAGTTATGTATATATATATATCCATAGGGCCTACCAGGCATAATTTCTAGTAAAGCTGTGAGGATCGCGCAGATTATAGCACTGTTAACAAATCTATCTTGCACACACACACCAGGTATTCAAACCTGTTTACATGCACAACATGTATTCAAACCTGAATACACACAACCCTATGTCGACATAGTTTAGACTGCTTCTCTTCCAGCAGGGTAGCGAACCCCGCGGGCCTCACCGATATGGACGTCGGTGACAATGGCCACTCTTGCCACTTCTGAGCATAGTCGTACCGTATCGCTCAGTACAACTTGGTGTACTAACTGGATGTGAGCGACATCTAGCGATTCTGAGATTTAAGCTGACCAGCGAAGGCAAATCAGCGGGTTCGAAGTGGTGATAACCCGCGGTGCACATCTCCCTGTCGCCATGAGTCATCATCTCTCCCGCACCGGTACGAACGGTCTGCGGCCGTGACCGACCCGCTACTTTCATAGCAAGCAATTTGCAAACAATTTTCAGAAAGAACGACTACTCCAGGTCCACCGCGGTTCCCTTGGCTCAACCGGCTAAATGACCTTTGGCGGGAGACGCATCGGAAGTGGGGCATCTTATTTGGGGCTAACCCTTCAGAGGATGAACTCAACTCTAGGTTATCCCCAACTAAGATCTTATAGCAACATAGAAATAACCGCTATCTAGCGCGGGACCCGGGTTTAGTATAAAGCAAAGTAAACAGAAGTGCTGAGTAATAAAAATACTTAACAGTAAGAAGGTCGAAGGTGTAACACCCCAAAACCTTAACATAGAAATCTGCTGCTGGAAGCTAGCGCTGGCGCTAGCGTTAGCGCCGACGGTAGGTCTTTCCGTCAATTAGTTATGCGTCGAGACCGTGAGACAATCGACGGGAGCTAGCGCTGGCGCTAGTGCTAGCGCTGGCGCTAGTGCTAGCGCCGGCGGTACCTTGCAGTACAGATCCGTGATTTGAAATTGCTGTTGGGTTTTCATAAATGCCATTCAAAATGACATGAACACATCAAATGTGCGCAGCGGAGAAACTATAACAACCCAAAGCGTAAGGATCTTGCGGATCTCATGAATCAAAAGATTAGGAAAGCAAAATGCAATATACCTTCGCGGGATTGATTCAATACTCAACCAAGGTGCTCCAAAGAGAAATCCAAAATCTGCCTTTGAGTTCTTCAAGAATCGAAATGTATCGATCCCTCTATAGAAGTCCACACAAGCAAAAGGAGAACCCTAGCTTCTTGTCGTACAAGAACTAGGTCGGAGAAGGAAGCTCTCAACGTCCCTACGGACTGCTAGGTCCGATCCAGGGGAGGCGGCGACCAGTGGCGGCGGAAGACGATCGGCGGACGGGAAGATCGAGATGCCCTCACGCGGAATAGTTCCGGTCGGCTTTTCGTCTAAAATTGTGAATAGATTAAGTCCTCCGTAAACCTAGAATCGCATGCCCTTTTATACTAAAACACATAAATCAGGCTATCCGCAGACCAGAGGAAAAATAGAACATTTCTGTCTAGATTTACATTCGCCGAATTCGACTAAATAGATTAACCGAATCGACTAAACACTTTAGCCGATTCGACTATATAAATTTGACTATATCATTTCGTCAAAACCATTTCGTCGAACTGACATATTTCGGCTAAACCCTTTAGTCGAATCTGTTACAATTCAGTTAATCATATTAGCCGAATCTCATTAGTCGAAAACATAATTCGGTTAATCACATTAGCCGAATCTCATTAGTCGAAAACAACATAAATCACATTAGCCGAATTTGACACAGTTCGGTTAAACCCTTTAGCCGAATTTGTCTAGTACAAACCCATTCGTTTAAACCCTTTAAACGATTTCCCGTTGAGACATTCTCAACTTAATTCCAAGCAGTCACAAGATTGGTCCTCCACTCATATCCAATATGAGTAAGGCCAACATAATCCCTTCTCCAACTTCTCCAAACGCTTTTATGTGCGAACCTATAGGCTCATATTGCGTTGGCAGTAAAACTAACTGTTGATCGCTTTGAGATCACATCAGAAACTCCAACAATCGTGGCCGTCAAATCCAAAGGGTCTTAGATCCAATGGTTGGGATTTATTCCGGAATTTCATAGGGCTTGACCAGAGGAGTGTTTATCCTTATTATTCTAAGTCTTATCTCTCTTCAAGCTTAAGAAAGAAGAAAGCCAAGGAGGAAGAAGAATGTATCTTCCGCCATTGACGGAGCTCCGAAGCTCCGAATCGCGAGTCGTATAGATCTATGGAGAGCAGCCCGGTGCATTCCTTTCCATCCGACTGGAATCTTGGATTCGCATGATGCCAAAGAAAATGACATGGGTAACGATCTTCTACTTGGACAAGTGAAGTCCTCCTTTTTATGGCCACAATGGAGGCCGGTAGGAAGGCCCCGTCGTCATGGCTCGGAAAGGAGGTTCTCCTCGGAGAGAAGAGATTTCATCCCGCAAGGGAGGCGTTAGGAAGGAGGACGCAAGGAAGCGATGGTCATTTCCCGATAGGGAAACAAGCAAGGCCAAAGGAATGATCGAAGGGGGCCTTAGGTAGAGAAGATCCCCCTCTATTGTGATCAACATCAAGTAGAGGGGCATGGGACAGTGGCTTGCCCAAACTTCTAGGAAGCTAGGAGAAGGCTAGATGACAGAGAAGTAGGAGGAGGCAACAAAGGAAGGAAGCCCCTATCAGGTCGGTGGCATTCACAGCCCCCGCCCGAAGGAGGAACAAAGATTTAATCGACCAAGGAGGTTGGGGAGAGGTTATCCAAGGAGGAGGAGGAGAAGTCAAGGTGATCTACAGGGGAGCAGGGCTGGGGTCTTCCCGCAAGGGTAGCCTCCATCAAATATATTGCAAGAGTGCCGCCTCAACCTCACAAGCACCGCCTCCGTTGGAATAGATCACCTTCTCGGAAGAGGACATGCTATGGAATTGGAATCCCTTCCATGATGCCCCCGTGATCCAGTCAGCAGTGGAGGACTTCACCATCTACCGAATCCTGGTGGACAACAGAAGCTTGGTAAACGTCATCTTCAAAAAGATGTTCGACGGGCTGGGAGTCAATGCAAGAAGAGTAGTGGCCTCGGATAGTCCCCTCTTTGGCTTTTTGAGGGAGAAGAAAGAGGTGGAGGGAGGAACGTACTTGCTGGTAACGCTCGGTGGCACCTTGATCAAGTCTCGATTCATCATCATCGATGCCCTGAGTTGCTACAATGCAATCTTCGGGAGGCCGCTCGTCAACTTCTTCAAGGCCATCCCGCCCTCCTACCATCAATGTTTGAAGTACTGTCAGGGAGATGTCCAGGTGAGGATCAGGAGCGATCTAAGAGCTGCCTGCAAGTGCTACCTCAACGCAGTCAGTACCATCAGCTGGATGGAGGATGCGGAGGAGATGAAGAAGGTGCTAGAAGGCATGGCGAGGATGGAGGCCGCGAAAGAAGTGGAAGAGATAGAAGAATTCTCGAGAGCCGGAGAAGTCAGGTTGCTGAAGATTGGAGTATCTTTCAAGATCGGCGAGAAGATAGATATGGAGGCCTGCCTGCAAGAAAATGTCGACATCTTCACTTAGAGTGCCGCGGAGATGTCGGGAATTGACGCGGAGGTTTCCTGCCTTTGCCTCAATCTGGTCCCCGTGGTCAAGCCCATCCGACAAAACAAGAGGGCAAGCGCCACTGCATGGGCTGAGCGCATTAGAAAGGAGATGAGGAAGCTGCTTGAGGCAGGCTTTGTGTAGAAGATCCAATATCCAGGCTGGTTCGTAAATGTTGTAATGGTGAAGAAAGTCGAAGGGGGCCGGAGAATGTGTGTTGATTTTTCTTTGTTGAATAAAGCTTTCCAGAAGGATTGCTATCCCTTGCCTCGAATCGACACGTTGGTTGATTTGACCGTCGATTTTTCTGTGATGAGCATACTTGATGCCTTTTCAGGATACCACCAGATCCAAATGCATCCCCCCGATTGTCACGATGTCTCCTTCATCACCGTTGATGGCTTTTATAGCTACAACATGATGCCCTTCGGATTGAAAAATGCAGGGGCTGTGTAAGACCCCAAATCGGGAAGGTAAATTTCTGGAGTTCTTAACGTTGTCGCCCAGGCGACAGTGGCTGTCGCCCGGCGATAGCGTTGTCGGGTGGCAGCTATCGCTGGCGACAAGGTGACTGGGGTCATGCAGCAGTGTCGCTGGCTGGTCAAAGTCGGTTCATAATGCTGTCGCCCAGGCGACAGTGGCTGTCGCCCGGCGACAGCTCAAAGTTGGACTTTGTGGCCAAAATCAAGGGCATTGAGTGCTTATTGACTTTGGGGGCTGGTTTTGGCTTGGGAGGCTCGGTGGCAGCATAGAAGGCCGAAATCCTCTCTCTTTTCATTATTTTCCTTAAGGCTTTATTTTGGAGAGAGAGAGAGAGAAGCTTGGAGAAGAAGAAGGAATAGTAAACCCTAGCTTGAAGCTTGGGTTTGGAGGAGCTACACTCATCCAATCCCTTCAACGTTGGTGGCTACGCGTAGAGAAGGGCAAGGCGCTCCTTTCCATCCGTGTGGAACGTCAAGCCATGGGCTCGAAGCGGCGTTTAAGGGTAACGAACTTTTCTACCCTCTTTTGGACATGCCTTATTCCTTTCCCTTGCATCGTTGAGGCACCTACCCAAAAGGGTGAGGTCGTGGCCTCCGACGGGTCGATTTGTGCTATCCCCGTCAAAGCTTGCATTCATGTAGAGTCCACGCGTGAGATGGATGTAGGCGTGCTGTGTGAAGCCCATCCGAGACGGTTCATCCGGATTGGTGATACTTTTTAGGTATTGTGCGTGCCGGGGAAAAACCCCGTGTTGTTATACTTGCCTCGTAGGGATAGAGGGTGCTACTGCATGCGCAGCAACGCCCGGGGGTGTGCCCCGGGGAGCACCCGAAGTTAAAAGGCAGAAATGGAGTTCTGTCCAGCTGTCGTTGGCGCGACAGTGACTGTCGCCTGGGCGATAGCTTCCCAAAATTGGGTTCTGGTGAATTTGGGTGTTTTGAGGCAGTGGGAGTGCTACTGCATGTGAAGCAACGCCTGGGGGTGTGCCCCGGGAAGCACACACAGCTAGAAGCCAAATTAGGGTTTTGTGCACTGTCGATGGCGACAGTGACTGTCGCCTGGGCGACAGCTTCCCAGACTGAGTTTTGGTGATGTTGTTGTGCCCACCTGTTGAGGGGGCCTGAGGCCGGTGTACCCGACCTGTGGGGGTGTCCTGGTGGATGACTTAGCGGCCCGTGGAGCCGGCTAATTGAGAATACCTGGGCTGAAGGGACGCCATACCCGCTTTTTGTGTTGTACAACGCGAGCTGTGAACAACGCTCATTTGGCAAACCTGAAACCTCACCATTGCAGCACCTGATTAGTAAGCCTCAGACAGCATGTCGGGAGGCAATGGGACAGAGTCTTCGGACTACGTTATGTTCACAATTAAAGCACGGGGGAGCCCTGGTATTCGGGCCGCCGACTTTAGCCTCGAAGGGCAAAGCCATCAAGAGTGGATGGTGGTGGAAGGCGTAGTACACCAAAGAGTGCCTGAGTGCACGAGACGTGGAGGCCATTCCCACGTTTGTGTTGTTGCATATGTATGAAATGTTGTGAGCTCGTCTAGTCGCACTCTTATATATATATGCTGTTGAGACTGTTTTGCAGGGACGTTTAGAACTGCCACCCCCTTGAAGGGGTGGGGTCGTTATAACTTGGTCAGCTTTAGCTGACCGTTGCCCTGTTTTGCCACCGTCTTTGGTGGGCTTGTTGTGCAGGAGCTGGACCGAGCGGGACCTTGGCGGGCTGAAGCCCCTGCGCTGATGCGGCCCTTGAAGGCCTTTTGTCATTTCTTCTGTTTTCATGTATGGCCGGCCTGCGCGCCGATGTTGGTAAACTGTAAGGCCGTCGTGCCTCTTTTGTGTGTTGTAAAACATTTTTTTCCAAGTTAATAGAAGTGTACATACCCGAGTTCGGGTCTTGTGGTTTATAATTCGGTCTCTCTCTTTTGCTTCCGCATAGAATGCTCTGAGTTAGGCTTCGTGGTATAGTGTCGTTGCATATTCAATTAAGTGACGTTTTCATTTGTTTTGTAGTATATGGCGTGGGGCCCCGGCCGGACCTTCTGCTATATGCTTCTGAACGGATGGGGGTGTTACAAATTGGTATCAGCTTCTAGGGTTCCGTATCCTTCTAAGGAATTCGTGGGCGAATTCTTTTAAGGGGTGGTGAGCACGTGTGTGCGCTACCGTTGAGACGTAAAATAAACCAAAAAATGTCCACTTAGGAATAAAATGTAACAACAAACCAACAATAATTGCATGATTTTGGAACCTGAGCGTTCCTTTTGTGTTAGTTGCGACTGTGCTGTCGCCTAACTGTGTGTTGCACTTGCGTAGGGCACTCGAAGTGCAGCGGGACCGTCGCGTCCCCGTGATGTGCATGAGAGTAGTGGGTCTGCTGAGGCCCCTACAGCTCCGTCTGCTGAGTTGGTTCGGCTAGTTACTGAAGCCTTTCTAGCTGCGTTGAATGGCCAGCCTGAAAGGCAAGGCCAACTGCCAGTGCAAGAGGTGGCCCCTGAGCCACTAAGAGTGGAGCAAGTCCTAGTGAGGCGTGCTCTTGAGCAACAGCTGAAGCACTTTCTGGTATTTCGACCTCCTTCGTTCACCGGGGTTGAATCCCCAGCTGAGGCCGAAGACTGGTTGTCGCATGTGAAGCGAATTCTGACAGCGACACAGTCGGAGGAAGCGCAGAAGGTGACCTTTGCTTCTTTCTTGCTAGAAAAGGAAGTTAGGCGGTGGTGGGATGAGGTTGAGAGGCGCCAGTTCGCGGGAAGGCTACTGGTTGATGTGACGATGGAAGAGTTCTCGAGAATCTTCCTCGCAAGGTATGTGCCTCAGTCGCAGCAGATCGCGATGGAGAACCAGTTCTTGGCTCTAATACAGGGTGGTAGACTGGTTGATGACTACTTGCATGAGTTCACCCGCCTCGGGCGCTATGCTGGGACTTATTTCGATGATGAGGATAGAAGGGTGAACAGGTTTTATGGAGGTTTGCGTACTGAGTTGCGGCATCTTCTGACAGGGCCGTTGACGCAGGGTTTCACGACCCTCGTTGGTTCAGCCCGAGCCCTTGAGCAGGACATGCTCAGGGAAAAGGGCAAGGCGGTTGTGGTCGAGGCAGTGCCGGAGGGCAAAGCGCCGAGTGCGACGAAGTTGCGGAGGTTGAGTCGCTGGAAGGAGGCTCGAGTATCTGGGCCAGCTCCCTCTGCTTCGGGCGCGTCATCTGGACGTGGCCCTCTTATTTGTTTCACTTGTGGCAAGCCTAGCCATTTCTCTCAGGATTGCCGCAGTGGGCTTCCAAGGCCAGAGAAGAATGCGCGGCCAGCTTATTCTGAGAAGGGGAAGGCATCTGAGTCCACTGCCTCCCGTATGGCTCCCCCGCAGCCTAGAGTCTTTAGTCTTGATCAGCAGGAGGCTATCAAAGCCAAAGACGTCGTGACAGGTACAATTTAAGATACAGTCTTTACTGTTTTATATACCTGTTCTAATGTTCATGCTAACACTGCTTGGCGGCGTAGGCTATGTAAATGTTTTAGGCATCCCCGCGAGAGCGCTTTTCGATACTGGAGCTTCGCACTCCTTCTTATCGTCGGACTTCGTCCAACGTATTGGTGCGCCGTCGATTGCTTCTGCAGATGGACTGGAGGTCCTACTGCCGAATGGATATTCGATGCGTGTGGAGAGGAGTTGTTGCGTAAAGGTTCTAGTTGGTAGTCGGGAGTATGACCTGAAGGCATCGTTACTCCCCCTGGTTGAGTTCGATGTTATCTTCGGTATGGACTGGCTGTCGGAACAGCGTGTGTGTATCGATTGCACCACCAAGGAGGTGAGGTTTGGGCAGGGTGCCGATCGGGAGACGGTCTTTGCGGGCATGCGTGGATCGAGCAAGACGCTGATGTCTGCTCTCCAGGTGTCCAAGGCAGTGCGACAGGGAGCAGAGTTATTCTTTGCTCTTGTGGAGGCTTCAACGCCGAGGCCCAGCCTAGCGGATGTTCCGGTAGTAGCAAAGTTCCCCGATGTGTTCCCGAACGAGCTCCCCGGTGCTCCACCGCAGAGGGAGATAGATTTCACGATTGAGTTGGTGCCAGGCGCTAAGCCTGTGGCCCGCTGGCCGTATCGTATGGCTCCGAAAGAGTTGGCAGAGATGAAGCTGCAGTTGTAGGAGCTGCTTGAGTAGGGCTACGTGCGTCCGAGTTCCTCACCTTGGAGTGCACCGGTTCTCTTTGTCAAAAAAGAAGGATGGTAGCCTGCGGCTTTGCATCGATTATCGGGAGCTGAAGAAGCTGACGGAGAAGAACAAGTATCGTCTTCCGAGGATAGATGATTTGTTCGACCAACTCGGTGGTTCGACAGTATACTCGAAGCTGGACTTGAAGTCCGGCTATTATCAAGTGCAGATCAGGGAGTGCGATATCCCGAAGACTGCCGTCAGTACGAGGTACGGGCTGTATGAGTTCACCGTGATGCCGTTTGGGTTATCTAATGCGCCTTCGGTGTGTATGGACTTGATGCACCGGACTTTCCGAGAGTACCTCGACCGATTTGTGGTCGTCTTCCTGGATGACATACTAGTCTACTCTCAGTCCGAGGAGGAGCACGGTGATCACCTGCGAGTAGTTTTGGAGGTTCTGAGGAGGAACCAGTTGTATGCCAAGTTCTCAAAGTGTGAGTTCTGGCTTCCTTCCGTGGCGTTCTTGGGCCATGTGGTTAGTGGTTCGGGTGTGGCGGTAGATCCGGTGAAGGTTTCGGCCATCAGGGAGTGGCCTGTCCTTTCTTCTGTAGCGGAGGTCCGTAGCTTCCTCGGGCTGGCCGGTTATTACAGGCGCTTCGTGGAGAACTTCTCCCGGATCGCGCTGCCTCTTACGACGCTGACACGGTAGATGCAAGAGTTCATTTGGACGCCCGCGTGTGCGCAGGCTTTCGAGGAGTTGAAGCGGCGGCTTACGACGGCTCCGATCTTATGTTTGCCTTGCGGCACGGAGGGCTACGAGATCTACACCGACGCTTCTGGGAGCGGCCTTGGCTGCGTTCTGCAGCAGCATGGCAAGGTTATAGCGTATGGCTCTCGCCAGCTGAAGGTGCACGAGCGGAATTATCCGGTCCACGACTTGGAGTTGGCGGCCGTGATATTTGCCCTGAAGCTATGGCGGTATTATGTGTATGGCTTGAAGATCAATATCTTCACGGACCATAAGAGCCTGAAGTACCTTCTGACGCAGAAATGGCTGAATATGCGGCAGCAGAGGTGGATGGAGTTCCTAGGGGACTTCACCTTCGAGATCCACTACACTCCCGGGAAGGGGAATGTTGTTGCGGATGCACTCAGTCGCAGGGCTCCAGCGCAGGCCAACTGGATTCAGATGCATGATGAGCACCTGATACGTGACCTGGAGGCCTTGGGTATTTCTTGCGTAGAGAAGAGGAGCAGTGCCGGTGCCTGTTTGAGTTGGACTGAGGTGCAGTACGACCTCGCAGATAGAGTCCGCCGGGCTTTTGAACTCGATCCGAGTTTAAAGTGCTACGCGGAGGATGCTGGTGGTGGGCCGGATGCCCAGTTTCAGGTTCGAGACGGGTTGCTGTGGAGAGGTGACCGTTTGTTTGTCCCCAAGGTGGGTGAGCTGCGCGATGAGTTGATGTACGAGGCGCATCGTACCAGGTATTCAGTTCATCCGGGGAGCACGAAGATGTATAAGGACATGAAGGTCCTTTTCTGGTGGCCGGGTATGAAGAGGGACATCGCTCACTACGTGGCCAAGTGCCACACTTGTACGCTAGTGAAGGCGGAATGTCAGAAGCCCGGTGGCTTTTTGCAGTCATTTCCTGTTCTGGAGTGGAAGTTTGATGACATTTCCATGGATTTTGTGCATGGGCTGCCGTGATCGCAGTGTGGGAACGATGCCATCTGGGTAGTTGTAGACCGACTGACAAAGGTGGCCCACTTTATCCCCAACCGGAGGGATGACTCGGTGGAGAAATTGGCGAAGTTGTATGTTGATACTATAGTGCGACTGCACGATGTGCCCCGTAGCATCTTCAGTGATCGTGATGGACGCTTTACTTCGAGCGACTGGAGGCTAGTCAACCGTCTTTTGGGTACGAAGCTGCAGTTTAGCACGGCCTTTCATCCTCAGACGGATGGCCAAACTGAGCGTACCAACAGGACGATGGAAGACATTCTCCGGATGTGCGTCCTGGATTTTGGCAAGGGGTGGGAAGATCACCTCTTTCTTGTTGAGTTCGCGTACAACAACAGCTATCATGCGAGTATTCAGATGGCGCCTTTCGAGGCCCTCTATGGCAGGAAGTGCCGCACTCCCTTAGCTTGGGCGGAAACGGGCGAGACGAAGCTCTTAAAGAGGAAAGACGTCGAAGAGGCGACTTCGACGGTACGTTTGATCCAGGAGAGGCTTTTGGTTGCGCAGGATAGGCAGGCGAAGTACTATAATGCGAAGCACCGTGACGTTCAGTTCGCCATTGGCGATTGGGTTTACTTGAAGATCAGGCCATTCAAGGGCGTGTCCAGGATTCGGCGCTTGAAAAAGCTGAGTCCGAGATACCTTGGACCTTTTGAGATCATCGAGCGCGTCGGCGAGGCGGCTTATAGGCTTGCGCTATCGGCGGAACTGAGCGGGCTACACGATGTATTCCACATCTCCGTGTTGCGGAAGGCAGTGCAGGAGCCTACGCAGGTGGTCGCGGCGGATCAAGTGCCCGTGGATAGTGGGCTTAAGACGGCGGTCAGGCCCGTTAGCATCGAGGATGCTGAGGTGCGTCAGTTGCGGAACAGGGCGATCCGTATGGTAAAGGTCCGTTGGGACAACTGCGGTCGCGAGGAGCTCTCATGGGAGCATGAGCAGACCATGATGGAGGAGTTCCCCGAGCTGTTTCGGTGACGTTTATCTCTTTTTCCCCTTTATGAAAAGACTTTTGATATATATGTATATATGTGTGTTTTTATAAAATTTCGGGACGAAATTTATATAAGGAGGGGAGGGTTGTAAGACCCCAAATCAGGAAGGTAAATTTTTGGAGTTCTTAACATTGTCGCCCAGGCGACAGTGGCTGTCGCCCGGCGATAGCGTTGTCGGGTGGCGGCTATCGCTGGCAACAAGGTGACTGGGGTCATGCAGCAGTGTCGCTGGCTGGTCAAAGTCGGTTCATAACGTTGTCGCCCAGGCGACAGTGGCTGTCGCCCGGCGACAGCTCAAAGTTGGACTTTGTGGCCGAAATCAAGGGCATTGATTGCTTATTGACTTTGGGGGCTGGTTTTGGTTTGGGAGGCTCGGTGGCAGCATAGAAGACCGAAATCCTCTCTCTTTTCATTATTTTCCTTAAGGCTTTATTTTGGAGAGAGAGAGAGAGAAGCTTGGAGAAGAAGAAGGAATAGTAAACCCTAGCTTGAAGCTTGGGTTTGGAGGAGCTACACTCATCCAATCCCTTCAACGTTGGTGGCTACGCGTAGAGGAGGGCAAGGCGCTCCTTTCCATCCGTGTGGAACGTCAAGCCATGGGCTCGAAGCGGCGTTTAAGGGTAACGAACTTTTCTACCCTCTTTTGGACATGCCTTAGTCCTTTCCCTTGCATCGTTGAGGCACCTACCCAAAAGGGTGAGGTCGTGGCCTCCGACGGGTCGATTTGTGCTATCCCCTTCAAAGCTTGCATTCATGTAGAGTCCACGCGTGAGATGGACGTAGGCGCGCTGTGTGAAGCCCATCCGAGACGGTTCGTCCGGATTAGTGATACTTTTTAGGTATTGTGCGTGCCGGGGAAAAACCCCGTGTTGTTATACTTGCCTCGTAGGGCTAGAGGGTGCTACTGCATGCGCAACAACTCCCGGTGGTGTGCCCCGGGGAGCACCCGAAGTTAAAAGGCAGAAATGGAGTTCAGTCCAGCTGTCGCTGGCGCGACAGTGACTGTCGCCTGGGCGACAGCTTCCCGGAATTGGGTTCTGGTGAATTTGGGTGTTCTGAGGTAGTGAGAGTGCTACTGCATGTGCAGCAACGTCTGGGGGTGTGCCCCGGGAAGAACCCACAGCTAGAAGCCAAATTAGGGTTTTGTGCACTATCGCTGGCGACAGTGACTGTCGCCTGGGTGACAGCTTCCCAGACTGAGTTCTGGTGATGTTGTTGTGCCCACCTGTTGAGGGGACCTGAGGCCGGTGTACCCGACCTGTGGGGGTGTCCTGGTGGATGACTTAGCGGCCCGTGGAGCCGGCTAATTGAGAATACCTGGGCTGAAGGGACGCCATACCCGCTTTTCGTGTTGTACAACGAGAGCTGTGAACAACGGGCATTTGGCAAACCTGAAACCGCACCATTGCAGCACCTGATTAGTAAGCCTCGGACAGCATGTCGGGAGGCAATGGGACAGAGTCTTCGGACTACGTTATGTTCACAATTAAAGCACGTGGGAGACCTGGTATTCGGGCCGCCGACTATAGCCTCGAAGGGCAAAGCCATCAAGAGTGGATGGTGGTGGAAGGCGTAGTACACCAAAGAGTGCCTGAGTGCACGAGACGTGGAGGCCATTCCCACGTTTGTGTTGTTGCATATGTATGAAATGTTGTGGGCTCGTCTAGTCGCACTCTTATATATATATATGCTGTTGAGACTGTTTTGCAGGGACGTTTAGAACTGCCACCCCCTCGAAGGGGTGGGGTCGTTATAACTTGGTCAGCTTTAGCTGACCGTTGCCCTGTTTTACCACCATCTTTGGTGGGCTTGTTGTACAGGAGCTGGACCGAGCGGGACCTTGGCGGGCTGAAGCCCCTGCGCTGCTGCGGCCCTTGAAGGCCTTTTGTCCTTTCTTCTGTTTTCATGTATGGCCGGCCTGCGCGCCGATGTTGGTAAACTGTAAGGCCGTCGTGCCTCTTTTGTGTGTTGTAAAACATTTTATTCCAAGTTAATAAAAGTGGACATACCCGAGTTCTGGTCTTGTGGTTTATAATTTTGTCTCTCTCTTTTGCTTCCGCATAGAATGCTCTGAGTTAGGCTTCGTGGTATAGTGTCGTTGCATATTCAATTAAGTGACGTTTCCATTTGTTTTGTAGTATATGGCGTGGGGCCCCGGCCGGACCTTCTGCTATATGCTTCTGAACGGATGGGGGTGTTACAGGCTGCCTACCAGCGAATGATGGATCAAATCTTCAAGGAGAAAAAGGGGAGAAACCTGGAGGTATACGTAGACGGCCTCTTGATCAAGAGTAAGAGCATCCAGGAGCACATCATCAATGTGATGGAGATCTTCGCTTCATTTTTAAGGTTCAAAATGAGGCTCACTCAGGCAAAATATATATTTGGGGTGGGGAGAGGAAAGTTCTTGGGCATCTCCTCAACCCCAAGGGAGTGGAGCCCAACCCTAACAAGGCGAAAGCTATCTTGGAGATAGCATCGCCAAAGAACACCAAGGAGGTCCAGAGGCTGACTAGAAGGCTGACGGGCCTTAACCACTTCCTATCAAAAGCAGGAGAGAAGTGCTCTCTGTTCTTCAAAACACTCTGAAGCCACCAACAGAGAGGAGGGAAAGGGGAAGCAACCCATCTACTATGTGAGCAGGGTGCTCAAAAAGGTAGAGATGCGGTCCCCCATCCTCGAGAAGCTAGCTTTCGCCTTGGTGGTGTCAGCGCGGAAGCTCCGGCCTTACTTTCAAGCGCACCCCGTCCAAGTTGTGACTGATCATCCTCTTCGAAGTATCCTGTATCAGGAGGAACATTCGGGAAGGCTAGAAAATTGTTGGTAGAACTCAGTGAGTTTGACATTTCTTTCTCACCCAGGGTGGTGATCAAAGTACAGGCGCCGACAGACTTCCTAGCCAACTTCTCGACTGATGCAGATAAAGGTGAAAGCTCCTCAAGCCTGGTTTCCTGGAAGATGCTTGTAGATGGAGCTTTTGGCAAATGATCTGTAGGAGTAGATATCATGCTTGTCAGCCCGCAGGGAACTAGGATCGAGCAATCAACCGAGATTCTCTTCCCGGACACAAATAACCAAGTGGAGTACGAGGCCATAGTGGTGGGCTTGCATCTTACAAAGGAGTTAGGGATTCATGAAATTCGTGCTTTCAAAGAATCAATGTTGATCGCTTCGTAGATCCAAGGAGAGTTCGAAGTACGCGACACAATCCTACAAAGATACTGAGTAAAAGTAAAAGGGTTTATTGGAGGTTTTTCAATCCTTCTTCATCGAGCACGTACCAAGGGAGGAGGAGTCCACGGCGGATCGTTTGACCAAGTATTGCCCGAGGGCCGGAGGAACAATCACCGAATGGCTTCGACCATCCATCGAGGAAGGGGAAATGATGGAGATCGAGCAACGCGCTTCCTTGATAGATCCATTCATTACATTCCTGACTACCGAACAACTCCCAGCTGAAGGTGGAGATCAATGAAATTTCCGATACAAAGCAGCTTACTTGCAACTGAATAGCGGGGATCTGTATCGCAAGACCATCTTAGGCTCCTTGGCCAGATGTATTTCAGAAGCCGAAGTGCCTCGAGTTCTGAAAGAGATTCACTCTGAAGAGTGTGGAAGTCATTATGGGACTCGCACTCTGGAGCAAAGAATCTTAAGGTAGGGTTATTTTTGGCCAACCATCTGAAAGGATGCCGAAGCCTTCTCGAAGAAATGCCAAAAGTGCCAGCTCTTCGCTCCTCTCCAATTACAACCAGCCGAATAGCTTCGCTCAATCACGACCCTTAGGACATTTTCCATCTGGGGAATGGATTTGATAGCCCCTTTCCCCCAAGCTAGAGGTCAGAGGAAGTTTGTACTCATCATGATCGACTACTTCTCCAAGTGGTTCGAGGCCAAGCTCTAGCCAAGACCACCTCTCAAGTCGTAAAGAACTTCATCTGGGGGGAAATTTCTTGCAGGTTCGGGATCCCCCACGCCATCATCACCGACAATAGTCCACAGTTTGCCAGCTTGGAGCTGGTGGATTTTTGCAGACAGCTAGGAGCAGATCTCCGATTTGCCTTATTACACCATACTCAGAGCAATGTGCAAGTGGAAGCAGCCAGCAAGCTAGTCATTAACCTCCTGAAGAAAAAAGTCGAGAACTTGAAAGGGAACTGGGCGGAGCACCTCCCTTTGGTCCTATGGGCTATGAGGACTACTCTTAATTCGGCCGCCGGGGAAACTCCCTTCAAGTTATCACATGGGTCTGAAGCTCTCATCCCAGTAGAGTTCGAGGTCAAAAGTCCTAGAGTGATTGTGACAGAAGATGGAGATGAGGAATGACGGCTAGAGAATGGTTAAACTCAGAGGCTCTCTCTCGGCTACATTGAAGAACTTTGAGACATAGTCTCGGTTCGGCATGAAGAGATCAAAAGGAGAATGGCAAAACATTTCGACAAATATGTCTGTATCTAGCAGTTCCAAGAAGGCGACCTCATCTTGAAGAAAGTGGATGTTGCAGGAAGATCGGCCGCTATCAGGTAGCTTAACCCAAACTAAGAAGGGTCGTTCATCATCCATGAGTCACTAGCAATTGGAGGGTATCGTCTGCAAAATTACGAAGTAGAGCTGCTTGGAAATACATGTGTTGGATCTGTTAGCGCCCTTAGAGGGGGGTGAATAAGGGTTTTAAAAACCTTTAGTGCTTAAGTGCAATTTCAGACATATATTGAATATATTTAACGAATTATTTCACTTAAGACAATGCTTTATACTTTTACAAGCAGTAGTGCTCAAAGCAAGAGAGATGGAGAATCTGTTGCTACCGCCAGCGGTAGAGGTACCGCTCGACATTAGTGGCAGAGAACTCCCTTTTCGTTTAGATTTCAAGGATCAAAGAGAATGAATTAATACTGGAGAAAAAGATAATATCATTTCTTTAAGAATGGTTAAAAAACTTGATCCCAATGACGCTTGGAATTGAGGCGTACGTACAAACGCTTTTGGTTTTCTATATCGACCCTTCTCCCAAGGACCGGTTGGCTCTAGCCTATCTCTCCCCAGAAAAGGCCTCGAGTCATCCCATAGATCTAACCCTAGACCTAGTGGCCACACCCACGCAGTGAATTCTCCATAGTCCTCGCAAGGCCCTAGTTGCCAACACGACCGAATTTCTCTACCGATAAAAATAAGAGGTACAATCAATAATAAGAAAAACTAAAACATCAAAAACTCCCTCAAAGATTGAACTTGAAGATGATGTAGGTGTGATCGATCTGTCTTCAAGTTCTTAGCATTCACGAGCGTTGATGGAGTTCTCTTGGCTGCAAGGACAAGGTTCACACGAAAGTTCAGGAGTTGTTGCTTTTTATTCTTCGTGTATCGGCGCCGCTAAAAGGAGGAAGACCGCTCTTTAAATAGACTCAGATCTTAGTGTCATCGGTAGTGCTACCTCCGGGTGGTAGCCTCTTTAGGCAATAGGCTAGTACACAGATTGAGTTATCTTAGGCAACATTCTTGCTCCAAAATAAGCAGCCCTTCCTACCGTGCCGCGGTATTACTAACATGGCGCGGTATTACTAACACTCCGCGTTAGTGATATTTCATTCCTAGTCGTCAGATCTTCTTTCTCTTTCACTCCTCAATCAGCAGCGTGATGGCTGGATTGCCATAAGTTTCCACCGGGCGTTAGCCTTAACGTGCTGCGGTAATACTTGCTATATTTGAGTCTCATCGATAATCCATTCTTGACGATATTTCATCTCGATGTTGTTTCTAATTATGCAGATGCTACCATTAGCGGTAGTGCTATCACGTCGCGTTAGTAACAGAGCATCGTAGTGATAGAGAATCATCGTCTTTCTTTTTCGTACTCATAATTTGTTATTCTCAAACCAAGAGATGTGGAAAACTTGTATGATCAAATGCAAGTATGATCAAATGCCATGTGATTTGTTATTCTCAAACCAAGAGATGTGGAAAACATGTTCCAACAAACTCCCCCTTTTGATAATAACAAATCCTCTCAGAAAGAAATCATTCAAAATATAAGAATTGTGTTTATAGAAAAAGATAAACATTATAGAATGAATATGCTCCCCCTATATAGATGCTCCACCTATATGAGTGCTCCCCCTACATTAAAGCATCCTATGTATTTTATTCCCCTTAAGTGTGAATTTCTTTCAAAGTTATTCTCCCCCTTTTGGTATTATAAAAAGAGGGTGAAGAGAAAATATATCGTTAAAGAGTTAATATAATTTTTTAATGTTGAGACGGAATGAGCATAACAATGATTTTCTACTTAGTGATACCACATGGTAAATGAATAGAAGAAAGTTGATTTGAAAGAGTGAAGTATCAATAGTTTGGTAAACAATAAACCATTTTTAGGTAAGAAAAGTATTCATGATCGAGCGAACAAGTAGTAAGAATAATGGAAAACATATTTCAAGATTTTGTAAATGAACATCTTTATATGAGTTTTAAGCATAGTAAATGAGCAATAGTTTTAGTCTAGTAAAAAATTGATGTTTTATTAATTGAAGTCCAAGATCAAATATCACATGTTAACAAAACATAATAACACTTGTTTAGAGAGTAAATAATCAAGATTGAACATACAAGGCATAGCGGAAATTACATTTTTTTAAATTGTTAGCATGATCTATTTTATAAAGACAAGATAGAAAGATACAATATTTGAAATTCATAAAGCAAGTAAACTTATACATTGTAGAGATCATGCAATGTTATCTAGTGCATCTACTAAAGATTGTAGAAAAAGAATGTAGATATGCATTAGAGTCCAATACAAATAGTGTTTTTGATAAGAGTATACAAATGATTTAATCAAAAACATGACATGTATAATGAAATAAACACAACATTATTGAGAATGTGTTTTTAAAATAACTTCCACCCATAAACTTAAATTTGTTTTCAATGCACATGAAAAGTAATACAACTACCAAGGTGCTCTGCACACACACTGCTTATTAAGACTTATCAGAGTGCAAAGTAGTGCTTGGGAGATCACATGTATTATGTTTTCATTGATTTAGTTGTGATCTGGTGTGCAAGAAGTAGTTATAAAAAAGGTTGCACAAGACACTTTATAATTCTCTCTAAAGTGCTCAACCTCACAATATTCATTAAGACTTATCAGGAGGGTGAGTAGTGCTTGGTGGAGTTATCTTTGTCATTTATTCATTTGAATTTTGGTTTGGTGACAAAGTTCTCCAAATTCACTTATTTTTGTGTTTTTTGAAATTTTTCGCCTGATTATGATTGTTCAATGTAGGGGCTATGTGTTAGATCAAAGAAATCAGACAGGAATACACACAATATGCGGGTTTTGCTAGTTTGGCACATAAGTCTAAAATATTATTTTCTTACTTTGATTGAGTATATGTACATGACACATGTTATAGAGCAAATAGTCTAAGAAGAGCATAGACACCATGACCACAAGTTTTTCTAACCACGGAGTATGTTAATGATGTGACCCTAGTTACAGAATTTACATTACCGCCAACGGTAGTAATTACCGCGCCGCGGTAATTTGCGTAAATATAAAAGCACACGGTTCATTCCAATTTCATTTTCCCTAGGGTTTCTTGGCTTGTGTGACCTCCTTCCGTCGGCAATAGCGAGAGGTATGGTTTTCTTTTGCCATTTTCCTCCTTTTTTGGTGGTTTGGAGTTGAGATTTATGTTAGATTGTAAGAGTTTTGGAATGATTTCATGGATAAGTGTAAGAATGGTTTGAAGAATGTGTTTGTTTGATGAATTTTAAGCAAAATAGTTTAGATCTTGGTGTTAATGTCGGATTTTCTTAGTAAATGTGTTAGGATATGTTAGATCCTTCATTTTTATGCAATTTTAACTTGTTTTTGAGTTTATTTGAGATAAATGGAGGAGGAAGACGAATAAGATTTCCGCCCGCTACCGCCAGCGTTAGTTTCTAAAGCTCCGCGGTAACTCTAGATTTATGTGTTTTAAGTTCTTATCCTCCATTGTTTGTTGTGCTTTCATATTATGGCTTCCTCCAGTTCACATGCTCATCGTACATATGTGAACAAGGATAAAAATGTGCATGAAGTATTTCTAGGTCTGGAGGATGCTACAATTGGTGTGGGAACATTCGTTGGGATAGATATGTCCTGTCATTCTCACATATATGCTTTAATGGCTGATTCCAGGGTTCTATCAGCAATAATAGATGATTGCTTTTCGTCCGTGCTAGTTAGAGAATTTTATAATAGATTGGAGGATCCAAATCATTCTAATCTCCATGGAGGCGTGCGGTCATTTATCCAAGGCCACGAGGTGGTGATTTCTCATGGAGAATTACATGAGGAGTTTGGCCTGGTTGAATGTCATATGAGGTTGGATATAAAGGACAGGTTTTGCACACTACAAAATTGGATTCCTATAAACATTATTTTGCATGGACAAGATGATGCTATGGAGCTGATAACCACAATCTCTACCCTAATGCCCGATGTGTATATTATACTAGAGATCCTCCGACATACGATAATGTACAAGGCTGAAGACACACGAATGATGTTGGAAAAAAAAACCCCTTTGATTTATCTTATAAATTATATACAAGTGATTTCATTTCCTAGGATGACTTACCCATGTTGTATTGAGAGGGTAATTTGTTCATTAGATATCTTAGGATGTTACACTCTCATTAGAGTGTCAAAGACCAGTCCAAAAAGAGTCAAAAATTTAGTTGAATTAAACCCGCGTCGAATAGAAATCGATGCAACTTCGACTTCAAGTTAAAGTAACCTCAAATAGAATTAACATAAACTCAAACTGAAGTCTAAGTCGATGCAACGCCGAGATGTACTCGACGCAGAAGACAGAGTCAGTCAAAGTAGTATTAGAAGTCGACGCAGCATGAACTTAAAATCGACGCAAAAAGAAGTACTCTGAGTTCAGGATTTCAACTCGATGGATACGTCGATAACTATTCGACGCAACGTTGACCACGGAGTTCAGTAAAAATCCGAGGAGGATTTCAACACAGCTTCCAGTAGAATTCATAGGTGCATTGATAAGAAGTCAAATGTATTCGACGCTATGTCGAATACAGACATAATTAGAAATGATCCTTTATTCTTTTCTAAAAGTGATTCAGAGTTTATACATGGAAGTGTTTTAATTTCTATCGGGTCGATTATATCCAAGAATGGAAAGAAGGATTACAAATATACAATAATGAAATTCTTAGAAGATATTCAAAATGGGATTGACGGGCAGATAACTGAATTAGAAAGATGATATTATAATTCCCTGAATATTCTAAGTAAGGATACAACAAAAGAAGAAAGTGATTCAAACATTATTCGACAGCAGAATAATAATTCAGAGGAAGATTCAGAATTACACAATTGATCATCCCGTCTTCTTCCTCTCCGAAGCTTTCTCTCTCAGACAAGAAACAGAAAAATACTTCTCTGTTTTTAGCAGCACATGCAACCAAGTGAAAGATTGGACAAAGCTTAACAATCCTTTTCTTACAAAGGATTAATCTTCTACAAGATCATGTCCACAGTGCCAAGAATCCTCAGAGAAATATGCTAAAAGAGGATTCAAATCAGAAGACTAATTTCTTCTTCTTCTTTCTTATTCTCTCTTTCTTATTGTAGCTTGAATAAAGAGTTTTTAGAATCTTTCTCCAAAGGATTCAGTGGTTCAAGATGTCCTAATCAAAAAATCTAGATTGGTTCTAAGAGTCTTTTCCAAGGGGAAGGAAACTTCCACCAATGTTACATTGCAGGAATAAGACCAACTTGCAGATCAAGTTGAAAGGCTCAGCATCATGAATCACCCATCAGATTACCAGGAGAAAGGCAAACAGAAAGTTGACAGTGATTCAGATGAAAACTCTGATGCAGATGAGGATGACATTAAAGCACGTGCTCTTCCAGACACAGAGATCATTCTAGAAAATGCAAATGGTGTGTCCCCCAATCAATGAGGAAGAGGAAATCCATGAGGATGCTAATCCACTGAACACCTTACCAAGTAACTAGATGACTCCCAAGGATCATCCTCCAACTCAAGTTATATGAGATATAAAAGTTGGAGTGAAGACAAGAAACCAGATCAAAAATGAAACCATGTTGTAGTGCTTTCTCTCACAGTATGAGCCCAAGAAATTTGAAGAAGCAGATAATGATCCCCACTGGATAGCTTCCATGCAAGAGGAGGTTGCACAGTTTGAAAGGAACAAAGTCTGGAATTTAGTTGAAAGACCAAGATATTACCCAATAATTGGAACCAAATGGGTATACAAAAACAAGATGGACTCAGCTGGAGTCAAAGTCAGAAACACAGCTAAGTTGTTTGCTCAAGGGTACATGCAAAAGGAGGGTATTGACTACAATCAGATATTTTCTCCAATGGCTAGACTGGAAGCAATCAGAATGTTCCTTGCCTATGCTTCGTATATGAAGATTAATGTATATCAGATGGATGTGAAGAGTGCTTTCCTAAATGGAACTCTTCAGGAAGAAGTCTATGTGGAGCAGCCCCTAGGTTTTCTCTATCCAACTCATCCTTATTTTGTTTATAGATTAGACAAAGCATTGTATGGTCTCAAACAATCTCCAAGAGCTTGGTATTAGACTTTATCCAACTTCCTCCTAGAACACTCTTTTGTAAGAGGTTAGGTGGATAAACAACTTTTCACAAGAGCACATAAAAATCAGCTACTTCTAGTACAAATATATGTATATGATATAATATTTGGCTCAACAGACCATAGAATTTGTCAAAGGTTTGCTGACATAATGCAGTCTAAGTTTCAAATGAGTAGCATGGGGGAACTGTCATACTTTCTTGGTCTCCAAGTTAAGCAAAATGCAGATGGCATTTTTATATCCCAATATAAGTATACCAAAGACTTATCAAAAGGTTTGGGATGAAAAATGCCACTGTCATGAAATCCCCTATGACTACCAATACTATATTGAATAGAGATGAAAATGGTAAGTATTTTGATCAAAATACTTACAGAGCAACCATTGGCTCACTTCTCTACCTTACAGCTATCAAGCCAGATATCATGTTTGCTACATGTATATATGCTAGATTCCAGGTTGACCCCAATGAATCCCACTTGAATTCTATAAAAAGAATACTCAGATATCTAAAGGGTACACCTGAACTTGGCTTGTGGTATCCCGCATAATCTAGAAATGATTTAGTAGGCTACTCAGATGCAGATTATGTTGGATACATCATTGATAGAAAGAGCACCTCAAGAACTTGTCTCTACTGATTTCCTGGTTTAGCAAGAAGTAAACCTCAGTCTCTACTTCTACAGCTGAAGCTGAGTATATAACTGCAGGAAGCTGCTACTCACAAATATTGTGGATGCAAAATTAGTTGTTAGATTACAACATTAGTCTTGAGAACTCCATAATATTCTGTGATAGCTCTAGTGTTATTTCTATAGCTTCCTATCTTGTTCTCCATAGTATAACTAAGCACATAGAGATATGACACCACTTTCTCAGGGACAATGTAGAGAAGGGTAAGATTAATCTTCAATATATTTCCATTGATAATAAAAGGACAGACATTTTCTCTAAGCCACTCGATGAAAGCAAGCACAATTTCTTCATCAATGCATTGGGTATGCTTAATGGAGCACTATAGGACACGCTTATTATGTAATAAGATCTATTTTCTATAGAAAATTATTGCTGGGAAAAACAACAAGAATTTTGAGAAAAATATAACTGTTTAATCAGAGCTGCGTTGAATACAAATCGACGCACCGTTGATTTCTACCCGACGCTAGCTTCGAGAGCTGTCTGGGATAGGTAATTCGAATGACACTTGACACAACGTCGAATTCTTATCGACGCTTATGTCAACATTAAAGTTGATGCTCATATTCGAAGACACGCCAACTTCTACTCGACGATACGTCGATTTCTCATAGCGCGCGCAAACTTGATTTCTAGATGCTACTTCAACATATTTTGGCGCGCTGAATATACCCTTTTTCAATGTTGCTTCGAATAAAACCCTAAGTTACGATGATTCTGTTGGATCTTGCGGCGCTCTTAGAGGGGGGGGGGGGGGGGTGAATAAGGGTTTTAAAAACTTATGTTATATTTTAAAATACTTGAAATGATAAGAGATTAAATTAGTGATAAACCACACAAAAGAGTAAATCAAGTAATATAAATCAAAGACATGATTTTATTAACTTGAAATATATGATTACAAAATTTGATTTCTTATGATGCTAGAAATCAAAGGCGAAATATGAAATATTCTTTTTTGTTTTCTATACCGACTCTTCTCACCAAGAATCGGTTGGCTTTATCCTATCCTTCCCGGATATGGCCTCAAGCCGCTCTAGCCTTTCTATCCTCAGAAAGGCCTCGAGCACCCCGTAAATCTACTCTCTAGACCTAGTTGCCAACACGAGGTGAATTCCTTCCTAAATACTACCTGGACCTAGTCGCCAACACGAGGCAAATTTACTCCATGATTATAATGAAAGAGTTACAAAAGAAATACAAAACACAAATAAATACTCCCTATAAAGAATTCTGGAGATGGCGAAGGCTCGCTGAATATTCTTGAAGTCGAAGCATGCGTTCTTCGCGTTGAGTAAGCGTTGATCCGATCCGCCATGAATTCTTCTCTCGAATTTGTGTGGGAGATGATGGTCTGGAAAATACGGCCCTCTCAGAGTCTCTGAAGTGTTGGAATAGGGCTCTCTTCAATCAGTGGTTGGAGAAGATGAAATCCACATATTTATAGGACTGGAGGCTAACGCTGGCGTTAAGTCTAACACCTGGCGTTGACCCAGTATAGAATTGTTTTGATGGCTAGAATCTTCAAAATGGGAAGTAGATTCTGCACTATAGGAAACATTCATTTTAGGCAACCCTAACGCTGGCGTTGAGTCTAAAGCTGTCGTTGAGTCTAACGCTGGCGTTAGGTCAGATCATTCCTAAAGTGCTCCTGCAATCATGGTTGCTTCCCTTCTTGCCATAATCATCATGATGGGAATGGGAGTCAATGCCCAGTGTTAAGTCCTAACACCTAGCGTTAGACCACATCCCACTTTTCAGTTTGTGAGCAGGTTCAGACCAATAATGCAGGAACTTAGTGTCATATTTGTTCAAACTTGCATAATGAAAACACAAACATGAGCAAATACAAGTAGGATTTGTTATTCTTAAATCAAAGGGATGCGGAAAACCATGTTCCAACAATCTCCCCTGTTGATAATAACAAATCCAATATAGATAATTAAGATTCATATATAAGAGAGATGTGTTTTTAGAAGGATATATGACACTAAACAATATTGAGACAATAATAAGAATTATAGATTATTTAAGTTATGCTCCCCCTTAGTATATGCACCCATAGACTAGATTTATGCCCCCCTTAATCTAGTGAATCCCACTCCTTTAATCATTAAGAATTATCATTTTATTCTCCCTCTTTTGTTATTAGCAAAAGAGGGTGAAGTTGAAACAAAAACGAGAAGACAAAAGTTGGGACATAACTAAGAGAGGATTAAGAGTTTGTTTAAACATAAAGTAAGTCGTGATCAATCTAAGGGAGAGAGTAGCACAACGGAAAATGATATGATACGCGTGATCGAACAATATTCCATTATTTTTGGAAGAATTGCAATTTAGTTTGACAAGCACAAGGGAAGAAAAACATTAGAAGTAAGCATGATAAAGCATGGTAAAAGAAATACATGATCAAATTATGAATGCAAAAAAATAACTAAGATGAACATTTTGTAATAGTTTGAGCATTCCAACGTTTTTGTAATAGTAAGCATTATATGTCTAAACTCTTCACATTTGAGCATTTAACTTTGAACATTTTCATAACAAGTAGGCAAACATGATTTAACATATTCAAAAAGATAATAGCTACAATATAACCAATTCGTATTTCAAGTAAGGAAAATATTGTAGAAATCATGCATTGAAATCTAGTGCTTTTACTTGAGTATTTAGAGAATTATGTAATGTTACATTAGGATCCAATTCTCATGAGTAGAAGTTTTATGAAAAACAATGATGTGTGCATAAGGTGTTTTGATAAAAGTATACAAGTGAAATAATCAAAACACATGACCTATGTAATGAAATAGTAAAAACAATATTAAGTTGTAATCTTATAATTACTTTCACACATCAATTCTAGAATAAAGTTTCAAAGCACATAAAACGGTACAACTACCAAGGTGCTTCACCCACATAATGCTCATTAAGACTTATCAGGGAGCGAAGTAATGCTTGGGGGATCACATAAGCATTTTTATAAAGAATTTATTTTTAGTGATCTAGTGTACAAATAGAAGTGATAAAAAAGGAATATGTTTGCACAAGACACTTTACAATTCTTTCCAAGTTGCTCAACCTCACAATGCTCCTTCAGACTTATTAGGAGGGTGAGTAGTGCTTGGTGGAGTTATCTTTGGCATATTGTTTCATTATAATTTTTTTTTTAAAGTTTGGGCCAAAGGTCTCCGAATTCACTTGTTGTTGCAAACATTAACAATATTGAAATAACACTTCCTTGTGTGAAAGAAATTTATTGTTTGAAAGACGGTGTAGGTAATTTAGACATACAACTTAATGTGTTAAAACTATTACACTACACAATCATGCAAGACTAAGATTATGAGCACATGTAGATTACCAAAATAGTGAGTGTATGAATCATTGATTAGCATAAAACATTACTCATACTTAGAGGCATGCTAGACAATCATACACAATTTTCTATAGACTATTTCATTGCACATAATCAGATTAAGGTCAAGGCATGAAGATAAAACAATGTTTAGGAAATTTGAAATTAAAACTAGACATTGAAGACAATCTTTAAATGTATGCCTAATCAATTTTGACCATTTGAAACAAAATAACTAAGAAATTTGCTCTTGTCATATAGTCAAACCATAATTTTGTAAATACTTAAAGCAAAACAAATAACTAAAACATATTTTTGATCATTTTGAAATATTTGATTTTTTTGTATTTTGGAATAAAATAACCAAATTAATAACAAAATAATTTCAAAACTGAGAAAATAAATAGAGAAAAATCATTATAAAAATATCAGAAATAGTGTAGAGAAATCAGAATTTCTATTTGGCCAAAAGAGCTACCCCCTGGCGTTAACTACTTAACGCCCAAACAGAACACCTTTTTTGAGATTTTTGAAAAACTTTTCTTTTGAAATAGGTAGTATGTATATAGGTCTTCTTAAGTTAGAAATTTCAGAGAATTTGGGGAAGATTAGAAGGCTAATTATACATGTTTTGGTAGTTTTAAAATGGTTTTATATTTTATTTTTGATTTTTGATTTTCCTGGAAATGAAGACATAATTAAGGTGTAGACATAGATATGTACTGACATACAAATGAATAGGCGGAAAAATTTCAATTATAGAGAGAAAGAGGAGCTAACGCCTGTCAGTATGCTCAAAGCCAACGTTGAGTTCACTTTATATAAAACCCCCAAATCCGAGTTCTTTTCTTATTCTCTCCATTTCAAGCCATTTCTCTTCCAGTTTCGCCGTCTCCCCTTTTCAGATCAAGGTAAAATCCTTGTTTTTCTTCTTATATTTTTTATTAAAATATTTCTCTACCCCTAATTTGTAGTCCTTTGAAGTGTTGAAGTGTTTTATTATGGTATATGATAGATCTAGGATTTTGAGATCTAGGGTTTCTAGTTTTGAGTTGTAGAGTGGGGTTTTTGAGATTTTTCTCAAAGATGAGTTTTTGCTTTAAATTTTTAGTTGTTTTGAGTTTTATTGGGGATTTCCATTTATTCCTTACTTTTTACGAAATATTTCGAGTTCTAAGAGTGACTGAAGGTCAGCATTGTATACTGGAGGTGATAGGAAGTTTGACAGCATGCGCCTGTCATTAACATTAACGTCGTGCATTGATTAAAAAATGATTTGGTGTTGATTTTATGTTGTGTCAAAATGTGCAGGTTAGGGCTTCTTCCAGTGCACATGAGGTTCATGCCAGAAAGTCTTCTTCTTCCCGAGCAGCACATGAGTCTTACCAATTTTATGCGGGGATGAAAAAGCATCTGTTGGTGTAGGCATGGTGTTGCAAATAGACCCCCCCCCCCATCATGCTCATATTCAGAACCTTCTGGCTGCATCAGGAGTGTTATTAGTGATTAGTGACGACTATTTTTCTATAGATTTTATTCGGGAATTCTATAACCATTTGTTTGATCTGTCAAAAACAGAACTCCATGGAGGAGTGATGTCAATGATACAGTTTGAAGTTGTCCAAATCACACATGAAGATCTAAGGAATGAGTTTGGGTTAATAGAGAGTGGGAATCGTCTGGATGTGGTTGAGAAATATAGGGCGAGCGAGACTGGACAACAGTGAATCTGGTTTTGCATGGGAAGGAGACTAGAGAGCAAATTACAGATGTTTCTTCACTTAGGGAAGAAGCATTCATAATTCAAGATATTTTGCGACACACCATAATGTTGAAGTCCGAAGATACAAAGGTCACTGCATAACTGAATATTGTTACTTATTATATTATACAGGAAGAAGGTTTTGATGTGGCAGATCTTTAACTATCATAGATTCGTTATACGTTTAGGTTAAAGGATCCAAGAAGGTCTCATCTCAACACACTTCCCTTAGGAGGACTCATACAACAGGTGGTGATGGAGAAGTATGCGTACATAACCAAGAGTAACTATATTAATGATCTTGTTCCTGAGCTTAATTCTACTTCAACCCTTCGAGTTCCTCGACCACGAGATATACCATCATCTTCTCGACAAACCCTATGATCAGGAGTCTCGCTCCATGAGACAAGTCGGGACCATCAGGAATCATTTGAGGAATTCTGAGAGAACGCGACACGCCATATGTCACGGATCGAGAAGATGGTGTGATATATGATCAAGGCCCTGAAGTTGAAACCGACACCGACAGAAGAGAGGGATTGTGGCGTTCCCATGGAGGACCCCCCACGCCACTCAGCTCGTCGTACTTGAAGATCAAGATATCGAGGAAGTTCAAGTACTGAGGGGACATAATTTATTAGTGAGAGTTTTAAGGTGCTTTCTGTTATGTAATAATAGTTTTCTAACATTTGTACAATTAAGTCTAATGTGTGGTGTTAACACTTGCGCCCAGCATTACCAGTTATCATGATCTTTACTTTTTTTCTTTTTTTATCTATTTTGTGAACTGTTTCTGTACTATGTTTTTATTCAGGCTTTCATAGTTATGATTTTGATGCCCAAAAAAAGCTTTCCACTCAACCTTTGGTGGATTTAATCATGTTAAACTATCTATAGTATTTTTATAAGCATCAGATCAGAAGAATGGCTTATTTAAGAATGTAATGACATAACACTTTGGTTTTCAGGTTATTTAAAGAATGGTAATGTGAGGATAAGTATTTGTATGTCGTTTTATTTTATTAAAACCTTTTTTATTGCAAACTTTTTCTGAAAGGCAAGATATTGATAGATTTGTTTGTCGGATATTGCAAGAGTGCACATGAGTTTATAGTTAGTTTTATCTTTGCGAGACTTTAGTTGGACTTAGAAATTTAGAGTGGATCTTGGACTTCCCGAGGTCTTCCCTATGAGGGGTTCACACTGGTACTAGGAGATATGATGGGGTGCATCCCAAATCTCCCTTTCTCAAGATATTTAAGTATTATTGGTTGCTATCCATACTTAATTTTTATAGACTCAACATTTTCTGAAAGAGAAAAATTGAAGTTGATGATTTTATTTACTTAGATAAATATCTCATAATATTCTTAGAATTTAATTTATATGGATAATATAAGATATTTATTTGCAATGAATTTAAGAAAGATAGATAGGTCATCAAAACAAGAAAAAATGATTTTGAATTTTGATCAATTTGATTTATAAACTCATTAAGTTTTAAGAGATAAAATCATATTTCCAATAATATATACGATGACCATAATCATGATAGCTTAAAAAAATAAGAGAACAAAAAATAAAAGAACATTGAAGCATATCATGAAGTAGAAATTTGTATATTTCATTTTGAAGGGATTCTACTTCATGCATTTGATGATACCTAATGAATAAGAGTTTTAAGTATTCAAAGGGGACCAAGTGTGGTGGTTCCTTTGGCTACCCAAATATGACGTGTTGGTTTATGGGGAGATAGTGATGAATGGGCCCTTTCATGTGAAGTTAATATTTCATTTTTAGCTTTGGGCCTCAATTCAAACCTTGGTTTAATGTTATTCTTATACATCAAATTTCCATTATGATTATCTGTATTTTGAAGATTATATTTGTAATGATCATAGGAGATTTGTGTAATTCCAATTTCAAGTTGGGAGAAACATGATTTTGTAAATAATGGTGATTTAGATTTGGATTTCTTACTCCCGTTATTAGGCTTATTTAAGATATTCATATTCAACTTGTTTGCTTGATATTGTGAATTTGTGTGTTGTGAATTTTTATTCAAAAATTTCATAAGCAAGTTGATTTTTGCTTTTAATTCATCATTCTTGATCTTAAGATTATGCCTAGCTTTATTATAAGCTATTGTGCTATTTTTAAGAGTGGAAACAAAAGAGTCAATATGAGTTTGATAGTTATTTCTAAATTCCTTAAATGTTTCGTCCATCTCCTTGATTTCAATTTTATAATTTTGGCACATAGCACAATCACTTTTCAAAGATGAATTTTCTAAAGATAATTTTTCATTATGTTCTTTTACAAAAATAAGTTCCTTGAATTTTTCTTTAGTATCATTATAATCAAAACAAGGTTTATATTTTCAATTGAAGAGACATGGGTATAAATAGATAAATCATAATTTGATTCTACTTTAACTTTTGTTTTAAACTCTTATTTTCTAAGCGCAATTTGCAATTTGCATTTTTCAAAATCTTAATTTTGTGTTTTGTAATTTGTAGCAATTGTAATGTAGAAATAGAATTGCAAACAATAAGGGAATTCGATTTCCTTACTTTGCTTTTGGATGAGGAAAGGTTTGAACATAAAGTTCCTTTGACATTTTCCTGTTCCTCTTTTAAAAATGTGTTGTCATCATCCCTTCCGCTTGATGTGCATTCCATGGATCCATCATGTGAGGAGCTTTCTTAAATACTTGTGCAGGCTTTCATATTCTCCGGTTCTTGTGATTGTTTCATACCTACAGAAGGAGAATCATATGTTCTTTCAAGAAAATTTCAAATCTCATATGCTGTAGGTAAAGTATAAATAAGTTTGAAAATATTTCTATCTAACGCACAAAATAGACTATTTATAGATTTTTGCATTTAAAACAATTTCATTTCTAGTTAGTGCGCTAGGTGGCTTTTCAATAGTAATATTCCAAACTTCTTCATCTAAAGCATTAAGAAAAATTTTCATCAATATTTTCTACCCTTTATAATTTTTGCCCATAAATAAAGGTGGTGATAATAATTTTTCATTTATATTAACATTTTCCCACTAGTAGATGAGAGATCATGATCAAGAGGCGCCATTATTCCTGGTGGTCAAACCGTTTTGGAATAACCTAACTCTGATAGCACTTATTGGATCTTGCGACGCCCTTAAAGGGGGGTGGGGGTGGGGGGGGGGGGGGTGAATAAGGGTTGTAAAAACTTACGTGTTATTTTAAAATACTTGAAATGATAGGAGATTAAATTAGTGATAAACCACACAAAAAGAGGAAATCAAGTAATATAAATCAAAGATATGGTTTTATTAACTTGAAATATAAGATTACAAAATTTGATTTCTTATGACGCTAGAAATCGAAGGCGAAATTTGAAATATTCATTTTGTTTTCTATACCGACTCTTCTCACCAAGAACTGGTTGGCTTTAACCTATCGTTCTTGGATACAACCTTAAGCCGCTCTAGCCTTTCTATCCCCAAAAAGGCCTCGAGCACCCCCTAGATCTACTCACTAGACCCAGTCACCAACACAAGGCGAATTCCTCCTTAAATCCTACCCGGACCTAGTCGCCAACACGAGGCGAATTTACTCCACGATTATAATGAAAGAGTTACAAAAGAAATACAAAACACAAATAAAGACTCCCTATGATGAATTAAGGAGATGGCGAAGGCTCGCTGCATATTCTCGAAGATGAAGCGTGCGTTCTTCTCGTTGAGTAAGCGTTGATCCGATCCTCCTTGAATTCTTCTCTCAAATTTGCGTGGGAGATGATGGTCTATAAAATACCGCCCTCTCAGAGTCTTTGAAGTGCTGGAATAGGGCTCTCTTCAATCAGTTGTTGGAGAAGATGAAATCCACCTATTTATAGGACTGGAGGCTAACGCAGGTGTTAAGTCTAACGCCTGGCGTTGACCCAGTATAGAATTGTTTTGATGGCTCGGATCTTCAAAACGGGAAGGTGATTCTGCACTTTAGGAATCATTTGTTTTAGGCAACCGTAACGCTGACATTGAGTCTAACGCTGGTATTAGGTCAGATCATTCCTAAAGTGCTCCTACAATCACGACTGCTTCCCTTCTTTCCATAATCATCATGATGGGAATGAGTGTCAACGCCTAGCGTTAAGTCCTAACACCTGGCATTAGACCACATCCCACTTTTCAGTTTTTGAGCAGGTCCAAACCAATAATGCAGCAACCTAGTGTCATATTTGTTCAAACCTGCACACTGAAAACACAAATATGATCAAATACAAGTAGGATTTGTTATTCTCAAATCAAAGGGATGCGGAAAACCATGTTCCAAGAGATTTGTCTTCTCACAGCAACTCAGTCGTTAGACTTTATTATGCATTCGAATTCTATCTCTCTTGCTCTCCTTCTTTTCTGCTTCTCTATCTCTTTCCTTTTTTTTTTCTTGCAGGAATACGCCAATACTCAATGGAGTCCACCAAAAAGCAAAGAGATGTTTTCAATGCAGTCGATCTCTAGAGACATTGTTGTCTAAATTCTCCTCATTATATCTCAGTTTCTCAGATGAGTGTTATAATAAACTGAGTATTCAACATTAGAGGCTTCGACACCTCACTGCCCAGACCAAAACAATAGAAGAGGAGTTAAAATTCTCTGGATTGCCTGCTGAGGTCTTTATTTCTTTCTTCAAAGATATAAAGCAGGGGGAGAAATGTGACAACATGTCCCTCCAAACTCAGTATATAGTACAAATCTCCCCTCTTCTTATGTGTCTGAAAGAGAACCAGCTATCTCCTCCAAGTTCCTTCTGTTACCTACATCATCCTCTCCTCCCAGAACCCTGTCTTTAATCCACGGGGAGTCATCACAATAGGGTGAGGATGATCTCTTCTCAGATGATAATGATTATTGAAAAGTCTGAAGGAGTACTCAGAATGGGCTGGTTCACCCATTCCTGAGACACCAGACTTCAGGCCCTATTATGAAGAGTCAATAACATCACCACCTTCAATCAAGCCTGCTCTTGCTCTTGAACCTGCTCGCTCTTCTCCAACACCAGCTCAGCTCCCTCCTGCACCCACTCCAACATCCATTCCAATAATCCCAGTACCAGCTTTCAGAGGAAGACCTCCATTCAAAGGAAGGGGATATGGAAGAGATTATAGAGGAAGGGGACATGGAAGAGACACACCTATCTGGTAAAGGTACACAAAGGAACAAAGAAAGAAATTCAAGAAAGACAGATCATATTATAAAACTTATGAGAAGGTTGAAATACCTGAAAATAGAATGGAGGTATATAATGATCCAAAGCTTGACAAATCCCTAGATGAAATTAGAGAAAGGGATCCATATGAATTTGAAGCATCTCAAAGAGAACTGGAAGAAAAGAGAAAGTTGTTCATTGAAAGTCTGAAGAAGGGCAAAGAGGCTGTGGAAAAAGAATAATTAAAGGAGGCAATTCAGATTCCCAGCACCTTATTTGATTCCTCCAAGTATGCTGCCAAGAACCCTCAAGCCAAAGTCCTGACAGATATGGGACAACTCAACAAAAAGGGTCTTAGATGTAACCAAGAGATGGAGGATCAACCATATCAAAATAAAAAGAAGATTGCGTTCAAGACAGTTCCAACTTCTGATAATCCACAATCAACATTCATTGTATCAGATTCTGATTCAGAAGAGTTAGATTTGGTTGAGCTGAATGAAATGACTGCAAAAATCATAAGCATTAGATTCAAGATTCAAGATGTCTACCATGATGCAGAATCTGATCTGGAAAAATCTATTCAAAGGGCTTAACAAAATACAGCAGAATCCAGAGAAGGCTAAACCAGCAAATTTCAAATATGTTAAAAGGAAGTTCAGGAAAGTGTATGAAGCTCTATCTATGTTTCTCAAAAAGAGAAAATAGAACATCTTCTGGGTAACTAATTCTGATGAATTTTTATTTATAATTATTAGAAGTTCTAGTTTGGTGTCACCATTGTTTATTACATATCTGTTTGTATTTAATTGTTATGTCTAAGTATGTTTGAAATCACTTAAACAATTTGTAAAATTTGTTAAGATAAATAGGGGGAGATTGTTGGGAAAATACCAATTTATTTATCTTACAAATTATAGACAAGCGATTTCACTTTCTAGGATGTATTACCCATGTTGTATAGAGAAGGTAATTTGGTCATTAGATGTCTAAGAATGTCACACTCTCATTAGAGTGTCAAAGACTAGTCCAAAAAGAGTCAAAAATTCAGTTGAGCTAAACCTGCGTCGAATAGAAGTTGACGCAGCTTCGACTTCAAGTCGAAGTAACTTCGAATAGAAGTAACATAAACTCAGACTGAAGTCTAAGTCAGCGCAAGGTCGAGATGTACTCGACGCAGAAGACAAAGTCAGTCGATGCAGTATTAGAAGTCGACACAGATTGGACTTAAAATCGACGCAGAAGGAAGTGCTCTGAGTTCAGGATTTCAACTCAATGGATACGTCGATAACTATTTGACGCAACGTCGAATACAGAGTTCAGTTCAAATCTGAGGAGGATTTCGACGCAGCTTCCAGTAGAATCCAGAGGTGCGTCGATAAGAAATCAAATATATTCGACATTACGTCGAATACAGACCAAATTAGAAATTCTCCTTTATTCTTTTCTAAAAGTGATTAAGAGCTTATACATGGAAGTGTTTAGATTTCTAACGGGTCGATTATATCGAGGAATGGAATGAAGGATTACAAAGATACAATAAACACGTTCTTGGAAGATATTCAAAAAGGGATTGACTAGCTGACAACTGAAATAGAATGATGATATTATAATTCCACGAAAATTCCAAGTAAGGATACAACAGAAGAAGAAAATGATTTAAACATTATTCGACAATAGAATAATAATACAGAGAAAGATTCAGAGTTACATAGTTGATCATCCTGTCATCTTTCTCTCCGAAGCTTTCTCTGTCAGACAAGAAACAGAAAATACTTCCTTGTTCTTGGCAGCACTTCTTCTTCTCTCTACTGCAACCAAGTGAAAGATTGGACAAAGCTTAACAATCCTTTTCTTACAAATGATTAATCTTCTACAAGATCCAGTCCATAGTGCCAAGAATCCTCAGAGAAATCTATTGAAAGAGGATTTAAATCAGAAGACTAATTTCTTCTTCTTCTTCATCTTTCTTATTCTCTCTGTTGGTACAAAAAATGAACCTCCAAGACTCACACTAGAAGAAGAGGAAAGGAACTGCAGAGTGCAGGTTACTTAGGATGGAGAATGCCAGAGAAGAGATCTCCGAGGGAAAACTTCTTTGATTGATTTCAAAAAAGGATTACAGAGGGGGGTCTAAAACAGGCTAGGGTGAGAGGTAGTAAAGAGACAGAATTCGAGATCGCTTACACAGGTTGTAAGCTGGAGGCTCGAAGCAAAAGTCCCTTTTCAGGTACCCATACCCCTCTATTTATAGACGTGGAAGCTGCCCAAATGGGCAGATCCAAAAATTATGGGTTGCCCGGGGTGCATGAGAACCGGGGCAGAGTAAAGGGGTGCTAATAACAAAAAGGGAAAATAGGAGGCCAGACCGCGCGGTATGGCGAGCTGGCAAAAGTTTGACCGCCTATGCCTTGGGAGAAAACCGAACGGAGGGCAGGCGATCTGGGCGGTCTCATAATTCTGAGACCGATGGAAGGTCTATCATGGCTGGAGTAGAGTGGTCGCGAATTTTTGGGCAAACATGATCCACACATTTTCAAGTTGCGTTGGAACTTCGAAAATGTTCTCTTTGACCGCTGAGATCGCGACAGCCATAAATGTGTTGGGCTCTATAAATATGGCTTCAGATCTTCAGAATTCATAACTTCTTGAAAGGAGCAGCGAGCTTGAACCTCAAGCGATCACCTGAAATCATACGAAAAACGATCTTCACAACGGTGTCTGTGCTATCTCGAATGAATAAGCGATCGTCAGGATCGGTTTCCCCAAGGAAAAAGGAGACCGCTAGCCAAAAGAAGAAAACAGATAAGACTTCTCAGGCTCTGGCTGAGGTGGGCACATCGAAGGAGACCGCTCGATCTTCCCCAAAGAAACAGCCCGAATTGCCAGAGAGCACGATTTTGCCGGTCTCTACATTTGTTGATTTGTCGAGTAGTTCTTCGGGTCCTCCCATGCTGAACTTTCCTGATCTATCTATTTATTTTGATTGCCAAAAAATCGTTGAGGTCCTTAATCAGACCGCTGTGCTATCTGGAGAGACCGTTTCGACCGAAGCTATTCTGGCTGGCATGCGTGAGAAGAAGATTGAGGCTGAGAAAATTAGGCAGAAGATTGCTGATTCTGAAGAAGTGGCGAAGTCAAAAAAGAGAAAGAACTCAAGTTCTTCTGCTAAACCTGCCAAGAAAAATGAAGAAAATAAAGGTATGACCGCTCTGGAGGTGGTCATTCTTCCTGAAAGCAGCGATCTTAATCATCCAGAGGATGCCCTTGAGAAGACAAGTAGTGGGGTTGGTCTCCATTTCTCTTCTGTGATCTCAGATTTTTCAAGAGAAGCGGACTCCGAGCTGATTGCTTATCTTGATGAAGATTCCTCTAATGACCTCTCTTGTTCGATCCTGCAGATGCTGGACCCTTTTGAATTTGAACGCCTCTGGGAGGCTGTCGTAGAAAAGGAGATTGCCGAAAAGGAGAAGGAGACCGTTGCAGAGGCGGCCAGGTTGAAGGCGGAAGCCGAGGAGGAGAGGAAAAAGAAAGAAAGAGAAGCACGAGCTGCTGAGAAGAAGGAAGACGAAAAGAGAGCTGCCCTGCTCACTGCAGAGAGGAAAAAAGAAGAGAAGAAGGTAGCTTTGCTTGCTGCCGAGAAGAAGAAGGAAGAGGAGATAAAGGCCGCTATGCTTGCTGCAGAGAAGAAATAGGAGGAGAGGAAGTTCGCTCTTCTCGCTGCAGAGAAGAAAGAGGAAGAGAGGAAGGCCGCTCTGCTCGCCGCAGAGAAAGAAAAGAAAAAGGCTTCAGATGAGGAGAGAGCTCGCCAGATTCAGAAGGAGAAAATTGCCCTTTCTAGCATTCTGACGAACCCATCTGCCGCTCATATTGACAAGATAAACAAAGCGGTGGAAGATCGTGCATCAGCGGTCTCTGCCTTGCGGACCGGTAAGACAACGATGGATGCGAAATCGTTGGAATTCCTTCCCCTGCCTGTTGTTCGACCTAGATCTCCAGAGAGAAGGCATGAGATCGTCATCATTGAAACAGATGACATTCTTGTCAGCAATGCAGAGCTAAAAAGGAGGAGAAAAGAGGGAGATAAATCACAAAAGAGGGAATTGGAAAGAATGAATCTTGAGCGTCTAAGGGGATCAGACCGCCTTTTGCTGACCGCAGAACCTGCGATCGCAAAAGATATCGAAAGTACCTTGCATGACTGCGGTCTTGATTTCTTTCCAAGTATTCTCTTTTATGCGAAAACTTCTATCTTTGAACTGTTTGTAGTTGAGCTAACTATTGTACCTTTCTAATCGCAGGTGATGAGGTCGCGGAGGTTCCAGAGGAAGGAGAGCTCCTTTCGCAAGAAATGGTGGTTCCACCTCACCTCGCTGACATCCTTAAGCCAATGTTTGAGGATGTTCGCTCCATGCTGATTCGGGAGCGATCACAAAATGATCAACTACGTGCTCGAGAAAACGAGCTCCGGGTTCAGACCGCCGATTTTGAAGAAAGGCTCCGAGCTAATGAAAAATGAGTCCGCGAGGAGCGTGATCAGAAGAATGTCAAGCTAGTTCGGGTGCTTCGGAAGGCTGAGAAGGATGCCGAATACTACAAAGGAAAAGCCGCAACTTTGTCTGCTGATGTCGCCATCCTGAGGGGTGGCCCTGCAAAAATGATAATGAGGCCGGGGACTTCTGGCGATCAAGTGGAGGAGAGACAAGCTTCAGAAATCATGGTCATCCCCATGGAGCGATCAGGTGGACAGAGAGATGTCAAAAATTCATCGAGCTGCGATGTCTGCTAATCATTGCATGACATCTGTTCTAACCGCTGTGAATGAGATGCAGGACATTGCGACTTTTGTAGGGAGAAAGCATCCGAATAGGAGATAGATTATTTCTTCATACGGCCTTGTACTCTCGAAAACCTGAACAATTTAAATATGTTGTAATATATATGGTGACAATAATTTTCATTTATGCGATCTCTATGATGCTATGACGTCGATCTCCTATTATTGTTGCTGCTTGTTTTTCTTTTATCCATATACTGATCATGCTCCGGGCTTCTGCGGTATCTCTTTAATGAGACCGAATGCATAGCGATATTTCTAATCTTATGCAGGTATTTCATCGGTCTAAGCGATTTTACTGGGTGGTCTCAGGAAAAGTCATCATTATGAAAATATCCTTGTATTCCTATAAATAGTTGTCCTTTGAATTTTCATTTCATACTTATCGAATGTGCCCTAAGCACCGGTCTCAGCGAACTCCCATTATGGTGTCCGCGCGAGCTTCCTCTGCAAAAGTCTTCTTGGAGGATGATCATAAACCAAGCCGTCTTTCCAAGGATGAATACATGTCTTTCTTAGCAATGCATATGGTCCAAAACCAGATCGTGGTGAGACCGTCGAAAGAGGATGAAGGATTGAATTTTGGAGAAGAGAACAAATTCATCATTCCCATCGATCACTTCGATCATAGGCTGAAACTTCCTCTTCCTTGGGAAATTCTTGAGGTAATGGAGTACTACGAATTTGTGCTCACTCAGCTGCCTCCGAATTCGATCGGTCTCATCAATGTCTTCATAAATTACTTGAGATCGAAAAGAATTAAATTTACTATGGCACTTTTCCGCGCGATCTTTACTGCAAAAATACTGAAAGAAGGACAAAAGAAAGAAGAGTTCAAGGGGTTAGTTTATTTTTCATGCGAAGGAGTAAAAATTCTGAATCTTCCAAATAAAGTTCCTTTCTGGACAGAAAGGTTCCTTATTTTGAAGGCGACTTCAGCGGTCTCAGCAGCCGACCATCTCTGAGAGCAGAAGGTGTCTTTAGAAAAAATAAGATGATCTCAAAGAGGAGCTTGAAAATCTGGACTTTCTAGTGGGAAAGAGATTGGACCTCCTCCATTATCTGGCGATCTGGCCTGAGATCGCTGAGATTCCCCCCGAAGAAAGTTTTTTCCTTGCGGTCTCATATGTCCTTTCCATAACTTCTTGATTTTTCTAACCTTTCTTTTTCAGCGACCTTTGCGATCCCTACAGCCGACCCAGTGGCACCAGCTGAAGAGGTTCTCACTCAGAGGGAAAGAAGAAAAAGAAGGGAAGAAGAGCGTGAGACCGCTGGGGTCGGTAATACATCTAAGACCACCAGCGATCAGTTTTCTATGGCTGGTTTCATGAAGAAACAAAAGGATATCAAGGGAAAACCCCTTCTCAGATTGGGTGCCAAAGGGAAGGTCGTGAAGGTATCCACTGATCTCCCTCTTTGGAGCAGAAAATTATCTCGTCATGCCTTTGCGGTCACTTCGCCCTTATATGGGAAAACAATCTCCAAAAAGCATATAATTTTGAGACCGAAATGCATCCCGACGCCTATGCTCAAGCGACCACCAGGAGCACAGTCTTGAATCACCATATGGGGCGGTCTTTGCGAAGAGCCTTGAAAGAAATCGAGATCCTGCGTGAGGAACGAAAAGTAAGAACTTTTACTTGAGGTAATTAGCTTCTTTTATGTGACCGCGCGATCTAACAATTTTGTTTTGCAGCAATCAAAAGAAGTAGCATATGATCCGAACAATCCTGAATTCCAGAATGCTTTAATGCCACATATAAAAGAGACTGCAGAGCAGGTGATCTCAGAACTTCGAGACCGCGACGGTCTTACTGAAAATTTTAAAGATCAAATTTTCCGATCTTTTCCCTGACACCACAAGAGTAATAGATGAATAGTCGATCACGACTGGCGAGGGCGTTGCTGAGGGAGAAGAAGAGGAAGCAAATGTTGATATTGAAGGAAATATCGACGAGGAGAGTGGAAGCAAATATGTTGCTGGAAATGATGCGAGCTCTGCTGCGAACTCAAGCTTGAGATCTAAAGTTCCTGGAAGAAACTCAGAAGAATCTTCAGAGGAGACCGGTTCTTCTTCAGATGATGAGCGGTCTCCCAAAAGATCAAGAAGCAAATAGATCTAGTTGTAATTTTTTACTTCTTGCATTATGCGGATTTTATGACCGCGCGATCTGATGTAATGAACAATGAAATAGAAAAAATAAAAATTTGATATACCTTCGTCTTCTCTGTGAGTGAATGTTTTTCTTGTACTTTCTGTTTTAAATGTTGATTGTACTATTTAAGATCTCGTTATAATGATATAGAACTGGTATTCGATCTCAATGCCCTAGATGTTACCTGGCTCGGGATAGTTACCCTTACATTTTATTTTGAGTTGATTCAGCAAAGGCGACCTCATACTTCTCAGATCGCATTACCGGGAGGTGAAACATCAATTTTAATTGAGCAAGAATGAAATGACGAGAGCCAAAGATGGGCAAGGTCTGTTAAGATTAGCGGTCTCTGGCTATTACTTTGAGCAAGAAACATAAGATATGGTTTACCACGGTCGAGACCGCTCCTTGGTATATATAGCCTTCATAATGGATATTTCGCGGTCTTTAATTTTTCGGGCCATTCGGATATTTGGAAAACATCTTCTTATGATAATCAGTGATCTCCCATACTTATAAGATAAGTAAGTTGAATCCACGATCTTTGTTTTTCCAGACCGGTTGATATGAAGGTAGATAATAATTTTGGTTAAACAAGAATGAGAACATGAGGTCGCGGAGGATGAACAAGATCGCTTATGCTTGGCATTCTCTGGCTTTTATTTATCTTTACGAGTCCGCTTATCACTTTGGTGATCTTTGTCTTTGGATATCTGTCAAGAATAAAAAGTGATAATTCATTGATGTTGATTCTCAAATAAATAAATATAAGATGCGATCTTTAACATTTCACAGGCTGCCTTTTCTTTAAACTGATGATCTTGAATTTATAAGATCTATTTGGAGATAAAAGTCAAAATCCATGGGATCCCTGAATAACCTTTAATGAGAACTTGAATGGCGGTCTTCCAATAATTCAGACCGTCTCTTCCTTGGCCCATAAACATAATATATGTTGTAAAACATTGGCCATTTGAAATTTTTTATAAGGTTCAGAAGCTTTTAGGCGGCGGTCTCAATTGCTTCAGACCGTCCCACGCTCAACACTATCCAACATTGAGACCGGCTGTCTTCAAAAACTTCAGACCGTCCCACGCTCAACACTATCCAACATTGAGATCGGCGGTCTTCAAAAACTTCAGACCTCCCCTTTATGATAAGAGCTTGATGGAGAAAATCTGTAATGATCTAAAGGGCAGGTGCGGCCATAACAACATTGCTTTCCTCAAAAGACCATCACAATTCTAGTATCTTCAGGAAAAGAGAGTAAGGAAAAGAAAAAATTAGCTCGAGATGAACAAAAAAGGGCAGGTGTGGTTATGCCGCGGAGGCCATACCGACATTGCTTTCCCCAAGAGACTTCTCAAGATTACATCATACAACCATCCTATTCTTGGCTATCCTCATACCAATGAGCATTCGAAGGTCACAAAATAAGATGATCCATAGGGCAGGTGTGGTCATACCGCGGAGGTTACACCAACATTGCTTTCCCCGAAAGATCATCAAGATGGTAACGATGTCCTTCTACAATGCATGACAGAGCTGAACATTCACCTAAAACCTCCCTTAACGTAAAGGTGCGTCAGATGTCAGCTAGGACCCGACATCCTAAAGTTCCTCCGCACGAGCTTGGCGAGCCACTGTTATACAGATGCGAAATCTCCCCGCTACCTATGGTCCTGGTAGATTTTACTACTCAAGCTTCAAGTCAAGGGGGAATGAAGTAGGATCCGTCGATACCTCTCTTGGTAGGACCTTAGCCTTTAATAGTTAAGTAATATATGTCAAGGTTTCTTTTTAATATGCACGAGGTAAGAATTTACATCCACATCATCATAATGCTTTTCAAAAAGGAAAAGAAAGAAAGAAAACAGGAAAATACAAGTTTTAAGAAAAGAAATGCTTGAGGTCATCTGCACTCCAAGTATGAGATAAATCTTCCCCTTCATAAGATTGGAGGCGATATGCTCCATTCTTGAGCGCTTCCTTGATAATGAATGGCACTATCCAGTTCAGATTAAGCTTCCCAACTGTGCCAGATCTTGCTGTTGCGCCAACTTTCTTGAGGACTAGGTCTCCAACAACAAATACTTTAACTCTTACATTTTTGTTGAAATATCTGGCCATTCTTTTTTCACTTCTTCTTTCCTGATAGTTGATGTATCCCTTAGCTCTTCGATAAGATCAAGACTACATTTCAACTCTTTATTATTTTCTTCCATCCAGCTATCTTGATGCTGCTGAGATAACAGGACTCTTGGACTCCTAACTTCAAATTCGACGGGGATGAGAGCTTCTGAGCCCTGAGATAATTTGAAAGGAGTCTCCCTAGTAGCTGAAGTTGGTGTTGTCCTCAAGGCCCATAATACTGAAGGTAATTGTTCCGCCCAATTACCTCTAAGATTTTCCACTTTCTTCTTCAAGAGGTTGATTATGAGTTTGTTAGCAGCTTCTACCTGACCATTACTCCGAGGGTGATGCACAGAAGCAAACCGTAACTCAGTGCCAATTTGATCACAAAAATTTATAATACTTGAATTATTGAATTGTGGACCATTATCTGTGATGATTGCCATGCTAATTCCGTGCCTGCAAACTATCTCCCCCCAAATAAAATTCCTTAATATTTGGGTAGTAGTCTTTGTCAGCGTCTTTGCTTCAATCCACTAGCTGAAATAATCAATCATTACAAGAATGAATTTGCGCTGCCCACTTGCCAAAGGAAAAGGTCCAATCAAATCCATTCCCCAAACCGCAAACGACCATGGGTGGCTATTGAGCTGGCTGATGCTGAAGAGGGGCAAAATTCTGGCATTGAACACATTTCTTTGCAAATTTTTCTGCCCTTCCACATCTGAGGCAAAAACTATCCTTGCCTTAGAATCCTCTTTTCCAAGGTTCTAGCTCCTGAATGACTACCATATTCTCCCGAATGAACTTCCTGAAGGATAGTTGGGATTTCTTCTTCGGAAACACATCATGCCAGAGGCGAAAGAAAGGTTTTCCTGTAAAGAATTCCTGCAACAAGATAATAATAGGTTGCTTTAAGCTTAAACCTCTTCCTATCTTTTACCGTGGAGTGAAATTCTCCAGTCGAGAGGTAGAGTATGAAAGGGTCCATCCAAGATGGACGTTGATCTATCTGCATAACCTCTCCCTCCTCGATAGCTGGACGGAATAACTCTGAGATAGTTCCTCCTGAGAGGAGACCAAATTTTGCTAGCTCGTCTGCCTCCTTGTTCTCTTCTCTTGGGATATGTTGGATCATAATGCTCTTGAACTTGCTTATCTCAACTTTTACTAGAACTTGATACTACTTCAAAACATGATCTCTGGTTTCGAAGTTCCCATTTACTTGAGACGCCATCACCAGAGAATCTGTTTTAACTTGAACATCCTCGATTCCCAATTCTCTTGCGAATCTGAGACCGGCGAGCAAAGCTTCATATTCTGCTTGATTATTTGTTGTTGGAAAATAAAATTTTAAAGTCTGATCCAATCTAACTCCATTTGGATTGACCAAAATAACTGCAGCTCCAAAGGAATTTTTTCCTGAGGCTCCATCGGCGAAGATCGTCCAGGCGAGAGGGGTTCTGAGCTCCTTTTCTGAATTAGCCTCCTTTGCATCAACCATGAAATCCGCTAGTACCTGAGCTTTGATTGCTACTCTTGGAACATAACAGATATCGAATTCGCTGAGCTCTATCACCCACTTTACCAATCTACCTGACTGCTCCGGCTTCTCTAAGACATTCTTTAGCGGAAGATCGGTGACAATTTGAATTGAATGGGCTTGGAAATAAGATCTCAACCTTTGTGCTGAAGTCACAAGCATCAGGGCTAGTTTCTCGAGGATTGGGTACCGGGTTTCTGCACTCTTCAGAATTTTGCTCACGTAATAAAATGGGAACTGCTTCTTCTTCTCTTCTCTGACTAAAACCGAGCTGATGGCATCGGAGCCAACTCCGAGGTACAGGAAGAGCTCCTCTCCTTCCCTGGGGCACTGGAGCAAGGGAGTTGATGTCAGCTGCTTATTGAGCTGATTGAAGGCATCATCACACTCCTTTGTCCACTCAAACTTGGCCCCTCCACGGAGAGTCTTGAAAAAAGGAGCACTTTTATCTCCAGAGCAGGAGATGAAACGGCTCAAACCTACCATCCTCCCACCCAGCTGCTGAACTTCTTTAGGGGTCTTGAGAGATGACATTTCGCAGATAGCTTTTACCTTATTGGGATTTGGTTCTAACCCTTCCAGAGTAAGGAGATGACCAAGAAATTTTTGCTTGCTAGCCCCAAAAATGCACTTCAACGGGTTCAATCTCATATTGAAATTTTGGAGGGTTGTAAATGTTTCATTTAAGTCGCTAAGGTGAGTTGAAAAAAGCTTGCTTTTGATTAAGAGATCATCGACATAAACTTCTAGATTTCTCCCTTTATGGGTTTTAAAAATAGTATCCATCATTTTCTGATAAGTTGCGCAGGCATTCTTTAGCCCAAAAGGCATTACGGGATAAAAAAACCATCCATCATTCGTGATGAATGAGGTATGAGGAATGTCAGGCTTGTGCATTTTTATTTGATGATAGCCAAAAAACGCATCCAAAAAACTCATGCAGGAAAACCCCACCGCCGAATCAACTAAAGAATCTATTGGAGGGAAGGGGTAACAATCTTTGGGGCAAGCTTTATTAATATTGGTGAAGTCTACACACATACGCCACTTCCCACCGGCCTTTTTGACCATGACAACATTTGATGCCCACTCGGGGTATTGAATCTCCTGAACAAATTTAGCCTTTAGCAGCTTCTCCACCTCCTCCCGGATTGGCTGAGCGAGAGTCTCAGCCACTGCTCTTTTTATTTGCTTGATGGGGGTGAAGTTAGGATCAATGTTGAGGTGGTGGCAAGCAACATCTGGATTAACTCCCGGCATATCATCCGCCGACCACGCGAAGACATCCAAGTTCTTCAGGAGGCAAGAGATAAGTTGATCCTTATCAGCTCTGCACAATTCAGCGTTGATCGAAAGCTTCTTGCTTTCATCTTCTTCGCTGATTGGCATGACTTGAATCGCTTGGGCATGTTCCAAGCGAGCTCCATCTCTTGCATCTTCTTCTTCCATCTCTTATGCCACTTGAACTTGATCAGGAATTTGAGGTATTTATGAGATATCAATTACCTGAAGAGGAGATGATTTGATCATATTAACTGTCCTGACATAACATTCTCTAGCCTTCCTCAGATCGCTCTTGATCCGATATTGCTTTCCATTCAAAGCAAACTTCACACCCTGATGATAGGTCGAAATTATTGCTTGATATTCGTTCAGGACTGGCCTTCCAAAAATTGCGTTGTAGCTGCTCGGAGCTTCAACGACTATGAATTTTACTGATTTTACTATTCCTGCCAGCATTACGGAGAGGGTGACAACTCATTCCACCTTCTTTTTCTCTCCTGAGAAACCATAGAGCGGCCCTTCAGTTGAGAGAAGAACTTTCTCGATCTTCAGCACCTCGAAAGCAGGGTTAAAGAGGACATTCACAGAACTTCTGGTGTCCACTAAGATCATTTCCACGGTATAATTCTCGATTACCGCCTTGATAATGACTGTGTAGTTGAAAGGATTAGCGGTTGGGGAAAGATCTTCCTGTCTGAAGGTGACCGTTCCTTGAACTGGAGCAAAAGAGGAGGTAGCTGCAACCTCAGATTGATACTCTTGCGAAACTAGCCTTCCTGGAAGATTCAAGTCATGCACCTTCATGAATGCAGAAGAGATTACCTAAAGTACCTTCGTCGTTGTCCTCTATGCATTCACCTGGATATCTGATGTTGCCGAGAGAGCCAACATCGTCCACTTCTTCGCATTCTCAGAGCACTTCTGCTACCTCCTTGCACTTGGAGGTTGAGGCTTTGGAAAGATCCACCTTCTGGAACAAATATTTGAATTTTCCTTCTCTCAGGAGCTTCTATACCAGCAGGCGGAGAGCTCTGCAATTCTTGGTCATATGGCCTCTTTCCCTATGATGTTCACAATAAAGAGCTGGATTTCTGGTTCTCGGGTCAGAGATGATCGGGGCAGGCCTTTTGCAAAAGGGCTGCTTTTGAAGAACCTGAACCACCTCACTCATAGAGATGCCGAGGTTGGTGACGGATTCTTGATAATCATTGAAAAGTGGGTGAGAAGGGGTTGGCAGAGGAGTCTGAGAATATTGTATCTGGCGAACTGGTGTGGATTGCTGAATTGGGGCAGCCGGGGTTTGCAGCGAGGACCCTTCACGCTGGCCCTGACGAGGGCGATAGTGACGGGAATTCCTTCCTTCCTGATAAGAAGGTTGAGACTCTTGGCGAGGCGGTTTGAATGATGGTGGGGCTGGATAAAAACCTGCCGAACCTTTCTGGATGGCTTTGCTCGTCAGATTAGAAACATAGATAGGGTTGTTGATCTCCCCCTCTATGTGGCGGTTGGCAATACTAATAAGCTCTTGATAAGAGCTGGGCTCCCTAGTCGTGACCTCAAACATTAGAGGTACTTCTTGCAAGCCATTGATCAGGGCCACCATGTAAAGAGAGGGATCTACATCCCTTATTCCAAGAATTCCCTTCTGAAACTGATCAATAAAGCGAGCTAAATTCTCTCCTTCTCCCTGCTTGATCTTGAAGAGAGATGCATGGCCACTCTTCCTCTTCTTAGAGGTTGCAAACCTCAAAAGAAGCTCGTGACTCAGGATAGCAAAGCTCGGGATGGATTAGGAAGGCAACTTATAAAACCACTCCCGGGCTTGCCCAACGAAGGAAGTGATCAAGCGTTTACACTTCATGGCATTAGATAGAGTCCTTAAAGCCACAACGGGCTCAAAATCTTGAAGATGGGAAATTGGGTCACTCTACCCCGTAAACATGGGCAGACGGGGTTCCCTGAATCCATTGGGAATTGACTCCCAACGAACTCTATCAGTAAAGGGGGAAGGCTCCCCCGCTTCAAGAATGTCGAATGGAGCAGAAAAGGCAACAACAGGGGCTAGAGGATAGGCACAATCCTCCTGAAAATTTAGGGCATGAGCCGGAGGTCCCTGAGCTGCTGTTCTGAAGAAATCTCAGCGAGCTACGAACTCCTCACCTTGAGGTCGCACGGGAATTGCAGGGTGGGAGGTCGCCTGATCGAAAAGGTGACCGTCAGCCAAGCGGTCAGGGGTGGCGACCTGACTTGGTAAGGGGAGAAGCATTTGAGAGATCATGACCAGGGTCTGACTCAGAACTTTAAACTGCCTGACAGACTCTTGCTGAGCCTGAGCGGTCTCTCGACAAGCTCGGGCGGCCTCTCGAAGAGCTTGCTCGACGCGAAGCTCAAAATGGCACTCCAAATCTTCTAAGGAGGTCGGATGGTTTGAGGGGCGACCGCTGGGAGACCGGCGAGAACGATGTCTATGATCTGACATCCTGAAAATCCATTGATTTCATCTAAACACACCGGATCTGAAGGTCGCGTGTTCATTTTGTTGGTACAAAAATTGTATTTCCAAGGCTCACACTAGAAGAAGAGGAAAGGAACTGCAGAGTGTAGGTTACTTAGGACGGAGAATGCCAGAGAAGAGATCTCTGAGGGAAAACTTCTTTGATTGAATTCAAAAAAGGATTATAGTGGGGGGTCTAAAACAAGCTAGGGTGAGAGGTAGAAAAGTGATAGAATTCAAGACCGCTTACACAGGTTGTAAGCTGGAGGCTCGAAGCAAAAGTCCCTTTTTAGGTACCCCTACCCCTCTATTTATAGACGAGGAAGCTGCCCAAATGGGCAGATCCAAAAATTATGGGCTGCCCGAGGTACAGGAGAACCAGGGCAGAGTAAAGGGGTGCTAATAGCAAAAAGGAAAAATAGGAGGCCAGACCGCGCGGTCTGGCGAGCTGGCAAAAGTTTGACCGCCTATGCCTTGGGAGAAAACTGAAGGGAGGGCATGCGATCTAGGCAGTCTCGCAATTCTGAGACCGCTGTAAGGGTCTATCCTGACTGGAGTAGAGAGGTCGCGAATTTTTGGGCAAACAGTCTCTTTCTTATTGTAACTTGAGTAAATAGTTTTTAGAATCCCTCTCTAGAGGATTCAGTGGTTCAAGATCTCCTTATCAAAAGATCTAGATTGGTTCTAAGAGTCTCCTTATCAAAAGACTCAATCATTGGTTCTAAGAGTCTCCTTACCAAAAGACTCAGTTGTTGGTTCTAAGTGTCTCCTTACCAAAAGACTCAGTGGTTCTAAGAGTCTCCTTATCAAAATACTTAGGCACTGGATAGTGTATTCCTACCATCGCGGTAGAAGAGTCGATGTGCCCATATTTTGGGGAACTACTAGAGCTCTTGTCTTTGTGCTGTGAATTTCTTTGATGTCCACATGTTTTTATTTTTGCACATTTTTTTTTTCATTCTGGATTGTTAATCTGAATACATAGTTGTTAGATTAATTTATTGTTGTGCATTATATTAAAGAAAATTTTTAAATCTCTATTCATCCTCTCTAGAGAATACTCAGAGATATCACTGTACACTTTCAAATGATCACGACCCAGCTTAGTATGGTCATTTATCATATATTGGAGGGAATCTTGTTTGATGTGGCTGATCTTCTCCTATCCATGATGAGGTATACATTTAGGTTAAAGGATTTGAGGCGACAAAGACTAAATACTCTTCCATTAGGAGGGATTGTACAAAGGATTCTTTTGAAATAGTATCTGACAATCAATCGAGAGTATTACCCTCTTGATTTTCGGCTTGCAGTAATTTCTACTCTCTCCATTCATCCTCCATCATAGGCTAGGCCTCCTTCACCATAGCGTCTGATCCAAAGAGTGACTTCAATTTGAGAGACGCAACGTGATATTCGTGAATTGGTTGAGGAGCAGGGAGCTGAGATGAAGAAGAAGATGAATGGGTTGTCGAAGATGATGCGGTTTATTATGAAGGGTCTCAAGCTTACTCCTACACCAGTAGAGGAGGTAGATTGGGAGAACCCCAAGGAGGAGCCGCCCCGATGATCAGTTCGTCGGACAAGACGTGGGAGAGATAGAGGAGAAAGTAGCAGCAGGGGTAATAATGATTGAACTTTTTATTTGGTGCGTAATAAAACAGGTTTTGGATAGGTTTTGATTTTCTGTAGCTATCGCCAGTGGTAGATACTACCGTTGGCGTTAGTGGTAGAGACTTTTCTTAATGTTGATTTTTTACTTAGACTTTATGTTTTGTGATTTAACTGCACTTTTTTGCTTATATATGTGAAGTAGGTTCGTGGTATAATGTTTGATTAAATTAGATTATTTTTTCTTATTTCACTTTTTGATATATCTTTACGAATGAGGGGTTTATTAGAGTAGTATTATAACTTTCAGAAATAACTTTGAGAAACTTAGAATTTTTTAGACAATACAGATATAGCCGACGATAGAGTTAGCGTCAGACGATAGCAACAGAGGTTCGATTTTTCATTAAACAAACATGGTTTTTGTGTTTTTCAATTATGATTTCTCTTGATTATGATTTTACATTATATGGGAGATCATATGCTGCAAAGAGATTAGAAACATAATCAAAAAAGTTGCACATTTTAAAATTTAGCCTAAGACTCCTAATAGTCATTTCAATCCAACTTTTAAGTAACTAATTTTTGCACATATCAAATAATTAAAAAAAACTTTTGAATGATCAATTTAGAAACATGTGGAGTTTAGCTTTTAGTTCAAAAAGATTACTTATAAGCATAAGTTTGTAAAGTTAAATGAATGTGCAAAAATGTAGTTTTTTAAAAAGATTCAGTATATAAGATTTTTGGTTTAATAGAAATAAGGGCAAAACAAAAGACATAATTAAAAAACATATTTCTATTTTTATTAATGAGAAGTTGATTTTGAGTAATTCATTTTAGTTTATTTCTACTTCACACATTTTTTGTATGCTAATGAATATGAGTTTTAGGTATCCAAAGATGACCAAGAGTAATGGTTCCGTTGGGTACCCAAATATAGCGTGGAGATTCATTTAGAGACAAGGATGAGTGAGCCCTTTCAAGTGAAGTTAATATGTTGTTTCTAACAATGGTTCTCCGTTCATACCTAGGAGACACATTATTTTTAATTATCAAATTTCCATAGTCATTTACATGAATCTTTGGATAAAAACGACTTTTGATTTTTTTGTTTAATGGAAATTTCTGTGCATTCAATTTTGTGTTTGGAGAAGAATGATTTTGCAAATGATGCTGATTAGGATTTTGATTTACAAATACTTTGTGTTTTGGAATTTCATTTTCACGCTTTTGCTGTTCTTTATCTCCTTTGTTTGGCTTAGTCAAGATATGAGAATTCATATTCAACTTGCTGTTGGATTTTTCTTGATATTATGGATTTATGTATTGTGAGTTTCTATTCATAATTTCCTTAAGCAAGTTGATCTTTGTTTCTAATTCATTATTCTTAATCTTGAGATTATGCCTAGCTTTATTATAAGTAAGTGTGCTATTTTTATGAATTGATCATAAAGAACTAATATTATTTTGATAATTTCAATTCTTCAAATGTTTCATCAATTTCTTTAATTTCAGTATTATAATTTTTTCACATAACACACTCACTTTTTGAAGATGAATTTTCTAAATATAATTTTTCATTTAGTCCTTTTAAAAAAATACACTCCTTTTCAAATTCCTTGTAATTTTCTTTTAATTAACTATATTCTACACAAGGTGAAGTATTTTTGTCTAGAGAACCTAAGGAGGAACAAGACACATCAAGGTTTGATTTTACAGTAAGTTGTGCTTTTAAGTTTTTATTTTCTAAACGCAATTTTAAATTAAAATTTTTCAATTTCTTTATTCTACGTTTAGCCATATCTAGCACTTGCAATGTAGAGATAGACATTGAAACCAGAAAAGAGGACATTGATTTGCATACAATGTTATCGGATGGGGCAAGGTTTGAATATAAGGTTTCTTTGACATCATCTTTTTCTTGGCATTCCTTTTCGATTGATGATTGGCCAGCTTTCCTTTCGCTTGATGTGCATTCCATGGATCCTTCAAGAGAGGTTCTTTCTTGATTACCTATGCAAGCCTGCATATTCTCCAGTTCTTGCGATTGTTCCATACCTATAGAAGGAGAATCATAAGTTTGTTGAAGAAAATTCCAAATCTCATAAGCAGTAGGTAGAGTATAAATAAGTTTGAAAATATTTTGATTTAGTATACAAAAAAACTATTTATAGACTTTGCATTTAAAGCCATCTCGTTTCTATATAAAATACTTGGTGGCCTTTTAGAAGTAATATTCCAAACGTCTTTATCTAAAGATTTAAGAAAATTTTCCATTATGATTTTCCACCCTTTATAATTTTCCCCCATAAATAAAAGTGGTGCTAAAGATTTTTCTTCTAATACAATTTCATCCCCTCTGGTGGAAGGAGATCATGAAGCGCCATTATTCCTGGTTATGAAGTCGTTTTGGAATAACCTCGCTCTAATACCACTTGTTGGATCTGTAGGCGTCCTTAGAGGGGGAGGGGTGAATAAGGGCTTTAAAAAAATTTAGTGCTTAAGTGCAATTTCAGATATATGTTGAATATATTTTACGAATTATTTCACTTAATACAATCCTTTATACTTATACAAGACAGTAGTGTTCAAAGCAAGAGAGATGGAGACTCTGTTGCTACTGCCAGCGGTAAAGGTGTCGCTCGGCGTTAGTGGCAGAGAACACCCTTTTCATTTAGATTTCAAGGATCAAAGAGAATGAATCAATACTAGAGAAAATGATAATATTATTGCTTTAAGAATGATTACAAAACTTAATCCCAATGATGCTTGGAATTGAGGCATACGTAAAAACCCTTTTAGTTTCCTATACCGACCCTTTTCCCAAGGATCAGTTGGCTCTAGTCTATCTCTCCCCAGATAAGGCCTCGAGCCGCCCCATAGATCTAACCCTAGACATAGTCACCACACCCACGCGGCAAATTCTCCCTAGTCCTCGCAAGGCCCTAGTCGCCAATACGGGCGAATTTCTCTACCAATAAAAATAAGAGTTACAATCAATAATAAGAAAAACTAATACATCAAAAACTCCTTCAAAGATTGAACTTGAAGATGACGTAGGCATGATCGACCTGTATTTAACTTCTTAGCATTCATAAGCGTTGATGGAGTTCTCTTGGTTGCAAGGAGGAGGCTCACACGAAAGTTCAGGAGTTGTAGCTTTTTATTCTTCGTGTAACAAACCCGCTAAAAGGAGGAGGACTGCTCTTTAAATAGACTCGGATCCTAGCGTTAGTGCTACCACCGAGCGGTAGCCTCTTTAGGCAATATGTTGGCACACTGATTTGGTCATCTTAGACAGCATTCTTGCTCCAAAATAGGTAGCCCTTCTTACCTCGCCGCAGTATTACTAACGCGCCGCGTTAGTGATATTTCATTCCTAACCGTCAGATCTTCTTCCTCTTTTGCTCCTTAATCAGCAGCGTGATGGAGGGATTGCCATAAGTTACCGTCGGGCATTAGACTTAACTCGTCACAGTAATACTTGCTATATTTGAGTCCCGTTGACATTCCTTTCTTGACGATATTTCCTTCTTGACGTTGTTTCCAATTATGTAGACGTTACCGCCAGCGGTAGTGTTATCGCGTCGCGTTAGCAGCAGAACATCAAAGTGATAGAGAATCATCATCTTTCTTTTTCGTGCTCATGGGGGCTTGAGAAATGAAGTTCATGCACACTATAAACACATGACAAGTATGATCAAATACAATGAGATTTATTATTCTCAAACCAAGAGATGTGGAAAGCATGTTCCAACAACCTGGAGAAGTGATGACCAGAAAAGGTTCTACCCCTAGCAGGAATATATATATCCATCTTTAAAATGTTTATTTGTATAAATGAATTCCTCACCCCCTGAAACAAGGGACTTCGTGAGTCTCTTTTTTTTTTCTCTTAGAGCAAACATCTCCAAAAAGTAAAGTAGGTAAAATCGATCTCCACGAACGTGTTGGGAAACGGGCCTCCGACTGGACTCTAGTAAAAACCCAGAATGGGTGATGGGACGGAGCATCGGGTTAGAGCATTTTTCTAAGACCAAGTCTCTGCAATGACGGTCGATATCAGCTCCCTCCTTGCATGTTGGTCGAGTGACCTCCGATCGCATTTCTCATCCTGCTGTAGAGATTATCAAAAAGGAGTCTAGACGCCAACCTCCCAACTCGACGAAGATACAGTCGATTTAACTGACAGATGGAACCTAGTATAAAGGAGTCATCATCTTCAAAGAGCAAAAGGCTCATTGCAAGGTCAAGTTAAGTATCATTTCTTCAAATCGTACAAGTCAGTACGGATAACCCCTCATTATTATTGAGTTAGGGCGAAGACCTCTCAGGGATAGAGAGACCGAAGTAGGATAGAGGCTTCGGGATTGTGTGTTCTCTTGGACACCCTGACTGTCATTCCCTACTTGTTAGTTCTCTCAGCATCTCACAACAAAGTAGTATGGAGGCCTCGGGATTGTGTTTCCCCTTGGAACCCCCCGACTTTCATTCCCTACTTGTCGATTCTCTCAGCATCTCACAAACATAGTAGGATGGAAACCTAGGAATGGTGTCCCCTTGGATCCCCAGAATGTCATTCCCTATTTGCCGATCTTCATATTCTCTCAAGCTTCTCACCAGGTGGAGTAGAAGCCTCAAGAGTGCGCATCCTATGGGACCCCCCGAGTGACACCCCCAATCCAAGTATCTACAATCTTTGATAAAAACGAGTACTCGTATAGGCGAGCATACATAAGTGTGAGCATGCAGGTGCGAGCATATCTATGCGAGAATGATAAGTTTAGCAATTCTGGCGAGCATCCTTCCAAGTCGCATCTGTCATAACGACGATCACTTGAACTCACTTAGAGACTATGAGCCTAGCAGAAACTCATCGCATTCTAGCCTAAGTGCCTACCATATTTTGCAAAGCAGGCGAGTATAAAAGGTGCAGGCGAGCAAAAAATGTATTTTCTTTCATATATGCGAGCATTACACTGTCAAATATCTATACAAGCCCTGCATGTTGATATAAGAGGTCCTGCCGACTAGACATCATCATCGCCTCCATCATTCCCGTTGAGGTATTCTTCATCATCATCAGCTCCGTCTTCATCTTTATCTCCATCGATGTCAATGACCTACTCTTCATCTTCATCCTCATTCTCATCATCTTCATCCTCAGAATCTTCATCATTATCGTCGCCTGATCGAGGAGGTGAAGCGTGAATAGGGGAAGTTGACTCTTCGACGAGTAGTCCCGGGATGAGATCCATCACCGTCAAGCTAGTAGCCTCCGACACCAAATATCCTTCGACCTTCAGCTTGTTCAAGATGACATTCTAAGTTGCTCGCGTGATGCCACGATGAATACTCGACATCTCGTCACCGTACATCCAAATCTTCTTTCCAACCATGGAGGGGCTCGCCGCTGACGACTGCTGCTCGGCTGGGTGAGTTTTGAACTCGGCTATCTTTACATGGGCAGCCTCTAGAGCTGCTCAGGTGTCTTCCAGCTCCTGTTCCAACTTAGACATCTTCTTTGTCATTTCGATCTCGGCATCTTGCAAGTAAGAGGAAAATTCATCAGACCGATAATCGGCAAATAGCGAGAAGCGACAAGGTGGAAGTACTTCAATCAAGCCGCAGTTACCTCATAAGCCATGCACTCTGCGGCTTTCGGCCCAAGAGTGAGTACGGTCTGACTCGGCTCTTTGATCCTTGCTCCAGCCATGAGCAGGCTTCCGTAGTTTGGTGACTGAGTTCCATAGACCTCAGAAATGAGTGCAAGGTCTGCTGCGCGAGATACTCGACCGTGACCTCCTGGAGAGACTCGACATCCACGCAATCATAGAGGGAGAAGGTGACATCATACACCTCGCCTTTATCTTCCCAGCCCTCCGACCAGGTAGGCATGTTGGTACTAAGAGTCACCTCATGCTCACACTCAGCCCAAGTCACCAGTGGGCGACCATAGGCATTTTCGCTGCTCCCCCTTCCCCGAAGTAAGGATGAAGATGAGGATCGCCAACATCCGAGTGGTCTGCCTTCCCACCAAAGTCCATGCTCACGATCTGTTTCTTCTTTCTCGCGGGCTCATGGACACTGGCCTTGCCTTTTACTTTGTCTTTTATCTTCCGTGAGGAACCACCATTCTCGCCGGTCTCCATCAAGCCATTCGGGAGCAGCGACAAGTCGATCAGGGATCCCGTCGACCACTCATTATCGCACGGTGGAATCGTCGCACCCTCTCAAGAAGGAACTGCCTCCTTCACTGCGAGGAGAGGCTCGGACAGAAGAATGCGAGCAACTGCAGAAGGCGAGAAGATGATATTAGTCTCCAGATACAAAGAACGCTGTGAATCGTGAGTACGAAAGATACTCGCTCAACAATATATCTTCACCTGGGAAGACCTGTCCTAGTTCATTAACATGTTGTCGTCTGAAGATGACATCAAACCTGCAACCTCGGAAGGCATTGCGGAGCTTCTCCGTTGGTCCCTCTAGCTAAAGCGTGATGAAGACGCTATCAGGCGGCTGCTGGGATCAGTGAGGAATTCCTTCAAAGTCGCCACCAACGACGATTATCCACTCGCCCCAGCGATGATTCTTATTCGTCGTGCTGAGTAAAGTGCAGGTATGGTTGCACAGATAGAAGAATCATTTGTTAGTCTCCCCTAAGGAGAAGATCCTCCTGAAGACAAAAAGATCAAAGGCGATCTTCTCCGATCAAAGGAAGTAGAGGAATTCGAGGATCATCGCCACCCCCATTCAGATTGATCTGGGTGGGGACTATCCCACAATAGCTGAGTATCTGAGAATACTCCGTCCAGAAAGGAAGTCGCAGGACGATCTCAAAATGGCAAATTGTAAAGACTATCTCGCTCTCCAAAAAGTATTTGGTTGCTCTCCTTGGTGAGGAAGCCATTCCGATTATCCTTCGGGCAGCAACCTCTTCTTGAAATCGTCCAAATCTTTCTGCTTGGTGAGCGACTTCTTGAATGTCGCCGCAATGAAGTTCCTCGCATGAACGATTCACTGAGCAACAACATCGTCATTCATCACAAAAGAATGCGAGACGAAAGTGCTTGACAAGAAAGAGCGAGTGTTGATAGCAAGAAAGAAGGATGCGGGGATACTTTTGGGAAAGGGGGTATCGACCAGCACGCCGTGACTATAAAAAAGGGTGTGACGAGCATCATGTGAAGTTGCCTCTACAGCATTGCGCACATAAAGTCGCCACCCCAGCTCGCGAGGACCTGCACAAAAGAGTTTAAAAAACTCACCAAGTCTATGTGCCGACCAAGCATCTATACGCGTGAAAAATTAAAGAAAACAAGATAGAAGCATCATCGTCGAATGTGAGACAAAAAATCAAATGCGAGATCAAGTGCTCGCCAAATAAAATTACAGATTAAAATCAAAGTGTCAGTTTACATAGTCGCCAAAGGCGATCCCTCAAAGAAGAAAAAGAAGAAAGTTTCTAAGGCATTGGAGGACTCACGCGCTGATCAGGAGGCTGAGGATATCGCCCGACCCATCCCATGTCGCGCGCGCTAGAAATGCTCGATAGCCACAGTCAATGTGTTTTCGCCCTTGCAAAATTAATCATCCATTCTCGCCAGCCTTCCCGTCGAGCCCATGCTCTCCCACATGCCGACCAGTTCGTCATTATGGAGCTGTTGGCGATGTTCTATCATCGCTATTCGCCTTTCTAACTCGTTGAGAAGATAGAATTGATATTCCTCGCCGGCCATCCGCTCGCCGAATTCCCCCGTCTTCGCTACTCGTACCTCTAGTGCAGAGATGCGGTGATGAGGCTCGCAGATGGCCAAATGGTCGAACATGGACTCCAACTCCATTTAGGAGCAATCATTCTTCTCCTAATACTCGCGGGGTGGGAGCCAGATGATGTCAATCAGCGCTCCCCCCCCCCCCCCCCCCCCCCGAGGTAGAAGTGCGACCTATCAAAATTGAAGATCATTATCCAGTTGGTGAGAATTCCAGAAAAATGAAGTAGCGACTATGTCGAAATGACGAATTACGAGGCCGGGGAATATTAGTCCTCGTCTCGCGGCGAGGACTGCAAGATCAATCTCGGAGAGGAGACTGACCTCCGCCGGGAGAAGGGCTGCGATGAGTAGGATCTCACCGCCTGATGAGGAGCCCCCATGATGATCCATGTCCATTGGAACAGAGAGCGACAGTGACATTCCACGCCGCCTTGGAATGTCAACGACAAGTCCCTTGTCGCGACCATTCAGTGGTCTCCCTCTCCCTCTTAGCGCAAAGAAGACCTAGTACCTCCCGATCCCCCTGCCCTGCGATGATCCCATAGGAGAGATCAATGGGGTAGATTCCAACGATGGGCGGATGTTGGCTAGAGCAACATATGTTGATGTCAAAGGAGGCAACGGTAGAAGGTTACTCGCGGGAAGCTGTGATGTATTCGCAGGAGTTGGTCGTGAGGTACTCATGAGCGGTGGATGCAAGTTACTCGCTGGAAGGACTTCTTAATCACCCACAGGAGGCGGAGGCGCCTTGCTCTCCCCATGTTGCGAGGACTTCTCTGGAGGAGGTCTCTTGTCGCTCCCAGAGGGAACTTGTTTCCCTGACGACGTCCTCAGGTGGTCGAGGTTGATCCAAAAAGAGTGTCCAACTCGTGATCCAGGTTGGGATTCAAGGGCAATCAATGGAGTTGATCGCAAAGGAGGCACTGACAGATGCTCGTTGGGATCTCCAGTAGTCGGTGGTACTGCAAAGAAGATAAATATCGTCAGTGCAAGTAAAGCGAAGTCGGCAACAATTTAGAAAGTGACAATAAATCCCTCACCTCGTGAGGAAGCGAGTTTAGGTGGCAAGTGGGTCTGAGACCCAGCAAGGTTTGCTTTGGGTCGACCTGCTATGTGGGAAGGCGAGATGGCTCGGGAGCGAGTTTCTCCACATCGCTGTCAAGACCTAGTTGGTCGAGCAGCTCTCGACTATCTGCGGGAATTCTCTGTTGATCGGCGGTGGAGGTAGCGACATCCGCTGGAGCACGTTTCTAGTTCTTGCTCTTCTTCGCAATGTTCTTCTTCTTCTTCGACGCGAGAAACTCATCAACATCATCTCCCTCGTTATAATGCTTCAGAGTATGTGGCTTCATAAATCCCGTCAACTCATCCATGTTCGCTTGGAGTTCTTCCTCAGTAGTGAGCGACATTGTACACGAGTTCAGAAAAGGTGTCCAATAAAAGAACCACCCCCGTTATTTATATAGTTCAGGAGTCGGCAAAGTGGCATCGAGTATGCCAGATACTCGCCAGGAGCAGCTCGCAGAATAAGGGTTGGATGTTTCTTTCCGAGCACTTTTATAGCTCTCAAAGAGCGGGGATTATACAACCCATATTCATTGAGGGTAGGACCCAGTCAAGGCATGTAGGCAGAAGTCAAATGTCAAAGGTCAAAGGATAAACCAAGAGTCAAAGATCAAGACAACTCAGCCAACCAGAGCAGTAGAATGCCTGAGCGAGTATGACGAGCATGTGCGAGCATCCCCTCATACTCGTTAGGTGCGCGACCATAGCAGTTTCTCGTCGAAGCCAGACAAGATCCCCTCAATGTCGAAGCCAGACGAGATCTTGATCATCCCCTTTGGTCATCACTTTAGATACTCGCCAAGTTGGTTCCTTCCTCATACCCTGCTCGACAATTTTTGGTTGTGGAGGGGAAGTCTCTTTTGAGCTTCCGGGTATGTGGTGGGACTTCCCTGCCGCAGCACCTAGGGTCATGTTGTTGCTCTCTTAGTCTCTTTGTCATTACCCATCAAGCCGTCAAGTTAGACCGCAAGACTAGTAACTTTAGGCATGATGAGTACTTTTTGTACTCATCTTTTAATATAAGTTTAATATATTTTTAATATGAAATTATATAGTTTTATGTTTTTCTTATTAAAATTATTATCTTTTCAATTTTATAAACTAACTTAAGCTTTTTTGTGTATTTCAGGTTTTTTGGACGCATTGGACAAAAACTTTAAGTACACGCCCAAGGTCACGGGTGCGTGTAACCTTTGGCGTGTAACCTGCGCGGTGTTCCAGACCTGTTTCCGCCACCACGGGTGCGTTCCGTGAAGAATTCGCCAAGTACACGCCCCAGGTCACGGGCGTGACCAAGGGCGTGACCCAATGTCATGGTCGCGACTCGCCGCAAGCATCCAGAATCAGCCTACCACATCAATTAAATTTACACGCCCCAGGTCACGGGCGTGACCAGGGGCGTCACTCAATGTCATGGGTGTGACTCATCCCGCACCACTCCCCGCTTCTTCCCGCCGAAGATTCCCGCCAGCAGCACGTTTTGAAGGTTACACGCCCTAGGTCACGGGCGTGACCTAGGGCGTGACACGCAAATTTCATCAGCATTAAATCCATTCTGCACCCTTTCCGCTCCGAGATGATTGCGCGCCTTACACGCCCTTGGTCACGGGCGTGACCGAGGGCGTGTACGCAGAATTTTCAGCTATAAAAAGGCAGCTCCTCCAGATTATTTGGACACCTTGTATTGGAGTCCAAGCCTCCATTTTCTTGCTTTATTTCCGTATTTTCAAGTATTCCAGCTTTACTGTTTTCTTGCACTTGTAAGTTCTCTTTCAATAGTTGTAATCTCTTTTCTTGAATTAATAAAATTTGTTGTTTTTATTCGTCCATTATTCTAGTTTGTCCACCTCTCTTTTCATTAGTTATAATCTTCTAGTCTTTTACTTTTCTTATTGCAATCAAATCAAAGTTCTATTTGATAGAACAATAGAGATCGTCTTGAGTAAGAGTAATCAACACGCCCGGATTTTTATACGACCTTGGTTTTTATAAAGCCTATACTGCAACCGACGCGGTACACTTGCCGTTGTCGTTTGCAAGCATAGTTTTGTTCATCAAGTTTTTGGCGCCGTTGCCGGGGATCTGAGTTGATATTTCGAAAGAGAATATTTATTGGTTTTATCGCTTCCTTTCTTCTCATATTTTTTTTATCATTCAAGGTGTAACTAAATTCCTTGGAAGGACGCTTTGGGCTTGAATTCTCATCATAGCCTCTAGTACCTTGCAAACCTTTCACCGGGTAGATCTTGGGAAGTCCAGGACTAATTTTAAATCACCAAAAATATATATATATATATATATATAATAAATATATTTATCTAAATTTTTGCTTTGTTTTTCTCTCTCACCTCTTTCTCTCTTTTCTTTTCTTATTGGTTTATTACCCAACACAACTCTCCATCTAATTTTGAATTTGGATTTGATCCGGAAATCGATCTCAAATTGCGGCGGCGTCTCCGATTTAGTGATCTGCCTATAATTCGCGAAGAGTCGGTCAGAGAAACTAACGAGGAAATAATGGGTGCTCCAATCCATAATGAGGCCCCGCTACGGACTATGTCCTATTATGCGAGGCCAAATTGGGAGAGAACACAATCTAGCATTATTCGCCCGGCAGTGGCGAATTATAATTTTGAAATTAAAACGAGCATCATTCAAATGGTACAACAAACCGTCATATTTGATGGCTTACCAGATGAAGATCCTAATCTACATTTGTTAAATTTTTTGAAAATTTGTGATACGTTTAAAATCAATGGCGTCACCGATGACGCCATTCGTTTATGTTTATTTCCTTTTTCTTTGCGGACTAAGGCCAAGCAGTGGTTGGGATCTCTTCCTAGAGGTTCCATCACTACATGGGCCGAAATGACAGAGAAATTTTTAACGAAATATTTTCCTCCGGCAATGTCCGCTAAATTACGTACGGACATTCTCTCTTTTACGCAAATAAACTCGGAGTCTCTCTACGACACATGGGAGCGCTTCAAGGAATTATTGCGGAGATGTCCTCATCATGCCCTTCCTTTGTGGCAGCAAATTCAAACTTTCTACAATGGTTTGAATCTCCAAACAAGGCAAATGATTGATGCGGCAGCAGGGGGAACTCTTAATAACAAAACCCCCGAAGTCGTTCAAGAGCTTTTTGAAGAGATGGCCATGAACGCATATCAGTGGAATGCGCCACGGACGCGCCCTAACAAGCCGGCCAGACTTTATGAAGTCGAGGCAACCACTAATTTAGCGTTACAAGTAGAAAGATTAACTAAGCAAGTGGCGGAGATGTCTGCTTCCTCCGCCACCAATTGGGCTAATCATAATAATAACGAACATAATAATAATTTCATTCAAAAGCAAGTTGATTATATGGGGAACTCTTATCGTCCTCCCTATAACCCAAATATTAACATTCCATTTAATAATTCATTTAATCCGGGTTATAGGAGCCACCCTAATTTTTTATGGAGCAACCCCAATAATGCTCAGCGTCCACCACAAGTGAATCCCCCCGGATTTGCTCCACCACCGCCACCACACAAGCCCTCTCCGCTTGAAGAGGTCTTCACTAAGTACATTGCCTCCAATGAGTCCAATATCCGGAACCTCACCGGATCGGTCAAAAATTTGGAAAATCAAATTGGACAGCTCGCACAAATGTTCTCCGAACGCCAGCAAGGAGCACTTCTGGGCAACACTGAGCCCAATCCGCGGGAGAGCGCTAACGCAATCACACTCCGCAATGGAAAGGAGGTAACTTCTTCAAAATTGGTCGAGCCCGAGGTAAATGTTTCATCTTCTCCCCCGCAAGTTATTTCTTCACCTACTTTACCGTCTGCTGCTTTAGCTCCGCGCATATTTAAAAATCCTTCTATTCCTTATCCTTCGAAATTTAAAGATGAGCATAATGAGGAGCAATATAAAAAATTTATTGAAATTTTAAAACAAATCCAAATAAATGCACCATTCTGCGAAGCAATTGCTCAAATGCCAAAGTACGCTAAATTTTTAAAAGAATTACTTTCAAATAAAAAGAAACTTGAAAAAATTTCGCGTATTTCTTTAAACGCAGAGTGTTCGGCGGCTTTATTAAATAAATTACCACAAAAATTGAACCACCCGGGACGATTCTCCATCCCGTGTATGTTTGGTAATTTATCAATCAAGCACGCCTTGGCCGATCTAGGAGCTAGTATAAATTTAATGCCTTTTGCGTTATTTCAAAAACTTGGTTTGGGCAACCCAAGCCCAACTAATATAAGCATCCAACTAGCGGATCGGTCAGTTAAATACCCAATAGGGGTCATTGAAGATATGCTAGTAAAGGTTGATAAGTTTATCTTCCCGGTAGACTTTGTCATCCTCGATATTGAAGAAGACGCCGAAGTACCCCTAATACTTGGCCGACCTTTCCTAGCCACCGCTCGAGCTATAATAGATGTAAGTAACGAAAAACTTCTCCTGCGAGTTGGAGAAGAGGAAGTTATTTTCAATGTTAATCAATCAATGAGAAATGCAATTACTAACGATGATTCCTGTTTTATTTTAGAATCAAATTTTGAAGAAGACTTATCAACTTTTGCGGAAATAAATTCCCCTTTTTATGAAAATCCAGAGTTTTAAACTTTATTATGTCTTGAAGAAACGACCCGGCAGGAAAATTTTGAACAAACAAATTTAAATATTTTTAAAATCAAAACATCTTATGAAGAGCCGCCGAGTCTAGAATTAAAACAACTACCGGATCATCTAAAATATGTATTTTTAGAAGAAAATTCAAAATTACCCGTAATTATTTCTTCTACGCTTAATGATTCGGAAATTTCCGAATTAATTAAAATTTTAAATAACCACCGTCGCGCAATTGCGTGGCAAATTTCTGATATAAAGGGTATAAATCCCTCATTCTGCACGCATAAAATAAATCTTGAAAATAATTCTCGCGGCACTATTCAGCCTCAACGACGCTTAAATCATAATATGAAGGACATCGTTAAGGCCGAAATTATAAAATTATTAGACGCGGGGATTATTTACCCAATTTCTGATAGCACTTGGGTTAGCCCGGTGCAAGTCGTGCCTAAGAAGGGCGGAATCACAGTAGTTGAAAACGAAAATAACGAGTTAATCTCAACCTGTACTATTACGGGTTGGCGGGTATGCATCGATTATAGGAAATTAAATGATGCTACCCGCATGGATCATTTTCCGTTGCCCTTCATTGACCAAATTTTAGAACGTTTATCCGGTCACTCACACTATTGTTTTCTTGATGGTCTCTCGGGATATTTCCAAATCCCAATTGCGCCCGAAGACCAAGAGAAACTACCTTCACTTGTCCGTTCAGCACCTTCGCATATCGAAGAATGTCGTTTGGGCTTTGCAATGCGCCAGCTACATTTCAAAGATGTATGCTGGCAATTTTTAATGAATTAGTTGAGGACGTCATGGAAGTTTTCATGGACGATTTTTCAGTCTATGACGATTCCTTTAAAAATTGTCTACAAAATCTTGATCGTGTTCTTCAATGCTGCAAAGACACGAATCTGACACTCAACTAGGAGAAGTGTCATTTTATGGTCCGTGAGGGATTAGTCCTCGGACATAAGGTTTCTAGTAAAGAGATCGAGGTCGATAGGGCCAAGATCGAAGTTATAGAAAAACTCCCTCCCCCTACTAATATTAAATCTATTAGGAGTTTTTTAGGACATGCGGGTTTCTATAGACAGTTTATTAAAGATTTTTCAAATATTACAAAACCGTTAACGCATGTTTTAGAAAAAGAAACCACGTTTATCTTTGATGAAGAATGTTCTAAGGCGTTCATAAAAATTAAAAACGAACTTATCAAATCACCTATTTTAATTTCACCAGATTGGTCTCTTCCGTTCGAAATCATGTGCGATGCAAGCGATTTTGCTGTAGGTGCGGTCTTGGGCCAAAGGGTGAATAAATACTTTCACCCAATTTATTACGCAAGCAAAACGCTTACATCCGCCCAAGCTAATTATACAACGACGGAAAAAGAACTTCTAGCGATCGTTTTTGCTTTTGATAAATTTCGTTCGTACATAACGCTATAAAAAATTATTGTTTTTACAGATCACTCCGCACTCCGGTACTTGCTAGATAAAGGGGACGCAAAGCCCCGACTTTTGAGATGGATCCTACTCTTGCAAGAATTCGATTTGGAGATCCGAGACAAGAAAGGAGCGGAGAACTTGGCGGCCGACCACCTCTCAAGACTGGAGAACCCGGCAGCAGGAGCACTAGTGGAGGCCGAGATAGATGATAAATTCCCTGAAGAGAGCCTCCTCATCATCGAAAAGGTAACGACTTCTTCCACCCCTTGGTACGCGGATTTGGCCAACTATTTAGTGGCCCGGGTCCTACAAAAAGATTTTTCAAGTCAGCAAAAGAAGAAAAATTTTTCGGACTTGAAAAATTATTTTTGGGAGGACCCCTTTTTTATTTCATGTCTGCGCGGACCAAGTGGTAAGAAGGTGCATTTAGGGCGAAGAAGGCATCCAAATTTTGCGGCACTGCCACGAAGGACCAACCGGTGGTCACTATCAAGCAAACCGGACTGCAAGGAAGGTGCTAGAGGCGGGCTTCTACTGGCCCACCTTATTCAAAGATGCTCACATCATTGTGAGTAAATGCGATAGCTGTCAGCGGTCAGGTAATATTTCTAACCGGGACGAAATGCCCCAAAATACATTTTTAGAATGCGAAAATTTTGATTTATGGGGAATAGATTTCGTAGGTCCTTTACCATCCTCCTTCAATAATAAATATATTCTTGTTGCGGTCGATTACGTGTGAAGGTGGGCGGAAGCACAAGCTTTTCCCACCAACGACGCGAGAGTCGTCGTACATTTAAAAAAAAAATTTATTTTCCCGATTTGGCTGTAAGACCCTCTTTTTTTTGCGAACAATCACCGGGTCTTACCGCCCAGAACCGCCGTCTTGCGGCGAGACCATTACACCCAATGGTCCCCGCCACAATACGCCGATCCTGCCGGCTAATCAACATCCTCCAGGCCAACCACAATTCATAGTAATAGAAGCAACAAGTCCACAAATCACATTAAATATATAAATTACATGATTACAATGTCCATGATGAGAATTAAAGTAAGAGGAAGGGCTTACGCCCAGTACATGATCAAGTAAAGAGTACAAAACTCTCTCACTCTACAACTATGCGGAAGCTATCAAGCTCTGTCTTCATGCATCTGTAGCTGCTGCTGCGACGACGTGTAGTGGCTGCTCTGCTTCATCCCGTCCTCCTGTCCTGTCTCCTGAACGGGGTCCTGCCGTTCCGACACATCATCCCTAAAATGATGAGGTCCACCGACCGTCAGTCTATAAGACTCAGCATATTCCTCACCGCCTCCACCCGCGACTCCTAGGCACCGTGCGGGAGGAGGAAGCGGAGGACATCAAGGGGTAAATCAAAAGCAGGTGACAGCGGAGAGACTAGCAAGTATAAAGATACTAAACAAGTAATGAAAACATCTCTACTCTAGCAGGGGTATGTATATAAGCAATAAATAAAGAGCGGTATAAGTAAAAGAGCAGGTATAAGAAATAAGAGCAGCTACGAAAGTAACCTTAACTTATATGCACACACAAAAGCACATAAGCTAAAGGATCTGGCAAGTAGTAAACTCATCATATAAAAGAGCCCATACTGATTTATACGATGAGATCTCTGTTTGTGCAGAAATTCTATGCTATGATGTGCAATACAATGATGCAATGTTTGTTTTATTATTTCATTCACTTGCAACTCACCCACACGACTCTGTACGTACAGACCTTTAGTTCCCACTTTTCGGAGGTAGCTAACCTCTCGGGCACCTCCCGTCGTGGTCAAACGGTGGCAGAGGAGCGGGCGTCTCCTCACCTAGGTGGGTAAGTCACACTACCAGACCCAGGCCCTAACGTACGCTGTGGTACCGGAACCCGGTACTCACGAGATCCTGCGTACTAATTTGAATTGGCCAGGCAGGGTTTAGGGAATCCGTCCTGTCGACGCGCAGTAAGAGAACCTGGCCCCCATAAAACCACTCGCACTGCCAAGTCAAGGAACTATTGTCGGTGTGACGACTAAGACAGAACCGAAGACCCACCACATCTTACAAACAAGCAACATGTATTAGCCATTTACTACCGAGCCTCCAGCTCGCAAATCTGCATCAACATTTATAAGGTAGAGCCTTCCGCTCGCCAGACTATACCAGTCTTATATTTAAACTACGAGCCTACCACTCGCTAGACTACACTAGTCTTATATTTAAACTACGAGCCTACCGCCCGCTAGACTACACTAGTCTTATATTTAAACTACAAGCCTACCGCCCGCTAGATTACACTAGTCTTATATTTAAACTACGAGTCTATCGCTCGCTAGACTACACTAGTCTTATATTTAAACTACGAGCCCATCGCTCGCAGGACTATCCCAGTCCTTCCTTATAACCCGAGCCTACCGCTCGCAGGACTATCACAGTCCTTCCTTATAACCCGAGCCTATCGCTCGCAGGACTATCACAGTCCTTCCTTATAACCCGAGCCTACCGCTCGCGTGACTATCACAGTCCTTCCTTATAACATGAGCCTACCGCTCGCAGGACTATCACAGTCCTTCCTTATAACCTGAGTCTACCGCTCGCAGGACTATCACAATCCTTCCTTATAACCCGAGCCTACCGCTCGCAGGACTATCACAGTCCTTCCTTATAAAATGTTCCGGTTTGGGATGGAAGTTAACTTGTCATGTTCTCCTACTTAACTAGTCTTGTCTATAATTTAGTTGATCTTAGAAGCTTTAGGGTTAGCCTTGGACTTCCGGAGGGTTACCCGGTGAGGGGCTCGCAGCGGTACTGGGAAGTGTGGCGGGTTGACACCCCGAACTTCCTTTGCCCAAGGCACTTAATCTTGTTGGTATCTACCCCAGTCTACCTGATCCCCATTTTCCTCTCCAATTACATTAAACCTATAAGATGAGTTAAACTTGGCTCTTAGGAGTGGGGGAGTTCTTTTGAACTCCAACACCACCAATTGTGACCGGGTGCTGACTCCCGTCGTCACATTCTAAGTTCGAGTTCCCTTCTTCACCGAGGAACTGCACACATTCAATTGGCCTCCTCAGCCTTACTTGGACCCACACTCCTACTCTTCGTCATTCTTAATCCAGGGTTTGCCTTAGATACTTCTCGACTTCACCCTTGAGTAATTACCTAAAGATGGCTCACCCGGCTAAGGGTAGTTTTACTTCCATACAATCGTTTAACACTGATGAGTTGTGTGTGGGACCCTTGATGAGGTCTAACCTCCTTTTCATATCACTGTAAACTCTTACACTTATAGCTTGGTAAACGCACCCCAATCCTTATTTCCCAAGATGGCCTTAGAGATGCTCTCCCTAATAATCCGAGTCTTCATAATATTCAAAGAGTTAATGACTGTAATATCTAGTTGCCAACCAAAATCACCTAGAGGGGGGCGAATAGGTGATAATTGCGTCTTTTGCGGAATTGAAAATCTTGAAAATAAAGAACACACAGAATGCAAATCACAATCACAGACGACACAAGAAATTTATAGTGGTTCCCCGTTCTTGGGTATTCCACTTGCCGGCCTCGCCAATCTAGCACCACAGCTAGACTTGACTACTTCACTAAATCTCGAATCAAGAATGATCCTACAATCCTCAGAGTCAAAACTCTTACAACTCGGAGATCAAACTCCTACAAACTCAGAGATAACCTTCTCTTACAACTCGGAGAATACCTCTCCTATAACTCGGAGAACAATCTCTCCTACAATCAAATGTAAATTTAGATTGAAACAATACTTAACGAATCACGATCAGATCTGAATAATTTGATGATGATCTTCTTCCTTCTTGCGACAGAAATGGCTTCGGCTTGATGTTGAAGAAGAAGAATCGAATCGGCACAAATCAGATCTTCTAAGGTCTTGATCGATCCAATGAAAACAGGACGAGTGAGGCGATGATCGATCGACCTTTTTCTTCCACTTGGAGACGAAATCAGATAACTCACGATCGAACTCCAACGATGGCGATGCACGGCACTAGACGACGATCTTGAATCAGATTAGGTTTTTGGAAAGTACGAACTCTGATCTTCTTAATAATTACTTTGTCCTTCCATAGGAGTAATTCTTATATAGATGAAGATCTAATGATTAACCTTAAAAACGAGGAAGGATGTCACGTCAAATTGACGGAAAAGACTTGTCGTCAAAATGGAAAGACAAAGTTTACGAGAAAAGCTAGAACCAGACTTCTCGAGAGATCCAAGACTTCTCGAGAGACTAGTTCTCGAAAAACAGCTTTAGAAGAGAATATAGAAAGATTATGACAAAGCTTCTCGGGAGATTAAAGACTTCTCGAGAGGACACGAAACTTCTCGTAAACTCCTAAACAATTTCACGAAAAACCTTTAGAGAGAAAGCTTTTTCGAAAGAAATGATGACTTCTCAAAAACAGAAATACTTCGCGAGAGAGAAAGGATTTCTCGAAAACTGCCACTGAGACAGACTTCTCGAAAACAATTGAAAAAGAAGATTTCTCGAAAACTAAGGGGACTTTCCGAGATATCATTGATTTCTCGAGAGATCATAACAGCTACTCGAAAACTTTAGCTTTCTCGAAAAAGACCTTTGAGACAACCCTTCTCGAAAAATAACAAGGACTTCTCGAGAGCATAGAAGGACTTCTCGAAAAGTACCTTTACATCTCGAAAAATTTACTTAGGAAAAATTTCTTCCTTTTTCTCTAGACCAATGCTGCACTCCAAGCTTTGAATCTTTAATGTCTTGATCATAAAGTGTATCCCAATTGAGAGATCACACATGAGTCAACCCCATACCCTACACAATGAAGAATTACATTGCATGAGACTATGCTTATTGACCCATTGTGACCTGACATTGGTTTACACTTAGCAATGTGAACCTGCAAGAACACTACTAGAAAAATATATCAAATACACAAACAATTCAATCTTGGTTCAAAGTTGACTTTCTACAAATCAAAGTTATTGTGGATACAAAACCCAACAATCTCCCCCTATTTGTAGAAGTCAGAACCCTACTTACCAAGATGAATTGTAACAAATATAAAATATAAAAAGATATACTGTAAAGAACATTAACAACAATATCTTAATATAAGAACATGATTGTCACATCAAAATCAAAAACTATATTTAGATTTAAGATTGTCTAATGAATTAATGTTCACACAGGCATATAGAAATAAAGTTTTAAAGATCTTCAAAGAAAACTTGACTTCAGATATCTGCCTTTTGCTTTCTCAACATTTCTTGCCTTTCATAATAAACATATGGCTTTGGATGATACTTAGGAGGAGCTTCTGGAGCTGTTGGATTGTTGTACCCATAATTCTTGAAATGGATTCTTCTCTTGATTTGGCTTGTCTCATACTTTTTCCATTCAGAAGTGCTGTACAGATCAGAAGGTTTCACATTTCCTTCTTCTACAAGCTTGAGAGAGTCAAGAATGATAATCTTTGAAACTGGACTCCAAACTTCTGGATAAACCTTTGCTTCATCTGCAACTGCTTTGCCAGAACCTGCTGAGCTGGAGCCAGGAACAGATCTGTTTGCGGAAGGTCCATCACCATATTTCCTTTTCCTAGAATAATGCATGGAGGAGTGAGTCTCTACTGAAGGATTAGCATCAAACTGCTCTGCTGGCCTTGGAGAAAATTGAGGAACTGAAGGAGCATTAGATTGAACTTGATCAAAATGAGGAGGAGGTTGAGCAGGGTCAATACCCAAATCAGGAAAGATTTCATGGTGGAGCCAAACAGCAGTATTAGAGGTGAAATCTTTTAACTCATTGACCTGCTTTTGGACACCTTGGGACAATTGCTCAAACCTATTAATCAAATGTTTATGAAAATAAAAAAGAGTTTGATCCAGTAACCCAGTCATCTTCTCAGTTATACTGTCCTCCCCCTTTCTGACTTCTACATATAGGGTTTGGAGAATAGAATCCTTACACTGTCCAACCTCATCAATGATCTTAAAGGCATTTTCCTCTTCCTTTGAAACCATGTACTCTTGGGTTTTTCTGACTTGAACCACTTCTGCAAGAACTGTGGCTACACTTTTTATGGTGTGATCAATGGCCTTTCCTCCCTGAATAAAAACTTCTTTTATTTGATCTGAACTGTTTTTGAACTCTTTCAACTTCTTGGCCATTTCTTTTTCAATATCAGATAGTCTTGCATGAACTTCTTTGAAGGATTAATCTATTTTGGCACTTTGTCTTTGAAGCATTAATTCAACTTTACCAAGAATTGTACTTTCATCATAAAGAGAAGGAGGAATAGGAGCTGGCAGAACTTCTTCTGGGATATCCTCAAGAATAACTGAACTTTGGAGCTTGATAGGAGATATGTTGATTCTCTCATTTTCTTCATCAACAGATTTGTCCTGATCATCCTTGTTTGTTTCTAAACAAGGCTCTTGCTCCCCCTCAATATGTACTGGGGGAGGAGATAAACCATGCACTGAAGCATCATCTACTTCTATATTAAAATCATAGTCTGCCCCTGATCCACCCATGTGGTCACTAGTGCTAAGCACATCATCAACACCCTTTAGAATTTCACTTACCACATCTGCTATGGTGGAATGGTGCGATAATTCGGCAAGTGCACCGGTCGCGCAAGTAATAATAATGGGGAAAATCCCCGAGTGTCGGTCTCTTGAGGAACACAGTAAGGTGGAGTTAGGTTTCGAGGAAGGACTTGAGATTGAAGTCCTAAAATCGGATGGAATGCGGGGGAGTTGGGTTGGCTTTTGGAAAATAAAATAAAAGCTATCAACTACTCCTATGCAATGCCGCTATGCAATGCTTCGCTTGACGGGATGGAGACTAGGCAGGCCTTGAGCGCGCTGCGTCGAAAGGGCGGATGGACGAGTAGGCAAGCGGAATCGAACTGTGCAGGCCTTGAGTGCACTGCTTCGTTAGGTGGGATGGAATACGGGCCGCGATGCCACACTTCGGTAGGCGGATGGACGAGTAGGCTAAAGTGTAGTGCGACGGTGGAGGGGCGAATCTGGGCGGAACCGGGCGGAAAACGGCGGCTGAAATTCGGGATGTCGACCTAAAATTGCGAGCAGGTCATTTTATAGGCGCTGGAATAAACAATGCGCACGGTCAGTATTCCTGTGCAGAATTGCACCGGGAACACCTGCACGACTCCTAATCCAGCACAACCACGAATCTAGCCACTGAAAGTGGCACCTAACAGTACATGAAAACTACTAATGAAGATAAGCATGAAATCACACCAAAATGGGCCTAGAAGTGCACATAGCATGGAATAACAAATATGAGCGAAAACATGCCTAAAGTGTAGTGCATAGACTAGAAAATCGGCCCAGATGAGTCCATAAATGTGTATATGATGAGGACTCATCACACCCCCAGACTTACCTGTTTGCGCGTCCCGAGCAAACAAATTCCATGCGAACGGGGAAAGAAAAGTAGATGGCTTAAAACTACAATACAGAGTACCATGCGAAGTCGCATGCTCACGTGCATAAGAAGAATAGTAGAGAAGATTTCTGATTATAAAAACAGTTTATATATTTCCAAAAGAGTAAAAGCATATTACAACTACTCAAAATGGTGAACAATGGTGAATCATTCGGTCATGCATACGGAGAAAGTAAACTAAGCGCTGAGATGAGCATTGCTCAAGATTGGGATGCCGGATAAACTCCACCGAAATCCATCGGTGTCGGTGACCATAGGCTTGCCCAGTCACATTCTCTCCACGGCACTAGATTGGTTCATAGCGTGAGTCGGTAGGACTTTAGGTTAGAGATGGGGCTTGGGTTACGGTGAGGTAAACGATGATAAACAAAATGGCTTAAACACATAACCCAAATGAGCTTTAAAAATAACTACCCACGCACCAAAATCGAATGCAAGTGCACCACACCCCCAACTTGAACTTTTGCAACATAGGTGTGTGCACCGCCTACTCCCAATACATAATTTTTCTACATGATTTTTCAATAAAACTCATTTTTCTTTCTTCTCTTTTTTTTCATTTTTCTTTCTATCTTTCTTTTTCTTGTCTTTTTTTTTTCCTTTCAACAAAATTTTCAAATGAGCACATCCACAGATTCACATAATAGACACCACAATCAACACCCCCCAAAATTTAAATGAAACTACAACTAAAGCTCAGATTTGGGTGTGTGACTAGGCTAGACTTTTAGGCTTTGGTGAGATAAATGTGGAGCTGAATCAAGAAAAGGGTAGGCACAAAGGGGCTAGCAAGGGAAGACGATAGGCATGAAATAAAAAGTTCAACCGAGCCAAAATAATGGCCTACGTCATTCTCACGCACTAGAACTATCCTATGCCAATGCTTCAAGAATCGCTTGGGGCAAGTTCTAGCCACCGAGAAAGATTCTCCTTTCTCCCGACTCAAGCAATACGAGTCTAGCAATCGTTTACACACATCCCTACGCTACCGTTTGATTCACACCGGATTCACCATTTGAGTAGAGTAAACAACATTTACACTAATAGAGAAAAATATAAAACCATAGTATAAAAAGAGATCTAACCTACACAAATTCCTATGCAACCGAGCACTCGACTAGGAGCACTACGGGAGTCAACATTTTACTTTGCTACATAGTCCTAAGCCATCACCTAGACTTTGCCAAATAAGCAGAAGAATTAAATTCACAACAGAGCAAGCAAACAGATGAGTACGCGCTCAAGTGGGTGATGTGGTGTGCAATGAAAATAAACAAAACATTTTAAATGAAATCTTCTAGCATGCAGTGCAATAGTGCACGTGAGCGGGTAAACAAAACTACTCTCCCCCAGACTTAAACTAAACAATCCACAGAATATATGACATAAAAATCAGGAAAGGCTAGGGAAAGAGAGTACCCAGTGCTCAGAAATGAGCACACCAGAAGATTGGCGTGTAAGCTAAAATGAAGCTGCAGCATCCGCCATCCAGAAAAGATACCTGCAGGGGTCAGCTCCGCAAAAACAAAAGAAAATAGAAAACTGAAAAGAAATATTACTAACTAAACATGATTAGATGAAATAAAAATGCAGAAAAGAAAGATAACTACTGGGGTTATTGTCATCCCAGCACGACTTATTCAACTTTAAGAGTTCTAGCTAATGGGCCTATGGAAGGAGAAGTGGACAGGTAACTGGCCTAATATCCGTGTCGGTAGCGGGTACCTATACGCAGAAAGAACAGACATGCCTCTACCCGAATATAAATACCTGCTCCTCACAGGTAGAGGGAAAAGAAAGTAAGAAGAGGAGGAGGCCTGGTCCTCACTTATCTCACCAAAACAATCCTTGCCCAGCAAGGTATCGTCCACAGCAGGTCCGCAGGAGGAGAAGGCAACGAATGAGGCTTCCTTAATGGAGGAGGGATCAACCTCCTCGCATAAAAGGACACACTCATCATTGACTTGAGCACAAAGCTCCAAGTCCTCCTGAAGTACCTGTGAAGATTCAACCTGCACAGGCTCGGGTGAAGAGGGGGGATCGAGAAATAAACAAGATGAAGAACATAAATAATCAAAAATCAGGGGAGTGGTCCCGGTCTCACTCCCATTAGGTTGGGGAAGTAAAATAATGTTTGCATTGTCATCAATGCTACAAGATTCGGCGGGATCAATGGTGGCCAGGCTTAAGATTTGGACTTCCTCCACCGGTGTTGAGGAAAACTCCTCTTCACCTAGAAGGTTGTCCTCCTCCATAGGAATAGGCACAACACTCAGATCAACCGCCTCCTCCTGCGACACATCATCAACAATGTCGTCAGAGATGAGTGTAGTATGCACAACAGGGAGAGGAGTAGTGCTCGGATAAAAGTCGAGCACCGATTAATCACAAAGAATCGAATCCACTAGAGGTGGTGGATGCACTGGGAGAATGGGCTCAGCAATGTCGGTGCCCAGATCAGCCACACATCCGGTGACCGTATCCATGCCATACCCTTCAAGATGTGAAGGTGACAAAGACACATAACCGGATGTTGAAGGTGTGCCGCCAGAGTTAGGAGTTGGGACGATCCGGATGTCCGGCTCGTCATCCTCATCCAATTGGTGAAGATAAGCAACACAATCCTTCAGGGCATGATCTGTTCTCCGACAAAACTGGCACTGCCTTGCGGGCTTCTTTGGCACAGCGGGGGCTGAAGCCGAAAAGAAGTAAGATGGTAAAGGCTCGGCAGAGTAGCCATAAGACTTACGCGCACCATATGGAGTACCAGACGAAGTCGGTGCTCCATATGCTGGGCTATAAGAATTATGCCTACTGTTCTCCGTAGGGCATTCATCACTATAGTGGGAAGTAGCTCCACACCAACGGCAACGGATATTTAGATGTGCCCACATAGTGCGAAGATAAAACGATTCAAAAAGAAGAACACTATTGTGCGAAATACTACACTTAACAAAAATTTACTAAAGCAACCTACTATAAAACAAGAAAATGGAATAAAGAGAACAGAAATAAAATAAAAGATGCAATTTACAAATGGAAGGGCTTCTCTCTCAGATTCTCCCTCTCCAGAAAACTCACACGACTGTGTTCCCCGGCAACGGCGCCAAAAACTTGATGCGATGTTTCGGCAAGTGCACCGGTCGCGCAAGTAATAATAATGGGGAAAATCCCCGAGTGTCGGTCTCTTGAGGAACACAGTAAGGTGGAGTTAGGTTTCGAGGAAGGACTTGAGATTGAAGTCCTAAAATCGGATGGAATGCGGGGGAGTTGGGTTGGCTTTTGGAAAATAAAATAAAAGCTATCAACTACTCCTATGCAATGCCGCTATGCAATGCTTCGCTTGGCGGGATGGAGACTAGGCAGGCCTTGAGCGCGCTGCGTCGAAAGGGCGGATGGACGAGTAGGCAAGCGGAACCGAACTGTGCAGGCCTTGAGCGCACTGCTTCGTTAGGTGGGATGGAATACGGGCCGCGATGCCACGCTTCGGTAGGCGGATGGACGAGTAGGCTTGAAAGTATCTAGTTGCGGCCTAAATCACCTAGAGGGGGGTGAATAGGTGGATTCTATGTCTTAAAGCGGAATTAAAAAAAATTAACACAGAAAAGCAAACAAACAACCACAGCACAGACACAAGGATTTTATAGAGGTTCCCCGATGTGGGTAGTCCTCTTTCCCGCCTCGCCTATCTAGCACTTCGAGGCTAGACTCGGCTACTTCACCAAACTCAGATTATAACTAATCTTACACCTCGGAGTTAAAAACTCCTACAACTCGGAGTATAACAACTCCTACAACTCGGAGTAAAACAACTCCTACAACTCGGAGTATAACAACTCCTACAAAAGAAAATATAGGGAAACAAAATATTTCTTCTTAACCTCTAAAGAGATTAACTTCAGATCTTGAAAACAGAGTCTTCTTCTCAACCTAGAAAGAAAGCTTGGCACTAGAAAGATGAGAAGAGAGAAGACTTGGCTAACCAGATCTGACCAGGCCCTTTGACTTGCTTAAAAGAATCTTCAATAAAGTGAGCAGCACTAAGATCAAAGGCCTTCTTCTGAGAAATCTCCAATCACAAAAGTTAGATCTCAGAATTCTTGTTCAGCAAAAGAGGAAGAGAAGAAGGACTTTTTGCTTTTTCTTTTCTGAACTGACGGCTGAAGAAGGTTTTTAGGTCGATTCTTTTGATGGATCATTTTGCCCTAAAATAATGACATATTTATAGGGAGGACTTCAACGGCTCTTGCGACAAAGAAGGGAGAGGCGACACGTGTACTGATCATGTCGGCTAACCCTAATTTTCAAAAATGAAACGAGGATAAGAAATCCGTCTGTCCGTCATTCGTCGGGATTCGTCGGGAGAACACGAGAGCATCCGACGAATTGACTTAGCTGCAGAGTTTTCCTCAGAACCTAGACAAGATTGACCTCTGTCAGCATTCGTCGGGATTCGTCGGAATGACCCGAGTCATCTCGACGAATGGACTTGGCTTCAGAAAATTCTTCACAACCCAGCAAAAATGTCCTCTGTCAACATTCGTCGGAATTCGTCGGAATGACCCGAGTCATCTCGACGAATGGACTTGGCTTCAGGAATTTCTTTAACACCCAGCCAAACTGTCCTCTGTCAACATTCGTCGGGATTCGTCGGAATGACCCGAGTCATCTCGACGAATGGACTTGGCTTCAGGAATTTCTTTAACACCCAGCCAAACTGTCCTCTGTCAACATTCGTCGGGATTCGTCGGAATGACCCGAGTCATCTCGACGAATGGACTTGGCTTCAGGAATTTCTTTAACACCCAGCCAAACTGTCCTCTGTCAACATTCGTCAGGATTCGTCGGAATGACCCGAGTCATCTCGACGAATGGACTTGGCTTCAGGAATTTCTTTAACACCTTCAGTTATGTATATGAAGTGCACCCCAAAAGAGAGATTACACATGGACCAACACTTTGTTCTATACAATGAGGGATTACATTGTTTAGAACTGTGATTGGTGATCCATTGCAACCTGACTTTGGTATGCACTTAGCATTACGACCTGTCATAACACATCTAAACAAAAGTCATCAAATACAAATACAATTCACTTTAGTTTACTAGGGGACATCTTCAAATCAAGGTGATTGTAGACAGAATACCCAACAATCTCCCCCTATTTGAAGATGTCATAACCCTAGGCACTAACTTGAATTGCACAGAAAGAATACTAAATAAGAATGCAGAACCCAGGCAGTAATATATATAATGAAAAGCAGAGTAGGACTAAATGTTTTAGCTTAAACACAAAAGAATTGAGTATATATATATAAGCAAAGAAAACATCAAGATTCCAGATAAGCACAGCTTATTCATGACCTTTGCCTTTCATCTTTGCAACCATTTTGTCCACTGCCTCAGTTTTCTTCTTCAGTTCTGAATCCATTCTCTCAAAAAATGCCTTTGGCTTAGGCCAGTATTTGTCAGGAGCAGACTCTTTAGATCCACCATTCTTGAAGTGAATTCTTCTTTCATTTGTCCTTTTCTCAAACTTGCTCCATTCTTCTGAACTATAGTGGTCACTGACCTTTTCATTCTGATTGCTGACTTTATCAAAAGCAGAGAGAATAATACTTTTGGAGATAGGGCTCCAGCTTTCTTGGAAGTTTCTAGGAGGAGGCCTATCATAAAACTCTCTGATCTTCTTAAATGGATTAGACTTCTTAGCAGGTGGCTTATCATCAAAAAGCTTCCTTTTTAAAGACTTCTCAGCTAGTTCAGCAAAATAGGAGCTGTCAGGATCTTGAACAAGGGATGGATCATCCCAAAATTCCTGATAAGATGAAGCAGGGATGACTTCATCAGCAAACACAGAGTCCTCAGAAGGATTTGGAGAGAAACTGGGAGCCCTGGGACCTGGAGCACTTGAGGAGGGAACAACAGGCCCTTTTTCCACAACAGCAAACCCAAGCATTTCAGCCACTTGCTTGAACAGCCAGCTTTGAGCTTCATGAGTATACCAATTTACATCCTTAACATTTTGTAAGATGTTTTCCTTGAGATCTTGCATTTGAGAAGCTACACTTTCATTTAAAACATCCAATTTGCTTGCATTTTCTTCTAACTTGGAGACCACACTCTCCTCCCCCTTTATGACATCTTCATGTAGGAGGGTATACAATCTTTTCAGCTGATTTTCAACTTGATCATCCAAGTAAGATATTCCTTGATCATGAGCAGAGCTGAGAGTAGAGATAGCAGAAGTCAGGTGCAACACATCTTCACTTACCTGATGCAGATTCTGGAGAGCATGCCCAACAGCTTTATTTGTATGATCCAAAGCTTTCCCTGCAGATAGCATCCAGGCTTCTTGATCAGTCTTGAATCTGCCCATATCATGCTTGATCTCAGCCATGTCTTGCCTCAGAGAACTATCAACTGAGTCAATCTTCTTATATACTTGCTTTATAGAGTGATAAAAGTGATCAGTCTGACCCTGTAGCATCCCTGCTATGGACTTCAGCAAAGAAGAGTGAGAGCTATCACCAGTCTCACCCTCTTCAGGAGAAAGTTTTTCAGCTACAAAACTTGAGGACTGTGCTAAGTTGTCAAGCACAGTTGCTCTTGGAGAGGTGCTCCTAGCCACAAAAACTTCTGGATTGCCACTATGCAGAAGCAGACTGAGAATCCTTCCAAAATTTGGAGCAAGAAAGCTCTCTTTAATCTTCTCAAAGATGACTTCACCAAAATTGAAATTTTTCCGACAAATTATAGCGGTGTGAATTTTAAAAGCCTCTTCAGATATGTAGTCGTGAGAACCTACCTTGCATAATAAAACTTTGCCTATAATATCAGACAGAAGCTTACCTCCTTCATTCATGAATTTTCTTCGGATTTTGGCGCTTTGATCAAGAATTCCACAAAATCTTCTGGCTCTGAAAATATCTTCAACAGACAACTCTTCAGATTCAACCATTGGCATCCTCAACGATCGGTTGATACCACTAGCCTTCAAAGTTATTTTGCAGGAACGAATAGAGCTTTTGATCTTCTTACCTTGACCTGTGATTTTGGCATTTCGATAAAACTCCAGAATATCCTGTTCTAGAACTTTGGCCGGCTCTTCCAAGATGAAACTTAGCCCGGCGACATCAAGCATCAAGATCACATTGCGAAACTCATCAGAAGCTGAGCGGAAGGCGCCTCTCACCAACTCTCCCCCTGAGTTGAAGCCACCGGAGGCTTTGGGCGCCATTGATGTCGTCGACGTCGAGGAAGAAAAACAGGGAAATCGCGACGGAGAAGACGAACGGACGGGTAGGGTTTCACGGAAGAGGAATTTGAGAAGACGAATCCTTCCGTGAAATCGTGATGTTTTCTTTTAATTTATATATATATATATAAAAAATTTAAGTAGAGCGCACACCTGTAGAGAAATGATTCCACGGAAGAGGAATTAGAGAGGAATAAATATCCAGAAAAAAATTGTCCCGTGAACACCCGTGAAACGTCATGAAATTTTCTGAGTTAATACGTGAAGTCTCGAGCAATTTCGTGAAATTTCAACAGTCCCGACTTCAAGATTCCTTGTTAAGCATTCCAAGTTCCATTTTGAAGAAATTGAATTTGGTTTCGTCCAGAGGCTTCGTAAAAATATCTGCAATTTGTTTGTCAGTATTAACATATAACAAATTTATGTCCTTACTCTCGACATGTTCTCGGATGAAGTGATAGCGAAGCTCAATATGCTTCGTTCTGCTGTGAGAGACGGGATTATTCGCTATGGCAATAGCACTTGAGGAGTCACAGAACATGGGGATTTCTGAGAGCTTTACATTATAGTCCTCAAGCTGATTTTTCATCCACAAAAGTTGTGCGCAGCAACTGCCTGCAGAGATATATTCCGATTCAGCAGTTGATATTGCAACGCAATTTTGCTTCTTGCTACTCCAGGAAATGAGCCTTTTTCCCAAGAACTGGCAAGTTCCCGAAGTGCTCTTCCTATCATCTTTGCTACCTGCAAAATCAGCGTCTGAAAAGCCAATTAGTTCAAAATCATTGCTTCTTGGGTACCATAAGCCGAGATTTGGTGTAGCCTTAAGGTATCTCAATATCCTCTTTGCAGCGGCATAATGAGATTCCTTACAGTTCACTTGATACCTGACACATACACATGTTGAGAACATTATATCCGGTCTAGTAGCAGTGAGATAGAGCAAGGACCCAATTATGCTTCTGTACTTGGTTTCATCAAAAGGTTTCCCTTTCTCATCCTTGTCCAGAGACATACTTGAGCCCATTGGAGTCCTCATTGAGGTTGCACTCTCCATTCCAAATTTCTTAAGAAGCTCTTTAGTGAACTTCGTCTGAGAGATGAAGATTCCATCTTCAGATTGGTGCACCTGGAGTCCTAAGAAATATTTCAGCTCTCCCATACTGCTCATTTCAAACTTACCTTGCATCAAGCTAGAAAACTTTTTGCAAAGTTTGTCATCAGTAGAGCCAAAGATAATATCGTCGACATAGATTTGCACCAGCAAAATCTCGCCTTTAACTTCCCTAAGAAACAATGTCTTGTCTATTGTTCCTCTTGTAAATTTGTTCTCAAGAAGAAACTTAGACAATGTCTCATACCAGGCTCGGGGTGCCTGTTTGAGACCATACAAGGCTTTATGTAAATAAAATACATGATCAGGAAAGTTAGGATCGACAAAACCTGGAGGCTGAGCTACATACACTTCCTCTTTAAGGTCTCCATTCAGAAATGCGGACTTTACGTCCATCTGGAAAACCTAAAAGCCCTTATATGCAGCATAAGCCAGAAATAATCTGATGGCTTCAAGTCTTGCTACGGGTGTGAAGGTCTGATCAAAGTCAATCCCTTCTTCTTGCCTGTATCCTTGAGCAACCAGTCTTGCTTTGTTCTTGGTGATGATGCCCTTTTCATCAAGCTTGTTTCGGAAGATCCACTTGGTTCCAATCACATTATGCCCTTTGGGTCTAGGTACCAACTCCCAAACTTTACATCTTTTGAATTGGTTGAGCTCCTCTTGCATAGCAAGGATCCAAGAGGGATCGGTGTTTGCTTCTTCAAACTTCTTCGGTTCAATCTGTGAAAGAAAACTTAAATGTAAAATTTCGTTAGTTGTACCTCTTCTAGTTAGAACTCTGCTTGAAGGATCTCCGATGATTTGATCTGCTGGATGATCTCTCAAATGTCTGATCACTCCAACATTTAGATGATTATGAGGTTCCTGTATTTCAGGTACATCTTCATCTTCCTGAGGATCATCATCCTCACATGCTGAAGGGGCAATTACTTCAATAGATTGTGGAACGTCTTCCTTTACCACTTCTTCTAAGTGTAGATCTTTGAATCTTGCATCTGCATCTTCAACAAAGACACTAGAAGAGCTGCTATGAAGCATACTCGTCTCATCAAATATAATATTAAGAGTTTCTTCTACAACCAGGGTTTTCTTGTTGAAAATCCTATATGCCTTACTATGGCTACTATAACCTACAAAAATACCTTCAAAACATTTTTCACTAAACTTAGTTTTATAATACTTTCCATTGTTAAGCACGAAGCATTTACTGCCAAAGATTCTAAAATAAGACAGAGTTGGTTTCTTGCCTTTCAGAAGTTCATAGGGAGTCTTATGATGATTTTTGTTGATTAGTGCTCTGTTTTGCACGTGGCAAGCAGTGTTGATACCTTCAGCCCAGAAGTACTCCGGTAGTGAAGAATCACTCAACATTGTCCTGCAAGCCTCTATGAGTGTTCTATTCTTTCTCTCGGCAACACCATTTTGCTGTGGAGTGCGGGGAGAGGAAAACTCATGAAAGATACCTTGACTTTCACAAAATTCAGTCATGGCCCCAGACTTGAATTCTGTGCCATGGTCACTTCTGATTTTGACCACAGAGCATTCTAATTCATTCTGAATTTGCCTGACGAATGAGGTGAAAGAATCATAGGTGTCTGACTTGTGTTTTAGAAAGAATACCCAAGCAAAACGTGAGTAATCATCGACAATGACCAACGTATAAGACTTACCCCCTAAACTCTGAATTGGCATGGGACCAAATAAGTCCATATGAAGTAGATATAAACATCTGGTAGAGTCTTTGCCAATAATGCTCTTAAAGCTAGCCCTCGTCTCCTTGCCCATTTGGCATGCGTGACAAGGTCTCTCTTTAATGCACTTAACATCAGGAGCATCACGAACTAAGTTGTGAGAAAATAACATATTTATAGTTTTGAAATTTATATGTGCTAGTCTCTTGTGCCATTGGTCACAGAGAGATGCACTATCTTTTGCCAAAAAGCACACTGGTGTAGAAGTATCTAAACATAGAAAATTTAAACAAAAAATATTTCTACTCCGAGTGCCTGTTAAAATAGTTTCTGATTTATCAGACAGCTTTATCAGGCACTTGTCCTTGTAGAATTCTACCATATAGCCTTTGTCACAAAGTTGACTTATGCTAATGAGATTATGTTGTAATCCTTTAACATAATCCACGTCTGTGAAAGAGACTGTACCATTTGTGATCATACCGTAGCCTTTTGTGATTCCCCGATCAGATCCGCCAAAAATAACTTTTGGGCCATCTTTCACGGGGGTAAACTCTTGTAGTAGGCTTCTTGTTCCGGTCATGTGCCGTGAACAACCACTGTCCAAGTACCAGATTGGATTTGTATTGGCCTTTGGATATACCTGCAATCAACAATCAATTTCCCTTAGGAACCCAAACTGATTTGGGTCCTTGGCTTCGTGTTAGATGACCACCACTTGGAATGTTAACATTGCGAGGGGTCATTCTTGCATTGTTAATCCGTGGAGTCGAGACATTTCTCGGATTAAACCAACAGTCTATGGCAAAGTGACCAATCTTGCCACAACACCAACAATCGAATCGATTGTACCTTCTCTTTGTCTCCTGTTTTGCCTTTTGAACGGGAGGTGCAACAGGAGTGACTTTCTTAGAGGAAGTCTTCTTAGAAGTGGGGGCCTCATGGTGACAGCACACACATGGCTCCAACTTCTTCTCAACAGGTTTGGGTGCAATCGTTCTAATTTTCGGTGCTTTCTTGTGAGCTGATCCGTGAACAAATGGACCATGATCTTTGAGGATTATTTCTTCATGAGGGGCTTTGAAGGGAGAGTTGTCAAAGTTTCGGGGAAAGCTCCATCCTTGATATCTATTACTAGGTTCAACATGTGTTGGCCTAGCAAAATGACCGTAGGATGAATCAAAGTCAAACGGATTTGATGGAAAAATGACCTTCCTAAATGAAGGTTGACTTTGATTAGCAGCTCCCTTTCCCTTCACGACTCTCTTTTCAGCAGCCTTACTACTTTCAGCCTTATGACCAATTCCACTACCCTTCGCAGGAGCAGAAAACGTATCAATGAATGGAAGAATAGTCTTAGGCTTGGAGAAGCTTTCTACGAGCTTCCTTTCCGCCTTCAACTTATTTTCTAGTTCACTTATAGTTTTCTCCTTTAAGTTTAACAACTCAGTGGAGCTTTTCAGTTCATCTTTCAAGAGTTGGATTTCATCTTTGAGGGGAGTTAATTGTTCAATTTCCTCCCTCAAAGCTAATTCCACTGTCTTGAGAGATTCAATTTCTTTTGACTTGGATTTGACGACCTTGCGGCACTTGTCAAATCCTTTCACAAGGGCTTCATACTGAGTTATTAACTTAAAGTCCTCCTCTGAGGAGTAGCCCTCATTTGCTACGGATGCAGTCTCATCTTCAGAAGCAGACAGAGGGGTATGAGAGTTTACCTTCCCCTTATGAGAGGAGTCGCATGTTTCTTCGTCTAGATGAGCCATTAGCCCAAAGTAGGCTTCTTCATCTGAGCTTGACGCATCAGAGTCACTGTCGCTCAGAGTCTTGGCCTTCTTGGCGAGAAGACTCTTTTCTTTCTTCCTTCCTTTAAAAGATCTCTTTTCTTCCTTCTTTGATCCTTCTTTCTTCTTGTATGGACACTCGGCAATTACGTGTCCTGGCTTATTGCAACAATAACAAATAATGTCAGTAGAATCAAATTTGTTCGGTTTAGATTTATACCTGTCATTATTGTAGTCCTTTTTGTGATGATCCCCATCACGTCTTGATCTTCTGTGATCAAATGCAGTGGATTGCCCTCTCTTCTGCTTTCTTTTATTCAGAAGTCTTTTGAATTGTTTGGAGAGAAGAGAAAATTCTCCATCAGACATCTCTGAACCTGATGGGCTAGCATCAGACTCATCCTCATCAGAAGATGGTCTCCTTACAAGTGGGAGAGCCTTGCACTTCCTTGAGCTTTCAGCTTTTAGGGCAGAGGACTTCTCCCTTCCAGAGGCTCTGACCCCCTCTTCTTCAGCTTTGCGGGAATTTAGCTTCAACTCATGGGACAGGAGCTTACCAAACAACATTTGTGGCTCCGTGGTTCCGAGCTTTCCGAATTCTCTGATGGCTATAACCTTGGTATCCCATTCTTTCGTCAGGGATCTCAAAAATTTGTCATTTAGTTCGCCAGTTGTGAATTCTCTATCATAGTTCCTAAGGCCATTTACGATCTTGAAGAACTTCTCGTAGGTGTCAGAAATGGAGTCTCTTGGATCTTGCTTGAATGCTTCATATTCTTGGTTCAGCAATGATCTTCGGTCATCCCTCACTTCTTCGGTCCCTTCCATCAGAACGACTAGTGAGTCCCACATCTCTTTAGCAGATTTGCAGTGAAGCAGATTTTGCAACATTGAATCATCAACTGCACCTGCTATGATATTTTTTGCTTTCTTGTCTAGGGCCACTAGAGCGATCTCATCTTTGTTCAGTTCCAACATCTTCTTTGGGATCATGATGGTGGAGTTTATTGAAGATGGTTTCATCGGAATATGGGGACCTTCTTCCACGATCTGAAAGATTCTTGGGTCAGCAGCTTCCATGTAGAATCTTACTCTTTCCTTCCACATAGGAAAGTTCTCTTTGGTGCAAACTGGCAACTTGACGGAGTCCTTGGTCTTATCCATTCCAGACATGTTTGCTTTAGCAACTAGATGAGGAGATCTTGTTCAAGGTGTTAGCCTTATAGCGAACAACCTGGCTCTGATACCAATTGAAAGTATCTAGTTGCGGCCTAAATCACCTAGAGGGGGGTGAATAGGTGGATTCTATGTCTTAAAGCGGAATTAAAAAAAATTAACACAGAAAAGCAAACAAACAACCACAGCACAGACACAAGGATTTTATAGAGGTTCCCCGATGTGGGTAGTCCTCTTTCCCGCCTTGCCTATCTAGCACTTCGAGGCTAGACTCGGCTACTTCACCAAACTCAGATTATAACTAATCTTACACCTCGGAGTTAAAAACTCCTACAACTCGGAGTATAACAACTCCTACAACTCAGAGTAAAACAACTCCTACAACTCGGAGTATAACAACTCCTACAAAAGAAAATATAGGGAAACAAAATATTTCTTCTTAACCTCTAAAGAGATTAACTTCAGATCTTGAAAACAGAGTCTTCTTCTCAACCTTGAAAGAAAGCTTGGCACTAGAAAGATGAGACGAGAGAAGACTTGGCTAACCAGATCTGACCAGGCCCTTTGACTTGCTTGAAAGAATCTTCAATAAAGTGAGCAGCACTAAGATCAAAGGCCTTCTTCTGAGAAATCTCTAATCACAAAAGTTAGATCTCAGAATTCTTGTTCAGCAAAAGAGGAAGAGAAGAAGGACTTTTTGCTTTTTCTTTTCTGAACTGACGGCTGAAGAAGGTTTTTAGGTCGATTCTTTTGATGGATCATTTTGCCCTAAAATAATGACATATTTATAGGGAGGACTTCAACGGCTCTTGCGACAAAGAAGGGAGAGGCGACACGTGTACTGATCATGTCGGCTAACCCTAATTTTCAAAAACGAAACGAGGATAAGAAATCCGTCTGTCCGTCATTCGTCGGGATTCGTCGGGAGAACACGAGAGCATCCGACGAATTGACTTAGCTGCAGAGTTTTCCTCAGAACCTAGACAAGATTGACCTCTGTCAGCATTCGTCGGGATTCGTCGGAATGACCCGAGTCATCTCGACGAATGGACTTGGCTTCAGAAAATTCTTCACAACCCAGCAAAAATGTCCTCTGTCAACATTCGTCGGAATTCGTCGGAATGACCCGAGTCATCTCGACGAATGGACTTGGCTTCAGGAATTTCTTTAACACCCAGCCAAACTGTCCTCTGTCAACATTCGTCGGGATTCGTCGGAATGACCCGAGTCATCTCGACGAATGGACTTGGCTTCAGGAATTTCTTTAACACCCAGCCAAACTGTCCTCTGTCAACATTCGTCGGGATTCGTCGGAATGACCCGAGTCATCTCGACGAATGGACTTGGCTTCAGGAATTTCTTTAACACCCAGCCAAACTGTCCTCTGTCAACATTCGTCGGGATTCGTCGGAATGACCCGAGTCATCTCGACGAATGGACTTGGCTTCAGGAATTTCTTTAACACCTTCAGTTATGTATATGAAGTGCACCCCAAAAGAGAGATTACACATGGACCAACACTTTGTTCTATACAATGAGGGATTACATTGTTTAGAACTGTGTTTGGTGATCCATTGCAACCTGACTTTGGTATGCACTTAGCATTACGACCTGTCATAACACATCTAAACAAAAGTCATCAAATACAAATACAATTCACTTTAGTTTACTAGGGGACATCTTCAAATCAAGGTGATTGTAGACACAATACCCAACAAGGCTAGCGGAGTGAGGGTCGCAAGCACCTCTTCGACAAGCACGCCACTAGCAATTGCTAGTGCGGCACACGAACGTGACGGCGGAATGGAAATGGACGGCGGCGCACCTCAAGCAACTCAAATAGATAAATTACACAAACACATAGACATGAAATATATATATGTAAATATAACTAATTCAAGTGCCACTTCTTCATAATAATGAGATCTAAAACATATACACATCAATAAGAGAAGAATAAGGCAAGAAATCGACCGAATCCGAAGTCTCGTTGTAGATTCACGGTTGGAATCGCCGGGTTGTCAATCCGCGTCCAAGCTCGGTCCGCAACTACGTCCGGGGTAGAGAGAGCTTTCACGACTCTCCAATGGACCTGTCTTCTTCGTGTCACGATCCGGTATAGGTTGCAAAACTTCCTCTTGCTTGATGGTAATGGCGGCTAGGTCTTCCTTTGGAGCTCTTGGATGAAGGAGGAGGCCGAGAGGAAATTCCGGCTCAAGATTGGCGTGAAGAACAAGCCCGGAGCACCTCCATATGGTGGGCGACGGTGGAGGGGCGAATCTGGGCGGAACCGGGTGGAAAACGGTGGCTGAAATTCGGGATGTCGACCTAAAATCGCGAGCAGGTCATTTTATAGGCGCTGGAATAAACAGTGCGCACGGTCAGTGGCGCACGACCAGTGGTCGTGCGCACTAGAATTCGGTGATCGTGCGCTCTGCCTGGACGGAACCTGCAAAGACAGAAATTATGAAATAACATGTTTGCACGACCAGTGGCGCACGACCGGTGGTCGTGCGCACTATCGTAGGTGGTCGTGCGCACTGATTGAAACAGAACTCGAGAAATTGATGATAAGCGCGCACGAACAGTGGCGCACGACCGGTGGTCGTGCGCACTAGCGTAGATGGTCGTGCGCACTGCACCAAACAGAACTCATAAAAAAGGGTTAAGTGCACACGATTAGTGGCGCACGACCAGTGGTCGTGCGCAATAGAACCGGTGATCGTGCGCAGTATTCCTGTGCAGAATTGCACCGGGAACACCTGCACGACTCCTAATCCAGCACAACCACGAATCTAGCCACTGAAAGTGGCACCTAACAGTACATGAAAACTACTAATGAAGATAAGCATGAAATCACACCAAAATGGGCCTAGAAGTGCACATAGCATGGAATAATAAATATGAGCGAAAACATGCCTAAAGTGTAGTGCATAGACTAGAAAATCGGCCCAGATGAGTCCATAAATGTGTATATGATGAGGACTCATCATGGAATCAACTCTGTCTTCATTAATAGCTGGAAGAGGTGAGAAATGATCAACTTGTTCTTGTAACAAGGAAGTGTCTCCCATAGGAGTATCTGACAACACTTGAGTATCTGGGAAGACTGGAGTTTTGAAAGGAACTTGATCTGAAGGAACTTGTTCTGATGGATCCTGAGCTGATGGAGAAAGAACTGTGTTTGTTGAAGGAGGGAGACTTGGCTCTGCTGAGGGAATGGTGTCTTGTGGAGCTGGAGATGGAGATGGATCTGGAACTGAACTGTGTTGCTGAGCTGGAGGTGGAAGAGGAGCTTCATACTCTGGAACTGAAGAAATGGGTTCCCTATGGAGACCTGCATCTGCAGTTGGCTTAGTAATCCTGATGTTCCACCTCTTCATTGTGACAACATCTACCTTCTTCAAATGATGTATAATAGCTCCTTTGGACATGTCAAACACAACTGGATCAAGCTGATTTAAATAGAGTGACAGAATCCTTGCAAAATTTGGACTTGTAATGCTTTCTTTAATCTTATTGAATAGAAAACCTGCCCAACTGAATCTTTTTCCACAAATCACTATTGCTATCAGGCTGAAAACATCTGAAGAGACATGACCTAGGCTGCCAGTATGACATAGTAATACTTTTGAAATTATGTCCACCAGTAATTTTCCAACATCATTCATCTTTTGTCTACGAATAGTTGATGTTCCTTTATCTAATCCACAAAAGATTAGGGCATGAGCCCAATCCTCATTACTTAGAGTATCCTCATTTTCTTCCAATGGAACTTTCAAATACTTGGAAAGAGATTTTGGATTCAACTTGATTTTGAAATTTCTAACCATTGATTTCATCCTATTTCCGTTTTTGTGCACTTTTATGTTGATAAACAAATCCTTTACTTCTCTAAACAGAATTCTACACTGATATTCTAATAAGAAGTACAGACCAGCTGCGTCTAGGAGATAAAATAGGTTTTAAAACTCATCTGAAATTGATTGAAGACCTTCTCGCACAAGTTCACTGCCGACACCGATCTTAGGTTTTCCTGAAGGAGCCATTGATCGAGAGGAGAACTTGAAATGTGGGCTGGAACGAGATAAAATCCGTCTGAAGGCGAACTGGAACGACGATTTTGTGAAACAAGAAGATGAAACGTCGACGTTTTTCGAGAGGAGATGGAAGAACCTCGCGTGAACTTTTAATTCATTTCGAGACTCTATATATAGTTTGGTTTGATGTGACAATTAATTTGGTTTTAATTAATTTAAAGAAAATGAAATACACGCGTACCTGGCTCTTCATATTCTCGAATATTGAAATTAAAGTTTTCGAAAAGTATAAGACATTTCTCGAGAGGTTGTGAAAGTTCTCGAGAAGTCTCAGAACTCTGCCGATTTTCTTCCGAAAGAGCACTTCTCGAGGGATAACCCATTTCTCGAGAAGTATAAACTTATTTTTCGAAAAGTGTCTTCAGTTTTCCGAAAAGTTTTAGCTCGATCCATATTCATAAAAAGTTATTTCTCGAGACATTAACTACATTTCTCGAGAAGTTTAATGATGACTTGGATTTTTCTTCTTTGCAAATGATAAACCTGTACTTCATTTTAGAACATAAAATAAGATAAAATTTTTAAGAAAATTCACTTATCTTCTTCTCTTCTCCTTTGCTTGACCATTATTCCATGTTCAGCATTCCAAGTTCTGTCTTGAAGAAAGAGAACTTAGTCTCATCCAGTGGCTTTGTGAATATATCTGCAATTTGCTTATCCGTAGGGACATAGATTAAGTTGATATCCCCATTCTCCACATGTTCTCGGATGAAATGATATCTTAACTCGATATGCTTTGTCCGACTGTGTGAGACTGGATTATTTGCTATAGCAATTGCACTGGAGGAATCACAAAACATTGGAATATCCTTTATCTTCAAATTATAATCTTGTAGTTGATTTATTATCCAAAGAAGTTGTGCGCAACAACTGCCTGCAGAAATATATTCTGATTCGGCTGTTGAGATTGCAACACAATTTTGCTTCTTGCTGCTCCAGGAGATAAGCCTTCTTCCGAGAAATTGACATGTTTCGGAAGTGCTTTTCCTGTCGTCTCTACTTCCTGCAAAATCTGCATCTGAATAACCAATTAGCTCGCTATCATTACTTCTTGGGTATCATAAGCCAAGATTTGGTGTACCTTTAAGATATCTCAAAATTCGCTTTGCAGCGGTATAGTGAGATTCCTTAGAGTTCACTTGAAATCTGGCACAAACACATGTAGAAAACATTATGTCAGGCCTACTAGCAGTAAGGTAGAGCAGAGAGCCAATTATGCTTCTGTACTTGGTTTCATCAAAAGGTTTCCCTTTCTCATCCTTGTCTAGAGACATAGCTGAGCTCATTGGAGTCCTCATAGAAGTTGCACTCTCCAATCCAAATTTCTTAATCAACTCCTTGGTGAATTTTGTCTGTGAGATGAAAATTCCATCTTCAGATTGTTTCACTTGAAGTCCTAAGAAATATTTTAGCTCTCCCATACTGCTCATTTCAAACTTTCCTTGCATAAGTTTTGAAAACTTTTTGCAAAGATTGTCGTCCGTAGAGCCTAAAATGATGTCATCGACATAGATTTGCACTAGCAAAATCTTGCCTTTTACTTCCCTAAGAAATAATGTTTTATCTATCTTTCCTCTTGTGAACTTGTTCTCAAGCAGAAAATTAGACAGCGTCTCATACCAAGCTCGAGGAGCTTGCTTTAACCCATACAAAGATTTTTGTAGTAAGTAAACATAATTAGGATGTTCAGAATCTACAAAACCTGGAGGTTGTTCAACGTATACTTCTTCTTTTATGTTACCATTCAGAAAAGCTGACTTAACGTCCATTTGGTATACGGTGAAACCTTTGAATGCAGCATAGGCTAAGAACATTCTGATTGCTTCAAGTCTTGCTACCGGAGCATAAGTTTGATCGAAGTCGATCCCTTCTTCCTGTCTATAACCTTTTGCTACAAGTCTGGCTTTGTTCTTTATAATTGTTCCATCCTCATCCAACTTGTTCCTGTAAACCCACTTTGTTCCAATAATATTTTTATCCTTTGGTTTTGGAACTAGTGTCCACACCTTGCAATGCTTGAATTGATTTAATTCTTCTTCCATTGAAATTATCCAGTGGGGGTCTTCATTTGCTTCTTGAAACTTCTTCGGTTCAACCTGTGAAAGAAAACTTAAATGCATATTTTCATTAGTAGTACCTCTTCTTGTTCTAATTCCGACTTGAGGATCTCCTATGATTTGATCAATAGGATGATCTCTCATGTGTCTGAACTCAAGGTTCCTTGCATCAGTTTGAACATTTGGAGCATCATTTGCTACTTGAGTGTCTTCCTCCACTTGTACTGGTTCTTCATCAAAATGATCTTCTTCTTCATTTGTGATTGGGGAAGAGATCTTGACGAAGGTTTGAGCATCAACTTTGACTGGCTCATCCAAGCTTATATCTTGTGTCTTTGAACCTGTACCTTCCATAGAAGCACTAGAAGAGTTGCTAGGTAGCAAGCTCGTTTCATCAAATACAACATTAATAGACTCTTCTACAACCAGGGTTTTCTTATTAAATATTCTATAAGCTCTACTATGGCTGCTATAGCCTACAAAAATACCTTCAAAACTCTTTTCGCTAAACTTGGTTTTGTAATGCTTTCCATTATTAAGTACAAAGCATTTGCAACCAAAGATTCTAAAATAAGAGATGGTTGGTATCTTCCCTTTTAGTAGTTCATAAGGAGTTTTTTCATGGTTTTTGTTTATGAGTGCTCTGTTTTGCACATGGCATGCAGTGTTGACTGCTTCAGCCCAAAGATATTCGGGTAGAGAAGTGTCACTCAACATCGTTCTGCAAGCCTCAATGAGTGTTCTATTTCTTCTCTCAGCTACCCCATTTTGTTGTGGAGTTCGAGGAGAGGAAAACTCATGAAAGATACCTAGACTTTCACAAAAATCTGTCATAGCACCAGATTCAAATTCTGTTCAATGGTCACTTCTGATTTTGACTACCGAACATTCAAATTCGTTCTGGATTTGCTTGACAAACTTGGTGAAAATGTCAAACGTATCTGACTTGTGTTTTAGAAAGAATACCCATGCAAAACGTGAGTAATCATCTACAATAACAAATGTGTAGGACTTACCTCCTAAACTTCTAACTTGCAAAGGACCAAATAAGTCCATATGAAGTAGGTATAAACACCTAGTAGAATCTTTGCCTAAAATGCTCTTAAAGGTAGCTCTTGTTTGCTTTCCTTTTACACAAGCATGACAAGGTCTATCTTTAATGCACTTAATATTTGGCGCATCACGTACTAAGTTCTGAGAAAATAATTTATTTATAGTTTTGAAATTTATATGTGTTAATCTCTTATGTCATTGGTCAGCAATAGATGCACTATTTTTTGCTAAAAGACACACTGGTGTAGAAGATGATAAACAAAGAAAGTTTAAACATAACATATTTCTACAACGAGTGCCTGATAAAATCGTTTCTAGATTATCTGCCGATTTTATCAAACATTTATCTCTACGAAAATCAACTATGTATCCTTTGTCACAAAGTTGACTTATGCTTATCAGATTATGTTCTAATCCTTCCACATAAGCTACATCTGAAAAGGATACATTGCCGTTAGAAATCATACCATAGCATGTTGTTATCCCTCTGTCAGATCCACCAAATATAACTTTTGGACCGTTTTCAATTGTAATGTAATTTTGCAAAAGACTTCTTGTTCCGGTCATATGCCGAGAACAACCACTGTCCAAATACCAGATAGGATTATTGTTGGCCTTTGGACATACCTGCAAAAACAAATTATTTTGCCTTAGGAGCCCAAACAACTTTGGGTCCTTGGTCCCTTGTTAGTTGAGCACCACGAGGAACATTAACATTGCGAGCGGTCTTTCTTGCATTATTAACTTGTGGTCTTTTGGAATATGTAGAATTGAACCAACAATCTACGGCAAAGTGACATATTTTGCCGCAACACCAACAGTTAAATCGGTTGTACCTTAGTTTTGTGTTTTCCTGCTTTACTTTTTGAATGATAGCTTTGGCAGGAGCATTACTCTTGGAAGAGGATGCTTCATGGGTACCACACACACAAGGTGTGAATGTCTCATTAGGCTTAGGTGCAACAGTTTTCACTATTGGTGCTCTCTTAGCACTTGGACCATGAACATAAGGACCATAATCTTTCAGATTGATCTCTTCATAAGGTGCTTTGAATACACTTGCGCCAAAGTTTGTAGGACGAGTCCACCCCTTGTAGTCAATGACAGGTCCAAAGTTAACTGGTCTTGTCAAATGACCATAGGAGCTTTCCAGATCATAATTATTTGTAGGAAAGATAACTTTCCTAAATGTCACTTGATCTTGATGGGCTTTCCCTTTCTCTTCGGCGGTGGCTTTCATAGCAACCTTATTATTCTTCTTGGCATGGATGCCCTTAGAAGAATCACTAGTTCCAGCTACATGACCTATTCCACTTACTTTAGCGGAGAATCTATCAACGATTGGAAGAATGGTTTTCGGTTGTGAAAACTTTTCAACTAGCTTCTTCTCAGCGGCTAGCTGTTCTTCCAAAACATTGATGGAGTTCTCTCTCCGATCAAGGAGCTCATCTGAACTTTTGATCTTGTCTTTCAAGACTTGGTTTTCCTCTTTGAAGGAAGAAAGTTGTTCAACTTCCTTTCTCAAATTAGATTCCACTTCTTTGAGAGACATGATCTCCTTGGCCTGTATTTTGACTACCTTTCGGCATTTGTCAAAACTTTTAAGCATTTTAGTGTATTGGGTCATGAGGTCAAAATCATCATCTGAGAGATAATCCTTTTGCTCATCTGGAGCTTGATCAGTATCAGATAAGGCGGTGTGAGAATTTACCTTCCCAGTATATGGAGGTTCTTCTTCTTCATCATTCATAGCCATTAGCCCGAAGCAGGCTTCTTCTTCACTACTTGATTTCTCCGAGTCACTGTCGCTTAAAGTTTTATTCTTTTTAGCGACTAGACTCTTTTCAGTCTTCCTTTTCCCGTGGGTGGATTTCATTTCTTCTTTTCTTCCACCCTCTTTCTTTTTATAAGGGCATTCAGCATGTGCCCTGGCTTATTGCAACAATAGCAAACTATATCAGAAGAAATATGTTTACCTGTTTTAGATTTATACCTGTCATGATTGCTAGAGCTCTTTTTGTGATGATCACCATCATGTCGAGAATGTCTATTTTCAGAGGAAAACTTATTGTTCATGTGTCTTCTTTTGTTTAGCAGTTTCTTAAACTGACGTGAGATAAGAGAGAATTCCCCATCAGACATTTCTGAGCTGGAGGAGCCGGCTTCAGATTCTTTTTCATCATCAGATTCTTTTGTTCTAACTGGAGACAAAGCTCTGCTTTTTCTGGAGCTTTCGGCTTTCATAGCCAAGGTCCTTTCCTTGTTAGAAGCTCTATTCCCATCTTCTTCTGTTTTCCGAATGTTCATTTGTAGCTCGTGGGATAATAGTTTCCCAAACAGATTCTGAGGGTCTAGATTTGGTAACTTCCCAAATTCTCTGATTGCAACTATCTTGCTATCCCAGTCTTTCGTTAGGGATCGCAGGAATTTGTCATTTAGTTCACCATTAGTAAATTCCCGACCATAATTCCTTAGGCCGTTTACTATCTTGAAGAATCTTTCATAAGCATCGGCAATGCACTCCTTTTTATTCTGCTTGAAAGCCTCGTACTCTTGATTCAAAAGAGATCTTCTATCATCTCTTACTTCTTCAGTACCTTCCATAAGGACTATTAAAGACGTTCACATTTCTTTGGCAGAATTACAGTGAATTAAGTTTTGCAACATTGAATCATCCACTGCACTGGCAATTATGTTCTTTGCCTTTTTGTCCAAAGCAACGAGAACAATCTCATCCTTTGTTAAGTCCATCATTTTCTTTGGTACTTTTAAGGTTGGATCAATAGTAGAAGCGGTCATAGGCACATGAGGTCCTTCTTCCACGACTTGGAAGATTCTCGGGTCTGCGGCTTCCATATAAAATCTGACTCTTTCTTTCCACATAGGAAAATTAGCCTTAGTGCATATTGGCAATTTCAATGAAGACGATTCCTTGCACTTTTCAATGATTTGCAGGTAACTAGAATGGATAGATCCTGTTCAAGGTGTTAACCTAAATACGAACAACGTACCTCTGATACCAATTGTAATATCTAGTTGCCAACCAAAATCACCTAGAGGGGGGTGAATAGGTGATAATTGCGTCTTTTGCGGAATTGAAAATCTTGAAAATAAAGAACGCACAGAATGCAAATCACAATCACAGACGACACAAGAAATTTATAGTGGTTCCCCGTTCTTGGGTACTCCACTTGCCGGCCTCGCCAATCTAGCACCACAGCTAGACTTGACTACTTCACTAAATATCGAATCAAGAATGATCCTACAATCCTCAGAGTCAAAACTCTTACAACTCGGAGATCAAACTCCTACAAACTCAGAGATAACCTTCTCTTACAACTCGTAGAATACCTCTCCTACAACTCGGAGAACAATCTCTCCTACAATCAAATGTAAATTTAGATTGAAACAATACTTTACGAATCACGATCAGATCTGAATAATTTGATGATGATCTTCTTCCTTCTTGCGACAGAAATGGCTTCGGCTTGATGTTGAAGAAGAAGAATCGAATCGGCACAAATCAGATCTTCTAAGGTCTTGATCGATCCAATGAAAATTGGACGAGTGAGGCGATGATCGATCGACCTTTTTCTTCCACTTGGAGACGAAATCAGATAACTCACGATCGAACTCCAACGATGGCGATGCACGGCACTAGACGACGATCTTGAATCAGATTAGGTTTTTGGAAAGTACGAACTCTGATCTTCTTAATAATTACTTTGTCCTTCCATAGGAGTAATTCTTATATAGATGAAGATCTAATGATTAACCTTAAAAACGAGGAAGGACGTCACGTCAAATTGACGGAAAAGACTTGTCGTCAAAATGGAAAGACAAAGTTTACGAGAAAAGCTAGAACCAGACTTCTCGAGAGATCCAAGACTTCTCGAGAGAAATCGACTAGTTCTCGAAAAACAGCTTTAGAAGAGAATATAGAAAGATTATGACAAAGCTTCTCGGGAGATTAAAGACTTCTCGAGAGGACACGAAACTTCTCGTAAACTCCTAAACAATTTCACGAAAAACCTTTAGAGAGAAAGCTTTTTCGAAAGAAACGATGACTTCTCGAAAACAGAAATACTTCGCGAGAGAGAAAGGATTTCTCGAAAACTGCACTGAGACAGACTTCTCGAAAACAATTGAAAAAGAAGATTTCTCGAAAACTAAGGGGACTTTCCGAGATATTATTGATTTCTCGAGAGATCATAACAGCTACTCGAAAACTTTAGCTTTCTCGAAAAAGACCTTTGAGACAACCCTTCTCGAAAAATAACAAGGACTTCTCGAGAGCATAGAAGGACTTCTCGAAAAGTACCTTTACATCTCGAAAAATTTCTTCCTTTTTCTCTAGACCAATGCTGCACTCCAAGCTTTGAATCTTTAATGTCTTGATCATAAAGTGTATCCCAATTGAGAGATCATACATGAGTCAACCCCATACCCCACACAATGAAGAATTACATTGCATGAGACTGTGCTTATTGACCCATTGTGACCTGACATTGGTTTACACTTAGCAATGTGAACCTGCAAGAACACTACTAGAAAAATATATCAAATACACAAACAATTCAATCTTGGTTCAAAGTTGACTTTCTACAAATCAAAGTTATTGTGGATACAAAACCCAACAATGACTCTATGTGTGAAGGTCAGTGGTGGTCTAAATCTTATAAGTCAGTTTTACTGTTCGCAGACCAAAATAGGATTGAGCTAGATTTGACTCCTAAGGTGCAAACTTGATCACATCATATCCAAATGAGTTCCAATTATTACCATGGGTTCTCAATGAGTAGTGATCTAACAACCTCAAATCCTAATTTCATAATTTCTCCAGGGAAACTTAAATCTTAGTCTCTATTAAAATAGAAGACGTGCAGATAGAGATTTATACATCAACTGACAACTAATGATCTCCATAAATTCTGATAAATTCATTGTATCATAATATTGGTCTAAAAACCTCAAACCCCAAATTTCACATTTTTTTTACAGGAACTATTTAACCATAATTTCTATTTAACATAAGTGGGGTGCAAATAAGGATTTACACATCAAGTATTAGATTATGACCTCAATAAGTTCTGGGGAAAATTACCATGGCATAATACTGGTCTAAAAATACCAGATCCTAAGTCTCATATTATTCCAAGGAGTATTTACCCTTAATTATCATTTATTACATTTGGTGTGTGTATAAGGGTTTACACTACAAGTGATATGTTAAGACTTCAATAAATTCTGGGAAAATTATTATAGCACCATATTAGTCTAAAAACACCAGATCCTAAGTCTCATATTAAACCAGGGTATATTTATCTTTATTCATCATTTATTGCTTCCTTGCTAAATGTACCCCAATTTTCCTATACCCTTAAGTCCAAAACTTCAACTTGAAGTTCAGAGAATCCCACTCATGCACACGAGTTGAATTCTTAACTAGAGGTGGTTGTTATCATGTCTAAGGCATGGACAAATCTTCAAGGTATTTGTATGAGTCCAAATCACTAAACCCACCAGATGCACTTTTGTACACGTCTCCCTAGATGTGACCTAAAAGGAGCTACACCTAACCAAATGACATGAAATCAGTGGCATTCTAAAGGTATCCCCAATACCTACAATATTTATGTTGATTACTAACTCCAGAAGTAAACTTAACCTAGGTGGAATTAACATACAAGTGCTGTACAACATATTAACATAACAAAACCTACTATGGACATGTCTCACCAAAAATGGTGTAGAATGAGTTGTACTTATCCAAATGACATAAAGTCAGTGGCATTTTAAAGGTATCCCCAATACCTACAATATTTATGTTGATTACTAACTCCAGAAGTAAACTTAACCTAGGTGGAAATAACATACAAGTGCTGTACAACATATTAACATAACAAAAGCTACTATGGACATGTCTCACCAAAAATGGTGTAGAATGAGTTGTACTTATCCAAATGACATAAAGTCAGTGACATTTTAAAGGTATCCCAATACCTACAATATTTATGTTGATTACTATCTCCAGAAGTAAACTTAACCTAGGTGGAATTAACATACAAGTGATGTACAACATATTAACATAACAAAAGCTACTATGGACATGTCTCACCAAAATGGTGTAGAATGAGTTGTACTTATCCAAATGACATAAAGTCAGTGGAATTTTAAAGGTAACCTAAAGGGATACAATGTTCATGTTGACTATTTTCTCCATAAATGATCCTAGCCAAAATGAAATCAACATGCAAGGTTGTATACAATGTTTACATACAAAGTACATTTACACATATAAACAAAATGTGACCAAAGGTGGGACTATTAAACAACCTAGATATTATGAGCCCACAATTTCCAACACACCTAAAAGTGATGCATTCATTCATATCACATGCATGGACAAAATCTCATTGCCAAGTATGGAGCCATTGAGAGAGATTCTTCAAACTCCACCTTTATACTAAATGCACCCCATTTTTCCATACACTACTTGCATGCATGTGAAAGAGAAATACCAAGCATGAACAAGGAAAAATGGCCTCAAATTTCTACCAGAGATATAGATATATATAAAGAGCTTACCACCCAAATTTGGGGGTGTTTGGAGTTATACAACTCCAAATATACCAAATATTTACTTTTTCTAATACATGGAATAACTCGATGGATATACACCCAAAAAATCTCAAGCTTAAGCCCTAGGTGTATCATCATACCATGCATGCATGGTAGAAATTTCAAGGGATTTGGTTAATCCATTTAAAAGATATAGCATTTCTGATTTCTGCCCTTCACAAGGAGCAGCCCTAGGAAAGTGAGTGCCCTGGAGTCCACAGTGCACCAAATCATCTGATTCAAGTGGAAAATGAAAGTAGACTCATAGGGCTACAAAAGTTATCTCTGCCACTGTTCGGAAATATGGCCTCTAAGGCCTTCAAAATCAGCATGCAATCCAAGGGTTGTTCAGGCCAAATAGTGAAATGGTCTGCAATTAGCAGATCCAAAAAAATGAACTAAATAAAAGGTGCGGTGCTGATTTCGTCTTCTACATCTCGCCAACGGCTGGAGACGCACCATCTTGGGCTAACTTTCAGGGCTATTTCCCGGCCACTCGGGGCTTTCCCAGCGATTTCCTCCAGCCACCACCACCGGTCGAGTAAGGGCTATCCAATGGCGGTGACATCTCGGCCGGGGGTGGTCGGAGCTGCTCTCCCGCAGAACTCATTTTCGAGTCGGAACAATGGAAATAAAAATGGATAATTCTCCATTTCTTGCTTGTTTTGAAATTAGGAAGAAAGGGGAGGCTAGCACAGAGGGAGGGGGAAAGGAACATTGCCTGAATCGAGCTTGATGGTGAAGTTTTCCCGGAATCGCCATGGCCGACCATCCAAGCTTGAGCTCCCATGCTGATCTCTCCATTCTCCATCAAATGCTTCACTTCAAAGCTCTATTCCAACTCCTTTCCACCTTCTGAAGCTATTGGAGGGGTCAATTTTCGGAGTGGAAGGCTCTTTAAGAAGTTGCCATCAAAAGGGGAATTTCAGCCAACATTGGTTTCTCCTCCCAGCTGCCATTTGGCATGGTTTCTGGCTGGAATTGCTGGGAAAATGCATGAGGAGTTCATAGGAGTCAATTGAGGAGGGAAATTGGGCCATGTGGAGCTTCCTCCATGATTTCATGGTTGTCCTCTTCCCAATTTGGGGGAAAATTCAAATTTACCCCTTTGCATGTGGGTTTCTTCCCCATTTCAGAGGGCATCCAAGGTAAAAGGTATAGGGCTGCAGAGTGGGCCTCAAATTGAGCCCATGCCCCATGGGCATTAGGCTTAATTTCCTCTCGAACCCAATTTAGGCTTATTTGACCAAGTGTTGACCGTTGGGTTGACTTGGTCAAATTAAAGGGTGGGCTGGCCCTACATGCTGGTCATGGGTCTGTGTACACCATCAATGATGTACAGGGTAATGGTGGGGCCCACATTGGGTCAATTGAACCCATATAGGCTAATTTTGAGCCAGTTTGGCTTAAAGTTGACTTTAGTAAAAAATCATGCATTTTGTTGAACTTCATGGGTCAAAAATGACCTAATGATCTCCCTTAGTGGCTTGGAGAGTTTGGGTCTGACCAGTTTGATCGTTTGAATCCTAATTGACCCTTAATATAGATGGTTGACTTATTTCAGCTAGAGTTGACTTTGGCCAATTTGATCCATTGGGTTGACCCCAATAGGTCCTAAATGACCCAAGGGACTCCCTAAGGTGTTTAGAAGAGTTGGTGGGTTCAATTTGTCATCTTGAAGTCTAAATATCAAGTTATAAGCCATGGAGTCAAAATTGGCTATTTGCACACCAAGGTGATTTTCACTTATTCACCTTGGTTCTTAAGGCCAATTTGCCCTCTTAGAGCAATGTCATGACCTTGTCATGACAAAAATGCATCTTAGGGGTCTAGTTGTTTTGGGGATGTTACATTGGCACACCCCGAGCACTAATTAGTGACCGGGGCACACACTTTTGTAACAACCAGCTTGCTAAAATTTTAGCAAAGTATGGAGTTACACATAAAATTTCTACCGCCTATCACCCACAAGCGAATGGACAAGTTGAGGTAGTAAATCGTGAATTAAAAATAATTTTAGAAAAAATTGTGTCCGTTAATAGGAAGGATTGGTCGTCAAAATTGGACGACGCACTATGGGCTTATCGGACAGCGTACAAAACCGCCATCGGATGTACACCGTACCGACTAGTCTATGGAAAAGCATGTCATTTACCAGTGGAATTAGAGCACCGCGCATTCTGGGCGCTTAAATTTTTAAATCTAGATTTAAACTTAGCCTCCGATCAACGAAAGTTTCAAATTAATGAATTAGACGAATGGCGCGCAAATGCCTATGAAAATAATAAATTTTACAAGGAGCGCACACAGTTTTACCATGACAAAAAAATAAAATTTCCAAAATCTTTTTCACTGGGAGACTTAGTCCTTTTATATAATTCTAGATTAAAACTTTTTCCTGGCAAATTAAAATCCTGATGGTCCGGCCCTTTTGTTGTAAAAGAGGTTTGGCCATATGGGATCGTGCTAATAGAATACCCGGATCAAGGCCTTTTGAAAGTTAACGGACACCGATTGAAATTATATCATTTCGGCGACCCAGCGCCCAACAAAATTGAAACGCTTAACCTCACAAACTTGTAGAACGCCACTTAGTCAAGCTACTCGACGGTAAACAAAGCGCTTTTGGGAGGCAACCCAATGTTATTTTGTTTGTTTGTTTTGATTAACTTAATTTTGCAGGTTTTATTTTCTGTCCGGCAACCTCGTCTACCGATCAGGGAAGCCCTCTTCACCCTTTAGTCACTTATTTATTTTTCTTTCTTTTTGTTGTATAATTTATTTCATTTTCTTAAAAAATAAAAATAAAATAAAATGTGTAATTCCTGTTTTTATCTTCATACTTAGTTTTTAATAATGGGGATAATGTTTAATTTCAAGTATGGGGGTGTAGCATTGCTTTCTTTGAATTCCTATTTATTTACAAAAATAAAAAATTATATAAATATTTTCAAATTAATAAAAATAAAATTTCTTGGAAAGGACGCTCTGGGCTTGAATTCCCATCACAACCTCTAGTAACTTGCGAGCCCTTCACCGGGTTGACCTTGGGAAGTCCAAGAAAAAAATAATTATATAAATATTTTTTGCTGAATTTTTATACTTACTCATTTGCAAAATCCTTAGTAGATTTGATTTTGTTTAGTGTAGTAGGGAATTTTTATACTTCATTAGATTTTGAATTTTGGAATAAAATTGTTGACTCATGCAGTGTTCCTAGTTAAACGCACGCATTTGTAGAATTCTATGTCAAATTAACTATTCAGCATAAAATTAGATTTATGTTTTTCTAACTGCGAAAAAACAATTCTTGTTTTACTTTTACCTTGAATCCGGTAGAATCTGTGAATAAATTCAAGTGAGTATGTAAAAGCTTACTAGAGAAATATTACACATTTTTGAACGGAAGGGTATTCTTTCTCGAAGGCTAGAACTTGCCTCTAGCAATTCTCGAAGTATTTACATAGGTTTGTCATAGTTTTTAGAAGTGATTTAGGCCACCTTTTGATCGGCCCACCTTTTTAAATTTTTCATTGTTTAAACACTTTGGGCCTTACCTTATTTCCTTTGCTACCTCCACCTTTCATTTTCACCAAAGCCAAAACATCCAGCCCATGATCACACTAAATATTTGAGATTTATTAAAATTCTGCAATGGGTCCAATTGTGAAAATAAGGAAATTACAACTTCTTATTCAGAGCTATTATGAAAAAAAAAAAGATATATATAAAAAAAATATGAAAAATTATTGGCCAACTGTGAAAAAAAATATATATATATATATAAGTATTCATGGCCTCATTTTTTGAAAAATATGAGAGTTTTGCTTCATAACAACTCTTATGCGAGGTTTAAATTTTTGATAATTTTGGGAAACTCTCACATTGGTTTAGTGTGATCCTTAGCCGTCATATTCTATCTTTTTGATTTTCAAATCCAAATCATATACCTAAGCCAAGTTTCACTCCTAATGAAAGCCCTTTTGATCTTTAAGCTATAACATTATGCTTGTGTTGTGGAGAGAGTGCGACCGGGCAAGCCTATGGCCATCGTCATTGATGAATTTCTTTGGAGGCTATCCCGAAACTCAATTTTGGGTAATATTGATCTTAGAAAACACGCTACCCGCTCCCTGAATAGCATTCGAGAATTTGCCAAACTTTCAATTTAAAAGTAAAAGCAATTTGTTAATTCGCATTACTGAAAATTATAAGCTAATCATTATGCTGAATAGATCTTTCAACTAGGATCTCTACACGTAGGCGTAAGACTTCGCGTTTTTATGCCTTGAGTTCAAATTTCTAGTATTTAAATTTTTCTACTCCTATGAAAAGTTGTTTGCTCGGGACTAGCAAACGAGTAAGTATGGGGGTGTTTGATGAGTACTTTTTGTACTCATTTTTTAATATAAGTTTAATATATTTTTAATATGAAATTATATAGTTTTTATGTTTTTCTTATTAAAATTATTATCTTTTCAATTTTATAAACTAACTTAAGCTTTTTTGTGTATTTCAGGTTTTTTGGACGCATTGGACAAAAACTTCAAGTACACGCCCAAGGTCACGGGCGTGACCATGGGCATGTAACTTGCGCGGTGTTCCAGACCTGTTTCCGCCACCACGGGCGCGTTCCGTGAAGAATTCGCCAAGTACACGCCCCAGGTCACGGGCGTGACCAAGGGCATGACCCAATGTCACGACCGCGACTCACCGCAAGCATCCAGAATTAGCCTGCCACGTCAATTAAATTTACACGCCCCAGGTCACGGGCGTGACCAGGGGCGTGACTCAATGTCACGGGCGTGACTCATCCCGCGCCACTCCCCGCTTCTTCCTGCCGAAGAATCCCGCCAGCAGCATGTTTTGAAGGTTACACGCCCTAGGTCATGGGCGTGACCTAGGGCGTGACACGCAAATTTCGTCAGCATTAAAGCCATTCTGCGCCCTTTCCGCTCCGAGATGATCGCGCTCCTTACACGCCCTTGGTCACGGGAGTGACCGAGGGCGTGTACCCAGAATTTTGAGCTATAAAAAGGCAGCTCCTCCAGATTATTTGGACACCTTGTATTGGAGTCCAAGTCTCCATTTTCTTGCTTTATTTCCGTATTTTCAAGTGAAAGTGCACAGTTAACCTCACTAGAGTTCTCTAGAGGGGGGGTGAATAGAGATTTAAAATATTTTGTGCAAAGTTAATATATATATGTGTATGATCACAGATTAGAGCTTCCCACACACCAACAAGAATTAGACAAGTAACTAAAGTAAATACAAGAGAGAAAATCACAGCACAACACAAGAAAATATAGTGGTTCCCCAAACTTTGGGTAGTCCATTCTTCTACCCCCTTGGTAGGAATTCACTATCTTGTACTGAGTCTTTTGATAAGGAGACTCTTAGAACCACCCTGAGTCTTTTGACAAGGAGACTCTTAGAACCAACTGAGTCTTTTGACAAGGAGACTCTTAGAACCAGTACACTGAATTTTTTGAAGAGAGATTCTAAAAACTCTTTTACAATATATAAGTAAGAAAGAAAGAAAGTAAGAAACAATAATGAATCTTCTTCCTAGCAAGAAGATTGGAAGCACAAGAAGTGAATTAAATCTTTCTTCTATAGAGAGAAGAAGATTTGTAGCATATCTCTCTTTTAGTGAGAGCAATCAGATTTTGCAGCAGTGAGCAGAAGAAGAAATGGTTGAATATTGCTGCAGAGCTTTTTCTCAATATCTCTCTTTTCTTTTGGGAGCTTTTCCTCTATATCAAATATGTGTGGTAGATCACTCCACTTCATTTCCTGCCGACCTCCTCCTTATTTTATAGCTCTGTGTCATAAGATAGCACTATAGGAGAGGAATTAATTAGCAGCCAGAGATTTAGGAGGAGAGAAATATTTCCATAGCAGATATAACATAAATGGAGAATATTAATTCAGATTTCAAATAATATCCAAAATAAAGTTAGTCACATTTTAGCCAAGAATCAAATAGAAGGAGAATGATTCAGAACGGCTATAAATATTTACTTTATTCCATATAAATTAGATCTACTGAAAGAAGGAAAGAGATCTGCGCATATTTAAATCTATCATATAAATCGACGTGCGTCGATTACTATTCGACGTAAGCGTCGAATTCATCCTGGCTGGACGTCGAGAGAAGAATAAGGAAGGTGCGTCGACTATGGTGCGTCGACTTCTTTATATGCGTCGACTAGAAATAAGAGTAGCGTCGACAACACATACGTCGAAATCTTCCTAAAGTTACTTCGACATATCCTGAAGAAAACGTCGACTTTATTTCGACGTTGCGTCGAATACTATTCGACGCATATTTACTTAGTCTTGTTTTTCATAAAACTCTTACTTTAACTCATTTCTAGGGGTTAAGAGAAATCATTTCCCCAACAATCTCCCCCTATTTGTCTTAACCCTATTTAGAGAGAAATTGTATTAGCATAAAATCAACTCAGCAGATAATTTGAAAAGATAAGAGGTATGTCACTTAATCAAAAGTGAAATTTAGAGAGGGAGATCATTTAAGCAGATATTCCAGAATCATATAAACAGATGTCATTATTATACCATATCATTTTCAACTATAAGATAAAATATATCAGCATTGTTTTCAAATACTACTCAGGTGGGGTAGGAGGAGTCTTTCTTTTTCTCTTGAATACCAATGTTTTAGGAGAAGAGGATTTCTCTCTCTCACTTGTAAGAAGTTCATTTAGCTCCCCCTGAGCAGGTAGCTCCCCCTGGGATAGAGCTCCTTTTATTCTTTCTTCTTCAGCCAGCAGAATATCTGTCTCTTTTTCTTTTCCAGTATCAGCTTCATTTTCTTTCTCAGTTCCATCAGCTGGTTCATTTTCATCTATATTTTTACCAGCTTCATTATCAGCCTCATTCACTGCTCTGCTTCCTTCCCATTGTAGTGGTGCCATTTGATTTACAGCATCTCTTGCTATGTTGAGTATCTCTATTGTTTGTTCATCAATATGGAGCTCAGGTACTATCTCATTCCCAAGGGTTTTGAGCTGTGCTTGACTGTCAGTTTTTGAGGTAGGAAGGGATTTGTGAGAAGGAGATTTAGGATTGGAGAGCTGATCTTCATCTAGATTCTCCCCCTTCTTGACCTTCTTGGCCAAGGAGGTTAAGAAAGACCTAGTCACTCTAGAGGAAGAGAGAGATGACTTTAGATCTTGCACAGAGGCACTTACCCCATCTATTTGGGTGTGCATGTGTAGAATGGAGGAGTGAATCTGTGAGCAATGCTCATCTAGCATTGCCTGGAATTTTTGGGATGCAGATTGGATGCACTGAGTGAGTAGAGCCTCAGTGGATGCAGATGGTGGAGGAGGAGGAGATAATGGTGGAGGTGTATGAGAGGAATGTGGAGAGGGAATACTATCATGTTGGGTAGGTGTATTTGATGGAGGAGGTGGAGGAATAGAAGAATGCTGAGCAAGGGATTGAGGTGGTATTTGTGTGGATGATGATGGGAGAGAGGAGAGATTTGTTTGAGGAGGAGAAGGAGGAGTAGGAGAGATAGGAGGAGATGGAGTCCTTTCAGGAATGGAACCAGGCTTAGGGATTTGCCTGGCCCATTTAGAAAATAGGGCTATGGACATCCTTTTTCCTGGAGGGATGGGAATTCCTTTTGACCTGCAGAGGTCAGGGAAGGAATGGAAGAGAACCTGACTCATGATTCTCATATAAGCATTTTCCTTGTGGGAATATTTGGAGGCTATCATTTTGAGAAGACAGCTGGCCCAATCCACCTTCTTCTTCAGCACAAGAGCCCCCATGATGTTCAGCTGCTGTTTGGGCACTGCATCATGGGCTGATATTTTGCATAGCAGTATCTTCCCTACTATGTCTGCCAGCAATCTGTACTCATTTGAAAAGTCTATCTTTTTCAGATGGATTGGTCTGTCTTTTGAGAATTTCATGGTGGTAAGTAAATGCTTGACTTCATCAGGTGTGAGTTCAATGGATTCATCACCTAATAGGGGAATAATTTAGACTAGTCAAGTCATTCATGAGAGGCTCATTTTCTTTTCCTATTTTATTGAAATGAAAGAGACATTAGGATATACCTGATGGGAGATCAAAGGTGGCCCTAATGTGGTCTGCTGAGATTGAGACTGGTGTCTCATAGAGTGTTCCTTGGATTTCTCCTTGTTCAGAGATCTAAACATGAGATATGAGCTCAGTGAGCTCAGTTTCCAGGAGCTTGCACCTAGAAGAGATGAGCTTGTTCAATCCTGCTTCATCGAATAGAGCAATGATGCTCTTATAGTTCTCTGCTGCTACTTGGAAGGATCCGAGATCAATGTCGAACCTAGAATTTATTTTAGGAGCCATTGAGGATCAGTAAGAAGAATCAGCTGGACAAAGGAGCACGGAGGATAAAAGATGCAGAGTAGTGGAGGTTTCTGAAGAGTCTTTTTAAGTCAGGTGAAACGTCGAAACAGGGCTCAATTCGAGGCTTTTTCGGTACTCCAGTGGATGTGACTGAAAGTATACTAATGTTGCCGCTCTTTATCCTGAAGTCGACGTTACGTCGAGTGTAATTCGACGTCATCGTTGATATAGACAGAGTTTGAGATGTTTAGGGTTTTCTATCGACGTATGCGTCGATTTTGGTCGACGCATGCGTCGATTTATTGTGTTGGTTATCGACAGTGCGTCGACTAGAAGTGACTTTTAAAAAGAATTTTAAATTTTTATTTCTCATTATTTCTTTCTAGTCCTAATGTTTTCTAAGTCAGTTTTGAACTAGATTTTACAGATAGTTTGATTGATTGTACCAACATTGCTTGGTAGTATGGCCAGCTTTGTTACATATATAGCACTTGATTATCCTAGTATTAAGGGAATTTGAATTTAGAGCAGGATAGAAGTGTTGATTAGGATAAGAGTGTTGGTTTGAATATAGGTTTTGATTAAGATGGGATTTTTGGTTAAGATAAACATTTTGTTTGGGATTGTAGTGTTGATTTGGATAAAATTCATGATTAGGATGACTGGGTCCTAAATGAGGGTTAGGATGAAAGACTTTTGGAGAAAATGTATTTAAGTTGCTCTGAACATTTGTGCGTCGATACCTATTCGACGCATGTTGATAATCGCGTCGATTTGTATTCGGCGCTTTCTCCAGATGACGTCGATCTGATTTCGACGCATAAAAAAGGTTGCGTCAATTTAAAGTCGACGTGCTTTTGTTCAGCCGTCGAGAAGAGATCGAAGCATCTGAGAGATTGTGTTGAGTAGAAGTCGACGCACTATTGTGCATGCGTCGATATGAAGTCGACGCATCTGTGTCTTCACAAATTTTCATTTTGCCTTTCTCTGTTTTTACTCCTTTATGTGTTGTTTTTCTTGGGTTGATTGTTTCTTCAGATGAAGTTTGTGAGTCATCAGCTGAATAATAAGATGTTTCATCAAATTCTTTTCTTTCTTTGAAGGAGTTTTCTTCCTGTGGCTCTTTTTCTGGTTTTAACAAATTAACAGGTTTAGTGAATTTCACAGGCCTCATCCAAGCAGGTTTGTTGGATGGAATTAGGCTGATTAAGGGATCAGCCCCTAGCCCAAGATACTTGTGTCTTAGTTTTTGTTTTTCATTGATTTCCTTAAGAGTTTGGCTTCTCATTTTTATTAATTCTTCAAAGGCCTTTGCCTGGGTTACTTTATTTTTAAGGTACTGATTTTCTATTCTAGCCCTTTCTATTTCTTTAGCTTTTAGTGCATAATCTTTTGAGCATATTTTCTCATCAACACTTTAGTTTTTAACCATGTTAATTTGTTCTTTTAGATCTTTGATTTCTTGTTTTGTTTTTAGTTGATCTAGGTACATTCCCATAAAGTCATTTCTAAAATTATCACATTGAAAATCTATTTCATCAAAAATGCTTACCTTATCCTTATCCTCAGATTCCTCTATGAGACTAAGGCTATTTTCTTTTTCATCATCAGAATATATGCTTTCTTCTGAGCCTGTTTCACTCCATGATTTATCATCATTCATTGACCCTTCAAAGGCCATCAAGCATAGATCTTCTTGCCTAGGTTCTTCACTGTCACTCTTAGAAGAGGTACTGTCCTCAGAGTTAGTTTCACTCCAAGCTTCTGCAATGAAGCCTCTTTCTTTCTTCTTCCGTTTTCCTTGAGATCTTTCTTTTTCAGACTTTTCTTTGTCTCAACATTCTCTGGACAATCTGAAGCAATATGTCCAGGTTTCCTGCAAGAATAACACACAATTTCTTTAGTAGGAGTTTTGTCATACCTTGGTTTTGACTCCCTTCTTCTTGATCCATCAGTCTTGATCCATCTCTTAAATCTTCTGGCCAAGAAACTGAATAGTTCATCTTCAGAGACAGGAGTCCCTTCTTCTGTTGCTTTCAGGGCAATGTTCCTGTCTTTTGAGGAACTTGAAGTGTTTTCTCTTCTTTCCTTCTCTTCTCTAGTTTTCAGCAATTGCTCATAGGATCTGAGTTTTCCTAAGAGAGCATCTGTTGAGATCTCTTTTTGTCCTCTTGTGTCTCTTATAGCCCATATTCTTGAGTCCCATGAACTAGGGAGACTCATTAGCAATTTGTCATTAATCTCAGTAAGAGAGATTTCTCTATCCAAGTTTCTTAGTTGATTGATGATCAGACTGAATCTGTCATACATTTCAGAAATGCTTTCTTCAGCCTTCTTTTGAAAGTTCTCATATTGAGAGATCAATAGGGCCTTCTTGTCTTTCTTTTCATCAGCACTTCCTTCCACCATCTTTGTGAGGGCATCCCAAATTTCCTTGGATGATTCACAGTCAACAACTTTTTGAAAGATGTCATCTGAGAGAGTTGAGACAAGTATGTTCATGGCTTTTAGATCATGAGTTCTTGCCTTCTTCTCATCTTCTGTCCACTCAGATCTTGGAACAAGTGTTTGTGTGATATTGCCATTTGCATCCTTTCTGTAAGGCTTTGGGGGACCTGTCACAGTAATATTGAACAAGTCAGCATCAATGGAATTCATATAGATTCTGATTCTTGTTTTCCAAACTGCAAACTTTTCAAGATTGCACATTGGTGGTCTGGTGGAAGCATAATCTTTGATTTGTGCCATGTGAAAAATAGTTTTGAAAATATATATATATAAGAGGCAGGATCTTTTTGATCAAGGAGTTATCCTTTTTAGATCAACCTCCCTCTGATACCAATTGAAAGTGCACAGTTAACCTCACTAGAGTTCTCTAGAGGGGGGGTGAATAGAGATTTAAAATATTTTGTGCAAAGTTAATATATATATATGTGTATGATCACAGATTAGAGCTTCCCACACACCAACAAGAATTAGACAAGTAACTAAAGTAAATGCAAGAGAGAAAATCACAGCACAACACAAGAAAATATAGTGGTTCCCCAAACTTTGGGTAGTCCACTCTTCTACCCCCTTGGTAGGAATTCACTATCTTGTACTGAGTCTTTTGATAAGGAGACTCTTAGAACCACCCTGAGTCTTTTGACAAGGAGACTCTTAGAACCAACTGAGTCTTTTGACAAGGAGACTCTTAGAACCAGTACACTGAATTTTTTGAAGAGAGATTCTAAAAACTCTTTTACAATATATAAGTAAGAAAGAAAGAAAGTAAGAAACAATAATGAATCTTCTTCCTAGCAAGAAGATTGGAAGCACAAGAAGTGAATTAAATCTTTCTTCTATAGAGAGAAGAAGATTTGTAGCCTATCTCTCTTTTAGTGAGAGCAAACAGATTTTGCAGCAGTGAGCAGAAGAAGAAATGGTTGAATATTGCTGCAGAGCTTTTTCTCAATATCTCTCTTTTCTTTTGGGAGCTTTTCCTCTATATCAAATATGTGTGGTAGATCACTCCACTTCATTTCCTGCCGACCTCCTCCTTATTTTATAGCTCTGTGTAATAAGATAGCACTATAGGAGAGGAATTAATTAGCAGCCAGAGATTTAGGAGGAGAGAAATATTTCCATAGCAGATATAACATAAATGGAGAATATTAATTCAGATTTCAAATAATATCCAAAATAGAGTTAGTCACATTTTAGCCAAGAATCAAATAGAAGGAGAATGATTCAGAACGACTATAAATATTTACTTTATTCCATATAAATTAGATCTACTGAAAGAAGGAAAGAGATCTGCGCATATTTAAATCTGTCATATAAATCGACGTGCGTCGATTACTATTCGACGTAAGCGTCGAATTCATCCTGGCTGGACGTCGAGAGAAGAATAAGGAAGGTGCGTCGACTATGGTGTGTCGACTTCTTTATATGCGTCGACTAGAAATAAGAGTAGCGTCGACAACACATACGTCGAAATCTTCCTAAAGTTACTTCGACATATCCTGAAGAAAACGTCGACTTTATTTCGACGTTGCGTCGAATACTATTCGACGCATATTTACTTAGTCTTGTTTTTCATAAAACTCTTACTTTAACTCATTTCTAGGGGTTAAGAGAAATCATTTCCCCAACATCAAGTATTACAGCTTTACTTTTTCTTGCACTTGTAAGTTCTCTTTCAATAGTTGTAATCTCTTTTCTTGAATTAATAAAATTTGTTGTTTTTATTCGTCCATTCTTCTAGTTTGTCCACCTCTCTTTTCATTAGTTATAATCTTCTAGTCATTTACTTTTCTTATTACAATCAAATCAAAGTTCTATTTGATAGAACAATAGAGATCGTCTTGAGTAAGAGTAATCAACACGCCCGGATTTTTATACGACTTTGGTTTTTATAAAGCCTATAATACATCCGACACGGTACACTTGCCGTTGTCGTTTGCAAACATAGTTTTGCTCATCAAGGCAGTGAATATTTGGAGTCGGTAATTTCATGGCTTCGACATTCAGTGTAATCGAATTTCTCGATGTAGGGACACTGCATCAATCGGGGCACGAAAGTAACTCATGAGACGAAATTGTTCAGTCTACCCTCAAGATTCAAATCGTCGCCCTGGATTCACAAATATAACGAAAACAAAAATGAAAAAAAATAGATTCATACTCGACGTTGCCTTTTCCAAAATGCCCAAGTTTAGTTTTGCAATTCGACTCAAAATGGGTCGCTTGCGATCGATTCCGGTCGGATGAGACCATTTTAGGTTTTGGGTCGCATGCGACCCAAATTTGTCGGATTATGACCCCTCTGGGCCTCCATCCTAACATCTTGGGTCGCATCATTCTTCTCGGGGTACATATCGTCGGTTGGATCACACATGAGACTCTTATTGTCCCCAAGCGATCCAAATCGAATGCACTTCTTCATTTTTTCGAGAGAAGTAGGGGTGCAACTCGGATCAGATAAATTCAGTTCCACTCAGATACAAGAACCGACTCATATAGGTTATTTTCCAAATTTTTAAAACCAGAACCGACCCACGGTTCTAAAGTGTAGAACTAGAACCGAACTAGAAATGTCAGTTCGGTTCTGGTTCAGTTCTCAATTCTACACAAAATGTAAATCATAACCTAAACGCTTGCAAAATGCAACTACATAACAGTCTTTTGTACAATATGTGTTTTCTAACACAACTTTATTTGCAAGAATATGCATGTGCAATTTAGAAGAAATGTGCAAGATTGACAAATATTCTTAAAGTTATCGACAATCAAAGTTATGAAACTATTAAACTTCTGTCACTAATTAACATTTTTCAACAATCAATGTTATCAAACTATTATAAATTTAACAAAACATGAGCTTTACTGAACCTTTAGTTGGGACATCCATGCAAACAGAATCTTTATACTATATTTTTTGTTTTTCACAACAAATTTTAAATTGATATGATCTCATAAGAGAATTTTTAACGCATTTCACCGCATCACAAACTCTAGCAACTGTATCAATCTTCTCATTTATGACATCTTTCACAATTAAATTTAGAATATGACATGCACATCTCATATGAAAGAATGCTCCCCCAAAGATAAATATTATTCATCATTTAATTTTCTTCTCAAATGATCAATTGCAACTGTATTTGCAATGACATTATGCACAGTTAGAGTACAAATTCTATCTATCTCCCAATCTAGTATACATGATTTTAAGACTTTGCCAAGTTCTTTTCTTTTATGACTGCAGATAACACAAAAATTAAGAAGTGTTTTTGTAGCTTCCAATCATCAATAAAATGAGCAGTGAGACATAAGTATGAGAGATTTTGTAAGGACATCAGACAATCGGTAGTTAAACTTACACCGGCTTACATGCATATTTACATGTGGCTTGTTAGTGTAGTGCATTCTCATAAGATTGTTCGGCTTGTCAGTAGCATATAGTCTCTTGCAATCTCTTGTTAGTGTAGTGTGTGAAATCAACTTAAACTTTAGTTGCAACATTCTCATAAGATAAAGAAATCCATCTGTTTCAATAATTTTAAAAAGCAACTCATCTGTGATAATCCATCTAGCAAGGGTCATCTGACATGACTCCTGATCAAACTTTCAAGAATGTAGATACTCAATAGAAGTTATGTCATTTACCTCTTTCCCACTTTTCATCTCAAAGATTAATAACTTTTGTTTTTGTCGACTTCATTATACAGATATTTGCTACAATTCTTTATATGTTTTCACATATTAGTAGTATCATTAATATTTGCACAACCATACGTTTTACTGCAATAGTTACATGGAGCTTTCTCAGATTTCTCACTCATCTTTCTTCTTAATAGACTTATAATCTCTTTTCTGCGGATTAGATGTTCTAGGCACAGTACTCCCATCTATAATTGTAGTGGTCTCATATGTAACAATTGGATCACATGTTGCGGCAATGACTTCATTTGTGTCTCTCACATCAGACATTTTAAAGGCCTAGTAGATATAAACTACAAAATGTAAAAAAAAAACAAAAAAGAGAAAATCTGAGAGGTGGAATGAAAAAAAATAAATGCTTGCAAAATATGTCTAATTATCTAGCATAGAACCAAAAGTTACAAACAAAGAAGACCTTAATCGAGATCATGAGCCGGCGAGGAGGAGGAATGACTTCCGTTCTGATCACGAGCAGGCGAGGAAAATCTGAAACGAAGAAAAAAATGAATATGGGAGACGGAAATTGGGAGTCGGAGAGGAAGATCAGAGAGGAGGAATCGCCACCTGAGACCACGAGCCGGCGAGGAAGAGGAGTCGACACCTATGACCAGGAGTCGGCGAGGAAGAGGAGTCAGCAACTACGACCACGAGCCGGCGAGGAAGAGGAGTCGGCATCTGCGGCCACGAGCCGGCGTGGAAGAGGAGTCACTGTTGTTCAAGGATGATGGTGAAACGGGGGAGACAAGGGTTCAAAAGCGGGATTGAGTTTCACCAGAGATGGTTTCATGGGAAATGTTTAGGTCCTTTGGATTTTCCAATTTATTATGTATATATAAATTATAAATTAAAATATTGTTGAAATCAGTTCGGGTCGGTTCTCAGGTACCCGACCATGGGACCCGAGAACCGAACCGTCGGTTCTATTTTTTTAAGAACCGTGCACGAACCGAACCACTACGGAACCGACCCGAACCGCCCGGTTCGGCGAGTTTTCGGTCCGGTTCTCGGTTCTTTGATTACTTATGCACACCCCTAGAGAGAAGAATCCTAACCTTGATGCTTGATGTGGAGGGCTTAGGTTTTGAGGTCCTTAGGGCTTTGAAGGGTTACAAAAGGCGTGGAGGGCACTGGCCGATAAAATGCGCTTAGATGGTCCAATTTTTCATTTTGTTTTTTTGGGATCCAAACAGTGATTTAAATTCGGAGACAGGTGCTCAAAATTTCACCACGTCGGGATTGCCGGTAAGGACAGATTATTTATGAGAGCTATATTTTAAAAATATTAGCCTCCAATATCTGACAAATTACAGTTCACCATCAATTAATAGAAAATCAGATGCCCATTGCTTCTAAGCGACAGCCGAAATTGCTCCACAAGCAATTCTTTCACCTGCGTATAATGAAAGAAGTGCACTCATCCTACTTAGAAGATCGCTCCTACTCCCCAATAAAGAGTATACGTCATATTAGGCCATACATTGGTCAACATTTTTATGCGAAAAAACAGTAAATGCGAGAAAGTGCTGTCCGTCATTATCCTCTTTTGAATGGTGGTGGTCATGCACGTGGTTGTTACGAGCCATTGTTCGTGAACGTTCGATCTCATCTGAGGAATTGCATTCAATTTTATGTTTAAAATTACATTTTTTCTTGGTGGCGTCCGTCGTTATGTCAAACATATATTCATGACGTGTTGGGGTGTGGTTCTCATCCGATGCGCAGAAAACCACCAGGCTCGTGCGTGACGAGTTCGTGACGCATGCTGTAATTATTTTTTTCTCTCCTCGTGACTCACGCAAATAGCCGCGAGTCAATTTCGCCGGCTACGCTTTTTCTTCCTCCTCTGACACGAAGAAAAATTAAATATTTATATTATGTCAAAAGGCTATCATCATAGCTTTTGACAAATGTTACAATGTCAGAAAGAAAAAGGAAGAGAGAGAAAGGGAGAGAGAGAGAAAAAGAAAGAGACAGAAAGGGAGAGAGGAGAAAAAAAGAGTCGTCATGCGGATCATGCGTTAATATATTATATATATATATATCAATATATATATATATGATTGGCATGGTGCACAGAAGCTTATTCACTCTCCAATACGAAGCTCCAGAGGAAAAAGGAGAGGTTGCAGCTCCGCCACCGCTGCCATCATTTGGAGGCTGCCACCGCGTTGTTGAAACGCCGCCGTCACCGCCGTAGTTGGAGGCCGCCGCCATCGCTGCTGCTTGAGAAGTTCGGACGTCGTTCTACGACGTTGACGTGGTCTCGCTACACAAATCAAGGAGGCTCACAGGAGAGGATTTCGTAAATCCGCCATTTGCTCCTATTTGGTATCTTGTATTTAATTATATATCATTTGTGTAGCAACATGGAGGAGATCCTTTGTGGATCAAGGAGGGAAAGCCTGTAAATTTTTTGCGTGTATTTTATACACGTTTTAGTGGAGGCTTTCCGGGTTGGACTCCGATCGTCCCGTGGTTTTCACCCATTCGGGTTTCCACGTAAAAATTCTCGTGCACTATTTTTATTTTGTTTCTTGTGTTTGCATATCCGCTAAAACGCTCGCGCAGGTGCTCTCGCCGAATTAATTTGCAGGTGCTCTGGTCGGGTTTGCGCGCTCTCAAACCCAACAAGTGGTATCAGAGCAAGATTTATTGTCAGAGCAGTCATCGGGCTGACCTATTTGGGATTTGAGACGAGCTGATCGGATATTTCGGGTTAGTGATCGGGTGCGGTAGGTGACGACCATTGGTCCGCTCCCTATCCTCTTTGATTCCTTTCTTGGAAATAGTCGGCTCTTAGAACTGAGGTCAGTCCGATCAGTGACAGAGCATGATGGTGTCTACATCAGGTTCGGGCTCCGAGCAAATGGTGAAACTAAACGGCGCGAACTACCACCAGTGGCATTTATTGATGGAGGATTTGATATATGTGAAGGGTTGGTATGCTCCTGTCTTTGAGGAGATGCCAAAGGACACGGATCCGGCGAAATGGAAGGTGGAGCATCGGAAGCTGTGTGGGTTTATCAGACGTTTCGTGGAGCCGAACGTCTACAACCACGTCGCGAGCATCGTTGACGCAAAATTCTCTAGAAGACGTTGGAGACGTTATATGCCAAGAGTACTGGCATCAATAAATTATATCTGCTAAAGAAGCTGGGGGAGTTCAGATACAGAGAGGGATCCCCCATCTTGGATCATGTGAACGAGTTCCAGGGTATTATTGACCGTCTCACTGCTATGAAGGTGACCTTCGAAGATGAGGTCAATGCATTGTGGCTGTTGAAGTCTCTTCCAGACTCTTGGGAGATGGTCAGAGTTTCTTTGATCAACTCTTCTCCCGGTGGCATCATCACTATGGAGATCGCAAAAAGTGGCATCTTAAACGAGGAGGTGCGAAGAAAATCACAAGGGATATCAAGCTCTTCTTCACGAGCTGATGTTCTCTACACTGAGCCCAGAGGAAGAGGAAGGAGCAAGAGTAGAGGAAGGAAGAGCGAGAGAAGCCAAAGTAGGGGGAAGTCGAGATCCCGCTACCAGAATGTGGAGTGTCACTACTGCCACAAGAAAGGTCATATTCAGAAGTTTTGCTACACTCTGAAAAATGACCAGAAGAAGAAGGGGATTGACAATGAGGGCAAGGATGAGGGTCACACGGCACCCACCGTCTCGACTGAGGAGGACGACATCATCATTGTTGGCGACGACGTCACAGCTGCACTTGCATGTGACAACCGATGTTGGATCGTTGATTCTGGAGCCTCTGCGCATGTCTCCCACAATAGGGAGTTATTTGCCACTTACACCACTCATGACTGTGGGTTGTTAAGGATGGGCAATGGCGATACGTCCAAGGTACTTGGGCGTGGAGACATGCACTTGAAGACGAGTACTGGAGCCCTACTTATTCTGAGGGATGTTAGACACGTGCCAGACATTCGCTTCAACTTGATATCCGTTGGCAGGCTTGGAGACGAAGGACACCTGAGTGTCTTTGGAGGAGACTTCTGGAAGTTGATCAGGGGATCACTTGTGCTCGCCAGGGGGTACAGAGATACTGGCTTGTACTACATGGAGGGGAGGCCTGAAGCTGCTCAGGCCAACTCCGTCAGGGATGAGGCATCCACCTCTTTATGGCACAGGAGGCTGGCACATATTAGCCAGAAGGGATTGGGATGCCTAGCGAAGAAGAAGTTGATTAGTGACATGTCTGATGTTCACTTGGAGAGGTGCGACCACTGTATGGCTGGGAAACAAAATAGGGTTTCATTCCACAGCCACACGTCCACCAGGAGATCAGAGCCGTTGGAGCTTACTGATGTTTGCGGACCACTAAAGGTCCAGACTAGAGGTGGAGCATCTTACTTCATCACTTTCATTGATGACCATTCGAGGAAGCTTTGGGTATATGCTATCAAGACCAAAGATCAGGTCCTCGACACTTTTAGGAGATTCCACGCTGAGGTGGAGAGACAGTCTGGGAGGAGACTGAAGTGCATCAGGTCCGGCAATGGGGGAGAGTACATTGGTCCCTTTGATGAGTACTGCAGGGACCATGGTATCCGATATGAGAAGACCCTGCCGAAGACGCCACAGCTGAATGGCGTAGCTGAGAGGATGAACAGGACACTGATGGAGAGGATTCGGTGCATGCTATCTGAGTCGAAGCTGCCAGGGATGTTTTGGGGCGAGGCTCTTCTTACTGCAGCGCATGTCATCAACCTCTCGCCGAGTTCAGCATTGCAGGAGGATGTCCCAGATAGGGTCTGGTATGGAAAAGACCCCTCTTACAGTCACTTGCGGGTATTTGGCTGCAAAGCCTTTGTGCACGTCCCCAGGGACGAGAGATCAAGGTTGGATTCGAAGACCCGACAGTGCATTTTCTTAGGGTACGGCTACAGTGGAGAGTTTGGGTACAGGTTTTTTGATCCAGTTGAGAAGAAGCTTGTACGTAGCCGTGATGCCGTTTTCTGTGAGGATCAGACCGTTGGTGATCGTGAGGGGACTGTTGAGCTGGAAGTTGACTCTCGCACTGCTGCAGAGTCACCTATGGTTGGAGCTGATGATACTGAAGAGGCTATTGAGCCTGAGCCAGCACAGGGTACTGACACCCTTTCGGATCATGATATCACCACGGATGGTGAACTAGGAGTCGCTGAGGGCATTGCTGATGATGTGCCTACACCGGCCCCTGAGCCTGCCTTGCGGAGATCAGATCGTGTCAGGCACCCGTCCGCCAGATATTCTGCATCAGAGTTCATACTCTTGACTGATGCGGGGGAGCCTGAGAGTTATGATGAGGTTGTGGAGAGTGCTGAGAAGCGTCAGTGGATGACTGCTATGCAGGATGAGCTGCAGTCGCTGCAGAAAAATCACACATATGACCTGGTGAGATTGTCTAAGGGCAAGAAAGCCTTGAAGAATCGTTGGATCTTCAGGGTGAAGCAGGGAGATTCCTCCACACCTCCTAGATACAAGGCCAGGATGGTGGTGAAAGGTTTTGGACAGCGACAGGGCATTGACTTCGATGAGATCTTCTCACCAGTGGTGAAGATGTCATCTATTCGTGTTGTCCTTGGCCTCGCAGCGAGGCTTGATTTGGAGATAGAGCAGATGGATGTCAAGACCACCTTTCTGCATGGCGATCTTGAGGAGGAGCTATACATGGAACAGCCTGAGGGTCTCAGTGTTAGAGGGAAGGAATGTCTGGTGTGCCGCTTGCAGAAAAGTCTATATGGCCTGAAGGAGGCCCCGCGGCAATGGTACAAGCAGTTTGATTCTTTTATGGGGGAGATCGACTTCGGGAGGACCACCCTTGACCACTGCGTGTTCATCAAGCAGTACGCTCCAGAGGATTTCATCATTCTGCTGTTGTACGTGGACGATATGTTGATCGTCGGGAGGAACACTGTGCGCATTGCTGAGTTGAAGCGGCAGTTGAGTTCCACCTTTGAGATGAAGGATCTGGGTGCTGCGAAGACCATTCTGGGGATACACATTCGCAGAGACAGGGGAGCCAGATTGCTTTGGTTGTCACAGGAGCGGTACATCCGCAAAGTGCTGCAGAGATTTGATATGAATCAAGCGAAGAAGGTGAGCGTGCCTCTTGCAGCTCACTTTAGGCTTACCGCTAATCAGTGCCCCAGCACACCCGAGGAGATTGAGGCGATGCAGAAGGTCCCGTATGCATCTGCAGTTGGGAGCCTAACGTATGTGATGGTGTGTACACGTCCAGACATTGCGCATGCGGTTGGGGCCGTCAGTAGATTTCTCTCCAATCCTGGGAGAGAGCATTGGAGCGCAGTGAAGTGGATACTGAGATACCTGCAGGGGACGTCAGATTTGACGCTGAGATTTGGAGACAGTGAGCCAGAGCTGTTGGGCTACACTGATGCTGACATGGCTGGAGATTTGGATTCCAGGAGGTCGACGTCCGGATACATGATTCTGTTTGCAGGGGGAGCTATCTCGTGGGCGTCGAGACTGCAGAAGTGCGTTGCACTGTCTACCACGGAGGCTGAGTTTATTGTGGTTACTGAGGCTGGGAAGGAGTTGCTTTGGATGAAGAGGTTCATCAAGGAACTAGTCAGAGCGCTATCCACCTGGGGAAGAACCCCACATTTCACTCGAGGTCGAAGCACATCGACACTCGTTATCATTGGATACGAGATGTCCTGGAGCAGAAGGAGCTTGATCTTCAGAAGGTGTACACTGATGATAATGGGGCAGACATGCTGACCAAGACCGTGCCCAGGGGGAAGTTCGAGCACTGCGTTAGAATTGCCGGGATGGCGGTTTCTTCCGCCTCGATGTGAAGGGGGAGAATTGTTGGGGTGTGGTTCCCATCCGATGCGGAGAAAACCACCGGGCTCGTGCGTGACGAGTTCGTGACGCATGCTGTAATTATTTTTTCCTCTCCTCGTGACTCACGCAAATAGTCGCGAGTCAATTTCGCCGGCTACGCTTTTTCTTCCTCCTCTGACACGAAGAAAAATTAAATATTTATATTATGTCAAAAGACTATCATCATAGCTTTTGACGAATGTTACAATGTCAGAAAGAAAAAGGAAGAGAGAGAAAGGAAGAGAGAGAGAAAAAGAAAGAGAGAGAAAGGGAGAGAGGAGAAAAAAAAGGGTCATGCGGATCATGCGTTAATATTATATATATATATATCAATATATATATATATATGATTGGCATGGTGCACAGAAGCTTATTCACTCTCCAATACAAAGCTCCAGAGGAAAAAGGAGAGGTTGCAGCTCCGCCACCGCTGCCATCATTTGGAGGCTGCCACCGCGTTGTTGAAACGCCGCCGTCACCGCCGTAGTTGGAGGCCGCCGCCATCGCTGCTGCTTGAGAAGTTCGGACGTCGTTCTACGACGTTGACGTGGTCTCGCTACACAAATCAAGGAGGCTCACCGGAGAGGATTTCGTAAATCCGCCATTTGCTCCTATTTGGTATCTTGTATTTAATTATATATCATTTGTGTAGCAACATGGAGGAGATCCTTTGTGGATCAAGGAGGGAAAGCCTGTAAATTTTTTGCGTGTATTTTATACACGTTTTAGTGGAGGCTTTCCGGGTTGGACTCCGATCGTCCCGTGGTTTTCACCCATTCGGATTTCCACGTAAAAATTCTCGTGCACTATTTTTATTTTGCTTCTTGTGTTTGCATATCCGCTAAAACGCTCGCGCAGGTGCTCTCGCCGAATTAATTTGCAGCTGCTCTGATCGGGTTTGCGCGCTCTCAAACCCAACATGACGGTGGCGCGTTTTTGTCTCAAGCTCACAGATGCAATGATGTCATGCCAAATGGACGACGACTCGAAACAGACACGTTCACCCTTAAACCTCAAATTTGATGTGAATACTTAAATTACGCACCCAACAAATAAATAATATAAATGGAGTTAAACGAAGAGGAGAAGAAATGTGCGGCAATCTAAATTCATATTCTTTTAAGTTTGCTAAATTACAGAAATCTCTAGTGTGAGTTTACATTTCATAACTCCCATGCATAAAAAAACCATCTAAAAATTTAATCAAAAATTGTATTTTTGTTCGTGCATGTTATAAAATGTAAATATAAAATGTAAATTTATATGGGAGGTTTTTGTATTTTCAAAAGTAACAAGGATGCGGTCTATTATGCTAACTTCTTGGAGAAATTGTGCCCTACAGTTTATTATCGACGGATTAGCGAAATTACAATTTTCACCCTCCCAAATATTAGAACAACAATTGTATTGCATTTAAGGGCCTCTTTGGCCCATGCCGACGATTTTAAAAAAGCCACGCCAAATGCTCAATTTCTGCTAACGGTGGGGGAAGCTGCCGCTGTTTTAACACCTCATATCGCGCAGTGGCCAGTCACACTAGATTACCCACGATCCCCCACCCCCGATGGATTTTTTTAGGTACGTCTAGCATGATGTGCATGTGCACATCCAGCCTCCCAAAATTACATCAGAAATTGTGCGGCTGAGTTGATGTTTATTTGAGCGGTTGGATGTGCACGCACACGGCACTGTTCACGTGCGCTAGACGTACCTAAAAATCTCTCCCCCCGATGGCACTCGATTTTTCCTCTATTCCAAAGTGGCACACACAATCGAAGCAAGCTTCTCTGTGACCTTCTCCGATGCCGCTCCTTCATCTAACTCCGGTGCCTCTCCTCTCTCTTCTCCGATGATGCCAATTTTCGCTCTTCTCCGCCGCCGCCGCTCCTCCCACTTTTCTGGCAAGTAAAATCAAACTTCTGACATATTCTTCCTCTACCCTAGCGTTGATTTCTGGATTTTTTCCCACGACGTTGTTTTCCGGTGATTAGGGCATGGAAGTCGAAATCTGGTGTTTTTTCTTTACTTTTACACTGATTTTAATTATTTCTGATCAAGTTCTTGTCTTTGTGATGTAGGGTCTGTTTGGGACTGCTCTGGCGGATGGAAAATCTCTATTCCATCCGCCAGAGCTGTTTTTGGGGTGTTTGGAGACCCAACTCTTTAAATATCGCTCTTTTAAAAACGCTGGTTTTGGTTCTATTCGGGAATCTGCCCTCCCATCGCGTATAGCTCTCCCGAAATCGCTCCCAAATCCCGCCTATCACCCCCTCGCCCCCTCCCCCGACTGCGCAGCGATCTTCACTCCTATCTTCTCCTCGACGAAGCTCTGCCCTAACATTGCGAGCTCGCTCCTCGACGAGCCTTCCCCTAACGACGCTTCTCCTCGGCGAGCCCTCCCCCGACGACGCTTCTCCTCGACGAGCTCTGCCTCCATCGACGACGAGCCCTAACAGCTTGTCTTCCTCTAGTGATCCCTCGAGCGATTCTCTTCCTCCAGCTCTTCCTCCAGCCTTAACAGCTCTTCCTCGACGAGCCCTAACAGCTCTTCCTCCAGCGATTCTCTTCCTCCAGCCTTCCCGATCTCTTCCACATACAGGTATTCCCGATTCCTATTTCTACTTGCTGTTGAGTTCTGTATTAGGAAATCTTGCATCATTTGATTTCATATTTGGTAGGTTTGTGTGTTTTCTGATTGCATCATTTGAGTTCTCTATCGTAGGTTTGTGTGTGTGTGATTTGTGTTGTTTGGATGTGTGATTTGTGTTTATTATGAGTGTGTATGTTTGCGTTTGTTTGAATGGATGTGTGTATGTGTGTGTGTTTGTGTATGGGTGTGTGTTTGTGTATGGGTGTGTGTGTATGAATTTGAGTGTGTATATGTGTTTGGATGTGTATGAATTTGAGTGTATGTGTGTGTGTGTTTGGATGTGTATGAATTTGAGTGTGTTTGGATGAGGTGTATGTGTGTGTGTGTGATGTGTATGTGTTGAGTGTGTTGTGGTTTGTGTGTTGGGTTTGTGTGTTGGGTTTGTGTGTTCGGTTTGTGTGTTGGGTTTGTGTGTTCGGTTTGTGTGGTTTGTGTGTTGGGTTTGTGTGTGTGTATGTGTGCATGTGTGTGTGTGTGTGTTGTGTGTGGATGTGTATGTGTGTGTGTGTTTTTGGATGAGTGTGTGTGATGAATGTGTGTGTGTGTTGTGTGTGGATGTGGATGTGTGTGTGTTTATTTTAGGATGTGTGTTTGTGTGTGAGTGTGCATTTTTGAGTATTTATGTTTGTTTTTTGGGTTTGTGTGTGTGTGTGTATTTGTTTTACTTATTATGTTTGCATTACTTATTAATAGTGTAATGGGTAAACCAAAAGAAGGAGGAATCATAGCGAGTTGGGAGTCTAGCGAGGTGATGTTATTTTGTGATCTCTGTATAAAAGAGATTGGTTTGGGGAATCGGCCTACCACCCACTTTAGCAAAGAAGGGTGGAAAATTTTGATTGCTGGGACCCTGAGTTTAATGATTGTGATGCTGATGAGTCTTCTTTCGCTCCCTCAGAGGATGAAGACCCTGCGGTGGAGGATGATATTGAAAGCGATATGGGTGATGCTGTTGGAGCTGAACAGATGTCTACAGTACGAGATAGCATTGCCGAAGAAATATACGGGGCGCGTGGATAGCATTACCAAAGAATTATGTAAAAGACTATTGTTATCGGTTGTTTTTTATTATTCTCCACGTTTAAAACTTTATGTATTTTAAGTTCTAAAAAAACAGCTTCCAAAAGCTATTTCTCCAAACAGCTAAATTAGAAAATCGCTCTTCAAAGCGCACTTCTGCACAGAACACCCAAACACTCTGCAGCTTTTCAAAACTGCTCCCCAGAGAGCTCTTTCAAAACAGCTCTATCCTAACAACAGCTTTTCAATCCGCCAGAGCTGTCCCAAACAGACCCGTAATCTGGTGACATTAACCAGTTGACAAAACCAGTAACAATGGCGTAGACTGTTTCTATTCCAGTATATAGGAGCATATGTTATTAAGCATCATAAGTTTGGTTTCCTCCATTGAAATGCAATCAATTGAAACGTTAATTGAGGTGAAAGGCACTGCATAAAATCAAAAGCCAAAGATCATCTGATTTGGTGCATCCGGATGAAGATGAAAATTTCGTGCATCCGGAGGTATACGAGGCAAGAAACCGACTTCATTATTTTGGCACTATGTCGAGCAAAATATGCCTGAGGTGGATCGAGGTACAATGCGACCTTGCAGATCGTATTCGTTAGTCCTTGGAGCTTGATGAGAGCATGAAACATTGTGTGGCAGAGACCTTGTTGTTGGAACACGGTCTTCCGCATCTCCTAGGTTTGAGAATAATAAATCATATGTGTGTATTTAATCTTGTGTGATCTAAGTGTGCAGGATAACATGTCAAAATGACTCAAGGTTTACATATGGTGGTTGCCCCCGAAATTGAGCCATCAACTCCAAACTGATCACTAGCGCAGGCGATAGTGGATAGCGCCGACGCTAGCTCGATGCACAGAAGGCATGCTGGAATTGTTGCCTCGGATTGAAGATTCTGCCGCGCAAAAAGTCTCCTAATATGAGATAGCGCCGGCGGTAGTGGCTAGCGCAGGCGCTAGCGCTAGTCTATAAAAAGGGCCCATGTCCTCTCGTTTCAGACACACATCAGAGAGATATATTGAGTGCCAGAATTCCAGAGGCTATCTTGGCCGAAAGTTGATGTGCTAGCGAAGCTCTGCAAAACTTCTGAAGGAGAATCTCGTCACGCCGGATCAGATCGAAGTCCGCTTCTACAACGCTTATTCAACGACGGATCTTCGTCTCCAACTTCAGAAGTCCATCTTGAGGGAGTTCTTATTTCTTTATTGTTATTTCATATTCCTCTTTGTAAACGATTAGTGAAATCGCCTCGTGTTGGCGACTAGGTCTGGGTAGGACTTAGGGGGAAAATCGCCTCGTGTTGGCGACTAGATCTAGGCTAGGTCTAGGGGGGCTCGAGGCCACATCCGGGGAGGGATTGGCTAGAGCGGCTTGAGGCCGAATCCGGGGAGGATAAGGCTAGGGCCACCGGTTCGTGGGGAAGCGAGTCGGGATAGAAAACCAAAAGGTTTCTTTTCTATTTAGCTTTGATTTCTAGCTTTCATAAGAGATCAAGTTTTGTAATCATATTTCTCAAGTTAATAAAGTCATGTCTCTATTTTTACTTTATTTGATTAGTCTTGATCTTCTTTATTATCATATTCAAAGTTTTTTCTAAAATAATCAAAATAATTATAAAATATTTAAAACCCTTATTCACCCCCACTCTAAGGGCGCCGACCGATCCAACAAGTGGTATCAGAGCCAGGTTATTCCAATCGGCTTAACAACCGGGAATAATGACGTCTCATGATCTCGCTTCTACTAGTGGGGTAAATTTTTATGAAGAAGAAAAATCTCCTAAACCACCTTTATTCGATGGGAAAAATTATAAAGGGTGGAAATTATTAATGGAAAAATTTATTAAAACTTTAGACATCGAAGTATGGAACTTAGCAATTATAAGACGTACGGATGAGTCAAATAAAAAGGAACGTCAGCTAAATGCCAAAGCCAAACATTATTTATTTTGTGCACTATCTAATGAAGTTTTCAAATTTGTATATTGCTTTTCTAGTGCATACAAAATATGGCGCTTTCTTGAAGAAATGTATGATCTTCCTCTCGCAGGTGTGGAACAAACACAGGAGGAAAAGAACGTACAAGCATCCATAATCATTCAAGAAGATCTCTCTCGGAGCGAAGCCATGGAGAATCTTGAAATAGGAAAGGAGAACAATACATCAAGAGAAAAAGAAGATGAAAACCCATCCATAATGGAGGAAGAACTAAAAGATGACGAAGGAATTGCATGTTCACAATCTGCCTCCTCCAATAGCGCTGTAAGGAAAACTAAATCTTATTCTTGTGTGATAACTTCCATTTCTAGTTTCAATATACTAAAAACTGCTAAACGTAAGATCAAGAAACTGAAAATCACTATTAAAAATTTACATTTAGAAAATAAGAGATTAAAAGCTAATGTGAATTTAGAATCAAATTGTCATGTAGTTTCAACATCTTGTCTTTTACTTGAAAACACAAAACCTTGTTTTGATTGTAATAACTTTAAGGAAAAACTTAAGGAACTTGAAAAAGAAATTATTTTTATAAAAGAACAAAATGAAAAATTATGTTTAGAAAATTCATCTTTGATAAATGATTGTGCTAAGTGTAAAGAATATAAAATTGAAATTAAAGAGATGGATGAAACATTTGATGAATATAGAAACAACTATCAAGATCATATTGATTCAATTGTTTCCACTCTTAAAAATAGCACAATCAATTATAATAAAGCTAGACATAATTTGAAACTTAAAAACAATGAATTAGAAACTAAAATTAACTTGCTTAAGGAAATCATAAAGAAAAATTCTCAAGAACAAGCAAACTCTAAGAGCAAGTTGAATTTGATTTCACAAAATATGAGGATTGAAAATAAAGTTTCAAAATACAATCATTATTATCATGTACAACATCAAACTTCTCCAAACATAACACTTCACAAATTTCCTATGAAAAATGCTTTCTATAATTATAATCCTAAAGATAAAAATTATCACAATAGAAATTTGACTCATAAGAATAATATTAAACCACAGTTTGAATGGAGACCCAAAGTTAAAGATGAAACACAAACTCAAATCAAAAGGGCCCATTCAATCTTATCTCCCCAAAAGAAAACATGATGTATTTGGGTACCCAAAGGAACTGTCACTCCCGGTCCTCTTTGGATACCTAAATCTCTTATTCATTAGGTATCATCAACTGCATGAAGTAGAATCCTTTCAAAATGAAATATACAAAGTTCTACTTCATGATATGCTTTCATTGTTCTTATTTTTCTTATTTCTTTTGAACTATCATGCCATGGTCATCCTATACAATTTTGAAAATATCCTATCTCTTACAAGATCAATATGTTTATAAAATCAAATTGATCAAAATTCCAAATCATATTTTATTGTGATGACCCATCTTTTATTCTTATATTCATTACTTCTAAATATCTTATATTATCCATTTAAATCAAACTCTAAATTTGCTATAAGATAAATCCCGTTATTAGATTCTTAGCCTTCACCAACAAGTGGATAAAATTCTGAATTTGCTATGAGATACTTGTCTAAATTAAAAAGAAAAACACATAACACATGTTGAAAGATTAATTGTCATAAATATTGATGCCATACGCACCACCATGATCTATTGATATCTTTTGCTAAAACTCTCTAAAATTATAATTATGTAAAATCAAAAGATCTCTAAATTCAAAAAGATCCACTCAGTTCCAACAATTCATTGGTAATCATAATAATTACATGAATGAATTAATGTAGTATGACTTGCATGTATCTCATTTGTTTATAAACCATAGAATCAACGTTATATTAATAAAACAAATGAAATCATTCATTCTATGTCAAAATATTAAATCATTATCTCAATTAAATCAAATGAAATCAAATGAAATCACTTTCTTGAATACATGCAACATTATCTCAATTAATCTTGTGGTATAACAATTACAATCAAACTCATTATTCTAGCATTATCAACTAATAGATATTATTCATGCTAGTTATCTCATACTACCATAATGAATTAATTATGAAGTAAAATAAAATAAAATTGAACGATAAAATAACTATGTGACTTTAAATTGTGATAAAAGTCTAGAAAAATTTGAATTCACATATATTATGATAATCTATCTTATAGATCATGCAAGATCTCGTTTGACACGACTTGAGAAAGGTTTCCTAGATCTTTCATGTTAAAATATGCTTACAAATACAATTTTCTTCATTTTTAACCATCAAAAACAGTTTCAAAAATTCTGAAAATCCAGCATGAAACTACTAATGGGACACCTAATCAAGTTCAAGCATCAAAATTTTCAAAACCCTATAAAATCACGTACTGTTTCCCGCGCTAGCGGTAGCGCCGGCGCTAGCGTCGATGTCCAATTTTCTGTAATTTTAAAATTTTGAAAAATTCTTAAAAATATATTAATCTATGTGTACTATTCATTTTTGCACTTCTGTTTTTGTTACATTTTTGAAAAATCAAATACAAAAATACAAAAGCCAAATTACAAAATATTATATATTTTGCCTTTGTGTTTTGTCATTTGTTTAAATTCTATTTCTAAAAGCAAAAATCAAATACAAAAATATAAAACAAAAATTTATCAAAAATTGTTATGTTTGAACTTAACGTTTTACTTGTATCTTGCGAAATGGTGATTTGGGCTATCATCCCATCATATCACCTAGTACCGGGCAAACCTCTCACAAGGTAGTCCTCGGGAAGTCCAAGATCAATTTTATAAGTTCAAATTTTAAATAAAGATTATTTTTCAAAAAATATCAAAAATTACCGTATGGACTTTATTGTAAAAATCAAGCATGATTTAATCTATTATTTAGAACTTCTATAATGTTACAATTTATCTTTTCAAACTACTTTGAACATTGTTTTCATCATGCTTTGATACATCTATTAATATGTGCATCAATTAAATTGAAAAAGTTGTGTAGAACTATGCGTAGCATGCCTCTAAGTATGAGTAAATGTTGTATGTTTGATAATGATCTTTATTCACTCACTTATTTTGGCATTGTCTACATTTGTGTTTAATTTAAGAATGCTTGTGTATGTTTCTGTATTAGTACAATGAATTAAAATTGCACAAGTATCTTACCTACACTCCTTTATTTGCACTTTTACAAATTAAGAAAGGTGGTTATCTTTCTTATAAATTATATTGGTTTGCAAAACAAGTGTATTCGGAGAACTTTGCACAAAACAAAAAATCATGAAATAATTTAACAAAGTTATCTCCACCAAGCACTATTTGAACCTCCTGATAAGTCTTAATAAGCATTGTGAGGTTGAGCACCTTGGAAAAAATAGTAAAGTATCTTGTGCAAACCATTACTTTCTTTCAAAATAAAAACCACTTATTCTTAAGTACACCGGATCACAATAAAAAAACAAGAATAAAATTATGTGATCCCCCAAGCACTACTTTGCACCCTGATAAGTCTTAATGAGCATTGTGTATGCAAAGCACCTTGGTAGTTGTACATTTTTTGTGCATTGAAGTGAGTGGAAGTAAAATTATTTGTGTTTTATTGTGCTTTTACTTTACATATTACTTGTATTTTTGATTAAAACATATGTTTACTCTACTCAAAAATACACTTATGTGCACATCATTATCTTCCATAACACTTCTTCTCATGAGTATTGGATCCGAATGCAAATTCTACACTACTCTTTATTTATGAAATGCACTTGATAACCTAGCATGCTTTCTACAATGTTTGGTATGACTTGAAATTGTGAATTGAAATAACATTGTAGTAATCTCTTTGTGATAGTATTATTTCATGCTTGGTTATTTTTGTCAACCATAAAAGATTTTCATTGAAACATGATTTACATAAACATCTTCTTTTTGAAATTAACTCATATATCTTTTTATGGATTATCCTTGATTAAAATAAGATGTTTCATGTATTTCTACAAGTCTTCCGCATCATATCACTTTTACCTTGCACTTTCATGCTTATATCAAGTCTAAAATCTCAATTTTTCCTAAAAAACAAGTAGTAGACTTGCTTAGTAAAATTTATATTAGCTATTCTAACAAGTATATCATTTTTTATGCTATAAACTCTGATTTATTTCTATGTACACTTTCATGCTAAACACTCCTACAACAAGTAAAATATCGCCTATAAAAACATCTTTTTTTCAAATCAATATTTTCTTCTCTAATTGCTATAAGGATGTTGTTTCTTTATTCGAAAATGCTTCAACTCTTATCTTTATAAAGTTTATTTTGAAACTCAAAAACATCTCCTTTTTGAACTTAAACTCTTATTTAGTATTATGATGTTTCTTTTTCAAAATCTTCCGCAATGCTCAAACTCTAATTCATTCATGAATTTCAATATTGCTAAGAGTATTTTAATTTTCAAATAAAAATCCATATGTTATGAAATTTCCCATTAAGATTTAAATGCTAAATGTTTCCAATAATTATTATCTTGACTTCATTTCTCACCATAGCGGGGGCGTAGGGTTGTAGACATTAGATAACCTTATCTCTAGTCATGTCTTGTCCTTAACCGGGGAGGGTTCTAGTGGGGCCTTGCGAGGTACTGGGGGGAAAGAGTGATAGGTTAAGTTTTGTCTAGTGTTTGCATATGGGACTAACACCCCAACCTACGGCATGTTTGCAGCTCCTCATGCCCATCCGTCACTTTGTACGGGGCTAGGGTGTAGACATATTGTCTGGGTAGATTGGTTATTTGGAAATCCTTATTTTTAGGCTTAAAACTCTTATTTAAAGGGGAAATCATTATTTTTTGCTAAACTCTGATTTATAAAAGGGGGATAACTACAAACAAAAGGGATAAAATAAGTCATAACTCTGATCCTTTTCAATGAAAAACAATTCTAAAACTCCTTATCATTTACTTTAAAAGCTCGATCATGCCTTATCTTCTATTTACAAATTCTTTGGTGCTTTGTTTCCCTACCCGCTTTTGCTAATAACAAAGGGGGAGAACTAACATGATAAAATGCAAAAGAGGGAGAACTAACATGATAACATATCTAACATGCTTAATTCAGTTAAGAACATATTAGGAGAGCATTCACTTAGGGGGAGCATGTATTTAGGGGGAGCAATACTAAAATGCTATAATCATTATTTATTCTAAGTCATCCTTTTCACACATACACAAATATGTTTCTTCATGCTTATTTAGATTAATGCTCTGATTTATCATTAATGAATTTGTTATTATCAAAAGGGGGAGTTTGTTGGAACACGGTCTTCCGCATCTCCTAGGTTTGAGAATAACAAATCCTATGTGTGTATTTAATCTTGTGTGATCTAAGTGTGCAGGATAACATGTCAAAATGACTCAAGGTTTACATATGGTGGTTGCCTACGAAATTGAGCCATCAACTCCAAACTGATCACTAGCGCAGGCGATAGTGGATAGCGTCGGCGCTAGCTCGATGCACAGAAGGCATGCTGGAATTGTTGCCTCGGATTGAAGATTCTGCCGCGCAAAAAGTCTCCTAATATGAGATAGCGCCGGCGGTAGTGGCTAGCGCAGGCGCTAGCGCTAGTCTATAAAAAGGACCCAAGTCCTCTCGTTTCAGACACACATCAAAGAGATATATTGAGTGCCAGAATTCCAGAGGCTATCTTGGCCGAAAGTTGATGTGCTAGCGAAGCTCTGCAAAACTTCTGAAGGAGAATCTCGTCACGCTAGATCAGATCGAAGTCCTCTTCTACAACGCTTATTCAACGGTGGATCTTCGTCTCCAACTTCAGAAGTCCATCTTGAGGGAGTTCTTATTTCTTTATTATTATTTCATATTCCTCTTTGTAAACGATTAGTGAAATCGCCTCGTGTTGGCGACTAGGTCTGGGTAAAACTTAGGGGGAAAATCGCCTCGTGTTGGCGACTAGATCTAGGCTAGGTCTAGGGGGGCTCGAGGCCACATCCGGGGAGTGATTGGCTAGAGCGGCTTGAGGCCGAATCAGGGGAGGATAAGGCTAGGGCCACCGGTTCGTGGGGAAGCGAGTCGGGATAGAAAACCAAAAGGTTTCTTTTCTATTTAGCTTTGATTTCTAGCTTTCATAAGAGATCAAGTTTTGTAATCATATTTCTCAAGTTAATAAAGTCATGTCTCTATTTTTACTTTATTTGATTAGTCTTGATCTTCTTTATTATCATATTCAAAGCTTTTTCTAAAATAATCAAAATAATTATAAAATCGTTAAAACCCTTATTCACCCCCCCCCTCTAAGGGCGCCGGCCGATCCAACACTTGTATGGGTCTAATGCCGAGTTTTCTATCAAAGACGGTCTTTTGTGGAAACACAGTCATTTGTGCTTCCCAAATTTCGGGATATTATGGGAGGAGTTGATGTACGAGGCTCATTTTACCAAGTACTCAATCCACCCAGGGAGCACAAAGATATACCAAGACATAACACACTTGTTCTAGTGGCCGAGTTTGAAGAAAGACATAGCTATGTACGTGGTTGTTGAAGTCAGGAAAATCTCGAGTCCAAAATTCGGATCAATGTAGTCGGAGGCTACTCGACCAGCAGTCCAACTAGATGACTTGACTGGTGACGACGAAGGAAGTAGAAAGGGAACAATAGGACCCCTGGTGCTGCGGCAGGGAGGTCCCACCATGTACCCAGAAGCTCAGAAGAGACTTCCCCTCCACAACCAAAGATGGCTGAGCAGGGTACGAGGAAGATGTTGGGAATATTGCCCTCAATATTCCTTTGATTTGAAGAGGCATCACTCTCAATGCTAAGTACAAAGTTGTATTTAATAAAGCTATATTTGTGCAAGAAATAAAGGCTCAGGTAACTCAAGAGAAAGGGTCAATCATGCCCTTACTTCAGGAGAAATCAACTCCTGAGAGATGAAGAATTGTCTCAGCATAACCGCTGAGATGAAGGGTCAAAACCGCTGAGACGAGCTCACTGTCTCAGCGTATCCGCTGAGACGGGAATGGAGCTACAGATAGAAGAGATCTGGCGTGTTCGTCGAACTCAGAACATAGTTCGTAGAACGTTGAGACGAGACAGAAGGAACAGTTGAGACTTGGCGTGTTCGTCGAACTCAGAAAATAGTTCGTCGAATGCACAGACAACAAAAGCAAGCACTGAGACTTGGCGTGTTCGTCGCACGCAGAACACAGTTCGTCGAACGCAGAGCATGGCGAGTTTGTTGAACACAGAGTTGGGAAAGTTCGTCGAACTCAGAGCTTGGCATGTTTGTCGAACACAGAGTTGGGCAAGTTCGTCGAACCCAGTATGGCGAGTTCGTCGAACGCAGAGTACGAGTTCTGCCTGTGGCGCAAGCTGCAGGAATACATTGTGGGGTACACCAGTCTATCCCATACTACTCAGAAGGACGGCTGAGTGTCGTTGAAGGTCGTGGATGTATAAAAGGAAGAGTTAGGGAACTTTAGAAGGCGCCGGCAGAGAACCAAAATATTCACTATTCCATTGACGGCTAGAGCTCTCGTCTTTCTCTTGCTGCTCACTGAACAAGCAAGAAGAAGAAGAGAGAAAAAGGAAGCTCCTCTACAAGGAGCAAGGTGATCTTCCATCCTTCATCTGAAGAGGAAGATCAGTTAGTAGCTGCCATCAACATCTCTAGCTACAAGAAAGCACCGGGTGTGCAGGAACTACAGGGGACTTCTTCTGCTGTCTGCTGTAGTTAGCTTCAACAAATCTTGTATCGTAGGAACCTTTGGGTTCTGAGTTTGTAGGGCTTCACTACCTGAGTTGTAGAGCTGTGAGGACAGCTTGAGGTAGGATCTGTGAAGATCTGAGGTAGGGCTGTTTAGCCTGAGTTGTAGGGCATTATTTCCTGAGCTGTAGGAGGAGGATTCCTCTGAGGTAGGACCTGGAAGAGGTCTGAGTTGTAGGAGGTGGATTCCTCTGAGGTAGGGCTTGCTGGCCTGAGTTTGTAGGACCTGCTGTGATCTGAGTTGTAGGATCTGAAAGGAGAGTTTAGTTCTTATTATCTGTTAAAACTCTTGTTTAACTTTGCTTTACTTCAAAGTAAATGATATATATAAATATATATGAGTGCTGATTGCTGTAATAAAATTAAACAGTAAATAAGCATAAATACAACACAAATAAAAGCATAAACAAAGAAGGCAAAGCACATCCAGATGACACAAGGAAATATAGTAGTTCCCCTCAACTAGGTACATCTACTCTTCTACCACCCTTGGTAGGAATCCACTGGGATTTTTGATCAGGTTCCCTCACACCTATAAGCTTTTGTTCAGGTGCTTATAAAGCAACTAGATTTTTTGATCGGGTGCCTTGCCACCAACAGGTAAACTTTTGAAGGGAGTTTTAACCCTATACAAGATGGGGAAGGAGAAAGGGAAAGATTTATTGTTCTTCTCTTTTTGCAGAGAAGACTCTTGATGAAGATCCTGATTGGTAGTTGTGTTTGGATCATGATGATGATGTTGAAGGAAGCTCCCCCTGTCTGATTTAGAATAGATGACAGCTTGTGGATGGAGCTTCTCCTCTCGATTGTGAATCCTCCTCTTTTCTTCTTGCAGTTTAGATCCTGAGCAAGTGATAGTGTTTTGGTGTCTCAGGATGAAGATGATCCGCCAAGAAAGATGTTAGCAAAAAGAAGATAATAATATATGATCTGCTTCTTCTTTTTGTTCCTATGTATTTCTTCTTCTTTCTTTTCCTGTACAACAATATTAATATTTGTTCTGTCTTCCTTCCTATTTGCTCTGTTCTTCTCTGTATATTTATTATGGAGAAGATGTTCCGCTCATTTGAATTCTTGCCGACCAGAAAGGAATATAATAAATATATCATTCATTTCCCAGTTCCTCGAGAACATCTCTTGCCGTGTTTGACTTGTTGCAACGACTACATTATTTAATGTCTGCAACGACTGTATTAATTAATGCTGCATCGGCTATTTCAGAAAAGCATATATAATAATGTTAGTCGAGCTGTATAAGATTATAATAATATTGCTGACAATATTTCGTCGATCTCATCTTGATTCGTCGACCTGAACAATATATTCATCATTCTGAACGTCTGCTGAATATTCGTCGAACGCCGATTGCCGTTCGTCGAACGCTGAGATAATTTCGTCGACCGCTGAACCGCTGGGATCGTCGACCGCTGCTTGGATTTCGTCGAACGCAGCTTCCTTGATAATTTGTCGAGCGCTGCTATAATGTAATTTGTTCGTCGAGCGCCGTTCGACTTTCGTCGTACGCAGTGAATATATGAAATATATTTCTTCTCTTATTTTCTCTTATATTAATTATATATATTATTTCTTAGCTTTCTTATCTTAATAGGATTTGATGTTTAGACATTAAAGATGGATCCTAACTCAAATCAAAACTAAGGTTCCAACAACTCCCCCTATTTGAGTTGGGATCCTAATCCAAATTAACTTGGTTCTAACAATCTCCCCCTATTTGGTTTAGGATTCCTAAGCATAAAATGTCTTGAATTAACTTAAGGCTTAAGGGATAGAGATTATTTTCTTAAATTTCTTCTTTAAAGCTAAGCAATTTCTAATTTCCTAAATCTTGATTTTAAATAGGAATTTTAATATGTGAATTGCTAGCTGTTATAGATTCTAAGAATTTGAAAATCATAAATACAAAGTATGCTAGCTTCTTTCTATAGAATCCCCTTTAATCAGAAGAGACTCACACTCAGTGTCATGATCATTCCTGATCAATGCAACTACAGTAGAATGCTCAACATGATTTTAGGAGAAAATCTGGAAGAATGTGAAGTTATCTGACTTGTTTTTAAGAAAAAAAATTGAAAAATCTTAAAACTGCTGTTTAATTAGAATCTGAGTTAAAATATTAAAAAGTTTAAATATTTGCCTGATAGATAAATATTTTGGCCTTCTTATTTCATTAAAGTATAACTTTGTAAACTTATTTTTATTTTCTGATCATAAGAAATTTCCTTTTCTTTAGCTTTAATTAATTATTTAAAGTTTTCAGCCTTAATGAACTTATTTTCTAAACATATAATTTGTTTTTCTATTATTTTAAAATCTTCTTTAGTTTTATCAGAAATTAATTTGTTTATTAATAGCTTTTTACTGATTCTGTTTTCAAAAATTTTTAAACCTGCACAAGGTGAATTGAAAACAGATCTGAAATCAGAGGTATAAATAAAATGTGAAGTTACCTCTACTACCTTTTCTTTATCAAATTCTGCATCAGATTCAGATTCTGATATGTAGTTTGAGCCATAAATTGCCAACATGCAAAAAGCTTTGGCTTTTTGTTCTTCCTTTTCTTCTTCTTCAGTTAGACTGAATGAAGGTTCTGCATCAAAAATGATGTTAGTGGAAGAAGTAGGAATGGATTTACTTACCATCCTAGAGAGGGAGTTCCAGATGCTCCTTGTTGAAGTGCAGTCATTAACTCTTTGATAAATGTCATTTGACATTGATTGAGTTAATATATCAATAGCTTTTGCATCAACACTTTTCATCTTTTCTTGATCATCTGATGAAGAAGTCGAAGATGAAGTTCCTGTCAAAACAGATTTGTAAATATTTTCATCTATTGCATTCATATATAGCTTAATTCTAACTTGCCATAACTCAAATCTATCCAAATTACATAAAGGTGGATCTGAACAAGTAAAATCTGCTAGTGCCATTTAGAAAAACTCTTTTTAACACAAAATAAGAACTAAGTGATCTTTGTGATTCAGGTGTTAGCCTGTGCGAATAATAAACCTGCTTTGATACCAATTGAAAGGAGAGTTTAGTTCTTATTATCTGTTAAAACTCTTGTTTAACTTTGCTTTACTTCAAAGTAAATGATATATATAAATATATATGAGTGCTGATTGTTGTAATAAAATCAAACAGTAAATAAGCATAAATACAACACAAATAAAAACATAAACAAAGAAGGCAAAGCACATCCAGATGACACAAGGAAATATAGTAGTTCCCCTCAACTGGGTACATCTACTCTTCTACCACCCTTGGTAGGAATCCACTGGGATTTTTGATCAGGTGCCCTCACACCTATAAGCTTTTGTTCAGGTGCTTATAAACCAACTAGATTTTTTGATCGGGTGTCTTGCCACCAACAGGTAAACTTTTGAAGGGAGTTTTAACCCTGTACAAGATGGGGAAGGAGAAAGGGAAAGATTTATTGTTCTTCTCTTTTTGCTGAGAAGACTCTTGTTGAAGATCCTGATTGGTAGTTGTGTTTGGATCTTGATGATGATGTTGAAGGAAGCTCCCCCTGTCTGATTTAGAATAGATGACAACTTGTGGATGGAGCTTCTCCTCTCGATTGTTAATCCTCCTCTTCTCTTCTTGCAGTTTAGATCCTGAGCAAGTGATAGTATTTTGGTGTCTCAGGATGAAGATGATCTGCCAAGAAAGATGTTAGCAAAAAGAAGATAATAATATATGATCTGCTTCTTCTTTTTGCTCCTCTGCATTTCTTCTTCTTTCTTTTCCTGTACAACAATATTAATATCTGTTCTGTCTTCCTTCCTATTTGCTCTGTTCTTCTCTATATATTTATTCTGGAGAAGTTGTTCGGCTCATTTGAATTCTTGTCCACCAGAAAGGAATATAATAAATATATCTTTCATTTCCCAGTTCCTCGAGAACATCTCTTGCCGTGTTTGACTTGCTACAACGGATACATTATTTAATGTCTGCAACGGCTGTATTAATTAATGTTGTAACAACTATTTCAGAAAAGCATATATAATACTGTTAGTCGAGCTGTATAAGAATATAATAATATTGCTGACAATATTTCGTCGATCTCATCTTGATTCGTCAACCTGAACAATATATTCATCATTCTGAACGTCTGCTGAATATTCTTCGAACGCCGATCGCCGTTCGTCGAATGCTGAGATAATTTCGTCGACCGCTGAACCGCTGGGATCGTCGACCGCTGCTTGGATTTTGTCGAACGTAGCTTCCTTGATAATTTGTCGAGCGCTGCTATAATGTAATCTGTTCGTCGAGCGCCGTCCGACGAATACTGAGCGCCGTTTGACGTTCGTCGAACGTAGTGAATATATGAAATATATTTCTTCTCTTATTTTCTCTTATATTAATTATATATATTATTTCTTAGATTTCTTATCTTAATAGGATTTGATGTTTAGACAATAAAGATGGATCCTAACTCAAATCAAAACTAAGGTTCCAACAGGATCAGTGGCTGATCTGAGGTAGGGCTGCTATGCCTGAGGTAGGGTTGGGAAAACCTGAGAGATCCTGAGGGATCTATGTTGTAGGCTCTTGGAGCTGAGTTTGGAGGTGTTGGCCCTGTCTAACACACTGTTAGAAGGGTGAAGGGGGAAAGTGGACTACCCATAGACACACTGTCTTGGGGAACCACTATAAACACTTGTGTGTTTTCTGGTTGTGTTTGATTTCTTGCATAGAATAGTTTAACCATCTAAATAAAACAAGTAAAAATCAAAAGACATATTCACCCCCCCCCCTCTTGGTGAATTAGATCATATACCTATATAATCTTTCAAGTGGTATCAGAGGGAGGTTGGTCAAGAAAGACTTAATAGTCTGACCAGATCCTATATAGGTATTGAATATTCTGAATCAAATGACCTCTAGTGGAATCCCGAAGGACATGGGCTCCATGAAATTGCCCATATGCAACAAAGCCAACTTTGGCATATGGAAGCAGAGGGTTAGATTGTTCATGGAAGCATCTGACCCTAGGATCTATATTAATGTCAAGGAAGGTCCCTTCACTTTTAAAACTGCCTCCACAATAGGTCCAACCAGAAGTGTGGACAAGACATTTAATGACTTAACGACAAATGAACTCACTATGTTCACTATGGACAAGAGAGCCCAGAACATCATAGTAAATGCTATTGATGACTCCACATTTCAAAATATAGTACACTGCACTACTGCTAAGGAAATGTGGGACACATTAGTAGTTTATATGAAAGGGACTGCAGAAGTGAGAGATGATAGAAAGTCACTCCTAAACCAAGAGTATGAAGCCTTTAGGCAGATGAGCCAGGAGAGCATTTCCATGTGCTATGAGAGGTTCTTTAGGATAGTGAATGAACTAAGAACCTATGAGAGAGTGTTCACCAACTATGAGATGAATGATAAGTTCCTTAGATCTCTAACTAGGGATTGGGACACAAAAATCTGTGCAATCAGGGAAGTGTCCAAGCTTGGTGAGACCCCCACTCACATGCTGTTTGGAAACCTACTCTCCTATGAGATGCAGCTGTCTGCAAGAAAGGAAGAGGACACCTCAACATGGGCTCAAACAAGGGAGAATTCTGTAGCTCTCAAAGCTGACAGCTCTAAGAGAAGCAAGGGCAGGATGGTGTCTCCTCCAAGGAGAAGTGATGAATCAGAAACCAGCACCTCAGATAGCTCTTCCTCTGATGAAGAGTTTGCTGCCTTTTTAAGGCAATTCAAGAAGATGGTGAAGAGGAGGCAATGGAAGAACAAGCCCTCTTCCTCATATCACAAAAAGGAGGATAGCAAGGAGTCAAAGCATCACTCCAGGAATGACAGGTATGACTCTAACTCTAAATTTAATTCCTCTAAAGTTGTCTGCTATTGCTGCAGCAAGCCAGGGCATGTCATTACTGACTGCCCAGTCAAGAGAAAAGAAAAGGATGAGAAGAAGGCTCATCAGCCAAGAGGCAAGAAAAGAAAAAAATCTTTTCTAGATGAGAATGAAAGGAGCTGGAGTGAATCAGACTCCAACTCATCAGAATCAGAAAAGGAAGAAGCCCTTATTGGGCTGATTGCTGCAGAAGAAGATGAAGATTACCCAGCTGCCAAGGGTGGAATTAGGGCCCCTCTATCACACTCAGATAGTGATGTAGAGGAGGATGAAGTCATGTAAGATGACCATGGGCTGATGGCTCTAACTGAAGATGAGGACAGCCACAACAATTCAAAACATGAGCAGGTATTAATTCATTCCATATCCTCTTCTGATTATGAGACTGGTCCAGTATCTGAAGCACCTTCATCAACTGGTGGAAATGGTTCAGAAGCTGAGGAAGATGTCAATCAATTGATTGACAAGTATGGTGTTCTTTTGGAAGCTCTGAAGAAGAGCAAGAAGCTTGCCAAGAGGCAATCCCAGGAAATTGCTTCCCTTAAAATGACTAAAAATGACTACACTGAACCTACCACTCTGGTGGATCAGATGAGTAGACAGATAAGCCATTTAAAGGGGTTAACAATTGTGCAATTAAGCACTATTTCCCTGAAGAACAAGGTCATCAAGGACCTTAAGGAGAAGCTTGTGAAAGAGAAGAGCATGGTGGCTCAATTCTCCAATCCCAAATCTGTGCTTCCTATTATTGACACCTTCTCCTTTCAAACCAATAGGAGAGGACTAGGTTTCAATAAAATGGAAGTAGGAGAAGGGAGTGGAGAGAAGAGCAAGGGGAAGGCTAATCCTCAAACCACCTTTCAAAAGGTGTTACTTCCTTCCAACAGGTATGACCATGAAAGCATTTATGGTCACTAGAAGAATGGGAGTTTCTATAGGAAGGAAAATACTCCTTCCCATAGTGGAAGAAAGGGCATGGGATTGAGTGTTATGAAGGATCCCCATGAGGAAATTCAAATGGGCCAACCTGGACTATTTGTATTTGGTACTTCAGCCCCTCCAGTCAAGAGTAAGGGTGCAAGCTCTTTCAAATCTGCTTCAGCAAAGAGCATAACTGATGTCAAATCTGTTGACAAGGCTTGTTGCTCAGTGTCAGATGCCATCAGATCTTGTTTGGATGCCAAGACGAAGCAAGCTAATGAAATCAGGACAAAGAGCATTAAGACAGCACATAGATTGACTTTCAGTCAAATCATTGCTGAGAGAAACAGGAAGAATGCAGCTGTCTCTCCTCCTGAACATGTTCACAATGCTACACTCCCCTCAAGAAATGTTCAAAAGAGGAGATACAATATTCATGAATGTTGGTGTTGTGGTAAAGTGGGACACTTTGCCATTGACTGTTGGCACAACCCCAATGTGCCATGTGCAAAGATGGGCCTTCCTGCAAAGGGTGCAGCTAGAGTAAGGCCATTTCATCATGCTAACATGTTCCTAGGACCCAAAGCTAATTGGGCTCCTAAGGATAACTAAACTTCTTGCAGGTTAGTCCAAGTACCAACCTCAACCAAATTTGGTACTTGGACAGTGGGTGCTTAAGGCACATGACAGGAAGGAGGTTGACATCTTGGTGCAGCAATAAGCAAACCAGTGTGGCCATATCCACAGCTGAGTCAGAGTTCATTGCTGCAGATTTATCCACATATGGATGCCCTAAGTGAGGTGGAGCATTGCTCTCTCTATGGAGAAGAAAGTGGGTGTGCTAGTGAGGGGGAGCACAACCCAGATGCTGGAAGAGCAAAAGCTCAGAGTGAAGAAGAGGTCATCAGGGTAACTGACACGATGGAAGTTCTACCCTCTTCTGAAGAGATGCCAAGACAAGAACCTGCAGTGGAGAAGGCAAACAATGGGGTTGAAGAGGTGGTGGAGAAAGAGGTGGCCACAGCTATTGTGCACAACCATTGTAAATTCAACATCAATTGAGGACTACCTTCTCAAGGTTCCTTTTTTCATGTTGATAATTCGGCTAAAGGGAAAGGGCAAACTCCTCCTCGGTAAGAAAAAAGAGGCATCCCACACCGGGTGGCATGAGGCCAGAACTGAACCGGAAAGATGCAAACAGAAGAGATACCATATGGTGATTGATGAGCTAAACAATGGAATCTTTCATATGTAATATTGAAGATGGGCGTGAACCAGAATTCATCGTTTTCACGTGGGTTTGTGATCCCACGGACCGGTGAAGATCCTCATGAGGGTGGCTTGTTTTTATTGACTTGCCCTTGTCTGCCCTTGCCTGACCTTACCTTAGACTGAGACCTGGCGTCTGCCTTGTTGAAGGAAGGACGGGATAGAACATCTCGTGTGATGCTTCATCCACGGTGGAGTGTACTGTTCGCCTTCCATCTCACTAAACTCAAGGAAAGGGGTAGTATCTCTCCTCCTATTGATTTTAAAGAAAGCTGATCAGCTGGATCAGAAAAATCTGGATCAGCTGAGCTTCAGGTTACCCTTCAATCATAAGATCAATAGATATGCTCCAAGTGAGGGGGAGTTAGAAAGGGTTGTTCAAAATGAACAAGAACAGCTAATATAGCTAATAGTACTCAATTTGAGGGGGAGCAAGTTCCTGCTCAGATTGAGGGGGAGTTGGCAAATGCTGTAGATGCTGCCTCTCAATTCCTAGAGGGAAAAATAGTTGAAGAAACCAGAAAGGGGGAGATGGACAATGCTATGACCAAATCAAAGTTATCCCTCTGATAAAGTTATCAGAGTTAGTTATTATAAATATGATATATAATCTGAGTTAGAAAGGGGGAGATAACCTATGAGCTAGTCATAGCTTAACATAATCTGTCATGAGGTATCAAAGCATGCTTAAATAATGTTAATGCTTAAACAATGTTATTTTCTAGAAGCAATGATATCATGAATGCTAAATAATGTATTTGTATGATAGGTTTTTGTTGGCTATGTACCTTAGCATTGGGAATATTCTGCCTTCTTCAAATAGAGGGAGATTGTTGTGAATATTGCCCTCAATATTCCTTTGATTTGAAGAGGCATCACTCTCAATGCTAAGTACAAAGTTGTATTTGATAAAACTATATTTGTGCAAGAAATACAGGCTCAGGTAACTCAAGAGAAATGGCCAATAATGCCCTTAGTTCAGGAGAAATCAACTCCTGAGAGATGAAGAATTGTCTCAGCAGAACCGCTGAGACGAAGGGTCAAAACTGCTGAGACGAGCTCACTGTCTCAGTGGATTCGCTGAGACAGGAATGGAGCTACAGATAGAAGAGATCTGGCGTGTTCCTCAAACTCAGAACACAGTTCATCGAACGCTGAGACGAGACAAAAGGAATAGCTAAGACTTGGCGTGTTCGTCGAACTCAGAACACAGTTCGTCGAACGCAGAGACAACAGAAGCAAGCACTGAGACTTGGCGTGTTCGTCGAACATAGGACACAATTTGTCGAATGCAGAGCATGACGAGTTCGTTGAACACAGAGTTGGGCAAGTTCGTCAAACTCAGAGCTTGGCGTGTTCGTCGAACACAGAGTTGGGCAAGTTCATCGAACCCAGTATGGCGAGTTCGTCGAACGCGGAGTACGTGTTTTGCCCATGGCGCAAGCTGCAGAAATACATTGTGGGGTCCACCAGTCAATCCCATACTACTCAGAAGGATGACTGAGTGACATTGAAGGTCTAGGATGTACAAAAGGGAGAGTTAGGGCACTTTAGAAGGCGCCGACAGAGAACCAACATATTCACTATTCCATTGACGGCTAGAGCTCTCGTCTTTCTCCTGCTGCTCACTGAACAGGCATGAAGAAGAAGAGAGAAAAAGGAAGCTCCTCTATAAGGAGCAAGGTGATCTTCCATCCTTCATCTGATGAGGAAGATCAGTTAGTAGCTGCCATCAACATCTCCAGCTACAAGAAAGCACCAGGTGTGTAGGAACTACAGGGGACTTCTTGTGCTGTCTGCTGTAGTAAGCTTCAACAAATTTTTATTGTAGGAACCTTTGGGTTCTGAGTTTGTAGGGCTTCACTGCCTGAGTTGTAGAGCTGTGAGAACAGCTTGAGGTAAGATCTGTGAAGATCTAAGGTAGGGATGTTTAGCCTGAGTTGTAGGGCATTATTTCCTGAGCTGTAGGAGGAGGATTCCTCTGAGGTAGGACCTGGAAGAGGTCTGAGTTATAGGAGGTGGATTCCTCTGAGGTAGGGCTTGCTGGCCTGAGTTTGTAGGACCTGCTGTGGTCTGAGTTGTAGGATCAGTGGCTGATCTGAGGTAGGGCTGCTGTGCCTGAGGTAGGGTTGGGAAAACCTGAGAGATCCTGAGGGATCTATGTTGTAGGCTCTTGGAGCTGAGTTTGGAGGAGTTGACCCTGTCTAACACACTGTTAGAAGGGTGAAGGGGGAAAGTGGACTACCCATAGACACACTGTCTTGGGGAACCACTATAAACACTTGTGTGTTTTCTGGTTGTGTTTGATTTCTTGCATAGAATAGTTTAACCATCTAAATAAAACAAGTAAAAATCAAAAGACCTATTCACCCCCCCCCCCCTCTTGGTGAATTAGATCATATACCAATATAATCTTTCAGAAGACACTGACTTGGCTAGTATCGAGAGTAGCGGCCAAGGATGACGGGTCTGAGAATTTGAAAATGGGGTTCCAAAAGCTCAAGTTTGGGTCTCAATCCAAGTACCCCGGGGTCCTATTTATTGGCAAACCAAGGGGAGGGGTGCTCGTATATATACCACACCCAGCTCGGCGACCAGGCGACATTGAGGCGACCTCGCCTAGAAATAGGCGAGTATCCTCTATGGTCGCCCACTCTTGGCGAGTATCAGGGAAATTCACGCGAGTTTGCCCATACTCGCCCAGGCCTTCTTCTGCTCCTACTGGTTGGCTGTCTTGAGTCTTTGACTTCTGGCTTCTACTTTGACCTTTGACTTTGACTTCTGCCTACGTGGCTTTGAATGGGCCCACCATCGGAGAATAAGGGTTGTACACAATCCCCGCTCTTTACAAGTAACGCAGTTGCTCGGAAAGAATCATCCAACCTTTATTCGACGAGTTGTCATACTGCGAGCATCGGGATATAGTCGGCATCTCGCGGGCCTACGCTTGGATTTTATATATAGAGGGGGAGGGGTCTCTAATGGCACTACTTTTCTGAACTCGCTCGAGATGTCGCGTAGTGTTGCTGAGGAAGCTGCCGCTGACATGGCCGGCCTTCTGGGCTTGTTGCCGCCTCTTAGGGCACCTGCTCGCGTAGACGCCAAACTTGAGGACTTCCACGCCTCCAAAAAGAGGAAGCGGCTTGCCAAGAAGATGAAGAAGAAGAAAGTTGCTGCAGAGGATGTCGCCGATCCTCTGGTCGGCCATCGTGAGCAACTGCTCGACGATCTAGGTCTCTCTCATGAGGGCAGATCGCCTGCTCATGATCCTCCTGCGCCAAAGGTCGCTCCAGAGGTGAGTATGAACGGGGCCCCAACTCGGGCTCAACCGGATGTCTCCCCTGTGCGAGGTGAGAGCTCCATACTTGCCACCTTTGAACTTGCTGCTAAATTGTCGTCGTTGACAAGGTTCTTACATCCTTTCTACTATTCGCAGATTTGCCGGCTACTGGGTCTATGGAGGATCCTTTGCCCGTACCTCATTTGCGATAATCTCCGATGATCTCGCCTGGAGCTGGGGAGGGGTCTCACGGTAGTCGCTCAGTGCGGATCCTTCACAGCTCTTTATCGGAGAAGCGGCATTCGAGCGAGCAGAGGGCTCCCTCAGCGAGAAGCGCGCCTCCACCGCCAACACCTCTACTGTGACCGGATCTGCCGAGCAGCTCGCAGCTTCCCGCGGGTGGGCTTCCACCACCACCTCCATTGTCGCCTCCAGCCGACATCCCGGGCAATCATCGCTCTTTGTCTTCCACCACTCCCTCAACCCATCCGGGAGAGTCCTCGCGCTGAGGCAAAGTTGGGGGGTCTTCGAGTTTCTTCGCCCCAAGGGGGAGGGCGACCAGTGGGTGGTCGCAGCCGGGGGAATGCGCCCCCTAGCAGGGAGCAAACTGGCAGGTCTAACCTTGGTCGGCGAGGTGCCAGCCACCATTGCGTCTCCTTGCATTGAGGAAGGGGCTCTCCTCGCCGGCGATCTCACAGTCCTCATCGCGATACAAAGAACGAAGCTCATCGGCCTGGTAACAGGTTGCCAATTTGTCGAAATTATTGCGATTATCCTTCTGTACTCGCCACTAAAGTTTTCCGCTCCCTTCTTTTTTGCAGCTCGCGCTCAAACTCCCATGGGAGCTTTGATCGACACAGTTGGGCTTTCTTCTCGCGAGTTCCAGGAGAGGGCAACTCGCTCCATCCTGGATCTGGAGGCGAAGGTCGAGCACTTGGCAATCAACGAGCCTCATCGTTGTCTGACCGAGTTGGAGGTGCGGGTATCCAGGATGGAAGAGTTTGATACTCGGCTGGCTGGTACGGAATCTCACCTTCAGTCTGTCAGCGACTTGGAGCACCGAGTCACTAGGATGGAGCATTTCCAACAGCTGCATCACGAAGAGCTGGTCGGGATGCGCGCGAGCATGGGCTCAGTTGGCCGGCTGGCGATGATCGAGGACCAGTTCCGGCAAGGCGAGGACGCGATGACCCTGGCCTTCGAGCACTTCAAGCGGGCTCGCAACATGGGCTGGGTTGGGCGACATCCGCAACCTCCACATACTTAGGAGAACATCCAGGGTCCTCAATTGTCTTTTTTCTTTTCCATTATTGAGTGTAACGCCTTCTGGCGAGTATTTGTACTCACCACCTTTCCATTTATGTAATTTTATTTGGCGAGTATTTAAATCTCGCACTCCATTTCTTGTTTGTTTGTTGTGATGATGTCTGAATTTTTTCTATCTTCTTCATTTATGCGAGTAGTATTTGAATGTCGCATATATCCGGTGAGCTATTTGTATGCTGATGCAGGTTCTCGTGTGTTGAAGGTCGGCGATTCGACGTGTGTTGCAGCTTCGGCGACTTTCCTCAATACTCTCCACCCCCTTATTCGTAATCGCGGCGTCGTAGCCGACACGCCAAGTTCCTCGATCCCTATAAATAGGGGGGTGGGGTGGGTAAGTATTAATTACGCTTTTGACGATCATCCTTCCTTTCCAGCGAATATCTCCCGATTGCTCCTCTTCTCGTCTTTTCGATACTCGCTCCTCTCTCTTTTCATCTTCAGGATGTCTGACGAGGCGACTATCCAGCATGCGAATCACGCGAAGAACTTCGCGGCGACGTCCTTCAAGAAGCCTATTACTCGGCAGAAGGACATGGATGAGTTCTCTGAGAAGTACTTGTCCCCGGGTTACGTCGCTAGGCTTCCTCGCCAAAGCGAACGAATAAGCACCTTCTCGTCCACCGAGATGGTCTTCCCCATTCCCCACTTCGAAGTCGGCCTGCGACTATCATTGTGGCCAAAATTATGTCAGATTCTGCGCTACTTTGGGATAGTCCCCGCCTAGATTAACCCTAAAAACATGGAGATGATCATTGGGTTTCTCTACTTTTTGCGAGAAGAGAGGATCTCCTTTGATCTCTCTGTCTTCAGGAGGGTTTTCTCTTTTATGGCAACCGGCGATGTCATCATCTTCCTCTACAGCCATGTCTCCTCGCTAGTTGGTACGACGAACAAGAACCACCGCTGGGGAGAGCGACTGATCATCGTTAGTGGTAACTATGAGGCCATCCCAAGCTCATCCTTCTAGCCTCCAGAGAGAGCCTTTGTTGTTCCCTATCTGGAGGGATCTCGGGAAGAGCTTCTCAACTCCTTTCGGAATCGTCGCTTCGACGTAGTCTTCTGGTGAAGGCGAGTAGATGTACTCGCAGAGCTCTTCCTGGGTGAAGGTAATCTTCTGAGCAAGTATCTATTATACTCGCCTTTTGCATTTAGCAGGCGATTAATTGCTTATCCTCCATATTTTGCAGCTATTTGCACTTTGCCGCACGAGCCTCTCCCTGTGGTGAAAGTGGTAGCGCCTTCCCAATGGGGCGCGGGGACCTCGGCGGCCGAGGTTGGGAGCTCCTCTCCAATCGGCTTGCCGCAGGGCGGCAATGATCCGTTGGTCGCCGGTGCGGAGGCCGAGACCTCGAAGAAAAGGAAGGGCAATGGCAGAGCCCCCGAGCCCGCGAGGAAGTAGAAGAAGGTCCCGTATAGGGACCTGGAGGCGAAGGAGGATCCTTCGGAGGCTGGCGAGCCCCACAGCCATCCGCTTTTCAACGAAGGCCTCCGTAGCGAGGTTGATATATGTTGCCCGTGGGTGACCTGGGCAGAGCGCGCCCACGAGGTGACCCTCAGCACCAACCTCCCCGCCTGGTCATAGGATTGGAAAGATAGAGGCGAGGCATTCGATGTAATGTTCGCACTCTATGGTCGTGTCGATGCCGAGGTTCTGCAAGAGGCATCCACCGAGTATCTGGGCCACCAGATCTTGCACTCTCTGCTGCGATCCGCCGAGCTCAGTTATGTGACGGCGAGGCGGCTACTCGAGTACAAGCAGATGATCAAGGTGCAGATCAAGAAACTCATCTCCTTGGGGCTACAGGCCGCCAAGTGCAAAGATTACGAGGTACTTGCACACTGCTCTGCTCGCTTCTTGTATACTCACCTTTTGTGCCGATTATCTCACTAATTTCTACTTCTCCTGCTTGCAGGCTGCTGAGATCGAAACGGCGAAGAGGGTGTCCCAGCTGGAGAAGTAGCCGGAAGACACTCGGCTGGCCTTGGGGGCCACCCAAGACCATATTGTCGAGCTCGAAACTCGGCCTGCCAAGCAACAGCCTTCGGAGGCGGGCCCCTCCAGGGTCGGCAAGCAGATTAGGATGCATGGCGATGAAATGACGCACAACCGCCGAGAAATCGCGCGAGCGACCGGGAAGGTCGTCCTGAGTCGGTTGAAAGTTGAAGGTCACTTGAAACCGGAGGCGATGGACCTGACTGTGGTGGACATCATCCCGGTGCTGCTCGCCGAGTATTCCACCTCTCCTAGGAGAGTTCCTTCACCGTATTCCAGTGATGCCGATGATGAAGACTCCGAGGACGAGGATGGCGAGGAAGACGTTGACGTTGATGGTGAGGACGAGGATGATGATGGAGGCGAGGATGATGCATAGTCACCATGGCTCTTTTTTGACAGCTCAAGGATGTGCACACCATTTTTTGAACAGGTAATTCAGAATGTATAAATGAAATGAAGACAGTTTTTTTGCTCGCCTTCTTTTACCGTTCTTGCTTGCTTGTTTGTATGTCGATTAGGCCCTTAAGTTTGAGGCGAGGTCGAGTGCTCGCTAAGATCTTAGGCTCGGGGCGAGGTTGTGTGCTCGCTAGGCTCCTAGGCATAGGCGAGATTGGGTGCTGCGGTCGACGATCATACCTTACTTGCACGTTAGCTGCTCGCTCGTTTGTGCTCGCACCCGCATGCTCGCACCTATATACTCGCACCTGCATGCTCGCCTCCTTCAAGATCCTTGGCGGAGTTGACCTGTGAAGGGCACTTGGAGAGGGTCCTGAGGGACATATGCTCACAAGGCCTTCTCTTGTACCTGATAAAGAATTGTCAGGACGTTTGTAATAATACTGGAGTTTAAGATGAGAGAAGTAGGGAATGTCCGTCGGGCGAGTCCTAGGGGACACACCGTCCCGAGGTCTTCGTCCTACCACGATGTTGATGCTAATGAAGATACCGGCAAGTAGAGAATGACAGTCGGGGAGGTATGAGGGGACACACCGTCCCGAGGTCTCCATCCTACTGTGGTGTTGATGTTGATGACACGAACTCTTTCCTGATATACTCAACAATCAGAGGGGATTAAGCACACAAACTCAAATGATTGGACGAAATAATCAGAAACGACAAGCTATGTTACGAGATTTCAACTCTTGAGGGCTTACGACGCCTTTATTCGAGGGTCCCCCGATAGGTTAAGTCGATCATCCTTTCGTTGAATTGGGAGGTCGGCGTCCAGACTTCTTCCTGATAATCTCTCCAGTCGGACGAGAAATGCAGTCGGAGGGTATCTAAGGCCAATGTGCAAGGGGGAGCTGATCTCAATCGTCAATGCAGAGGCTTGGTCTTAAAAGAACGTACTACAGAGGCATTGTCCCATCATTCATTCTTAGTTTTACGAGAATCAAGTCGGAGGCCTATTTCCCAACCTTGCGTGGAGATCGGCTACACCTACTTTTCTTACTTTCTTTTAAAAACATTTTGCCAAGATAAATAAATACAAGAACCAGGTTATCCTCTCGAAGGAATACGACACCTTTATCCAAGGGTCCCCTGATAGGTTAAGTCGATCATCCCTTCATCGAATTGGGAGGTAGGCGCCCATACTTCTTCCTGATAATCTCTCCAGTCGGACGAAAAATGCAGTCAGATGGTATCTACGACCAACATGCAAGGGGGGAGTTGATCTCGACCGTCAGTGCAGAGGCTTGATCTTAAGAGAACGCACTACCAAGGCACTGCCCCATCATCCGCTCTAGGTTTTATGAGAATCAAGTCGGAGGCCCATTTCCCAACCTAGCGCGGAGATCGGCTTCACCTTCTTTTCTTTAATGCTTTTGAAAAAATTTTGCATCGATAGAAAAAAGAACCACTCTCGATCCCATGTTTTAGGGAGGTGAGAAATATTCAGGAGAGGGGTGTACATGCTCCCGCTCAGGGGTAAAACCCTTTCAGGTCATCGCCGCTCCAGGTGTTCCCTAGTAGCTCCTCTTCATGATTCTGCAGGTGATATCCTCCTGCCGCAAGCGGCTCGTGGACGATGAAAGGTCCATCCCAATCTGGGTTGAGCTTTCCAACGACCACTGATCTTCCCTTCGCGTCAACTTTCTTCAGGATGAGTTCACCTTCTTGGAAATGCTTGAGGCGGTTGTGCTTGTCAAAGTATTTCTCCATTCGGCGCTTAATCTTCTCATGTCTAGTTGAGGTCAGGTCTCGGAGTTCTTATATATAGTCGAGAGAAAGCCTCTGAGCTTCCTCATTCTCTAGTCGCCATCCTTCATCTCTGTCTTCAGCAGCAACCACTATGGGATTCTGACTTCGAACTCTACGGGGAGAAGGCTTCGGACCCTTGAGAGAGTTTGAAGGGAGTCTCTCCCGTGGCCGAGCTAGGAGTGGTCCTCAGAGCCCAGAAGACCGAAGGGAGCTGTTCCGCCCAATTCCCTCTTAGGTTCACGACTTTTTTCTTCAAGAGGTTGTTGATCAACTTGTTGGCGGCCTCCACTTGCCCTTTGCTACTAGGGTGGTGCACTGAAGCGAACCGAAGATCAGTTCCGAGCTACCTGCAAAAATCTTCCAGCTCCAAGCTGGCAAATTGGGGACCGTTGTTGGTGACGATGGCGAGGGGATCCCGAATCTACAGACAATTTCCCCCAGACGAAGTTCTTCACGACCTGAGAGGTGGTCTTGGCCAAAGCTTTGGCCTCGATCCACTTAGAGAAGTAGTCGATCATGATGAGAATGAACTTCCTCTGGCCACTGGCTGAATGAAAGGGACCTATCAAATCCAATCCCTAGATAACGAATGGACACGGGGCGGTGATCGAGCAAAGTTGTTGGGCCAGCTGCAACTGAAGAGGGGTGAATAACTGGTACTTCTGACACTTCTTTGAGAAGACCTCTGCATGCTTATGGATGGTAGGCCAGAATTAACCATGCCTTAGGATCCTCTACTATAAAGTGCGAGTCCAAGAATGACTCCAGCACTCTCCCGAGTGGATCTCCTCCAAGACTCGAGGTACTTCGTCTTCAGAGATGCATCTGGACAGGGGGCCCGAGATGGTCTTACGATATAGCTCCCCGTCCTGTAATAAGTAATATGCCGATTTGTATCGAAACTTTCTCTGGTCCTCGTCATCTGCAGGGAGCTGACCGGTGGATAGGAATGCTGCAAACGGATCCATCCATGAGGGGTGCTGCTCGATCTTCATCATCTCCCCTTCTTCGATGAACGGTCGAAATAACTCAGTGATAGTCCCTCCAGCCCTTAGCCTGTACTTGGCCAGACGATTTGCGGTCGAGTTCTCCTCCCTCAGTACATGCTCGACGAAGAAGGATTGAAAGCCTCCAATCAATCCTTTTACTTTGACAAGATACTTCTGCATGATGGTGTCGCGCACTTCAAACACTCCTCGAATCTGCGACGCAACCTCCATTGAATCAGTGAAAGCCCTGATATCTTGAATGCCCAACTCCTTCGCGATACGCAAGCCTGCCACTATGGCCTCGTACTATGCTTGATTGTTCGTGACGGGGAAGAGGATCTCAACAACTTGCTCGATCCTGGTTCCCTGTGGGCTGACAAGCACGATGCCTACTCCCACAGAGCTCCTGGCCGAAGCTCCGTCAACGAACAGTTGCCAAGGAACTGGATTAGAATCTTCCTCTCCCAGCTCTGCTTCCACCGAGAAGTCGGCTGAAAAGTCAGCTACCGCCTGTGCTTTGATCGTCACCCGGGGTGAGAAGAAAATGTCGAACTCGCTGAGTTCTACTGACCATTTCGCCAGTCTCCCGGAATGCTCCACCCTTTCTTAGATACTCCAAATAGGGTGATCTGTGATGAGTCCCAATTATATACACTTTATGGACTCATCTGGGCCGATTTTCTAGTCAAAGCACTACACTTTAGACATGTTTTTGTTCATATTTGATAGTCGTCTATTATTCCACGCTAAGTGCACTTCTTGGCCCATTTTTTTGTGTATTTTCATGTTTATCATTCTTATTGTCTTTCATGCTGTGTTAAGTGCCACTTTCAGTGGTTTTGATTAGTGTTTATGCTGGAACAGGGGTTGTGCAGGTGTTGCCGCTACAAATCTGTGCAGGAACACTGCGCATGATCACTGGTTCTATTGCGCACGACCACTGGTCGTGCGCCACTGATCGTGTGCACTTAACCTCTAAAATATGAGTTCTATCTACGTGCGCACGACCACTGACGATAGTGCACACGATTACTGATTGTGCGCCACAGATCGTGCATTTTATTATTTTCTGTAAAGTTTTGTCTTGCAGGTTTTCGGGCACAGTGCGCACGACCACCAACTTCCAGTGCGCACGACCACTGGTCGTGCACCACTGATCGTGCGCCCTGTTTTCTATAAATACACAGTCCGCAAAATTAGGTCGGACGACACTTCCGAACTCCGTCCGCTCCGCCGTTTTCCTCCATTCTCGCAGATTTCCGCCCCTTTTGGCCTCCTCCATCATCCTCAAGCTCCAAGGAGAGGGATCTAGCCCTACATCCACCATTATCCAAGGAGAAGGAAGCTTGGTCGTGCGGCCGGATCGTTACACGAAGAAGATGGGCCATTAGAAGGTAGTGACAGCCTTCTCTACCCCGGACATAGTTGAGGACCGAGCTTGGACGCGGATTGACAACCCAGCGATTCCAACCGTGAATCTTCAACAAGGCTTCGGATTGGGTCGATTCCTTGCTTTCTCCCCTTTTATTTTGATGATTGTATAAGCTAGATTTCTTTTATTTTGATGATGTGCACTATAAACCATGGTTTGTAATGTCTATTTCATTTTTATGAAATTAACTTGTTTATATGTGTGAATGAGGTGCGCCACCAAATCCACTCCACCCTCCAGTTTGATTCCGCACTTACCACTCCATCCGCTTGCCTAATCGTCCATCCGCCCTTGCGAAGTAGTGCGTGCAAGGCCGACGTAGTTTTCCATCCCGCCTGGCGAAGCATTGCATAGCGACATTGCATAGGAGTAGTTGATTTAGCTCTTTTATTTTATTTTCCATAAACCAAAACCCCCCTTTTCCGCAATCCATCCGCTCGAAAGGACTTCAATCTCAAGTCCTTCCTTAAAAGTAAACTCCACCTTACTGTGTTCCTTTGAGATTCGATACTTGGGGATTCACTCCCACATTTTATATTACTTGAACGATCGGTACACTGTCGTTTTGTGCCGCAGTCTCGCTACCGCCTATAGCGGTGTGCTAGATTTGCGCATCAATCCGTTATGACCCAGATGAAGTGAGCTTGAAAATAAGGTCGGAGCTTCTGCGCCGGCACCACCAAGGTGAATGCAAGCTTCTCCAGGATTGGATACCACAACTCTGACTTCTTCAGCACCCTGCTAACATAATAGATGGGGAGCTACTTCTTCCCTTCTTCTCGGACTAGTACTGAACTCACTACTTCCACCCCTACTCCCAGGTAGATGAGCAGGCCTTCGCTTTCCTTCAAGCTTTGAAGGAAAAGTGTCTGGGTCAACTGCTCCTTCAGCATTTCGAACGCCTTCTCGCATTCCTCGGACCATTCAAAGCCTTCATTTTTTCGGAGCATTTTGAAGAATGGAGAGTACTTTTCCCCGGCCTTTGACAGGAAGCGACTAAGAACAGCCATCCTCCCTGTCAACCTTTGCACCTCCTTCACGGTCTTCGGCGAGGTCATTTCCAGGATTGCCTTAACCTTGTCAGGGTTGGGCTCTACTCCTTTTGGGGTGAGTAGATGCCCGAAGAACTTCCCCCTTCCTGCTCCGAACACGCACTTCGCCGGGTTGAGCCTCATCTTGAATCTTCTGAGCATTGCGAAGGTCTCCACCAGACCGGCCACATGCTCTCGGACGCTCTTGTTTTTTATCAAGAGGTCGTCCACGTACACTTCTAGATTCCTCCCCTTCTGCTTCTTGAAGACATGGTCCATCATCCGCTGGTAGGTAGCACCTGCATTCTTTAACCCGAAGGGAATCATTTTGTGGTTGTACCAGCCATCACCAGTGATGAAGGAGACATCGCGGCAGTCGGGGGGATGCATCCGGATCTGGTGGTATCCTAAAAACGCAACAAGGAAGCTCATTACAGAAAAACCGACGGCTGAATCAACCAACGCGTCGATTCGAGGCAAGGGATAACAATCCTTTGGGCAGCTTTTATTCAATAATAAGAAATCTACACACATCCTCCAGCTGCCCCCCGCCTTTTTCACCATTACAACATCCGAGACCCAGCCTTGGTACTGGATCTCAGACACAAAGCCTGCTTCTAGCAGCTTCTTCACCTCTTCCCTGATCGGTATGGCCAACATCGTGGCACTCGATCTCTTCTTCTGGCGGACGGGCTTGACAGCGGGGTCCAGATTGAGGCGATGACAGGCAACCTCCACGTCGATCCCAGGCATCTCGGCAGCACTCCAGGCGAAGATGTCGTCATTCTCTTGTAGATATGGGGCCACGTCGATCTTTTCTTCGGTCTTCAGGGACCCTCCGATCTTCAGCAATCCAGGTACTCCTACTTCCGAGAGTACCTCGATCTCTTCTACCTCCTTGGCTGGTTACAGCCTAGCTGCTCCCTTCATCGCTTTCTTCAGCTCCACTGCGTCAGCCATCCAGCTAATGGTACTGACCGCACTGAGGTAGCACTCGCGGGCTGCTCTTGGATTGCTCCTAATCCTCACCTAGACATCTCCCTAGCAGTACTTGAGGCAATGATTGTAGGAGGACGGGACGACCTTGAAGACGTTGATGAGCGGCCTCCCGAAGATTGCTTTGTAACATCTCGGGGCATCGACGATGATGAACGACACTTGAACAAGGTGCCATCGAGGGTTACTAGGAGATCCACTCCTCCTTCCACCTCTTTCCTCTCTCATGAGAAGCCAAAGAGGGGACCATCCGGCGCCATCACCCTTCCTGCCTCCACTCCCAACCCGTCAAATGTTTTTTTAAGATAACGTTCACAAAGCTCCCGTTATCAACCATAATCCCGTCGACGGTGAAGTATTCTACTGCTGCCTGGATCACATGGGCATCATGAAAGGGATTCTCATTCCCCAACATGTCCTCTTCAGAGAAAGTGATCTCCTCCAACGGGGGTGGTGCTTATGAGGTCGAAGTGACGCTCCTTCGGTAGATCTGATGGAGAGTACCCATGCGGGAAGCTCCCAGCCCTGCTCCCCCATGGATCACTCTTACAATTGCTCCTCCTCCGATCCTCTGAACGATTTCTCCTCGACCTCCTTGGTCGACTCTATCTTCATTCCTCCTTCGAGTGGCGGCTTGGGCTACCAGCGGCTCAACAGAGGCTTTTGGCCTCCGCGACTCTCCTCCTACTTCTCCGGTAGCTACCCTTCGCCGGGCTTCCCAAAAATTTGGGCAATCCATCGTCCCATGGTCTGCTACCAGATGCAGCTCGTAGTAGAGGGGGATCTCCTCCGCCTGTTGCCTCCTCCTCTGAACTCTCCGGGTTGGCATGTTGCCATGAGGGCAACAACGATTGCTTCCTCCCTTCCTCTCTCTTGATGCCTCTCTGGCCGGTTGAAATTCCTCCTCTCAGAGGAATGCCCCCTACCCTGACCTTGGTGCTGCGACCGACCTCCTTTCCTCCATGGAGGCCTAACAACGGGGATTTGGAAGCGCGTTTCCTCCTCCCTATGCTTCGGAGCCACGATGGGCCTCCTCTCCTCTCGCCTATTTGGCTCTGCCCTCCTGGGCTCCTCTCTTCTCCTCTCCTCCTACTTCTTCCTTTCCTGCCTTTGGGGCTCCTCCCGTCTCCTCGGCACGGGGACCTTCTCCTCTTCATCCTCTTCCTCCTCCCTGGTCATCCTGGTGAGCCTGGTCAGGGAGCCATGGTTAGAGGTCTCCCCTGCACAAACTTATTAGCTCTCTTAATGAGCTCTTCGTAGCAAGGGGGATCCCTGCTGATCTCCATCTTGAAGAGGCCTTCCCTCAGCTCAAACGTTAGGGCAAGCTATAGGGTGAAGCCATCCACCTCCTGAATGTCCAGAATTTCCTCCTGGAACTGGTCGATGTAGTGCCCCAACGTCTCCTTTACTCCCTGCACCAGATAGAAGAGGGTCGTTGCCTCCTTCTTCCTATTCTTGGATGTGGCGAATCACATTGTCACTCTTCGACGCAGATCTTTGAAGCAGTAGGTGGAACCTGCTGCCAGCTGGTGGAACCAGTCTCTGGCCTTTCCTCGGAAGGTGATGGCAAAAAGCCTACACTTGAAGGCATCCGACATGGTCCGGATGGAGACTACTTCCTCAAACCATTGGAGATGTTAGATAGGGTCTTCCCTCCCGGCATTGTAAGCCATCACTAACTCACTAAATCCCTCAGGCACGGGAGCAGCAAGAATCTCCTCATAGAATGGGCTCCTCCCACCTGCCTGGTGACGATCCTCCACCTAGCGAGCAACACCCTCATACTCACCATAGTGCTGAGCATCCCGGACTCTCGCCTGCTCGCCCACCTCGCGGAATCGAATTCCTTGTGAAGTCTGCTGATAGAACCACAATGTCCTTGGTCGCTCTGCATCCTCCTCCAAATGCTCCTTTCCCGCTCGCCGAGCGGGACCACCATCCTCGGACGGAAGCACGTGATAAGAAAAGGTCATTGTGCCTTCTGTGCGAGGAAGAAGAACTGCTCGCATGGTGTCCTCCAAGCACCGCGCGAAGACCTCAAAGTCTTCTCGCATCACAAACTCGCCTCCTCCCGTCGAGTTCATTGCAACTCCCTCATGGTCGCCGACTTCGACCATCTAGCCTCCTTACCAGACTTTTTCCATCTGGCTACGATCCACGCTCACCGCACCAAAGTGTTGAAGTCAGGAAAATCCCGACCCCAAAATTCAGATTAATGCAGCCAGAGGCTACTCGCCCAGCAGTCCAATTAGAAGACTTGACTGGCGACGACGAAGGAAGTAGAAAGGGAACAACAGGACCCCAGGTGCTGCGGCAGGGAGGTCCCACCACATACCCAGAAGCTCAGAAGAGACTTCCCCTCCACAACCAAAGATTATCGAGCAGGGTACGAGGAAGGAACCGACTTGGCTAGTATCAAGAGTAGCGACTAAGGATGACGGGTCTGAGAATTTGAAAATGGGGTTCCAAAAGCTCAAGTTCAGGTCTCAATCCAAGTACCCATGGGGTCCTATTTATAGGCAAACCAAGGGGAGGGGGCTCATATTTATACCCCACCCAGCTCGGCGACCAGGCGACATTGAGGCGACCTCGCCTGGAAATAGGCGAGTATCTCCTATGGTCGCCCGCTCTTGGTGAGTATTAGGGCTACTCACGTGAGTTTGCCCATACTCGCCCAGGCCTTCTTCTGATCCTACTGGCTGGCTATCTTGAGTCTTTGATTCTGGCTTCTACTTTGACCTTTGACTTTGACTTCTGCCTACATGGCTTTGAATGGGCCCACCTCAGAGAATAAGGTTTGTACAATGGCGAAGTACTTGCGCACTCGTGAAGGCAAAATGTCAAAGACCTGGTGGCTCTCTGAAGTCGTTACCGATTCTGGAATGAAAGTTTGATAACATATCTATGGATTTCGTGCATGGTTTGCCGAGATCGCAAAATGGGAACGATGCCATTTGGGTGATCGTAGTCCGATTGACGAAAGTATCTCACTTCATTCCGAACCGGAGGGACGATTCAGTAGAAAAGTTGGCAAAGTTATATGTGGATAATTTAGTACGATTGCACGGTGTGCCCTGTAGCATCGTAAGTGACTGAGATGAGCGCTTTACGTCAAATGATTAGAGGCAAATACACCAACTATTGAGTACCAAGCTGAAGTTTAGCACTGCCTTTCAACCTCAAACAGATGGGCAGAATGAACGGACCAATAGGACAATGGAGGATATGCTCCGAATGTGCGCCTTGGATTTTTACAAGAGGTGAGAGAACCTTCTCTTTATGATCGAGTTCGCCTACAATAATATCTACCAAGCGAGTATACAAATGGCGCCCTTCGAGGCCCTTAATGGTAGAAAATGTCGTACTCTCTTGGCTTGGGCAGAAACAGGCGACACGAAGTTATTCAAGCGAAAAGACGTCGATGATGTAAATTCGGCGATTCGAACAATACGGGAGCAATTGTTGATTATTGCTTAGGGTAGGCAGGCAAAATATAATAACACCAAGCATCAAAATATCAAGTTCACTGTTGGCGACTGGGTTTACTTGAAGATCAAACCACTCAAAGGTGTATCAAGGATTCGACGCTTGCAAAAGCTAAGTCCGAGATACCTTGGAACGTTTGAAGTATTGGAGCGTGTTGGTGAAGCTGTCTATCGGCTTGCTCTTTTGACAGAATTAAGCGCTTTGCGCAATGTGTTTCACGTATCCGCGTTGAGGAAGGAGTTGCAAGAGCCTACTCATGTTGTTGTTGTTGTTGTTGTTGTTCACGTGACGATTGATGGTGGGCTAAAGACAAAGATCAAACCTATTTGCATTGAAGACACGGAAGTCAAATAGTTGGGAAACAAACTGATCAGGGTGGTCAAAGTCCACTAGGACAATTATGGACATGAGGAGATTTCATGAGAGCGAGAGCAGACCATGCTTGAGGAGTTCCCGGAGTTATTTCGTTAAGGTACAATTTATGTATCTTGTACTTTTGCATGCTTTCTTAATTCTGGAAGTTCAGGACAGACTTTCTTTAAGGGAGGAGGATTGTAACACCCCAAGTTTTCCTAGCCGAAGAAAGCAAGGTTTTTGGTAGTAGGAAATAACGCCAGGCATTATCGATATCGTCTTGAATATATCGTATAGATCAATTTGACAATGTATCAAGTCGACATATGCTAACGCTGGGCGTTAGTGCTAACACTGGCGTTAGGTATTGACTTGAAGATGTAGTCTTGAAGATATCATCTAAATCAATTCGACAAGGTATCAAGTCGACATACTAACGCTGGTGTTAGGTATCGACTTAATGACTGAGCGTTGTATTTGTGAAGTTCTTTTTGTCATCGAGAGGTCTCGATGATATGACTTTTTGCCAACGCCTGGTGCTAGGGTTAACGCCAGCGTTGAGTCCTCTAGACGAGTTGTTAAGCGGTGATGGATAAGATCAAGTCCACCGCTCTTCGGGGTTAACACGAGCGTTAAGACAAACGTCAACGTTAGATCTTTAATCAGATTCATCAAATTTGAATCGTGGTTGTCCATTCCTTATTGGGTTTTGGATCTGATGGGTGAGATTTATCCTGACTCAGCTAAGGAAGCAGCAGGAGTGATCTTCCTCTCACTTTTGTTCACTTATTCTATCTCCAAAGGAAAGGAAGAAGAGAGGCAATGGAGGAGGAAGAATGAGTAGCCATTAGAAGAGCTTCCAAGCTCCGTTTAGTGCACTGAGTTCAAATCCGTGGCGGGGAGCTTGCTGAAAACCTCTCCATCCAGATTGTTGTGGATTCATGGCGCCAAAGCTATCGTCAAGGGTAATGATCCTTCTTCTTGATACTAGGACATGCTAGTACTATGTTTTGCTGTTAGCATAGTGCATGAAAGTGCCTCCTACTAATTAGTGAAAGACTATACTTTTACCGGGTAGATGTTGTCCATCCCCGGTATGAACTGCATATAAAATTTGATTTGTGTACGGATATAGGCATGTTGTGTGAAGCCCATCTAGGACAGGTTGGTCCTGATTGATGATGGTTAAATTGCATGTCGAAGAAGACTTCGTGCTTATTGTGCTATTTTGTATAGCTTGAATGATATATACTGGGTTATATACTGTACTGGAGAGCAACAATATGAAACCCCTTCATTTCGGGAAGAAATGGTGTTCTGTTTACTATAATGCCTGGCGTTAACGCTAACGTCACCATTATAGCCAGTGATACCAGGTATCGCTTGGTGTGATTGGAAATTTCCCCTGAGGCTGTGTTGATAACATAGCGGTGGTGGTCTCATTTACGGGCCGAGGTGAAGTTGTACCCGCATCGTGTTGGTTGTTCGCGATGATTGAGCCGGGCAAGGAAGATCCGAACATGTTCCATGCTGGTCAGTGAAGAGATCGCCCCTCGGTGCACCATCTAATCTTGGAAGGAAGTCTGAGAAGCGTAATGGCTGACCGACATTAGCTCAATTACAATCTATGTTTGCATAACTGAGGATGGGGTGGGACTCTGGGAGTACAACGAAAGCATACTGTGAGAGCACACAATGTGTGGCAATGGGTGCCAACGTTTGTGGTGTTTATGCATATATCGATTGTGTTAGTTGCACTTTCTTGTTGAGATATATGATGTTATACTCCTGACTTGCAGGGAAGGTGTACCACCGCCCCGGGTATGGGGTGGGTCGTTATACCATTTTGGTTAGCTAAAGCTGACCGGTGTTTTGTTTTCCCATATCTTTGTGGACTATACTTATTTAGGTGTTGGCAAGCTGAGCGGGAAGTAGCTAGATGAAGCCTATTGTTGAGCTGGCCCTTGAAGGACAAACTCTTGAGTGTTTACATTTCATGTATTTTCGCCCTGCGTGTCGATGACTATGAACTATGTAATAAGATAAACACTTTTTATGAATATCCTGTATGGCCTTAAAGTCAAATTGTTTTTGTATATATATCAGTCATTCCTAGTTGGTATTGTGGACATAGTCTGGAGATTAATATTATACTTCAGTTAGCTATAACTCAGAGAGGTCGTAAGTTGATTTTACTACTTCGTAACTCTTTAGCTTGCACATTTAATATGGCGCGGGGTCCCAGCCGAACCTACTGTTATATTTCTTGACGCGGGCTAGGTTGTTACACAGCGGCTTTCATGCATGTTTACCTGCGGCTTGTTAGTGTAGTGTATTCTGATGCGCGAATCTAGCACACCGCTATAGGCGGTAGCGAGACTGCGGCACGAAACGACAGTGTACCGATCGTTCAAGTAATATAAAACAAGGAGCAAATCCCCGAGTATCGATCTCAAAGGAACACAGTAAGGTGGAGTTAACAATCGAGGAAGGACTTGAGATCGAAGTCCTCTAGGTCGGATGGGTGTGAAAGGGGGTGATTTGGTTTGTGGAAATAAAATAAAATACTACAACTACTCCTATGCAATGCCGCTATGCAATGCTTCGCTTGGCGGGATGGAGACTAGGCAGGCCTTGAGCGCGCTGCTTCGTAAGGGCGGATGGATGAGTAGGAAAGCGGAATCGAACTGTGCAGGCCTTGAGCGCGCTGCTTCATTAGGCGAATGGATTACACTGGCCGCTATGTCACGCTTCGCTGGGCGGATGGACGAGTAGGCATACGGAATGAGGGTCGCAAGCACCTCATCACAAAGCTCACACCTAGCAATTGCTAGTGCAACCAACCCAAATCGCTCACACCATAATCACCACAAGAGCTCACCTCAAGCACTCATACGCAAATAATATCATTGCATAACAATGAAATAAAAATCAAATCAAGTGCAGAGTACAAACATCATCATAAAATAGAAGATTACACTGCAAGCAACAATAACATAAGAAGAGAAAAATGCAAGCGATACTGTTGGAACACGGTCTTCCGCATCTCCTAGGTTTGAGAATAACAAATCCTATGTGTGTATTTAATCTTGTGTGATCTAAGTGTGCAGGATAACAGGTCAAAATGACTCAAGGTTCACATATGGTGGTTGCCCCCGAAATTGAGCCATCAACTCCAAACTGATCACTAGCGCAGGCGATAGTGGATAGCGCAGGCGCTAGCTCGATGCACAGAAGGCATGCTGGAATTGTTGCCTCGGATTGAAGATTCTGCCGCGCAAAAAGTCTCCTAATATGAGATAGCGCCGACGGTAGTGGCTAGCGCAGGCGATAGCGCTAGTCTAAAAAAAGGACCCAAGTCCTCTCATTTCAGACACACATCAGAGAGATATATTGAGTGCCAGAATTCCAGAGGGTATCTTGGCCGAAAGTTGATGTGCTAGCGAAGCTCTGCAAAACTTCTGAAGGAGAATCTCGTCACACCGGATCAGATCGAAGTCCGCTTCTACAACGCTTATTCAACGGCCGATCTTCGTCTCCAACTTCAGAAGTCCATCTTGAGGGAGTTCTTATTTCTTTATTATTATTTCATATTCCACTTTGTAAACGATTAGTGAAATCGCCTCGTGTTGGCGACTAGGTCTGTGTAGGACTTAGGGGGAAAATTGCCTCGTGTTGGCGACTAGATCTAGGCTAGGTCTAGGGGGGCTCGAGGCCACATCCGGGGAGGGATTGGCTAGAGCGGCTTGAGGCCGAATCCGGGGAGGATAAGGCTAGGGCCACCGGTTCGTGGGGAAGCGAGTCGGGATAGAAAACCAAAAGGTTTCTTTTCTATTTAGCTTTGATTTCTAGCTTTCATAAGAGATCAAGTTTTTGTAATCATGTCTCTCAAGTTAATAAAATCATGTCTCTATTCTTACTTTACTTGATTAGTCTTGATCTTCTTTATTATCATATTCAAAGCTTTTTCTAAAATAATCAAAATAGTTTTAAAATCTTTAAAACCCTTAATCACCCCCCCCCCCCCCCTCTAAGGGCGCCTACCGATCCAACAAGTGGTATCAGAGGGGTTTTATTCCAATCGGCTTAACAACCGGGAATAATGGCGTCTCATGATTTCTCTTCTACTAGTGGGGTAAATTTATATGAAGAAGAAAAATCTCCTAAACCACCTTTATTCGAAGGGAAAAATTATAAAGGGTGGAAATTATTAATGGAAAAATTTATTAAAAGCTTAGATATAAATGCATGGGATATAGCAATAGTTAGACCAGCGGACGAATCAAATAAACAAGAGCGTCACCTAAATGCAAAAGGTATGCATTATATTTTTTGTGCTTTATCTCAAGATATTTTCAAATTAATATATTGTTTTTCTAGTGCTTACAAAGTATGGAATTTTCTTGAAGAAATGTATGATTCTCCTCCTGCAGGTATGGAACAATCACAAGAACCGGAGAATATGCAAGCGTGCACTAGTCTTCAAGAAAGCTTCTCTCATGACGAATCAATGGAGCACACATCGAATGAAAAAGAAGAAGAAGTACTGTCTTCGGAAGAGGAGTTGCAAAAGATGTAATATGTTCAAATCGTGCCTCTCCCGATAGCAATGTAAAGAAATCTAATCCCATCTTTTGTACTTCTATCTCTTCATTACAATTGCTACAAAATACTAAGCACAAAATAAAGAAATTAAAAAGGGCTAATAAACTCTTGCGCTTAGAAAATAAAAATTTAAAAGCAAAATTTAATTCTAATGAAAACATAACACCTTGCAAAGATCTTAATAATTTAAATGAAAAATACAAGGAACTTGAAAAGGATCTTATTTTTATAAAAGAACAAAATGAAAAATTATGTTTAGAAAATTCTTCTTTGAAAAATGATTGTGTAAGTGTAAAGACTATAAAATTGAAATTAAAGAGATGGACGAAACATTTGATGAATATAGGGATGAATACGAAAAACATATTGAATCAATTGCTACCACTCTTAAAAATAGCACAATCACTTATAATAAAGCTAGACATAATTTAAAAACTAAGAATGATGAATTAGAAACTAAAATTATCTTGCTTAAGAAAATCTTAAAGAAAAATTCTCAAACAAATTCCAAAAGCAAGTTAAATATGAATTTTCATAATATGTCTAAACCCAACAAAGGAAATAAAAATTATCAAATGCTTAAAAATGAAATTCCAAATCATCATCATTCACAAAATAACCACTCTCCCAACATAAACTTAAAAATAAACAAATTTCCTATAAAAAATGTTTTGCAAAATTATCATGGAAATTTGACAAATAAGAATAATATTAAACCAATATTTGAATGGAGACCAAAAATAAAAAATGAAACCTTAAATACAAGGATCCATTCATCTCTATTTAAACCAAACAATAAACAATAAAAGATGGTAAATGAACTTTCAAAACATTATCATCATCTTCATTTACAATATCAACCAATTCCCAACTTAAGTTTAAATGCAAATAAATTTCAAATAAATAATATTTTGCAAAATCACAATGGAAATTTAATGAACAAAAACAATAGTAAACCAAGGTATGAATGGGGATCCATACTTAAGAATGACGCATTAATGTCAAACGAAAGGGTTCATTCATCTTTGTCTCCTCAAAAGAAAACACGATGTATTTGGGTACCCAAAGGAACCGTCACTCCCGGTCCTCTTTGGATACCTAAATCTCTTATTCATTAGTATCCCATCATGTGCATGAAGTAGAAATCAATTAAAATGAAATACACAAATTTCTACTTCATGATGTGCTTTAATGCCTGTTCTATCTTTCTTTTTGTGTTCTTTTTTAAACTATCATGCCATGGTCATCCTATATAGTATTGGAAATATGATTTTATCTCATAAAGCTTAATGAGTTTATAAATCATTTTTGATCAAAATTCAAAATCATATTTTTATTTTGATGACCTATCTTTTCTAAATATCTTATATTATCCATATGAATCAAACTCTAAATTTGCTATAAGATATTTCAAATTAAATCCGGTTATTAGGCTATTAAGATTCTTAGCCTTCACCAACAAGTGGTTTAGTGAAATAACTTGATCTAAAAGAAAATTCAAGATTTAAATAAAAGCTCAACTTTCAATATGGGAGTCATTGTTCACAAAAAAAAAAAATATATTGTGTTCTCTCCTTGATGTCAAACATGATCTAAACCATCACTATTGTTCACCTATCAAAAATCACATATATATTCAAAATTCTTAATAAAAGGAAAATCACTAAAATGTGTTGAAAGAAGTTATCTTCATAATGAATATTGAATTCACAAACACCACCATGATCTAATGATATCTTTTGCTAAACATCTCTAAAATCATAATCCATATCAAGAATCATCTATAAACAACTATCACAAATTATATGATAACAATTGACATTATAATTGTTTACCATGGTTGGTGTTATGGTGTATTATGTGTGTATTGTGATATATATTTCTAGGTTAGACCTTTGAATCATTTTGATATCAAATCAAATAGAATTGTCACTCCATTCTAGGTCTCTAAGTTGAAACACAATCAAACTTTGGCATAACATTAATCTCAAATTTATCATACTAACATTGTCACCTAAAATTTATATCTATGTTAGGGCATATCCATGTTACTATTTGCGTGAACATTACTCCTTGATCACCGAAACCATGCCTACTTGATTTGTTCAAACATGATATCTTGGGTTTTCATTTCCTATTCTTTAAGTTATAAGCACAAGTCTAGAAAAGTCAAAATGAAAACATAAGTAAATATATCTTGTGGAATGATTAGTTTGTCAAGTCATCGCTAACGTTTCATGCAATTTGGACCATCCAAAACATTTCCAAAAATTATGCAAATCCTGCATGAAACTACTAATGGGACACCTAATCAAGTTCAAGCATCAAAATTTTCAAAACCCTAAAAAATCACTTACTGTTTCCCGCGCTAGCGCTAGCGCCGGCGCCAGCGTCGAGTTTCATTTTTCTGTAATTTCTAAATTTCTAAAAATCCCTAAAAATATATAAATCTATATTTTCTACTTAGTTTTGCACTTCTGTGTTTCTTTATTTTTTGAAAAATCAAATACAAAACTACACAAACCAAATTACAAAAAAAAATATGTTTTGTTTTTTCGCTTGTGTTGTTTCCTTTGTTTAAAGTTCATCTTTATGCAAAAATCAAATATAAAAATTAATAAAGCAAAAATTACAAAAATATGTTTTTATTTGTAAAAATCAACTACAAAAATATAAAACAACACAAAAACAAGTATCAAAATTATTCTTCTGAACTTAACTTTTCTATATATCTTGCGAAAGGGTGATTTTGGCTATCATCCCATCATATCACCTAGTACCGGGCGAACCTCTCACAAGGTAGCCCTCGGGAAGTCCAAGATCAATTTTTATGAGTTCAAGCTTTAAATAAAAATTATTCCTCAAAAATATCAAAAAATATTGTATGGACTTCATTGAAAATCAAGCATGATTTAATCTATTATTTAGAACTTCTATAATGTTACAATTTATCTTTTCAAACTACTTTGAACATTGTTTTCATTATGCTTTGATACATCTATTAATATGTGCATCAATTAAATTGAAAAAGTTGTGTAGAACTATGCGTAGCATGCCTCTAAGTATGAGTAACTGTTTTATGTTTGATAATGATCTTTATTCACTCACTTATTTTGGCATTGTCTACTTATGTGTTTAATTTAAGAATGCTTGTGTATGTTTATGTATTAGTACAATGAATTAAAATTGCACAAGTATCTTACCTACACTCCTTTATTTGCACTTTTACAAATTAAGAAAAGTGGTTATCTTTCTTATAAATTATATTGGTTTGCAAAACAAGTGTATTCAGAGAACTTTGCACAAAACAAAAAATCATGAAATAATTTAACAAAGTTATCTCCACCAAACACTACTTGAACCTCCTGATAAGTCTTAATAAGCATTGTGAGGTTGAGCACCTTGGAAAGAATAGTAAAGTATCTTGTGCAAACCATTACTTTCTTTCAAAATAAAAACCACTTATTCTTAAGTACACCGGATCACAATAAAAAAAACAAGAATAAATTATGAGATCCCCCAAGCACTACTTTGCACCCTGATAAGTCTTAATGAGCATTGTGTGTGCAAAGCACCTTGGTAGTTGTACATTTTTCTTGTGTGCATTAAAAGTGTGTGGAAGTAAAATTATTTGTGTTTTATTGTGCTCTTACTTTACATATTACTTGTATTTTTGATTAAAACTCTTGTATACTCTACTCAAAAATACACCTATGTGCACATCATTATCTTCCATAACACTTCTTCTCATGAGTATTGGATCCTAATGCTAATTCTATATCACTCCTTGCTTATGAAATGCACTAGATAACCTAGCATGATTTCTACAATGTTTGGTATGACTTGAAATTGTGAATTGAAATAACATTGTAGGAATCTCTTTGTGATAGTATTATTTCATGCTTGGTTATTTTTGTCAACCATAAAAGATTTTCATTGAAACATGATTTATATAAACATCTTCTTTTTTAACTCATATATCTTTTTATGGATTATCCTTGATTAAAATAAGATGTTTCATGTATTTCTACAAGTCTTCCGCATCATATCACTTTTACCTTGCACTTTAATGCTTATATCAAGTCTAAAATCTCAATTTTTCTTAAAAACAGTTAGTAGACTTGCTTGGTAAAATTTATATTAGCTATTCTAACACGCATATCATTTTTATGCCAAAAACTCTGATTTATCTCTATATAAACTTTTATGCTAAACACTCCTCCAACAAGTGAAATATTGCTTATAAAACATCCTCTTATTATTGAATTTCAAATCAAACTTTACTTCTGTGTTTCTAATTGCTAAAATGATGTTGTTTCTCTCTTCCAAAAATGATTTAACTCTTATCTTTAAAAAGCTTGAAACTCAAAAACACATCTACTTTTTGAACTCTTATTATGATGTGTCTTTTTCGAAATCTTCCACAATGCTCAATCTCTGATTCATTTATAATTTTCAAAATAGCTATGGGACTGTTCTCATAAAGACAAATATAAACTCATATGCTATAAAAATCCATATGATTTAAATGCTTATTGTGTCCAATAATTGCTATCCTTGACTTCATTTCTCACCATAGCGGGGGCGTAGGGTTGTAGACATTAGATAACCTTATCTCTAGTCATATCTTGTCCTTAACCGGGGAGGGTTCCAGTGGGGCCTTTGCGAGGCACTGGGGGGAAAGAGTGATAGGTTAAGTTTTTATCTAGTGTTTGCATATGGGACTAACACCCCAACCTACGGCGTGTTTGCAGCTCCTCATGCCCATCCGTCACTTAGTACGGGGCTAGGGTGTAGACATATTGTCTGGGTAGATTGGTTATTTGGAAATCCTTATTTTTAGGCTTAAAACTCTTATTTTAAGGGGAAATCATTATTTTTTGCTAAACTCTGAATTATAAAAGGGGGATAACTACAAACAAAAGGGATAAAATAAGTCATAACTCTGATCCTTTTCAATAAAAAACAATTCTAAAACTCCTTATCATTTACTTTAAAAGCTCGATCATGCCTTATCTTCTATTTACAAATTCTTTGGTGCTTTGTTTTCCAACCCGCTTTTGCTAATAACAAAGGGGGAGAACTAACATGATAAAATGCAAAAGGTGGAGAACTAACATGATAACATATCTAACATGCTTAATTCAGTTAAGAACATATTAGGAGAGCATTTCACTTAGGGGGAGCATGTATTTAGAGGGAGCAATACTAAAATGCTATAATCATTATTTATCCTAAGTCATCCTTTTCACACACACACAAATATGTTTCTTCATGCTTATTTAGATTAATGCTCTGATTTATCATTAATGGATTTGTTATTATCAAAAGAGTGAGTTTCTTGGAACACGGTCTTCTGCATCTCCTAGGTTTGAGAATAACAAATCCTATGTGTGTATTTAATCTTGTGTGATCTAAGTGTGCAGGATAACATGTCAAAATGACTCAAGGTTCACAAATGGTGGTTGCCCCCGAAATTGAGCCATAAACTCCAAACTGATCACTAGCGCAGGCGATAGTGGATAGCGCAGGCGCTAGCTCGATGCACAGAAGGCATGCTGGAATTGTTGCCTCGGATTGAAGATTCTGCCGCGCAAAAAGTCTCCTAATATGAGATAGCGCCGGCGGTAGTGGCTAGCGCAGGCGCTAGCGCTAGTCTATAAAAAGGACCCAAGTCCTCTCATTTCAGACACACATCAGAGAGATATATTGAGTGCCAGAATTCCAGAGGGTATCTTGGCCGAAAGTTGATGTGCTAGCGAAGCTCTGCAAAACTTCTGAAGGAGAATCTCGTCACGCCGGCTCAGATCGAAGTCCGCTTCTACAACGCTTATTCAACGGCGGATCTTCGTCTCCAACTTCAGAAGTCCATCTTGAGGGAGTTCTTATTTCTTTATTATTATTTCATATTCCACTTTGTAAACGATTAGTGAAATCGCCTCGTGTTGGCGACTAGGTCTGTGTAGGACTTAGGGGGAAAATCGCCTCGTCTTGGCGACTAGATCTAGGCTAGGTCTAGGGGGGCTCGAGGCCACATCCGGGGAGGGATTGGCTAGAGCGGCTTGAGGCCGAATCCGGGGAGGATAAGGCTAGGGCCACCGGTTCGTGGGGAAGCGAGTCGGGATAGAAAACCAAAAGGTTTCTTTTCTATTTAGCTTTGATTTCTAGCTTTCATAAGAGATCAAGTTTTTGTAATCATGTCTCTCAAGTTAATAAAATCATGTCTCTATTCTTACTTTACTTGATTAGTCTTGATCTTCTTTATTATCATATTCAAAGCTTTTTCTAAAATAATCAAAATAGTTTTAAAATCTTTAAAACCCTTATTCACCCCCCTCTAAGGGCGCCTACCGATCCAACAAATACGACCGAATCCGGAGGCTTGCTGTAGATTCTGGGTAGGAATCGTCGGGTTGTGATATGTAAAATTTATGATATAAATAATTTTCTCCAAATTCTACGAACTATAGGTAAGAGCACCTATCGTTCATAGCATAGGATATTTAAAAATAAATATCAAGTGTCGTATTCCATGGGTTTGTTGATTACTTCTACTCACGCAAATTAATATTATTTTATCGGAAATAAAATAGAATTTCGAAAATAATTAAAAGAAGAGAAACATTTGATCGAGAATCCTTCTTAAGAAAAATATTCCGTAAATCTAGAATTCAAAAGAAATCGATTTAGACAAACTTGACCGTGGAGGTTCCCAAAATATGATAGAGCCTCTCTCGAGAGAACTACCACCTAACCTTAGGTTGATCGATTAAGACCCCTCGGCCAGTCGAAACCCCTAAGCTTGCTTTATGCGGGGAGCCCCACTATTGGATTTGACTCCAATCCAGAAGACTCGCGTCACCCTCTCTCGAGGAATGCATACAACTCTTCTTACCGATGAGCGATCTACCCGTATTTACGGATCTCTCGATACAATAAAATACGGATCAAACTTGATTATCATACCCTAGAAATAAGAAATCAATAATTGTAAATCAACGGTAAATCTTAGTTTTCCAAAACTAAACAATGAATAAGAGATTACGAAATATAAAAGCTTAAGAATTCATCCGATCAAATGCTATGAAAATTAGCTAAACATGATTTAAAAAGAAAAACAATTTTATTTCTAAGAAAAGAAATAACACTTATAAGAAATAAAATTCTAATCTAGGAATGCAAGACAAAAAGTAAACTACATAAATAAAATTACACTAATAAAATGCAGGAAAACTAAGCTAAAAATGATCCAAACTAAGCATGGACTGGATCTCTGGCTTCAAGGCAGCAGCAGGAATTTATAGGCAAAAGTTCTAGAAGTCACGCCCTAGGTCACGCCCGTGACCTAGGGCGTGTAAGGTATGGAACCGGCGTCTTGAAAGCCCAGGAAGATTGGGAGAAAAACCGCCAAATTTCATCAAAAGGCGGGTCACGCCCCTCGGTCACGCCCGTGACCTAGGGAGTGTCTTGACCGAGTCAGGAAACGGCGGGAAACTACGCGATCTGGAGTTAATCTGGCAGTTGTGGGAGGAGTCACGCCCCTTGGTCATGCCCGTGACCAAGGGCGTGTAAGCTGGAACGGCTCGGCGGCGGAAACTGCATGAATTGAATGCTTGTTGGGCGAGGGTCACGCCCGTGACCTAGGGCGTGTAATAATAATCTGACGCGGCAGCGATTTCTGGGAGCTGAAAGCGGAGCACGGTCGTGACCATGGTCACGCCCCCAGGTCACGCCCGTGACCTGGGGCGTGTACTGAGGATTTTTGCAGATTTGTTCTCTAATTTCCCCTGAACATGGCTGTGGGCTTGAATTTGTTATTAGCAGCCCCAAATTACCTGAAAACACAAAATAATGTAAATTAGATAAATATTAACTAAAATTATATAAAAAACTAATTAATTACTACTAAAATACTATATAAAAATAACTATAAATAATGCATTATCAAATACCCCCATACTTAAGCTTTTGTTATTCCAGAGCAAAAACTAATTTATAAGTATGAGAAGAATTTATAGGACATTTTCAAAAAGATTTACTTCTAATTATGTACTTCAAATCTTATAATACTCATGTCAAAATAAGTTAAGAAATTAAAATTCAGATTTATAAGAAATAATTCATAATTCATAAATTGAAATGAGTAGAATAAATTTTAGTTTGAAATTCTCTAACTAAATCTTCATAAACAAAATTGCATTGAATTAAGTAAAATATTCCAAGATTGAAATTATAGAAACTTTACAATCATGAGAAACTTTTAGAAAACTACAAAATATTAACTATGCTCACTCAATAATATCTTGGATAAACAAGTGAACTTGGCTAAATGAGGTAAAATTGGCATTGAAGAAGTTACTTTGAATATGGGAAATGATGAATTTTATCCTCTCATTTCCATCTTTTTTTAAATTTCTTCTTCTTTTTTATATCCCAAATGTATATGTTTAGGAGTGATGAATTTTATCCTCTCAACTCCATGCCATATAATCTTTTACTAATTTGGGTGCATATGTTTAGGAATGATGAATTTTATCCTCTCATTCCATGACATATGATCTTTTCAAATATTTTTTTTATGCCAAACAAAAGGGTTAAACAAAAAGGTAGGGGAAGGGTTAGGGTTTAAAGGCTAAACAAATTCCAAAGATACATTTTAAGAGCATAGAAAACAAATTGAGCAATCTACAAGAAACTATGAGTTCAAGTTACTATAAGTAAAATCTAGAGATATTTAACACAATTACTACAAAATTGAATTATGATATTTTAAGAAGAGAAAGTAAAACTAAGAAATATTCTAAACAAATCAAAATAATGAAAAATTCATTAAATCAAATTCATCTAAAAATTAAATCTAACATATTTTGAAGAGAAATATAAGATTTAAAAATTCAAAAAAAGAAAACTTCTTAAAAAGCCTATAAAGACAACTCATAATTAAAATTAATTTTTGCATAAATGAAGTTTGGAGAAATTTAATAATACAAAATTTATATTATTAGATTTTTTGGATTTTTTTATATTAAAATAAATGATTTTTTTTAAATATTCTTGGACTTCCCAAGGGCTACCCAATGACGGGCTCGCAAGGTACTAGGCGGTTTTGTGGGATGAAAACCCAACACGGCCCTTTCGCAAGAAATTAAATTTTTAATTTTTTTGTAATTTTAATTTGCAAACAAGAAAAATAAGACACAAAGACATAAAAATTTAAAACAAAACTTTTTTTTTTGAATTTTGTAAATTTTTTCATAACAAACTCAAAAATAAGGAAAGAACAATTTTTTTTTATAACTTTGAAAAAGACTTTCTATTTTTTTTTGAATTTTTAATAAAAACTGAAAATAAGAGAATACACCCCCATACTTAAAAATAAATATTGTCCCCAATGTTTATAAGCCAAGTAGGAGGGAAAAGTAAATAAAATGCATAAAAAGTAAAGTGCAGGAAAAAAAAATAAAGATAAGCAAGGGGTGCCTCCCAAGAGCGCTTTCTTTTTCCCGTCTTTAAGCTAGATGATTATTGTTAGGAAAAAGGAAAAAAAATTGAAAATGCACAGGAAACTCCCTTAATTCGCGCTCAGGTGAGCATGCCGAAATCCGGTGCCCGGCGACTCCTCCGCTATACTCTTAATTCTTTCGTTGTCAGTTAGCTCGAAATTGTGAATCCAAATTACCTATACATACCTTAGGTAATTTGGATTGCTGGAGATGAGCGGCAAATGGATCAGTGAAGACGTTTGGTTGCAACGGCTCATCCTCTACATGAAAATTGTTAGTATCAAAAGAATCAAAAATTAGCGAGTCAGAAAAATTTTCGCAAGGAGGAGGCGCTTGCGAAAACACATGATTAAGCTCCGGTTGTTTATTTTCAAAAATAAAATTATTATTTAAAGAATCAAAACCAAGTGGAGAACATTCATGAGACACAATTTCTTCATGAATAATAATTTCATGAAAAAGAGAAGAAAGGGCGGGCGAAGGAGAAGAAGAAAATTTTTCATTTTCTAATTCGCCCATTGTCTCCATGACTTTGTGAAATTCTTGGTATAAAATATTATTTTCTTCTTGGGAATAACTATTCAAATTTTGAATAGGAAGATTCCGAGAATCACCAAGAGAAGAAAATTGATCAAAAGAATTTTGCGGATAAAAAGTGGAGGAATAGAAATTTTGATCAAAAGAAATTTCCTCATTGCACCGTAAACTATCCGGGTGATCTTGCCACCATGAATAATTATTATCGGAGCAAGAAGGAATTTCATATGAATTATCTTTCATAGAAAAATCATTTTGATAACAAAAACTATTTTGATAATAAAATGAACATTCCTCACTAAAATGATTTGCACCACAAAAATTACAAATAATTTGGCGCTTTCATGCGACTTCCAAAAGATTGACTTTGTTTTGAAGCTCGACAACTTTTGCGGCCAATTGCGATAGCATCCTTTTTTCGAAAAAGAAAATTAAACAACCGTTACCTAATAGAAATGAATTTTAAAAGAAAAAGCAAAAAGAGAAATGAGGGTGGAGAAAGAGAATGATAAAAGTAATAAAATTCACGCTTTCAAAATATCAACAAAAATAGTTCCCCGGCAACGGCGCTAAAAACTTGATACGTAAAATTTACGATATAAATAATTTTCTCCAAATTCTATGAACTATAGGCAAGAGCACCTATCGTTCCTAGCATAGGATATTTAAAAATAAATATCAAGTGTCATATTCCACGAGTTTGTTGATTACTTCTACTCACGCAAATTAATATTATTTTATCAGAAATAAAATAGAATTTTTAAAATAATTAAAAGAAGAGAAATATTTGATCGAGAATCCTTCTTAAGAAAAATATTCCGTAAATCTAGAATTCAAAAGAAATCGATGTAGACAAACATGACCATGGAGGTTCCCAAAATATGATAGAGCCTCTCTCGAGAGAACTACCACCTAACCTTAGGTTGATCGATTAAGACCCCTCGGCCAGTCGAAACCCCTAAGCTTGCTTTATGCGGTGAGCCCCACTATTGGATTTGACTCCAATCCGGAAGATTTGCGTCACCCTCTCTCGAGGAATGCATACAACTCTTCTTACCGATGAGCGATCTACCCGTATTTACGGATCTCTCGATACACTAAAATACGGATCAAACTTGATTATCATACCCTAAAAATATGAAACCAATAATTTTAAATCAACGGTAAATCTTAGTTTTCCAAAACTAAACTATGAATAAGAGATTACGAAATATAAAAGCTTAAGAATTCATCCAATCAAATGCTATGAAAATTAGCTAAACATGATTTAAAAAGAAAAACAATTTTATTTCTAAGAAAAGAAATAACACTTACAAGAAATAAAATTCTAATCTAGGAATGCAAGACAAAAAGTAAACTACATAAATAAAACTACACTAATAAAATGCAGGAAAATAAGCTAAAAATGATCCAAACTAAGCATGGACTGGATCTCTGGCTTCAAGGCAGCAGCAGGAATTTATAGGCAAAAGTTCTGGAGGTCACGCCCCTAGTTCACGCAGTGACCTAGGGCGTGTAAGGTACGGAATCGGTGTCTTGAAAGCCCGGGAACGTTGGGAGAAAAACCGCCAAATTTCATCAAAAGGCGGGTCACGCCCCTCGATCACGCCCGTTACCTAGGGCGTGTCTTGACCGAGTCAGGAAACAGCGCGATCTAGAGTTAATCCGGCAGTTGCGGGAGGAGTCACGCCCCTTGGTCATGCCCGTGACCAAGGTCGTGTAAGCTGGAACGGCTCAGCGGCGGAAACTGCATGAATTGAATGCTTGTTTGGCGAGTCACGCCAGTGACCTGAAGGTCACGCCCCAAGGTTACGCCCGTGACCTGGGGCGTGTAATAATAATCTGACGCGGCAGCGATTTCTGGGAGCTGAAAGCGGAGCACGGCCGTGACCATGGTCACGCCCCCAGGTCACGCGCGTGACCTGGGCGTATACTGAGGATTTTTGCAGATTTGTTCTGGAATTTCCCCTGAACACGGCTGTGGGCTTGAATTTGTTATTAGCAGCCCTAGATTACATGAAAACACAAAATAATGTAAATTTGATAAATATTAACTAAAATTATATAAAAAACTAATTAATTACAACTAAAATACTATATAAAAATAACTATAAATAATGCATTATCAGGTTGTCAATCCGCGTCCTAGCTCGGTCCCAGCTATCGTTCGGGGTAGAGGAGGGCTGTCACTTCCTCCCAATGGACCCTTCTTCTCCGGTAAACTACAATCCGACCACGTCCGTTGCGAAGAACTCCTAGCTTGGCGATGAAGATGAGCGTAGAATCCTCTCCTTGAAGCGCTTGGATGATGTGAGGTGGCCTTGGGCAAAAGGTGGAGGAAGAAGGGAAGAAAATGGAGCTATCGCCCCTTTCGGCGGAAGAAATCGCGGAACAAAATCGGGATCCTGAAAACCTAAAAATCGCAGTTTAAATAGAGAAGTTGCAGAATTTTGTTCATGCACGACCAAACGCACGACCAAATTCAGAATGCAATTTTGGGCCAAATGAACGCGCATGATCGACCAGATCATGCGTGAAGGATAAACGCACGACCGTGCGATCTGGAAAATTGTAAAATGACATAAATTCTTAGATAAAAGAGGGAAACTCGTGCGATTTTGCTCACGCATATTCAAAACTGACCGTGCGCGAACAAAACGCACGAGCCGGTGCAGGAAACCATTTATAAGGACTGTAGGAATCGCACGGTCGATGAAATCGTGCGTCAAGGAATCGCACGACCGTGCGATTTCTCCAGGTTATAATTCCCATAGAATGAAGATCTGCCCACCTGCAATATAAACCAACAAGCTGGGGAACATACCACCAGCACACAGAAATATATAATAACAACAAAATAAAGACATGGGGAGCATCGTGTGCTTACCCCCAGCAGAATTGCGTGCAATTGCACACCACAATGGGCCAAAATGAGCACTTCGTGTGAGAAGAGTGAACAAGTGAAATATAAGCATTAATGAACTAAATATGAAGTGCAAGTGCGTGAAAACTAGCCCAGATGAGTCCAAATATTGTTGGGTTTTTCTACAACCATACATCGTATGTAGGCGCAGCGAAAATAAAGAGAAACAACCCAAAAGACTTTGATCGGGCCATAAATATTGAATCAAGAAGTTAACTAAATGCATAAATTACCTTAGTGGAGTTGGATCGAATCCAACCTAGATGCTCCAAGAAGAAGATTCCTGTCGGCGGTAAAGGGAGTTCTCACGTAGAATTATGTCTACGGCTCTACAGTGATCCACACGAGCCGGGAGAAGAACGACTGCACCTTGTACTTCCACGAACTTCTAGGTTCACTCCAGGAAGAACAATCACGACGACGGTCGCCGGAGAGGAGGTCGGCAGAGGCGAACTGGGCGGAACTCCTTCCGTCTAGGGTTCGGGCGAGAGCGGAACGCTTCCATCGGCTGAAATCTGATCGTCTCACTAAGAACCCTAAAATAAGATCTATTTATACCCAAAGGATAAACAGGCTTCTAGAAGAATCGCTATCCGCAGACCACACAGCAGAATTGGGGTTTCTGTAACAATTCGTCGGGATTCCACGGAACAGCATTCGTCGAGTGTTCACGGAACAATCCGACGAATCAAATCAGACGGAAACATTTGCCGAGTTAAGGATCTCTGTAACAATTCGTCGGGATTCCACGGAATCATCCGACGAATCACGACGAATCCGACGAATTCTATCAGTGTAAACCCGACGAATTCAGACAGCAACATTTGCTGGACCTCCCCCATTCTATATGGTGATTGGTAACCTTTACCAACACAGTCAATCTTCCATCTTCTCCACATGCTTTTATGTGTGACCCTGCAGGCTCATATCACATTGGCAGTGACATTACATGTTTGACCACTTCTAGATTACAATGGTAACTCCAACAAATATGTGTATATAAATGGGACTCATCATATTCTCATAAGATTGTTCGGCTTGTCAGTAGCATATAATCTCATGCAATCTCTTGTTAGTGTAGTGCGTGAAATCAACTTAAACTTTGGTTGCAACATTCTCATAAGATAAAGAAATCCATCTGTTTGAATAATTTTAAAAGGCAACTCATATGTGATAATGTTGAGGTATATTTATATAACGGGTTGACGGATACTTGGTGGTTTTGGTTAGGATCCGATAAGCCCGCCTGAATTTAGGGTTCGCCTATAAATACCCTGCTATGGGCAACGAGTAGGTTGTTCAAAACTTGACAGTCACGTGGATCGCCGCCTAGTGCACCCGTAGTTGTGGACACCAGCAAAAGACTTAGAAATTCAAAGGCAAGTGCTACAACTATAACAAGTGGGGTCGTTGTGCTTCCGAGTGTAAGCAACCCAAGAAAGGTGACTCTAGAACACCAAAGACTGATAACAGGGCCAATATGGTTCATCACACTGCGCCTGCCAACTTTGTTGCCATGGTTGGTAAAGGAAAGGCCAGTACAGAGTGGTGGCTAGAATCAGGTGCTACATGCCATGTATATAATAACTCTGCACTTCTAGAGGATGACACTACAGTCATAGATACTGTCACTGTTGCAGATGGAGGAGTAGTTGGCGTGTTGAAGGTCGGTAATGCTACCTTGACGCCCTCCTCAGGTAAAACTCCGGCTCTTAAAGATGTTAAATATATACCTTTATTAGCTGCTAATTTAGTTTCAGTTAGCCTGTTATGCAATGTTGGTATGTCATTTAACATTAGTAGTGATAAGGTAACTTTGATGAACTCTCATTATTTAGGTTGCGCTTATTTCTTAAATGGAATGTATAGACTGAGTCTAGCAAATGAAGTAGTACACACAGTTAGTTTAAACTTGATAGATCCTAAGACTTTACATGCAAGACTAGGCCATGTGAACTATAGAAAACTACTTATGCTAGCTAGAACTCACAACATCCCCTTAGACATAACAACCAAATTCGACAAATGTGAAATTTGTGCTAAAACTAAGATAACTAGAACACATTTTAGTCAGGTTTTTCGGAGTACACAATTGCTAGAGTTAATACATTCCAACATCTGTGACTACAAAATTTTGTTACAAGAGGAGGTTAGAAGTATCAGATAACTTTTATCGATGACTACTATAGATTTAGTCACATTTATCTACTTAAAACTAAAGATGAAGCGTTTAAAAAATTTTGTATATTCAAAAATAGGGTTGAGAATCAACTTGACATGAAAATTAAAAGGCTAAGGAGTGATAGAGGAGGAGAATACGTCTCGGGGGAGTTCAAAGATTTCCTTTCCAGCAATGGCATAATCCCTGAAACCGATGCCCCTTATTCCCCTCAATCCAACGGTATCGCTGAAAGGAAAAATAGAACTTTAACAGAGATGTTGAATTCTATGTTGTTGACTGCTGGTATGTCTGCGGCCTATTGGGGTGAAGCAATCCTCATGTCAAACCACATTCTTAATAAAGTTCCCCATGCCAAGTTGACTAAGACACCCTATGAGCTTTGATTTAAGAGAGCTCCTAGATTTTATAATCTTAAGACCTGGGGCTGTATCATTTATGTTAAGATACCTGACTCTAGGAGAGCTAAGATTGGACCTAGAACAAATACGTGTGTCTATCTTGGATGTGCGGATAGTGCTGCAGACATGTTTCTAGATCTCTCAACCAACACTGTCATAGAATCTAAAGATGTTATTTTCTTTGAGGATAAGTTCCTTAAGGACAAAAATCTGACACTTTCAGGTCTGCCAGCCCCCAGTAATGAAAATTTAGTTCAGACTGAATCACGAATCTCTAACACTGAGCCGATAAACACTAGGGTTTTAGAGCCCATAAGGTTATCTAATAAAGAAAAAGTGCCCAAAAGCTTCGGTACAGATTTTGTGACTTACCAAGTTGAAGCTGATCCATCCACCTATAAGGAAGCGATATGATCTAGGGATTCTCTATTATGGAAAGAATCCATAGAGGAAGAGATAAACTCTCTCATGCAGAACAATACGTGGACATTGGTTGACTTGCTCAAAGGGGATAAGACCATTGGAAACAAGTGGGTTCTGAAGAAGAAGCTTAATCCTTATGGGAGTACTGCTAAATACAAAGCACGTCTAGTTGCAAAAGGCTTCACTCAAGTGAGTGGTATAGACTACTTTGATATATACTCACCTGTTTGTCACTATGCGATGATTAGGACACTTCTCGCGATAACATCTATCGAACACTTTACAGTTCATCAGGTAGACGCCAAGACTACATTTCTAAATGGAGATCTGACTGAGGAGATCTACATGCACCAACCTGAAGGGTTTGTCATGGAAGGTCTAGAAAATTAGGTCTGTAAGTTGATTAAGTCACTATACGGATTGAAGCAAGCACCCAAATTGTGGAACAAAAAATTTGGCACGTGTTATAACCATGGGTTTCAAATCCAGCTTATCAGATAAATGTCTGTACGTAAGAAAAAGTTCAAATAAAGTTGCAATTATATGCTTTTACGTTGATGACATGCTAATTCTGGCTCTGATCAGTCTGAGGTGGAAGATGTGAAAGTTACCTTGACGGCACAATTTAGCATGACTGACTTAGGTATGGTGAAAACCATTCTAGGAATGGAAGTGAACTTCACTAAAAAGGGTATTACCCTGAGTCAGAGTCACTACATTAGAAATCTACTAGAAAAGTGGGGTTACGTTAATAGCAAAAAGGTTAAGACTCCATACGATTATTGATGCGCAAAACTATATCTGCAAACGACAACGACAAGTGTACCGTATCGAGTGTAGTATAGGTTATAAGAAACCAAGGTCGTATTAGACTCGGGGCAGTTGAGTACTCTTACTTCAAGAAAATCTCTATTATTCTATCAATTAAAACTTTGGAGTTGGTTTAGCAAAAAGGAAAACTAAAATAAGATTAAACGATAAAAAAGACTAGCACTCAATTTTTGAATCACCTCGGAATAATAAAATAGAAGAAATAAGAAAATCTAAATCTCTTAGGAATATTGCTTTCACCGTGGAGGTTCCCGAAATATGAGCGCGCCTTGGTCGAGGACTACACCCAACTAAGATTAGGTTGATCAACCGAACTCTCGTTCTATAATTGAAACCCCTAAACTTGCTTTACGCGGTGAACCCCTTTATTGGATTTGACTCCAATCTGGGAGATTTATGTCATCCTCTCTCGAGGGTTGCATGCAACTCTCTTTATCCTTGAAGGATCGATTCGTCTTATGAGCTGGTTCGGCTGACTAAAGAACGAAAACAAGAACAAGAATTATATATCGAAAATATAATCTCATTACATTAAAATCAAGGATAAATTGTAAGTACTTCCAAGAAGAGAAAAGACATCCTAAATTACTTCATGAATTATATTTATTCCTTGGATCATCTCGACCGAGAGCTAATAAAAATTTAGCTACTCATGGAGATGGAGGAATCGAAGAAAATAAAGCATACATGAAAGAAAGAAGAAGAGAAATAAGAGAATAAGAAGAACTATATTATTAATTGCAAAAGAAAGTTACAAACTAGGAATTGAAAGCTACAAACTATTTAATTGAAAATATAAATTGCAAGAAGAAGAAGAAGGATTACAAGACTACTAAAACATGAAAATAAAACATGAAATGAAAATGTCTAATCCTAAAATTCGTCTCCAAAATTCCCTTCTAAACATATGCTGGAGCTGGCTTTTTATAGCTGCAAAATTGAGGTTACACGCCCTTGGTCACACCCGTGACCAAGGGGCGTGTATGGGGCGTTATCTATGCAGGCGGAGAGGGCGCGTTCTGGATTCAATGCAGGCATTTCGGGCGCGTCACGCCATAGGTCACGCCCGTGACCTGGGGTGTGTAATCTTGGAATGTACTGCTGGCGGGAAATCATTGGTGGGAAGGCGCACAGGGCGAGTCACGCCCCCTGGTTATGCCCGTGACCTGGGGCATGTAATTTTAATTGACGTGGCAGGCTTGATCTCAGCTGTTCTGATTCGTCTCAGCGGGTCGCGGATGTGACATGGGGTCACGCCCTTGGTCACGCTCGTGACCTGGGGCTTGTACCTGGCGAAACCTCACGGAATTGGCACGGGTAGCGGCAGCAGGTCTGGAACACATCTTTGGCTGTCACGCCCATGGTCACGCCCGTGACCTTGGGAGTGTACATGACAATTTTGCTCAAAATGCCTAGAAATCCTGAAAAACAAAGAAAAGGCTTAAGTTAGTTTATAAAATTAAAAGGGAACATATTAAATAAGAAAACACATATAAATTATATAAATTCATATTAAAACTATATTAAAATTATACTAAAAGATGAGTATAAAAAGTACTCATCAAACACCCCCCATACCTGAGTTTTTGCTATTCCAGAGCAAAAGAGTGAGGAAAGAATCACAAGACATCGATATTATTTCTAATTGACTAAAATTTATTAAACCAAGAATAAGTCAAAAGCAAATTTTAGGAATTCAAGAATTAAGTCATAAATTATGTTGATAATTTAAAAAGAGAAATTTGTTTAGCTAACTACTTCTCAAGATAACTATTTAGCAATCAAAATTATAGAAATTTTCAAACAAATTAGATTGAAATTATAGACACTCTAACATAAGAGAAACATAAGGAAAAGACACCTACTGAAATATTGCTCTCTTAATAATTTAGTTTATGACTAGAAACGATGAAATTGGCTAGGGATGGGTTTAAACGAAATGGCAAAATGAAGAGATACTTAAATAAAGGTGATGAATTTTATCCTCTCATCTTATTTGAATACGATTTTGTATATGTTTAGGAAAATAATGAATTTTATACTCTTATTTTCCATGCCGTATAATCTTTTAAAAATTCTCTTCAATTAAAAACCCAAAATGTATATGTTTAGATGTAATAAATTTTATCCTCTTACATCATGACATATAATCTTTTAAATGATTTTGGGTGCATATATTTAGGGGATAATGAATTTTATCCTCTTATTCCCATGACATATGATGTTTTTTCTACATTTTTTTTAATTGCCAACAAAGGGTGAGGGGGAAGAAAATTCTAGTTTATAAATTAAATTATTTTGAGAGCAAATTTTTAGCGGAATGAAATTTCCTAAGATCTTAAAGTTAAAAGAGAATATAATAAAAATCTAGAGATGTTTAGCTAATTTACCACAAAGTGAAGCTATTTAAAATTAAAAGGAGAAGTAGTGCTAAAAATATTCTCTAATCAAATTAAAAACATAAAATGTTTCTTAAAACTAAATTACTTCAAATTTAAGTTTAACAAATTCTGATAAAATAAAATATTAGCTAAATTAAAAATGTAAGAATACTTATAATCAAACCTCAAACTAAATTTCTAGAAAAATAAAAACAACAAGGCTAGGCGTATTTATTATTATTATTTTTAAAAATATTATTTCTTGGACTTCCTGAGGGCTACCCAGTGAAGGGTTCGCAAGGTACTAGGAGCTGTGATGAGAGTTCAAGCCCAAAGCGTCCTTTCCAAGAAATTAGATTTTTATTCAATTATAAAAAAAAATTTATAATTTTTTTCAAATAAAAATACTATGAACGCAAAGCTACACCCCCATACTTAAAATTAAACATTGTCCCCAATGTTTAAATCTAAGTTTGAAGAACACTTGAAAGAAAAGAAATTTAAAAAAAAATACATAAAATTAAAGATAAGCAAGGGGTGCCTCCCAAGAGCGCTTTCTTTTTCCTATCTTTAAGCTAGACGGTTAGTGTTAGGAAAAAGGAAAATTAAAAGAGAAGTGGACAGTCAACTCCCCTAATTCACGCGTAGGTGAATATGCCGGCATCAGTCGCACGACTACTCCTCCGCTTAACATGTGATTCTTCATTTGTCTTTGATCTTGAATTTGCAAATCCAAATCACATATACATACCTGAGGTGATTTGGAAAAATAAAGATGAGCGGCATATGGATCATCAATTCTTTGGGGTAGCAACGGCTCATCTTTAACCTGAAATTTTTTTCGTTTTTAAAAAATCACAAGTAAACGATTCAGATAATTTTTCGCAAGGAGGAGGTGCTTGCGAAAATATAAAATTAACTTTTGGTTGTTCCTTTTCTAAAATAAAATTTTTATTAAGAAGATCTAGTGCATTACCAAGCGGAATAAAATTTTCGGACACAAAATTTTCATGAATTTTTGGTTGGATAGAAGAAATTCGCAAATATTCATGACAAGGAAAATAAAATTCAGGTGGAGTAGGGGAAGAAATTTGTTCTTCTTCTATTTCATCTGGGGTGCCCAAAACTTTAAGAAATTCTTGGTATAATAACATTTCTTCATCTTTGGTAAAAGAAGTTATGAGATTACATGAAACTACATGTTCCTCCATAACTAAATTATCCGAAGATAGAGAAAAAACACTAGAAGGAAGAAAATTCTCCTCTAAATTTTAGGGGGAAGTATCAAATTGATTCGGTGGAGATTCCCCAAAATTAGAGAAAGAAAATTGCGGCACAAAAGAAGATGAACAAGAATTCGGATCGAAAGATTTATCTTCATCGCTCCGAGAGCTATCCGGGTGACCTTGCCACCAAGAATAATCTACTTCGGGGCTAGAAGAAAAATTATTAGAAGCCAGAAAATTGTTCTCGTGAAAATTAGAAAAAACATTTTCATCAAAGTTTGAAAAATTATTTTCATTAAAAGAGGAAAAATTATGATCGTAAATATTATCAAGATTATTTGCATAATACAACAACAACAACAACAACACTCAAGCCTTTATCCCACCATAGTGGGGTCGGTTATATGGATCCTCTGTCGCCATTGCGCCTTATCTTTAAGCATAGTCTCATTAATGCCTAAGTACATCATGTCTTTCTTTATAGTTTCATTCCAAGTCTTTTTTGGTCTACCCCTCCCCCGTTTAACATGTCTAGTGACTAAACTCTCACAACGCCTAACAGGTGCCTCTAATGGTCTCCTATGTATATGTCCAAACCATCTTAAACGAGCTTCTCGCATCTTCTCTATAATTGGCGCCACTCCTATCTTATCCCTGATACATTCATTCCTAATTTTATCCAGTCTCATGTGACCACACATCCACCTAAGCATTCTCATCTCCGCGACTCCCATTTTTTGCTCGTGTACACCATTCACTGCCCAACACTCAGAACCGTAGAGCATTGCAGGCCTAATTGCAGTACGGTAAAACTTGCCTTTAAGTTTTAGTGGTACTTTACGATCACATAGGATCCCAGACGCGCCTCTATACTTCAACCAACCTGCTTGGATTCTATGAATCACATCTTTATCTACACCTCCATCTTTTTGAATTATCGATCCCAGATATTTAAAGCACTCACTGCGGGAAATATCTTGGTCACCCAATTTAATGACGGAGTCATCTGACCTTCTTGCACTACTAAATTTAAGCTCTATATACTCTGTCTTTGTCCTGCTCAACCTAAAACCCTTCTTTTCTAAAGTGTCTCGCCAAGATTCCAGTTTCGCATTTACACCCTCGCGCGTCTCATCGACCAAAACAATATCATCTGCAAATAATAAACACCAAGGTATTGCTTGCTGGATATGTCCGGTGAGCTCATCTAAGATAAGGGTAAAGAGGTAAGGGCTTAAAGCTGACCCTTGATGTAAGCCAACAGCGATAGGGAATTCCTGTGTTAATCCTCCAGATGTCCTCACCCTGGTCACTGAATTTGTATACATATATTTAATTACGTCAATGTATGATACATTTACACCTTTCTTTTCTAAGACTCTCCACAAGACCTCTCTTGGAACCCTATCATACGCCTTCTCCAGATCGATAAACAACATATGCAAATCTTTTTGTCTTTCCCGATAGTTGTCAATGAGTCTCCTCAAGAGATGTATAGCTTCCATGGTTGACCTCCCTGGCATGAATCCAAATTGATTCTCTGAGATGCTAGTCTCTCGTCTAACTCGTCTCTCTATTACTCGTTCCCATAGTTTCATAGTATGACTCATTAATTTAATTCCCCTGTAATCGACACAATTTTGTATATCTCCTTTGTTCTTATACAAAGGTACCAAAATACTTTCTCTCCATTGGTCTGGCATCCTTTTTGTCTTCAGTATCTTATTGAAGAAACTTGTAAGCCATAAAATTCCTTCCCTCCCTAAGCATTTCCATACTTCAATGGGTATATCGTCTGGTCCAACCGCCTTTCCATTTTTCATCTTCTTCAGAGCGTCATCTATCTCTGATGCTTGAATTTTACGATAAAAAGTTATGTCTCTATACTCCTCCGATTTACTTACCTCTTCCAAGTTCAGTTCATTATCTTTTCCTTCATTGTATAGTTGATAAAAGTATCTTTTCCATCGCTCCTTAATAGCCACATCATCCATCAAAACCGTATCCGTTTCATCTTTTATGCATTTAATTTGGCTTAAATCTCTTGTCATCCTCTCTCTAGCTCGAGCAATTTTATATATATCGCGCTCTCCATCTTTGGTATCTAGTCGTTTGTAAAATTCTTCATAAGCTTGACTTCTTGCTTTACTTACTGCATTTTTAGCTTCTTTCTTGGCGACTTTATACTTTGTCAAGTTTTCATCATTCCTACAAGCATATAATGTTTTGTAGCTGACCCTCTTTGCCCTCACTTTGTCTTGCACTTCCTTTTTCCACCACCAAGATTCTTTTTGTGGGGGCGCGCGACCTTTTGACTCTCCAAGTACGTTCTTTCCACTTATCCTTAAATGAGAAGACATAACTTCCCATGCGACACTAGGATCAACATAAGGATCATCAACTAGTCGTTCTATAACTGCTGCCTTGAAAGCAACCTGATTTTCCTTCATCAAGTTCCACCACCGAATTTTTGGCAACACTTTTGTCTTTCTCTTAAAGTTACTATATTTAATTTGCACATCCAGCACCACTAGCCTATGTTGCGTTGTCAAACTTTCTCCTGGTATGACTTTGCAATCCTTACAAATCTTTTTATCCATTTTGCGAGTCATAAAATAGTCAATTTGTGACTTATTTTGTCCGCTCTTGAACGTAATTAAGTGTTCTTCCCTCTTTATGTAGAACGTATTTGTCAAAATTAACTCATGTGCTATGGCAAAGTCTAGAATGGTTCTTCCTTCTTCATTTCTTTCTCCATACCCAAATCCTCCATGAACATCTGTATAATCCGTATTTTGCTTCCCTACATGTCCATTTAAGTCTCCTCCAATGAAAATTTACTCGCTTTGTGGGATTTCTCTTACCAAATCATCTAAGTCTTCCCAAAATTGTACTTTAATAGCTTCATTTAATCCTACTTGTGGCGCATAAGCACTAATTACATTAATAGTTTCCTTTCCTACGATTAATTTAAGAGCTAAGATTCTATCATCTTTTCTGCTTACCCCTACAACTCCATCCCTCCAAGTAGTATCTACAATAATACCTACTCCATTTCTTGTTTTATTTTTTCCTATTATTTGCATAATATTGAGGAAAATTATTTTCATAATAATTTTTTTGATAATAAGAATGTAAATAACATTCCTCACTTAGATGAGGCGCATTACAATAATAACAACTAAATTGGCATTTTCATGCCGCTTCCAAAAGATATATTTGGCTTTGAAGCTCGACAACTTTTACGGCCAATTCAAGTAACTCCATTTAATTATAAAAAAAAAAAAACTTCACTTAAATGAATGGAATTTTGAAAATATTTTTATTATATAAATATTTTTTTTTTCAAAAAGCGGGTTAAATTAGTCCCGGACTTCCCAAGGTCAACCCGGTGAAGGGCTCTGAAGGTACTAGAGGCTGTGATGGGAATTCAAGCCCAAAACATCCTTTCTGAGAATTAGATTACGCTTTTTAAGATTTTTTAAAATTTTAAAGAAAAGGGGGAGAAGAAAAGAACGATAAAATTAATAAATATTTCTTCTTTCGAAATATCAACCAAAGTCCCCGGCAACGGCGCCAAAAACTTGATGCGCAAAACTAAATCCGCAAACGACAACGGCAAGTGTACCGTATCGAGTGTAGTATAGGTTATAAGAAACCAATGTCGTATTAGACTCGGGGCGGTTGAGTACTCTTACTTAAAGAAAATCTCTATTATTCTATCAATTAAAACTTTGGAGTTGGTTTAGCAAAAAGGAAAATTAAAATAAGATTAAATGATAAAAAAGACTAGCACTCGAATTTTGAATCACCTCGGAATAATAAAACAGAAGAAATAAGAAAATCTAAATCTCTTAGGAAAATTGCTTTGACCATGGAGGTTCCCGAAAAATGAGCTCGCCTTGGTCGAGGACTACACCCAACTAAGATTAGGTTGATTAACCGAACTCTTGTTCTATAATTAAAACCCCTAAACTTGCTTTACGCGGTGAACCCCTCTATTGGATTTGACTCCAATATGGGAGATTTATGTCATCCTCTCTCGAGGGTTGCATGCAACTCGCTTTATCCTTGAAGGATCGATTCGTCTTACGAGCTGGTTCGGATGACTAAAGAACGAAAATAAGAACGAGAATTATATATCGAAAATATAATCTCATTACATTAAAATCAAGGATAAATCGTAAGTATTTCCAAGAAGAGAAAAGACTTCCTAAATTACTTCATGAATTATATTTATTCCTTGGATCATCTCGACCGAGTGCTAATAGAAATTTAGCTACTCATGGAGATGGAGGAATCGTAGAAAATAAAAGGATACATGAAAGAAAGAAGAAGAGAAATAAGAGAATAAGAAGAACTATATTATTAATTGCAAAAGAAAGTTACAAACTAGGAATTGAAAGCTACAAACTATTTAATTGAAAATATAAATTGCAAGAAGAAGATGGATTACAAGACTACTAAAACATGAAAATAAAACATGAAATGAAAATGTCAATCCTAAAATTCGTCGTCGAAATTCCCTTCTAAACATCTGATGGAGCTGGCTTTTTATAGCTGCAAAATTGAGGTTACACGCCCTTGGTCACGCCCGTGACCAAGGGGCGTGTAGGGGGCGTGATCGGTGCTGGCAGAGAGGGTGCGTTCTGGCTTCAATGCAGGCGTTTCGGGCGCGTCACGCCCTAGGTCACGCCCGTGACCTGGGGCGTGTAATCTTTGAATGTGTTGCTGGCGGGAAATCTTTGGCGGGAAGGCGCGCAGGGCGAGTCACGCCCGTGACTGAATGTCACGCCCCTGGTCACGCCCTTGACCTGGGGCGTGCAATTTTAATTGACGTGGCAGGTTTGATCTTAGCGGTTCTGATTCATCTCAGGGGGTCGTGGCCGTAACATGGTGTCACGCCTTTGGTCACGCCCGTGACATGGGGCGTGTACTTGGCGAAACTTCACGGAATTGGCCCGGGGTTGCGGCAGCAGGTCTGGAACACATCTTTGTCTGTCACGCCCTTGGTCACGCCCGTGACCTTGGGCGTGTACATGATAATTTTGCTCAAAATGCCCAGAAATCCTGAAAAAAAACAGAAAAGGCTTAAGTTAGTTTATAAAATTAAAAGGGAACATATTAAATAAGAAAATTCATGTAAATTATATAAATTCATATTAAAACTATATTAAAATTATACTAAAAGATGAGTATAAAAAGTACTCATCAATTATAATAATAGACTGCAACCGAATGAAGGTTCATTTGTTAGACAGTTGGATTACTCCAAACTCATATGAAGTCTCATGTATGCTACTACCTGCACTAGACCTGACATAACCTTTACGGTCGGCATGTTGAGTAGATTCATGAGTAACCCTGGGAATGACCACTGGGATGCTATAGAAAAGTTAATGTGATACTTAAAGTACACTGAGAAGTATGTTTTATGTTACAGTGGACATCCTCCTGTGCTTGAGGGGTATTCTAACGCCTCCTGGTGCTCAGAAATTGCTGATAGTAGATCCACTAGCGGTTTTGTGTTTACCCTAGGAGGAGCTGTAGTAGCTTGGAAGTCAAAGAGGCAGACTTGCATTGCACTATCCTCTATGGAATCAGAACTCTATGCTCTCGCTTCAGCAGGAGAAGAAGCAGAGTGGATAAGAGATCTGATAATGGACATTCCAATGACGAGTCTGAAAATGCACTCTATTTTGTTCTATTGTGACAATCAAGCCACAAAGTCCATTGCAACAAATACATTGTTCAATGAAAATTGAAGGCAACTAAGGATGAAACAGGCCTAGTTGACCTATCTCACTAGTCAAGGGATAATCTCCCTATTAGACGTAAGATCGAAAGATAATGTAGCAGATGTCCTTACTAAGGGCTTATGTAAGGTTCTAACATCTAAAACATCGCGGGAGATGAGATTAACGTCCATTTATTAAGGACTTAGTATTTTGCTTATGTTTTAAATTTTATGAACCAAGGTCAGCTTACATTCAAGCATCTAGAGTGAGCACACTGAAGTATTTCAGATGCTATCTGATGAAAGCCAGAGATGAATAATTGTCAGTCATTCCAAACTTGATGACTTACATAATTATTTTATTGAAAGACTGATTTGGTATCATTCCAAAAAGAAATACTGAAGTTGCTGGTATGTGTCCTGATATTATGATTATTATTTATATCATTTCAAACTTGATGATATATTGGTCACATCGATCTTGTTGTATAATTCCAAACTTGATGGTATAACACAATTGTGAAATATTTAGTAATAATCTTAATAATCGAATGAACATGGTTTGATTCTATGAAATCAATTGTCTAATTTTGTGTAAATTGGATAAAGATGCTGATATGTGATTCTTTCCTCCTGCTTAGAGTATTACGCTCTCTTACTGCTAGAACTAATAACTTTAATTCTCTGATTAGCAAATGTTAGAATTCATAGAGATTTGTCTCATGACATTCTTATTGTGTTTGTTTGAAGATCACATGGAGACTGGAGGAGAGAAAGTTAATTTTGACCCAGATATAGATGATCTGTTGTTTGAATAGATCATTTTTTCAGTTTGAGTATTCAGTATGCTTATTTTATGTTTGAGTCTGTGTTTGAGTTTAGATATTTTGTATTCTAAAACTCATATTTATGTTCTCTGAAAGACTCATTGGTCGTTATTACCTTTTGCTTAAGTAATCTGTGATGTGACCCCATTATATACAATATATGAGGAGATTGTTGAGGTATATTTATATAACGGATTAATAGATACTTGGTGGTTTTGGTTAAGATCCGATAGGAATCCACTTACCCGCCTGGATTTAGGGTTCGCCTATAAATACCCTGCTATGGGCAATGAGTAGGCTGTTCCAAATTTGACAGTCATGCGGATGCTTCGAGCGCACTAACAAATAGTCCATCTAGCAAGGGTCATCTGATATGACTCCTGATCAAATTTTCAAGAATGTAGATACTCAATAGAAGCTATGTCATTTACCTCTTTCCCACTTTTCATCTCAAAGATTAATAACTTTTGTTTTTGTCGACTTCATTATACAGATATTTGCTACAATTCTTTATATGTTTTCACATATTAGTAGTATCATTAATATTTGCACAACCATACGTTTTACTGCAATAGTTACATGGGGCTTTCTCAGATTTCTCACTCATCTTTCTTCTTAATAGACTTGTAATCTCTTTTCTGCGGATTAGATGTTCTAGGCACAGTACTCCCATCTATAATTGTAGTGGTGTCATATGTAACAATTGGATCACATGTTGCAGCAATGACTTCATTTCTGTCTCTCACATCAGACATTTTAAAGGCCTAGTAGATATAAACTACAAAATGTAAAAAAAAAAACAGAAAAAGAGAAAATCTGAGAGGTGGAATGAAAAAAATAAATGCTTGCAAAATATATCTAATTATCTAGCATAAAACCAAAAGTTACAAACTAACAAGACCTTAATCGAGATCATGAGTCGGCGAGGAGGAATGACTTCCGTTCTGATCATGAGCAGGCGAGGAAAATCTGAAACGAAGAAAAAATGAATATGGGAGACGAAAACTGGGAGCCGGAGAGGAAGATCAGAGAGGAGGAATCGCCACCTGAGACCAGTAGCCAGCGAGGAAGAGGAGTCGACACCTACGACCAGGAGCCGGCGAGGAAGAGGAGTCAGCAACTACGACCACATGCCGGCGAGGAAGAGGAGTTGACATCTGCGGCCACGAGCCGACGTGGAAGAGGAGTCACTGTTGTTCAAGGATGATGGTGAAACGGGGGAGACAAGGGTTCAAAAGCGGGATTGAGTTTCACCGGAGATGGTTTCATGGGAAACGTTTAGGTCCTTTGGATTTTCCAATTTATTATGTATATATAAATTGTAAATTAAAATATTGTTGAAATCGGTTCGGGTCGGTTCTCAGGTACCCGACCATGGGACCCGAGAACTGAATCGCCGGTTCTATTTTTTTAAGAATCGTGCCCGAACCGAACCACTACGGAACCGACCCGAACCGCCCGGTTCGGCGAGTTTTCTGTCCGGTTCTCGGTTCTTCGATTACTTATGCACACCCCTAGAGAGAAGAATCCTAACCTTGAAGCTTGATGTGGAGGGCTTAGGTTTTGAGGTCCTTAGGGCTTTGATGGGTTACAAAAGGCTTGGAGGGCACTGACAAATAAAATGCGCTTAGATGGTCCAATTTTTCATTTTGTTTTTTTGGCGATCCAAATAGTGATTTAAATTGGGCGCTAATATTTGCAGGCCTCAAATAGCTATTTGCAGCCCTTGAATATTTGCAGCCCCTTAACAAAAATTTACATCCTACAAATAAGAAGAATTCATTATATAGAAGAATTGAACATACAAAATTCTAGTAATAATCCTACATATAGAAGAATTGAACATACAAAATTCTAGCAATAATCCTATATATAGAAGAATTCAACATACAACATGATGCCTACTGTTAAAAAAATATTGCAATAATCCTCCAAAGAAACTCAAAAAGCACAAAAGAATAAGTAATATACAAATAAAAATCATCTTTCTTTCGACTGGAGAATCTAATATGAGCAGAATTCAGAAAAAAAATATACCTAGATGAATGAATACTAATGGTTCGGAAAAACTGAGGATAAGTGTCAAAAAATTTCTGGAAAAACAATGTCAATGCTAAATATAGATTATTATGTAGATCACCGATGGTCCGGCGGCGTATGGAGGTCCGACGGCGTATGGAGGTCCGGCGGCATATGGAGGTTGGATTTTCGGCGGCGGCACGTACCAGATCTAGGCTGCGTATGGAGCTCCAACGGCGGAAGCAAGGAACAGTCTAGGTGGCGGCGACGGGGAGGCGGCGGCAAGGCGCCGGCGGCAGCGGCGGGGCGGCATTGAGGAGTTGCGTGGTCGCGGGTTAGGGCAGAGAAGGTTTCAGGCTTGAAAAGAGAGGGGGGGGGGTGGCAATTAGAGTGTTTTGATTTCTTAAATTTTAATAAAAATTTAATGTTTTAAGGGCTACAAATAACTATTATGGGCCTACAAATATAAGCGCCCTTTAAATTCGGAGACAGGTGCTCAAAATTTCACCAAGTCGGGATTGCCGGTAAGGACAGGTTATTTATGAGAGCTATATTTTAAAAATATTAGCCTCCAATATCTGACAAATTACAATTCACCATCAATTAATAGAAAATCAGATGCCCATTGCTTCTAAGCGACAGCCGAAATTGCTCCACAAGCAATTCTTTCACCTGCGTATAATGAAAGAAGTGCACTCATCCTACTTAGAAGATCGCTCCTACTCCCCAATAAAGAGTATACGTCATATTAGGCCATACATTGGTCAACATTTTTATGCGAAAAAACAGTAAATGCGAGAAAGTGCTGTCCGTCATTATCCTCTTTTGAATGGTGGTGGTCATGCACGTGGTTGTTACGAGCCATTGTTCGTGAACGTTCGATCTCATCTGAGGAATTGCATTCAATTTTATGTTTAAGATTACAATTTTTCTTGGTGGCGTCCGTCGTTATGTCAAACATATATTCATGACGGTGGCACGTTTTTGTCTCAAGCTCACAGATGCAATGATGTCACGCCAAATGGACGACGACTCGAAACCGACACGTTCACCCTTAAACCTCAAATTTGATGTGAATACCTAAATTACGCACCCAACCAATAAATAATATAAATGGAGTTAAACGAAGAGGAGAAGAAATGTGCGGCAATCTAAATTCATATTCTTTTAAGTTTGCTAAATTACAGAAATCTCTAGTGTGAGTTTACATTTCATAACTCCCATGCATAAAAAAACCATCTAAAAATTTAATCAAAAATTGTATTTTTGTTCGTGCATGTTATAAAATGTAAATATAAAATGTAAATTTATATGGGAGGTTTTTGTATTTTCAAAAGTAACAAGGATGCGGTCTATTATGCTAACTTCTTGGAGAAATTGTGCCCTACAGTTTATTATCGACGGATTGGCGAAATTACAATTTTCACCCTCCCAAATATTAGAACAACAATTGTATTGTATTTAAGGGCCTCTTTGGCCCATGCCGACGATTTTAAAAAAGCCACGCCAAATGCTCAATTTCTGGTAACGGTGGGTGAAGCTGCCGCTGTTTTAACACCTCATATCGCGCAGTGGCCAGTCACACTAGATTACCCACGATCCCCCACCCCCGATGGATTTTTTTAGGTACGTCTAGCATGATGTGCTTGTGCACATCCAGCCGCCCAAAATTACATCAAAAATTGTGGCTGATTTGATGTTTATTTGAGCGGCTGGATGTGCACGCGCACGGCACTGTTCACGTGCGCTAGCTAGACGTACCTAAAAATCTCTCCCCCCCCCCCCCCCCCCCCGATGGCACTCGATTTTTCCCCTATTCCAACGTGGCACACGCAATCGAAGCGAGCTTCTCTGTGACCTTCTCCGATGCCGCTCCTTCATCTACTTCGGTGCCTCTCCTTTCTCTTCTCCGATGACGCCGATTTTCACTCTTCTCCGCCGCCGCCGCTCCTCCCTCTTTTCTGGCAAGTAAAATCAAACTTCTGACATATTCTTCCTCTACCCTAGCGTTGATTAGCCCTGCACAAAAGGCCCCCGGGCCCACTGGGCCGGCCCAAGCCCGGCCCGGGAAAAGCCCTTTGAGGCCCGGCCCGGGCCTAACCTGGGCTTGGGGCCGTGGCAGGGCTCCAATCTGGAGCTCCTGCCCGGCCCGTTGCCCGGGCCGGGCCGGGCAAAGCCCGATTTTCGGGTCGGCCTGAGCCCAGGCCCAGGCGCAGCCCGACCCAGGGTTGGCCGGCCCGAGAGGCCTTAAACGGCTCTTAAAAAGAGCCGTTTAACAGCTCTTTTTAAGAGCCGTTAACGGCTCTTATTAAGAGCCGTTAAAGGCTCTTAATAAGAGCCGTTAAAGGCTCTTATTAAGAGCCTTTAAGGCTGCTGCCAGCTGACATCAATGTCAGCTGGCAGCGGGACAGCCTAGGGTCCTGTTTTATTATATTATTATTATTATTATTATTATTATTTTTAAAATATTTTATTTAAATAATAATAATAATAATAAATAAATAAAAGTTATAAATAAACGTTAAAAAAAAACCCACCATCTCTCATTCTCTCTCACCATCTCACGTCTCTCTCATTCTCTCTCACCATCTCTCTCTTTCTCTCATTCTCTCTCACTCTCTCACTCTCCTACTCTCTCGCTCTCTAATATTTATGGCATCCTCCTCATCAACGCCGGCGTCGTCGACTCAAAGTACGGCCGAAGTGGTGGAGCATAACCGGAAAGCGCCAGTTTGGGATCCTTTTGACAAAGTCAAAATCGGCGACGAATTCAAGGCGCGATGCAAATTATGTTCAAAATTGCTAACCCTTACCGGCAACTCGACACTAGCAAGACACATAAAGTCTTGTATTGCGAAACAAGCTCCGGAGTCCAGCCAGGCACAACTATCCGCATCGGGGCAAATATGGACGTACGATCAACTTCGACAACGTGAATTGCAGGTGAAAGACGTCATCAGACGTGGGTTGCCGTTTAGCCACTATGACAACGATGAGGCGACGGAGTACATACACGAAGGACTTCAGCCAAAATATCAACAAGTAAGTAGATCCACTATTTGACGCGACACACTAAAATTATATTTTGAGGCAAAACAATTTTTAATAAATTATTTTGAAACTTTTGAGGGACGTGTGAGTTTAACGAGCGACGTCTGGAGTAGCTCCATAAAAGTAGGATTATCGTATATATGTATCACGTGTCATTGGATCGATCCCGTTTCTTGGGAGCTAAATAAGCGCGTTATATATTTTGAAGGTTTTGAATTTCCGCACACAGGTAAAGCTATATATCAGGTTATTATTAAATGCGTGCGCGAATTTAAATTAAAAGATAAAATAATGATTATATCTTTTGATAACGCTAGTAATAATAACCTCGCAATAGAGTGGTTAAAACGCGATTTAAAACCAATGTTAAACGGTGCGTTTTTCACACTCGATGTGCCTGTCACGTTTTAAATTTAGTAGTGCAAGATAGTCTAGCAGCTATGGAACCGTATATTTCAAAAATTCGGACAATGCCTAAATTTATTTATTGTACAAAACAACGAAGTCAAGATTTTAGAAAATTTGTAACAGCACAAGGACACAAATATTTGAAACCTCAATTTGATATGTCCGTGAGATGAAATTCAACATATAAAATGTTGAAAAGAGCGTTTCAAGAAAAAAACACTTCTTATGGAATATTACACCTTAATTAATAATCATGATTTAACTGATAACGATTGAGACGTACTATTACATTATGTAGATTTACTAAAATGTTTCCATAGAGCGACTGTTTCTTTATCTGGCGTGTATTATCCGACTAGCTCACTAGTAATTGAAAATTTTGTAAATATCGCACAAAAATTTAATTATTATAAGCAACACGAAGGGTGGCTTTCTTTAATTGAAATAATGGAAGAAAAATATTTAAAATATTATAGAGTGCCTCCCGCGTTTTCATGCGCCGCCGCTTTAAATCCGTTATTCGTCGTAGACGGCGTAGAAAATTTGATAGATGAAATTAATAATAACTTAAACATAAATCTAAGTTTCGATGATAGTGACAACGTTAGTACTTTAAAATTTCATTCTGTATTTACCGAATTTTTTAATTATTACAATAACTTATATGGCTCGCGACCCCGAGAAGAAGTATCGCAAACAAGAACAAAAGATGCTTTTAAAAATAAAATGTTAGAATTAGCCTATAGGAAGAAAATACGCACAACTAGTAGCATAAACGAATTAGGATTGTATACCAAAACACAATTCCGCGATTTTATGAGTACGGAGGAGATCGAAAACTTCGATCTCTTAAAATGGTAGAAAGGTAAAGTTAATACATATCCTATTTTGGCCTATATGGCCTGAGATTTACTAACAATCCAAGCTAGCACGGTAGCTTCGGAGTCTGCTTTTTCTCTTAGTGGCAGGGTTTTGAACGAGCGAAGAAGTCGGCTAAATGAAGAATCACTGGAACTATGCATCTGCTATAAGGACTATTTGGATGCTACGAGGAGAAAGCAGCACATTTCAGCGTTGGAGGCGAGCTCGGAGGAGCTAGAAGACGAGATGAACGCGATGAATATCTGAGTTGGATAAGCGCGTTACAAGTCACGGCGATTGGATAAACGCCCCATATGTAATAAGTTAATAAATTTTGTAATTTAGTTTATTTAAAATTAATAATATATTTCAATTTTTTAATTTGTAATTTTGTAATTTGTAATTTTGTAAATTTTTAATTTTGTAAATTATTAATTTTTAATTTTGTAATATGTCATGATTTTGTAATTTTGTAATATGTCATGATTTTGTAATTTTGTAGATTTTTAATTTTTAATATTGTAATATGATATAAGTATTTATTTAAAAAAAAAGCTGTTTTAAAAAAAAAACCGACCCGGCCCAGCCCGGCCCTGAGGGCCGGATGAGGCCCCCTACTTGGGAAATGGCCCGAGCCCGATTTTCAGTGGGCCCGGGCTCGGCCCGGTTTACAAAAGCCCGGGTCCGATCAGGCCCGGTCAGGGCCGGCCCGATCGGGCCTTTTGTGCAGGGCTAGCGTTGATTTCTGGATTTTTCCTACGACCTTGATTTCCGGTGATTTAGGGCATGGAAGTCGAAATCTGGTGTTTTTTTTCTTTACCTTTACACTGATTTTAATTATTTCTGATCAAGTTCTTGTCTTTGTGATGTAATCTGGTGGCATTAACCAGTTGACAGAACCAGTAACAATGGCGTAGACTAAGAGATTCGTTAGTTTTTATTTACCTTCACACTGGTTTCATGATTTTTCTTGATTTCAACTCATCCATGATCAAACTGATGCACTGTTTCTATTTCAGTATATAGGAGCATAAGTTATTAAACATCAAAAGTTTGGTTTCCTCCATTGAAATGCAATCAATTGAAACGTTAATTGAGGTGAAAGGCACTGCATAGAATCAAAAGCCAAAAATCATCTGATTTGGTGCATCCGGATGAAGATGAGAATTTCGTGCATCCAAAGGTGAGCGAGGCAAGAAATCGACTTCATAATTTTGACACTATGTCGAGCAAAATATGCCTGAGTTGGATCGAGGTACAGTGCGACCTTGCAGATCGTATTCGTCAGTCCTCGGAGCTTGATGAGAGCATGAAACGGTATGTGCCAGGGGCCTTGTATGGGTCTAATGCCGAGTTCTCTATCAAAGACGGTCATTTGTGGAACACAGTCGTTTGTGCTTCCCAAATTTCGGGAAATTATGGGAGGAGTTGGTGTACGAGGCTCATTTTACAAGTACTCAATCCACCCAGGGAGCACAAGGATATACCAAGACATAACACACTTGTTCTGGTGGCCGAGTTTGAAGAAAGACATAACTATGAACGTGGTTGTTGAAGTCAGGAAAATCTTGACTCCAAAATTCGAATCAATGTAGCCGGAGGCTACTCGCCCAGCAGTCCAACTAGATGACTTGACTGGTGACGGCGAAGGAAGTAGAAAGGGAACAACAGGATCCCTGGTGCTGCGGCAGGGAGGTCCCACCACGTACCCAGAAGCTCAGAAGAGACTTCCCCTCCACAACCAAAGATGGCCGAGCAGGGTATGAGGAATACACCGACTTGGCTAGTATCGAGAGTAGCTGTAAGTTTATAAAAGTTGTAGTCTAAATCACCTAGAGGGGGGTGAATAGGTTTCTTTTATTTTCCTCTAATTAGCCTAGCTGTTTTCTGGTTTAATAATAACAATTAATCAAGCACACAGAAAATACACAAGCATTTATAGTGGTTCCCCAAGACAGTGTGTCTATGGGTAGTCCATTTTCCCCCTTAACCCTTCTAACAGTGTGTTAGACAGGGCCAACTCCTCCAAACTCAGCTCCAAGAGCTTACAGCTCAGATCCCTCAGGATCTCTCAGATTTTACCAAACCCTACCTTAGGCTCAGCAGCCCTACCTCAGGTCAGCCACTGATCCTACAACTCAGACCACAGCAGGTCGACAGTCTCAGGCCCAAACAACCCTACCTCAGAGGAATCCACCTCCTACAACTCAGACCCCTTCCAGGTCGTACCTCAGAGGAATCCTCCTCCTACACCTCAGGCAATAATTCCCTACAACTCAGGCTAAACAACCCTACCTCAGATCACACAGATCCTACCTCAAGCTGACCTCTCAGCTCTACAACTCAGGCAGTGAAGCCCTACAAACTCAGAACCCAAAGGTTCCTACAAAAGAAATAATGATCTTTACAAATAGAAGGAAGAAAGGTCAAGCCTGGTTCTTCTTCTTCTTCCCAGCTGCTGTTGCAGACTTGAACCAGGGAGCAGAAGTTCAGCTCCAACTTGTTCTTCTTGATCAGCCCTTCAGATGAGGGACTGGATCTACTGCTCTATCTTGAAATGAATCAAGATGAGCTATCTCTTCCTTGCAGCCTTGTGTTAACACAGTTCTTGGCTGCCGTCAATGGAACAGTACGCTTCCGCTTCTTTGTGTGCTCGAGAGAAAGATTGATAGCAGAAGATGTTTGCTCAACCCTAATTTATCCCTTTTATACAACCCCGACCTTCAACGGCTCTAAGCTGTCCTTCTGACTAATATGGGAGAGACTGGTGGACCCCACAATGTCTTTCTGCAGCTTGCGCCATGGGCAGAACTCGCAAACTGCGTTCAACGAACTCGCCATATTGTGTTCGACGAACTTGCCAAACTCTGCGTTCGATGAACTTGCCAGACTCTGCGTTCGACGAACTCGCCATACTCTGCGTTCGACGAACTCGCCATACTCTGCGTTCGACAAACTCGCCATACTCTCCGTTCGACGAACTCGCCATACTCTGCGTTCGACGAACTTCATTCTTCGTTCGACGAACACGCCAAGTCTCAGCGCTTGTTTCTGTTCTGTCTCTGCGTTCGTTGAACTGAGTTCTGCGTTCAACGAACTGAGTTCTGCGTTCGACGAACACGCCAAGTCTCAGCGCTAGCTTCTGTTCCGTCTCAGCGTTCGACGAACTGATTTCTGCGTTCGACGAACTGAGTCCTGCGTTCGACGAACACGCCAAATCTTTCCCAACTGCATGCTGCTTCTTTCCCGTCTCAGCAGATCCGCTGAGACAGACAGTCGTCTCAGCGGTTTTGACCCTTCGTCTCAGCGGTTCTGCTGAGACAATTCTTTATCTCTTAGGAGTTGATTTCTCCTGATCTAAGGGCATGATTGGCCCTTTCTCTTGAGTTACCTGAGCTTGTATATCTTACACAAACATGACTTTATCAAATACAACTTTGTACTTAACATTGAGAGTGATGCCTCTTCAAATCAAAAGAACATTGAGGGCAATATTCCCAACAATCTCCCCCTATTTGAAGAAGGCAGAACATTCCCAATGCTAAGGTACATAGCCAACAAAAACCTATCATGAAACAGATCTATATAGCATTCATGATAACATTGCTTCTAGAAAATAATATTATTTAAGCATTCTATCAAAACTCATGACAACATTCTGTATTAAGCTTTGGACTAACTCAGAGGGCAATCCACTCAAAGATAACTCTGAGTTGGTCTTAGCATTGACCATCTCCCCCTTTCTGATTTCTTCAACTATTTTTCCTTCTAAGGATTTGGAGGCAGCATTGGCCATCTCCCCCTCAACCTGAGCAGGAACTTGCTCCCCCTCAATGTGAGAACTGTTAGCTTTATTAGCTGTTCTTGTTCATTTTGAATAACCTTTTCTAGCTCCCCCTCATTTGGAGCATATATATTGATATTATGATTATAAGTGTAACTTAAGCTTTTGTCATAGTGCTGAGTTCGTCGAACTCAAAGTCGACGTTCGTCGAACTCAGGAAAGAGTTCGTCGAACCCAGACTTGTCCCAGCAGTTAAAGTGCAATATGAAGCTCAGCTGAAGCAGATTGTTCTGGTTAAGCTGATCATTCTACTTTAAAATTAATAGAGATAACATTGGATGTTGAATTCACAATGGTTATTCCTACTTTCAAATCAATAAGGAGGAGAGTTACTTACCTTGAGGTAGTAATCCACTAATTGATGTTGAATTCCCAATGGTTGTGCACAACAGCTTCCTGCAGCAATCAATTCAGACCCAGCAGAGGGTATGGCCACACTGGTCTGTTAATTATTGCACCATGATGTCAACCTCCTTCCTGTCATGTGCCTTGTGTGTACAACCCCGATATTCGCCAGGCAAGGGGGGGGGGGGGGGGGGGGGGGGCATTTCGAGAGGTCAACATTGCGAAGAAAGTAATAAGCGGGACAAGATAGATAAGTTCTCGCAAGATTCGGGCGGGCCAGACAAGACCTCTCCGACTATTCGCTGGTAGGCTATCGAGACGGGTACTCGCCGTGCACATGCGAGAAGGGCTGGCGAGCCAACCACTCGCGAGCCGCTTACAACAATTTTTTGGGTTCGACGAAAGGCGTTCGATGAAATCGAGCGCGCTCGACGAAATGTATTCTGCATTCGACGAACTCACTTCTCAGTTTGACGAATGTCAAGTTTCAACCGCATAAGTTTATCTCAGCGGTTGGGCTGGGAGGGCCTATTGTCTCGGCGGCTCAGTCCCATCCCAGCGGATCCGCTGGGATAGGCAGTCATTTCGGGGGGACCAGGGTGAGCCCGCAGGAACGCGTGCGAGACCAGGTCTCAGTTGATATCGCCAGAAGGGTCCCAAGCGAGGTCTTAACGAGTGCTCGCAAGGAGGGATGTTGCGGGAGAGATCCGCGAGAAGGCAGCGAGAGCTCTCGCGAGTAATGTTCTCGCAGACCCCTTTGCCCGTAGGCCGAGAGGGAAGGATTACCTTTATGCCCCCGGTGGTCTGCCACTAGCCTCTTCAAACAGCGGAGCTTGGCTGTTAGCAGACAAATTTTGGGGTGCGTATAGTAAAATCAAGAGGCGGAATCCTGCTATATGCAGGCCAGCTCAGAAAAATCTATAAATAAGACCCAAAGGGCACCTTTGGAGAGGACTTCTCTTTTTTGAGCTTCTCTCTCCTCAGGCTTTCCTTGGTTGGCATTTTCAGAGCTCTCCAAGGTGCCCGGGCTTCAACATTGGCTTGGGAGGGGAAGCGCTCTAAAGATCTTCTGGGTGTGTGGTGGGTCCTCCTTGCTGAGTCTAAGGGTTTGTGCTAGTTCCGAGGCTTCAGTCTGTCTCTTCAAGGGATTAGTAAGTACCAGCTACCCCCAACTAATTGGGGGCCCCGAACTCCACAGAGACCATTTAATGGTTTCAACATTTTTGGTGCGGTGAGCGTGGAGTACAACTGGTTCAAGAAAATCTCAAGGAGGAAACATGACAGGAGAGGACGAGCAGGACGCGAGACCTGGAGGGTCGCCACCCCCAGGAGCGCCAACAACGGTGGAAATGCTGGCAGACCTTAGGCGAGATCTTCTTGGAGCTTTTCAGAGCGTTCTCGTCACGATACTCGGGGTCTCGCGACCCCAACGCCCCAGGTGGCTCCTCCGCCTGGAGTTGGCGAGAATGCCCCAGCTCCGCAAGCCGGAAGGGAGGCGGCAACCCAGGGTTCGGGGCGAGACCTCTCCGGGGGAGAACTCTTCCCCAGCCCGGAGAGAGCGAGCGAGGTCCCGACAAGGGTCGTCCAAGCAAAGGGGGTCCCGGCCAGTGGGGCCCCGAGGAGTGGTCCTTTGGCGAGCCCGAGGTTGGCAGGAGCAGGGTCGCCAGGGGAGTTCGCAGGGAGAGTGGAGCAGGTCCATAGGGTGAGCGGGGGAAGCCCTTTTTGCGAGTTGGTGCTCTCGGCACCACTCCCCGAAGGATTCAGGGAGTCGGCCATGACGATGTATACCGGCAAGGATGACCACGTTCAGCACTTGCAATGGTTCGAGGATATGGTCTCGATCAGACCTATGTCGGACGCCTTCAAGTGCCGACTCTTTGCTACCACCTTGAAGGAGAAGGCGAGGGACTGTTTCCACCAGCTGCCCTCGGGGTCGATTTATGGCTTCGAGGACATGCGTCGGGGCTTTCTCTTGCGCTTCTCCACCTAGAAGAAAAGGAAGAAGGATCCCGAGTCACTCTTTACCATCAAGCAGAGGTCCGGAGAGTCGTTAGCTCAGTATCTGGAGCAGTTCAGGGAGGAGGTTCTTGATAAGTAGTATTTATATATCTTTTTAATAGTAATTTTTGTAAATATTTAATATGTATTCTTCCTTTTTATGTCAATTTTAGGTCATAATTAGTTATTTTATAATTTTGTCTCTAACTTAGCTTAATTTTAATATTTGCAGAATTTTGGGATAAATTGGAAAAATTGACAAGTACACGCCCTCAGTCACGCCCGTGACCAAGGGCGTGTAACCTAAAGATCTGCGTTCGACGAAGGTCGAGCTGAGTTCGACGAATCCACAGCAAGTCACGCCCCAGGTCACGCCCGTGACCCCAAGTCACGCCCGTGACAAAGGGGCGTGTAAACATAGAATCTTCCCATCGGGCCGCCATCGAGACGTGGAGATGCTGTCGAAGAGTTGACCCAAGTCACGCCCGTGACCAAAGTGTCACGCCCGTGACTTCCCGCGTGATCCCTGCTCCCTGTCGCGTCGAATTCAAGCCCACGCTGCATTAATTGAAGCCGCCCAGGTACATGCCCGTGACCCGAAATGTCACAGCCGTGACTTTCCCGCGTGATCCCTGCACGCTGCCGAACCACAAGCCAGCCAATGCTGCATTTAATGAAGCCACCCAGGTACACGCCCGTGACCAAAGTTACACGGGCGTGTAATGCCCGATTTTCTGCCGCCGTCACGCAAAGTCCACGCCACTGCCAGATCCGTTGTCAGCAATGTTTACACGCCCTAGGTCACGCCCGTGACCTAGGGCGTGCAACTCGAAAATTTCTGCTATAAATTCAGAGGCTCTCCTTGAGTCCTGGGTTGAGAGTTTTGGAGTGGGGGAGGTGCTGTTAGAGCTGAGAGTGAGTTTTTCAAGTTAATGTTCATGTTTCTTAAAGCTTGCATGTTCTCTTTCCTTTCAATTCATGCAATGTTTTGAAGTAACTTTCATGTACTAGTTTTCTTAAGCTTGTAACCTTAGTTTTCCTTAGCTTTGCACTCTTTAATTAAGGCTTGTAATAGTTTTTTGATTTTCAATAAAAATTAGTTTCCTCTTTCATGTTCTCTTTCTCCTTAAGTAATTTCTTCCTTTTCGTGCAATGTCAAGCTCTCTCTCCTTAGTAATGTCTCTTTTATGCAAGGTCAATTTCTCTTTCCTTTCATGCAATGTTTAATCTTTTCATTTAGCTCGCAATTAGTTTTTTTTAGCTAAGTAATTAAAACAACCTCAAAATTTCGTCGATAAGATAATGGTGATTTTCCTCGAAGTAGAAGTAATCAACGCGCCCCGTGGAATACGACCTTGATATTCCTAAATATCCTATACTATAGACGATAAGGTACACTTGCCTTAATCGGATATAGTTTTGGAAAAAATCTTTAACCTTCGCTTAATTTCAAAACCACAAAATCTATATCAAGTTTTTGGCGCCGTTGTCGGGGACTTTGCGTAGATATTTTGAAAATAGGATAGCTATTAATTTTATCATGCTTTATTTTATTTTATTTTGCTTTTTCCAAATTTCAAAAAGAATTTTTTTTTTAGTTTTTTCTTTTCCTTTCTTCTCTTTTTAGTGTATGACCCACGGTAGCATTTCGATTATTCCTTTTGATCCGGAGATCGAGCGAACCTTTTTGAGGCACCGCCGTTCTCGTGATCAGGAAAATCAAGTAGACTCCGAAGAATCGATCGGGGACACTAACGCAGCGAATATGGATCATAATATTAATCCTCCTAATCTTAACGAGCCAAATCCTAATGAGGACGCACAATGGACCATGTCCTATTATGCGCGTCCGAATTTGGAAGTCACACAGTCAAGTATTGTTCGTCCCACGGTGGCGAACAATAATTTTGAGATCAAGTCCAGCATCATACAAATGGTGCAACAATCGGTGACCTTCGATGGTCAACCAGACGAGGATCCTAATTCGCATATCTCTTACTTTCTTGAAATTTGCGACACTTTTAAGATCAATGGCGTCACCGATGAAGCCATTCGATTACGTCTTTCTCCTTTTTCTTTGCGGTCTAAGGCCAAGCAGTGGCTGGGCTCCCTACCTAGGGGATCCATCACTATATGGGCCGAAATGGCGGAAAAATTTCTCAATAAAATTTTCCCGCCTTCAAAGACCGCTAAATAGCGCACGGATATTGCGTCGTTCATGCAAATCAACTCGGAGACTCTCTATGACACATGAGAGCGCTTCAAGGAGCTTTTGCGGCGATTCCCTCACCACGCACTTGCCACTTGGCAACAAGTGCAAATATTTTATAATGGCTTAAATCTCCAAACGAGGCAAATGATTGATGCGGCCGTCGGGGGGACATTAAATAATAAAACCCCGGTCGCCGCTCAAGTGCTTTTCGAAGAGATGGCCACAAATGCGCACCAATGGAATATGCCCCGAGCGCGGCCTAATAAGCCGCCTGGAATTTTTGAAATAGACGCTAACGCAAATTTGGCTTTACAAGTTGAGCGCTTAACAAAGCAAGTGGCAGATATGTCTGCTTCCTCCGCCACTCTGTTGGATCGGTAGGCGCCCTTAGAGGGGGGTGAATAAGGGTTTTAAAAAATTTATTTTATATTTATAAAACTTTGAAATATTGTAAGATTAAAACAATAAGAAATCAAGTGAAGTAAAAGTAAAGACATGATTTTATTAACTTGAGGAGCATGATTACAAAACTTGATCTCTATGACGCTAGAAATCGGAGGCGAATAATAAAAACTCTTTTTCGTTTTCTATACCGACTCGTATCCCCACGAACCGGTTGGCTTTAACCAATTTCTCCCCAAGATACGACCTCAAGCCGCTCTAGCCAATCTATCCCCAGAAAGGCCTCGAGCACCCCCTAGATCTACTCCCTAGACCTAGTCGCCAACACGAGACGAATTTCAGCCCTAAGTCCTACCCAGACCTAGTCGCCAGCACGAGGCGAATTCACTAACGATTACAAGAAAAGATGTGAAAATAAAAAATAGCAATAATAAAAACTCCCTCTAAGAACTTCTGAAGTTGGAGACGTTGGACCGCTGTAGTATAAGCGTTGTTGAAGCAGACGCTGGTCGGATGGAGCGTGAAGAAGTCCTCCTTCAGAAATTCTCTTTAAGATTTTGGTGGGAGTATCTCTCTGAACCTTCCTCTATATGCTGTGGCACGAAGCTCTGGAATTTGGCATCTCGAGAGGATGAAGAAGACGGAGCCAAGGGGTCCATTTTATTGCCTTGACTCTAGCGCTAGCGCTATCGCTACCGCCGACGCTATCCCTGATTAGGTATTATTCTGCGCGGGAGAATCCTCGATCCGTGGCAAAAAATCTTCGATTCCTCTTGTGCTCCGTGATAGCGCCTGCGCTAGCGCTACCGCCAGGCTCTATCTCCTTCTATATATGCATCTTCCCGCCCGCGAAGAAAAATCGCACTTTCGCGCAATCAGGCGCTAGCGCTAGCGCCGGTGCTAGCGGGCATGTTGGAATTTTGGCTTCAAATTTTGGCGCAGCCTTCTTATGTTATCCTTGAGTCATATGAACTTGTTATCCTACACACTTAAACACACAAGATCAAATACACATAGGATTTGTTATTCTCAAACCTAGGAGATGCGGAAGACCATGTTCCAACAAAATCCCCCTTTTGATAATTACAAATCCATTAATGATAAATCAGAGCATTAATATATAAGCATGATGAAATCCTACTTGTGTGTGCGTGAGAGTGATGACTTAGGACAATTATCAATTTTAGGGTTTAGGATTGCTCCCCATAGATACATGCTCCCACTATGTGAATGCTCCCCTAATATGTATGCTATCATCTTAATTAATCATGTTAGTTTTCTATTTTGATAGCGGATTTGTATTTATCATGTTAGTTCTCCCCCTTTTGTTATTAGCAAAAGTGGGTTAGGAGGCACCACATAAAAGTTTGATAATAGCATGATCGAGCTTCTTGGTGAGAAGGAAATGATAAGGATTTTTAGAATAATTTTTAGAGAGATAAATCAGAGTTTTTATTTTTTTAAAAAAAAAAATAATAAGTTCCCCTTTATATCAGAGTTTTAAGCTTAAGAAGTAATGATTTCCAAGTAACCAATCTACCCAGACAATGTCTACACCCTAGCCCCGTACTAAGTGATGGATGGGCATGAGGAGCTGCAAACATGCCGTAGGTTGGGGTGTTAATCTCATATGCAAACACTAGACAAATACTTAACCTAGCACTCTTTCCCCCCAGTGCCTCGCAAGGCCCCACTGGAACCCTCCCCGTTTAAGGACAAGACATTAAGCTTCATGTCTAAAACCCTACGCCCCCGCTATGATGAGAAATGAAGTCATGGATAACAATTATTGGAAACATTAAGCTTTTAAATCTAATGGGAAGTTTCATAGCATATGGATTTTTATTTGAAAATAAAATACACTTAGCTATATTGAAATTCATGAATGAATCAGAGTTTGAGCATTGCGGAAGATTTCGAAAAAGAAACATCATAATACTAAATAAGAGTTTAAGTTCAAAAAGGAGATGTTTTTGAGTTTCAAAAAACTAACTTTATAAAGATAAGAGTTAAAGCATTTTGGAATAAAGAAACAACATCATTTTAGCAATTAGAAACACAAAAGTAAAATTTGATTTGAAATTCAATAATAAGAGGATGTTTTATAAGCAATATTTCACTTGTTGGAGGAGTGTTTAGCATAAAAGTGTACATAGAGATAAATCAGAGTTTTTAGCATAAAAATGATATGCGTGTTAGAACAACAAATATAAATTCTACCAAGCAAGTCTACCACTTGTTTTTAGAGAGATTGAGATTTAAGACTTGATATGAGTATGAAAGTGCAAGGTAAAAGTTAAATGGTGATGATGCAGAAGACTGATAGAAATACAAGAAACATCTTAATGTAAGCAATGATGATCCATAAAAAGATATGAGTTAAAGTTCAAAAAGATGATGTTTTTGTAAATCATTTTTCAATTAAAGTTGACAAGAAACTAACCAAGCATGAAATATTGTTATCAAAAGAGATTACTACAATGTTATTTCAATTCACAATTTCAAAACAAACCAAACATTGTAGAAAGCATGCTAGGTTATCTAGTGCATTTCATAAATAAAGAGTAGCATAAAATTAGCGTTAGGATCCAATACTCATGAGAAGAAGTGTTATGGAAGATAATGATGTGCACATAAGTGTATTTTTGAGTAGAGTATACAAGTGTTTTAATCAAAGATACAAGAGATATGTAAAGTAGAAGCACAACAAAACACAAATAATGTTACTTCCACACACTTTAATGCACAAAAAATGTACAATTACCAAGGTGCTTTGCACACACAATGCTCATTAAGACTTATCAGGGTGCAAAGTAGTGCTTGGGGGATCACATATTTTATTTTTAATGTTTGAGACTTGTGATCCGGTGTACTTAAGAGTAAGTGGTTTTTATTTTGATAGAAAGATATGGTTTGCACAAGACACTTTACTATTGTTTCAAGGTGCTCAACCTCACAACGCTTATTAAGACTTATCAGAAGGTTCAACTAGTGCTTAGTGGAGTTATCTTTGTCATTTATTTTATCATTTTTATTTTGTACAAAGTTCTCCGAATACACTTGTTTTGCAAACCAATAGATTTTAAAAAAGAATAACCACTTTTCTTAACTTTTAAAAGTGCAAATAAAGGAGTGTAGGTAAGATACTTGTGCAATTTTAATTCATTGTACTAATACAGAACATACACAAGCATTCTTAGATTAAACCATATGTAGACAATGCCAAAATAAGTGAGTGAGATAAATATCATTATCAAACATAAAACATTTACTCATACTTAGAGGCATGCTAAGCTTGATTCTACACACCCTTTTAAAATATATTTGATGCACATATTAATAGATATATCAAAGCATGAAGAAAACAATGTTCAAAGTAGTTTAAGAAAGTAAATTGCAACATTGTAGAAGTTTAAACTAATTAAATCATGCTTGATTTTCAGAAGAAAATCCATATAGTTTTTTGACAGTTTTAAAGTTTTATATTTTTGTATTTGATTTTTCGAAAATAGACTTTAAACAAATGACAAAAACAAAAAGGCAAAACATATTTTTTGTAATTTGGCTTTTATATTTTTGTATTTGATTTTTCAAAAATAAAATATAATCAGAATTACAAAACATAAATAGTACATATAGATTAGTATATTTTTAGAAATTTTTCAAAATTTTAAAATCACAGAAAATTAAACATGGACTCTAGCGCCTGCGGTAGCGCTGGCGCGGGAGACAGTGAACGATTTTTTATATTTTTGAAATTTTTGATTGTTGATCTTGATTAAGTGTCCCAATAGTAGTTTCATGCAGAAATTTCAGAATTTTAGAAGATGTTTTTGATGGTTAAAAACTAAAAAATTGCGTTTTTGAATTTGTTTAAATTTGAAAGATCTTGGACACCTAACTCAAGTCTTAGCAATTGATTTATAAACTATGACATCATTTGAGTTTTATACAAAATTTAGACTCACATAGTTTTTCTACCTTTTGATTTAGCATGACATTCTAAGTGATATATCTATTATGAGCACCAAAAGAAAAACTTATACTAGGAAGTAATGCTGAGATAATGAGATTTGGTGCAAATTTATAACGATATAGATCAATTTGATAGATGCTAGTATTGCATGTACTCAAAGAGGAATTTCAATTTGATTTTCTTTGGACCTAGAACGAAATGATGAACCTTTATATGAACAAGGTCTAAAACAAATGTACATGCAATATAATCACATCAACGACAAAGATCACATAAATAAAGTTTTGAAATAATATCATTGTTTTTATTACTTGAATTTATTGATCTTTGGTTTTGCATGATAATATATACGTTCAAGATATATGTTCTAATGATTAATTCATAAACTATGTGTTTGATGGAATTTTAGTGTTCTATTATGATTTCAAATCACATAGATGTCATAAAATTTGAATAACATCATAAATGTTGTACCTAACATAGATATATAAGCATAAACCAAAAAGTGATGCTAGGATGATGAGTTTGGATGCAATGTTATACATAGGATTAATCATGCAATTTGTAAAAAATATTTTTCATTATTATAAGGGCTATCATCAACAAGATCAACACATTTTGCATTTTAATTTTTAGCCTAAGCCCTTTAATAAACCATTTAAATCCATTCTCTAAAATAATATCATTAGTCTTGATAATAATTTCAATATACAATTTATAATGATAGTTCAAGACATTTAAAAGTAATGGATTTAGAAAGGTAAAAATAAAAAGGATAAGTAGATCACTTAAAAGAAATGATATGACTTTTATTTAATTTTATTCAATTTGATTCATTTATGAATTATGGTTTTAATTTATGAAAGTCATATCACAAGATATATAAAGTGATCATATCATGATGGTTTAAAAGAAAATAAACAAAAAGAAGTTTAAGCAAATCAAGAAGTAGAATAATGATATTTCATTTTTAGTTGGTTTCTACTTCACGCAAATGATGTGATACTAATGAATGAGAGATTTAGGTATCCAAAGAGGACCGACAGTGACGGTTCCTTTGGGTACCCAAATACATCGTGTTTTCTTTTGGGGAGATAGAAGTGAATGAGCCCTTTTGAGTGGAGTTAAGTGTTTCATTCTTAACTTTGGGCCTCCATTCAAATTTTGATTTAACATTATGCATCAAATTTCCATATTCATTAAACTTAGGTTTAAAATAATAATCACTTTTGAAATTATATTTCATAGGAAATTTGTGCACATTAGAATTTAATTTGGGAGATACATAATGTGGGTTAGAATTCATTATGTTTGTGTGATTAAACATTCTACTAGGTGCATGTTTAATATGTTTTAACATACTAGTAGAAGTAATACACATGTTTGATGATAAACTAGAAATAAGATATTTAAAATTATTTAATCCTTTTTGAAAGAGTGATTTTAAAGATTCTAGTTTATGAGAGAGAATATTATTTTCGTAAATCAATTATTCGTTATGCTCTTTTGAAATTAAAAGTTCTTTTTCTAAATCCTTGAATTTTTCTTTAATATTATTGTAGTCAAAATAAGGTGTATAGTTTTCAAATGAAGAGCATGATTGAGATTCAAACACATCCTTTTTGGATTCTTCATTCACATTTGCTTTCAAAGTTTTATTTTCTAAATGTAATCTCTTATTAGCAATTTTTAATTTCTTCATTCTACGTTTAGCAATTTTTTGTATATGGAAAAAAGAATTTGACTTTCTTACAGCGCAATCGGAAGAGGCAAGTTGTGAACATGAAGTTTCTTTATCGTCTTCTAGGCCTCCTTCCATTATAGATGAATTTTCATCTTCTTTTTCTCTCGCAGTATTGCCCTCTTCATCTAAGTTAATTTCCATGATTTCCATGGTTTTGCTTTGAGAGGGATCTTCTTGAATTATGGTGGATGCTTGTATGTCCTTCTCCTCTTGTGTTTGTTCCATACCTGCGTGAGGAAGATCATACATTTCTTCAAGAAATTTCCATACTTTGTATGCACAGGAAAAACAATATATTAATTTGAAAACTTCATTTGATAGAGCACAAAATAAATAATGTTTGGCTTTTGCATTTAGATGACGTTCTTTTTTATTTGTTTCATCCGCTGGTCTTATTATTGCCATATTCCATACTTCGATATCTAATGTTTTAATAAATTTTTCCATTAAAATTTTCCAACCATTATAATTTCTTCCTTCAAATAAAGGTGGTGCTAGTGATTTTTCTTCTTCATAAAAATTTCCCCTACTAATAGAAGCGAGATCATGAGATGCCATTATTCCCGGTTGTTAAGCCGATTTGGAATAACCTGGCTCTGATACCACTTGTTGGATCGGTAGGCGCCCTTAGAGGGGGGGGGGGGTGAATAAGGGTTTTAAAAAATTTATATTATATTTATAAAACTTTGAAATATTGCAAGATTAAAACAATAAGAAATCAAGTGAAGTAAAAGTAAAGACATGATTTTATTAACTTGAGGAGCATGATTACAAAACTTGATCTCTATGACGCTAGAAATCGGAGGAGAATAATAAAAACTCGTTTTCGTTTTCTATACCGACTCGTATCCCCACGAACCGGTTGGCTTTAGCCGATCTCTCCCCAAGATACGGCCTCAAGCCGCTCTAGCCAATCTATCCCCAGAAAGGCCTCGAGCACCCCCTAGATGTACTCCCTAGACCTAGTCGCCAACGCGAGGCGAATTTCAGCCCTAACTCCTACGCAGACCTAGTCGCCAGCACGAGGCGAATTCACTAACGATTACAAGAAAAGATGTGAAAATAAAAAATAGCAATAATAAAAACTCCCTAAGAACTTCTGAAGTTGGAGACGTTGGACCGCTGTAGTATAAGCATTGTTGAAGCAGACGCCAGTCGGATGAAGCGTGAAGAAGTCCTCCTTCAAAAATTCTCTCTAAGATTTTGGTGGGAGTATCTCTCTGAACCTTCCTCTATATGATGTGGCACAAAGCTCTGGAATTTGGGATATCGAGAGGATGAAGAAGACGGAGCCAAGGGGTCCATTTTATAGCCTTGACGCTAGCGCTAGCGGTATCGCTACCGCCGGCGCTATCCCTGATTAGGTATTATTCTGCGCGGGAGAATCCCCGATCCGTGGCAAAAAATCTTCGATTCCTCTTGTGCTCCGCGATAGCGCCTGCGCTAGCGCTACCGCCAGGCGCTATCTCCTTCTATATATGCATCTTCCCGCCCGCGAAGAAAAATCGCACTTTCGCGCAATCAGGCGCTAGCGCCGGTGCTAGCGGGCATGTTGGAATTTTGGCTTCAAATTTTGGCGCAGCCTTCTTATGTTATCCTTGAGTCATATGAACTTGTTATCCTGCACACTTAAACACACAAGATCAAATACACATAGGATTTGTTATTCTCAAACCTAGGAGATGCGGAAGACCATGTTCCAACACACTCCTCCTTGGGCTAATAACGTTTTAATTGAAGAACATGTTGACTACATGGGAAATCCGCCTCGGCCTTCCTATAACCCCAACACCGCTCCGTATAACAACACATACAATGCGGGTTATAGGAATCATCCGAATTTCTCGTGGAGCAACCAAGGAAGTGCTCAGCGTCCTATGAATTTAAATCAACCTCCCCCAATCAACTTCTTAACTTAACTCCGCCTCCAAATTTGATTTCTCAAAATTTTAATCCACCCGATTTTCCACCGCAACAGCAAAAACTCTCTCCGCTTGAAGAGGTTTTTGCAAAATATGTTGCTACAAATGAAATGAACATCCGGAACCTTACCGGATCGATCAGAAACTTGGAAAATCAAGTGAGCCAGCTCGCAAAGATGATTTCTGTGCATCAACAAGGAGCACTACCAGGGAATACCGAGCAAAATCCAAAGGAGAGCACGCACGCGATTACACTCTGAAGCGGGAAGGAGGTGGTTCAAAAACAGGACGAACCCAAGGTAATTTCCTTTCTTCCTACTTTTAATTCATCTTCGAATTTGCCCGCTATGATAGCTCCGCACACTTCTATTTTAAATTCACGCGCTCCTACTTCTAATATTCCGTATCCATCTAAATTTAAAAATGAAAGCGCCGAAAAAAATTATAAAAAAATTATAGATGTTTTAAAACAAATCCATATTAATGTACCTTTCTGCGAGACTATCTCTCAAATGCCTAAATATGCGAAATATCTTAAAGAGTTGCTCTCCAATAAGAAAAAGTTAGAAGATATTTCGCATATTTCTTTGAACGCAGAATGCTCTGCGGTTGTACTAAACAAATTGCCTAAAAAAGCAAATGACCCGGGACGGTTTTCCATCCCATGTCTATTTGGCAATTCGTTAGTAAAACACGCCTTAGCGGATCTTGGAGCAAGCATCAACCTTATGCCATTTTCTTTGTTCAAAAAGCTAGGTCTAGGAAATCCAAGGCCCACTCGAATGAGTATTCAATTAGCAGATCATTCTTTAAAATATCCGATAGGAATAGTGGAGGACGTGCTCGTCAAGGTTGACAAATTCATCTTCCCGGTGGATTTTGTCATTCTCGACATCGAAGAGGATACCGAAGTACCCCTCATACTCGGTCGCCCCTTCCTTTCCACCTCCCAAGCTATTATAGACGTAAGTAACGAAAAGCTCCTCCTACGGGTTGGAGACAATGAAGTTACTTTCGGCATAGATTCCTCGATGCAGAACACACTAGAAAATGATGATTCATGTTTTTACTTGAAAGAGTGTTGTGAGTTCGATTCATCCCTCGAGTTAGTTTCATCGGCGAGTAGTGATTCTGAGCCCGTAGAGCTCTCTTATGATGAAGAAGAAGTTTCTCACCCTACACCACCCGAACCATTACTTTTAGAAAAATTAAAAATCAAGACTTCTTATGAAGAACCACCCGTATTAGAGTTGAAACAACTCCCCCCTCACCTTAAATACTTGTTTTTGGAAAAAGAGTCTAAGCCACCCGTCATCATTTCATCCGATCTTAGCAACTCAGAAATTTCTGAGTTGACTATAGTCTTAAGAAAGCACCGCCACGCAATTGCGTGGCAATTATCGGACATTAAGGGTATAAACCCATCTTTCTGCACTCATAAAATATTTCTCGAAGAAAATTCCCGCAACTCAGTCCAGCCTCAATGACGACTAAACCCGAACATGAAAGAAGTCGTTAAGGCCGAAGTTATAAAACTTCTGGATGCGAGAATCATCTACCCGATATCGGACAGTACTTGGGTTAGCCCAGTACAAGTCGTGCCAAAGAAAGGTGGGGTCACGGTAGTTGCGAACGAAAATAACGAATTGATCTCAATCCGTACTGTTACGAGTTGGCGGATGTGCATCGACTATCAGAAACTAAATGATGCCACCCGTAAGGATCACTTCCCTCTACCATTTATTGACCAAATTTTAGAGCGCCTTTCGGGTCACTCCTACTACTGTTTTCTCGATGGTTTGTCGGGATACTTCCAAATCCCGATTTCTCCCGACGACCAAGAGAAAACTACTTTCACTTGTCCCTTTGGCACCTTCGCTTATCGAAGGATGCCATTCGGCCTTTGTAACGCGCCAGCTACATTCCAAAGATGTATGCTGGCAATATTTGACGAGTTAGTAGAGGAGGTGATGGAAGAGTTTATGCACGACTTCTCCATGTACGGAAACTCATTTAAAAACTATTTAAAAAATCTCGAGCGCGTGTTGCAGCGATGTGAGGAAACGAATTTAGCGCTTAATTGGGAGAAATGTCATTTTATGGTCAAAGAAGGATTAGTCCTTGGCCATAAAATTTCGGGCAAGGGGATCGAGGTCGATAGGGCCAAGATCGAAGTAATTGAAAAACTCCCCCCTCCAACAAACGTAAAATCTATTAGAAGTTTCTTAGGCTACGCCGGGTTTTATCGGCGTTTTATACAAAATTTTTCCAAAATCACAAAGCCCTTAACCCATCTTCTCGAGAAAGACCATCTTTTCTCTTTAACGATGAATGTCATTTAGCCTTTCAACTTATCAAGGAGAAAATTATAAACTCCCCGATTCTAGTCGCCCCAGATTGGTCGCTCCCTTTTGAAATCATGTGCGACGCGAGTGATATTGCGGTTGGTGCCATTTTAGGCCAACGGGTGAGTAAGTATTTTCACCCGATCTATTATGCGAGCAAAACACTCACGTCGGCACAAGCAAACTACACCACGACCGAGAAGGAACTTCTAGCAATCGTTTTCGCTTTTGATAAGTTTAGGTCGTATATCAGGCTTTCCAAAGTTATCATCTTCACAGATCACTCCGCGCTTAGGTATCTCTTAAGTAAATAAGACGCCAAGCCTCGTCTTTTGCGATGGATCCTCCTCTGCAGGAGTTTGATTTAGAGATCCGGGATAAAAGGGGAGCCGAAAACTTGGCGGCCGATCACCTTTCTCGATTAGAAAATCCCTCCTCAGAAGCATTAATAGAAGCCGACATTAACGATAAATTTCTCGAAGAGCGCCTACTAGCTCTCGAAAATATTAATTCATCTTCTACCCCCTAGTTTGCGGACTTGGCTAACTATTTAGTAGCCCGGGTCCTGCCAAAAGAATTCTTGAATCAGCAAAAGAAGAAATTCTTTTTTGATTTAAAGAATTACTTTTGGGAGGACCCCTTTTATTCCGTGTATGCGCAGACCAGGTAGTGAGAAGATGTGTCTCGGGTGAGGAAGGCCTTAAAATTTTACATCATTGTCATGAGGGACCCACAGGTGGTCATTATCATTCGAACCGAACTGCGAGGAAGGCGCTGGAGGCGAGCATTTATTGGCCCACGCTCTTCAAAGATGCTCACACCCTTGTGAGTACTTGCGACAGCTGCCAGCGGTCGGGGAACATCTCTCGCCGGGATGAGATGCCCCAAAATATTTTCTTAGAATGCGAAATTTTCGATCTTTGGGTTATTGATTTTGTTGGTCCTCTCCCTCCCTCGTATTCAAACAAATATATTCTCGTTGCGGTCAACTATGTGTCGAGGTGGGCGGAAGCGCAAGCTCTCCCCACCAACAATGCGCGAGTTGTCGTTAATTTCTTAAGAAAATTATTTTCTCGATTTGGCACGCCGCACGCTATTGTGAGTGATCGGGGCACCCATTTTTGCAATAGTCAATTTACAAAAATCTTAGCAAAATATGGTGTCACACACAAACTATCCACTGCATATCACCCACAAACAAGCGGCCAAGTCGAAGTTGTTAATCGAGAATTAAAACGGATTTTAGAAAAAACTGTTTCAATTAATCGGAAGGATTGGGCAATAAAGCTCGATGACGCGCTATAGGCCTATCGAACGGCGTACAAGACTGCTATCGGTTGTACACTGTATCGAATGGTTTATGGCAAGGCTTGCCACCTTCCGGTCGAATTAGAACACCGCGCATTTTGGGCGCTTAAATTTTTAAACCTCGATTCCACTTTAGCGGGCGAACAAAGAAAATTCCAAATGAACGAATTAGATGAATGGCGAGCGAATGCGTATGAGAGCAATAAATTATATTAGGAGCGAACAAAGTTTTATCACGATAAACATATAAAATTTCCAAAAACTTTTTCGCCGGGCGATCACGTCCTCCTTTATAATTCTCGCCTTCGCCTTTTTCCGGGAAAACTAAAATCCCGATGGTCCGCACCCTTTATTGTTAAAGAGGTTTGGTCCTATGGGACAATTTTAATTTCCCACCAGGAAAAAGGTACCTTCAAAGTAAACGGCCACCGCCATAAATTATATCTTCCGGGAGAATTAGCTAACGAGAAGAGTGTTTCGATTGTATTCCAACCTATAATATGATCGGCAAGTGGGTCAAGCTACGCGACCTTAAACAAAGCGCTTTTTGGAGGCACCCCAAAGTTATCTTTTTATTGTTTTCTCTTGTTCTTTAACATATTTTGTAGGTAATCGCCGCTTCCCCGCACAAACTTCAAAAAATCAGGGAAGCCCTTTCTCCTTCTTCCTTCTCTTTTATCATGCATTTCCTTTTTGTTTTGTCTTGCACTTTATTTACTTCTCTTCTTTAAACTTCATACTTAGTTTTAAATATTGGGGACAATGTTTAACTTTAAGTATGGGGGTGTAAATAGTTCTTTGTAAATAGTTGTTAAATTAAAAAAATTTCAAAAAAAAAATATAGTTTCTTATGTTTTCTTCTATTTTAGCTTGTAAAACCCAAAAACAAAAAAAAAATTTAGAAAATAGAAAAATTTAAATCTTGGAAAGGGACGTTTGGGACCTCAACCCATCTCACCTCCTAGTACCGTGAGAACCCTTCATGGGGTATACCTCGGGAAGTCCAAGAATTAACAAAAAATTTGTTAGGTTTTTTGTATATGTTTTTGTTTATTTCTTATCAAAAATCCAAAAAAAAAAGATAATATCAAAATTCAAAATAATATATGAAAAAAAAACTTAAAATACAAAAAATTTAAATCTTATACCTCTCCTATTTGTTGTTTTTGTGATTTCTTAGAAATCTAGTTGAGAATGGTTATAAGCTTGTTTAAGTTTTTAATTAGCTAAAATTTTGCTTATCATAGTTTGTTAATTTTAAATTTGAGGTAATCTTGATTTAAGAATCATCTTATGATTTTAAATTGATTAGAGAATTTATTTAGCATGACTTCTCTTTTTACTTTTAAATGGCTTCATTTTGTAGTGAATTTGCTAAACCTCTTTAAATTTCAATTATATTTTCTTCCAACTCTTTAGATCTTAGGAAATTTAATTTTACTAGAATTTGCTCTCAAAATAATTTAAAGCTAGCTAGATTTATTTTCTCTACCCTACCCCTTTGATGGCATAAAAAAAAGTATTTTAAAAGATCATATGTCATGGGAATAAGAGGATAAAATTCATTATTCCCTAAACATATGCACCCAAAAGCATTTAAAAGATTATATGGCATGGAGTAAGAGGATAAAATTCATTACTCCTAAACATATACATTTTGGGTTTTTATTAGAAGAGAAAAAAAAATTCACGATGAGGATAAATTCCATTTCCTCCATTCAAAAATATCTCTTCTTATGCCAAATTTTATGAAATCCCCCTTAGCCAATTATCATTGTTCTAGTTTTAGTTGAAAATTATGGAGAGAGCAATATTTAGTAATTTACTTTTCCTTGAGATTCTTTTAAGATAGAGTTCTTATAATTTTAATTTAATTTAGTTTTATAATTTCTACAATTTTGTCAAACTAATTAATTTTCTTGAGAAGTCCTTGCCTAAACTTTTTTCCCTCTTTTCAAATAATCATCATAATTTAGGACTTAACTCCCCCTTGAATTTACTCTTAACTTAACTTTTCTTTTAAATGAAATTTTAGTTTAAAATTAATTTTTTTAAAGATGTCTTATAAAATATGTCTCACACTTTTGCTCTGGAATAACAAAACCTCAAATATGGGGGTATTTGATAAATAGTATTTATATATCTTTTTAATAGTAATTATTGTAAATATTTAATATGTATTCTTCTTTTTATGTCAATTTTAGGTCATAATTAGTTATTTTATAATTTTGTCTCTAACTTAGCTTAATTTTAATATTTGCAGAATTTTGGGACAAATTGGAAAAATTGACAAGTACACGCCCTCAGTCACGCCCGTGACCAAGGGCGTGTAACCTAAATATCTGCGTTCGACGAAGGTCGAGCTGAGTTCGACGAATCCACCGCAAGTCACGCCCCAGGTCACGCCCGTGACCCCAAGTCACGCCCGTGACAAAGGGGCGTGTAAACATAGAATCTTCCCAGCGGGCCGTCGTCGAGACGTGGAGATGCTGTCGAAGAGTTAACCCAAGTCACGCCCGTGACCAAAGTGTCACGCCCGTGACCAAAGTGTCACGCCCGTGACCAAAGTGTCACGCCCGTGACTTCCCGTGTGATCCCTGCCCCCTGCCGCGCCGAATTCAAGCCCACACTGTATTAATTGAAGCCGCCCAGGTACACGCCCGCGACCCGAAATGTCACGCCCGTGACTTTCCCGCGTGATCCCTGCACGCCGCCGAACCGCAAGCCAGCCATGCTGCATTTAATGAAGCCGCCCAGGTACACGCCCATGACCAAAGTTACACGGGCGTGTAATGTCCAATTTTCTGCCGCCATCACGCAAAGTCCACGCCACTGCCAGATCCGCTGTCCGCAATGTTTACACGCCCTAGGTCATGCCCGTGACCGAGGGCGTGTAACTCAAAAATTTCTGCTATAAATTCAGAGGCTCTCCTTGAGTCCAGGGTTGAGAATTTTGGAGTGGGGGAGGTGCTGTAAGAGATGAGAGTGAGTTTTTCAAGTTAATGTTCATGTTTCTTAAAGCTTTCATGTTCTCTTCCCTTTCAATTCATGCAATGTTTTGATGTAACTTTCTTGTACTAGTTTTCTTAAGCTTGTAACCTTCATTTTCCTTCGCTTTGCACTCTTTAATTAAGGCTTGTAATAGTTTTTGATTTTCAATAAAAATTAGTTTCCTCTTTCATGTTCTCTTTCTCCTTAAGTAATTTATTCCTTTTCATGCAATGTCAAGCTTTCTCTCCTTAGTAATATCTCTTTTATGCAAGGTCAATTTCTCTTTCCTTTCATGCAATGTTTAATCTTTTCATTTAGCTTGCAATTAGTTTTTTTAGCTAAGTAATTAAAACAACGTCAAAATTTCGTCGATAAGATAATGGTGATTTTCCTCGAAGTAGAAGTAATCAACGCGCCCCGTTGTATATTACCTTGATATTCCTAAATATCCTATACTATAGATGATAAGGTACACTTGCCTTAATCGGATATAGTTTTGGAAAAAATCTTTAACCTTCGCTTAATTTCAAAACCGCAAAATCTATATCAGTTCTCCTCGTCCAGGAGGTGCCAGGGTACACCCTCCAGCTTGCCTTCACTTTGGGCCCGCGGGAGGGTTTCTTCAAGATGGATCTCAAGAGGAGGGTTCCTCTGTCTTATGAGGAGTTGATGGAGAGAGCGACGGAGGAAGTAGACGGGGAGGCAGCAAACCCCGAGTTCACGAAGAGGCTAGCGCGGCTAAGCGAGCCAGAAGGCAGGAAGACAGAGCCGAGAAGGAGAGAAGATGCGAGGGTCCCGGAGTTGGGGTGGAGGCAGCAAGGTGGGGGATGCAGGGCCCAGGAAGGGGGTTCCCCCACGGAGGGGGTAACTTCCAAGGAGTGCAGGGAAGGCCGCATTAGTTGGGGTGGAGGCAAGGTCCTAAACCACCTCCTCCCCCGCCTCAGCAAGCAATGGAGATAGGAGGAGGGAGAAGAGGAAGAGGAATAGGGGCGGGAGCTGGAGGAGCCGGGCTTCGAAGAAGGAATAGGGGAGTAGGAGGTGAGGAGAGGGGGGTGGCACTGCCGTACTGTGACTTCCACCAGGAGGAAGGTCATTCAACAGTCACCTGCCCAGAGTTCTTAGAAGCAAGGAATGCAAGGGTCCCAGCATCGCAGCGACAGTAGTGACCGGTGAGGATAGAGGAGGTTCCACCCCAGGAGGATGAAGATGAAAGGTGCGAGGACCGGGCCGATTTGGGGTCCCGAGGGGGGATCAGGGTGATCCAAGGGGAGGGGGGGGGGGGTAGGGATTGAGGCAACCCGGAAGGCAAGCCTCCATACTATCTATCGTCGTAGCGTGGCTTCGACATCCCTGGCCCCACCCCCGGCTGAGAAGATTTCATTCACCCAGAAGGACACGTCGGGTTATGAAGACCCGATCTGCGATGTGTTGGTCATTCAGGCGGCGATCGAGAACTTCACCGTTTCCCGAATCCTTGTGGACAATGGGAGCTCGGTCAACGTCATATTTAAGAAGGCATTCGACGTGATGGAGGTGGATGCGCGAAGGGTGCTGGCCTCGGACGGTCCATTGTTTGGATTCTCCGGGGAGAGGAAGGAGGTAGAAGGAGGAGTAGGACTCCATGTGGTCTTGGGAGGGCAGTCCAGGAACTGCCGCTTTGTCATAGTGGATGCCCCCAGCTGTTATAGCGCCATCTTCGGACGGCCGCTCATCAGCGCGTTCCGCCGTGTCCCCTCCACTTTCCACCAGTACCTTAAATTCAATGATGAAGTCCAAGTCTAGATCAGGGGGGATCCGAGGGTAGCAAGGCATTGCTACGTGACAGCAGTCAACACCATCTTCTGGATGGCCAAAGCAGAGAAATGGGACCAAGAGATGGGTGAGCCGGCGAGACTCGGAAGAGAGGACGGGGAGAAGAAAGTGGAGGAAGGTTCGGAGGAGCCGAAGGAGGAGGAGAAGGAAGGAGTAGAGGGTCAGGCCCAAGGGGGAGGGGCAGATGAGGTGATGGAAGAGGTGGCCGAGGCAGCTGAGGAGGAGAGGTTGGAAGGAAGGATGGATGAAGGAGTATTTCATGCCCAGAGAGGGGTCGTTGAAGGGCCCAGGGCGGATGAGAGAGAAGAGGGAGAGAAAGAAGAGGAGGCCCTGGGAGAGGGGTGAAGGAGTCGATGATGATGGGAGAGGAAGAGATAGGGGAAAGAGCCAAAGCGATCGCTTGTGGAGGGGAGCAGGAGAGTGCATGGGGGGAGCAATCCAGGTTGGAGGCAGTGGAGGAAGTAGTGGAGGTGGAGGTCACCACCAAGGTCGGAACCATCGAGAAGATCAAGATCAGTGGGGAGCTCATACCCGAGGACCGGGGGAAGATCTCGGCTTGCGTCCAAGACAATGTGGATGTCTTCGCATGGAGTGCTGCGGAGATGTCGGGGATCGATGCGGATGTTGCTTTCCATCGCCTCAACCTCGATCCCGGCAATCGCCCCATTCGCCAAAAGAAGAGGTCCATCGCGGACAAGCTGGAGGTTCCTATCCGGGAGAAGGTGAACAAGCTTATCAAGGCCGGTTTTGTATCAGAGATCCAGTATCCGGGCTGGGTCTCCAATGTGGTGATGGTAAATAAGGGAGATGGTAAGTGGTGTATGTGTGTTGATTTCTCTTTGCTAAATAAATCTTTCCCCAAGGATTGCTACTCCCTGCCTAGAATTGACGCGCTGGTTGACTCATCCGTCGGTTTCTCTGTGATGTCTTTTTAGATGCTTTTTCAGGTTATCACCAAATTCGCATGCACCCTCCTGACATCAAGGATGTATCCTTCATCACCGGGGATGGGTTCTATTGTTATAAAATGATGCCGTTCGGTTTAAAGAATGCAGGGGCAACATACCAACGAATGATGGATAGAGTGTTTCGTGAACAGAAAGGCAGGAATCTGGAGGTCTACGTGGATGACCTGATGATCAAAAGTCGGGACCTTGAGTCTCACCTCAGGGACCTCGAGGAAACCTTTGGGACATTGAGAAAGTTTACAATGAAGCTTAACCCCTTAAAGTGTGTCTTCGGGGCAAGCCAAGGGAAATTTTTAGGTCATTTACGCACCCCCTCGGGGTGGAGCCTAATCCAGATAAGGTGAGGGCGATCCTCGAGTTGGGGTCTCCAAGGAATGCAAAGGAGGTTCAACGTCTGACGGGGAAGCTAGCTGGGTTAAGTAGGTTCCTTTCCAAGGAAGGAGAAAAATGTTCTTCTTTCTTCAGGGTGCTGAGGGGTAACCAGAAATTTGAGTGGACCCCCGAGTGCGAGAAAGATTTTCAAGCACTAAAGGAACAACTGACCCAGGCCCCGCTACTGCAAGGGCCGAGGCAAGGGGAGGACCTATACCTGTACTTAGGGGTAGGGTCGGAAGCGGTGAGCTCAGTGTTGGTCCGGGAAGAAGGTAAGAAACAACTCCCCATCTACTATGTTAGCAGGGTATTGAGGAAGGCCGAGCTCAGATATCCTATCCTGGAAAAGTTAGCATTTGCATTGGTGGTGTCAGCTAGGAAGCTCCGGCCCTACTTCCAAGCACATTCAATCAGAGTAGTGACCGACCATCCCCTTCGCGGCATCATGGAGGGGGTGGTGCATTCCGGAAGATTGGTTAAGTGGTCAGTGGAGCTGAGTGTGTTCAATATCTCCTACGTGCCCAGGGTGTCCTTAAAGGCGCAGGCGGTGGCGGATTTCATGGCTGACTTTGTGACCGAGTTGGAAGAGTCTGAACTACCCCACCCAGTGGCCTGGAAAATGTTGGTTGATGGCGCGTCAGGAAAGCACTCCTTCGGGGGAGGGGTGGTATTGGTAAGTCCGCAGGGCACCAGGATAAAGTAGGCGATCAACATTCATTTCCCCCTCACCAATAACCAGGCTGAGTATGAGGCCGTGATAGCAGGCCTACGCCTAGCTCGGGAGTTGGGAGTGCAGGACTTGGAGGTCTCGACGGACTCCATGGCAGTGGCTTGCCAGATCAAGGGGGAGTTAGAGTTCAAGGAGCCAACTCTCCAGCGGTACCTGGAGAAGGTCAAGGGGGTCGTCGGGCAATTTAGCACTTTTTCCATCAAGCACGTCCCAAGAGAGGAGAACACCCGGGCAGACCTCTTGGCCAAGTTCGGCCACCAGGCAGGGGGGACAGTATCGGAACTCTTCCAGCCTTCTATCGAGGAGGGAGAGCTGATGGAGGTTGATCAGCGGGTGTCATGGATGGACCCCTTCATCACCTACTTGATGACCGAGAAGTTCCTCGAAGAGGGGGTAGACAAGCGGCATCTCAGGTACAAATCAGCATATTACTCCTTGCATGCAGGGTCGCTATACCGCAAGACTCTCTCGGAGCTCCTAGCTCGTTGTGTCTCGAAGGAGGAAGCCCCGAGGGTCCTTGAGGAGATTCATTCGGGGGAGTGCAGCAGTCACTCGTGGGGCAGGACCCTGGAGGGAAGAGTACTATGGCAATGATACTTCTGGCCCACCCTCAGCAAAGATGCGGCGGAGTTCTCTAAGAGGTGCTCCAAGTGCCAGCTCTACGCCCCCCTCCAACTCCTTCCAGCTTAGAGGCTCCGGACCATCACGGCCCTCTGGCCCTTTGCAATATGGGGGTTGGACCTGGTGGGACCTTTCCCCCAGGCAAGCGGCCAAAGGAGGTTCCTACTGGTAATGATAGACTATTTCTCTAAATGGATCGAGGTGAAGGCACTCGCTAAGGTAACATCCCAGGTAGTGAGAAACTTTGTTTGGGGTGAAATAATTTGCGGGCATGGGCTCCCTCTAGCCATAGTCACGGACAACGGGCCGCATTGTGCCAGCGAGGAGTTTGTTAACTTCTTCACCCAGCTAGGCATCGACCTTCGGTTCGCGTCAGTCCATCACCCTAGGAGTAATGGGCAGGTGGAAGCGGCGAACAAGATCATCGTCAACCTACTCAAGAAGAAAATGGAGAATCTCAGGGGGAATTGGGTGGAACAGCTACCTTCGGTCCTCTGGGCCATGAGGACTACTCCAAACACGGCCACAGGGGAGACTCCCTTCATGCTGTCTCATGGGTCCGAGGCCATCCTCCCGATAGAATTCGAGGTAAGGACCCCTAGGGTGGTCGCCGCAGGCGAAGGGGATGAAGAATGGCTAATGGAAAACGACGCGGAACAAAGGTTGTCCCTGGACCTGGTAGAAGAGCTCTGAGACCTCGCTACTGTTCGGCAGGAGGAAATCAAACGGTGAATGGCTCGGTACTTTGACAAGCACATCCGAGTAAAGCACTTCCAGAAAGGAGACCTGGCCTTGAAGAAGGTCAATGCGGCCGGGAGAGGGGCCGCGGTATGTAAGCTTAACCCCAATTGGGAGGGGCCATACATTGTAAGTGAGGTGCTCAAGTCGGGGGGATATCACCTCCGGGATGTGGAAGGGGTACCCCTCGACCGAGCTAGGAGTGAGGATGACCTGAAGCGATTTTATCCTTAAGGAGTTTTATCATTTTGCCTACTGAATGTCTTATTTTTTGCATGTTAATCGTAGCTATTTAGGCCAGGTTGGCAAGTTCTTTATGCTGGATTGCCCGAGATCGATTCCGCTGCCGGGTTCTCATAGACGGTGGGTCAGGTTGATATCTGGAGAGGCTGGAAAGGTTGGCAAGTTCTGTATAATGGATTGCCCCAGATCGATTCCGCCGCCGGGCTCACATAGACGGTGGGTCAGGTTGATCTCTGGAGAGGCTGGCAAGATTGACAAGTTCTTCATGCCGAATTGCCCCGGATTATTTAGCTGTCGGGCTCTCACTAGCCAGTGGGTCAGGTTGATCTCGCGGAGAGGTTGGCAAGGTGGCCAAGTTCGTTATGATGGCAGGCAGGCAGGTCTCTGGATGGCAAGTCTTTAGTGTTGACCAGGGCCTTCTCGCTCGACAAGAAGAAAACATCTCGCATGACAAGAGGGGGCGAAAACTCTACCTGTGCACTCTCGGCAATTAGTGCTCGGCAAGCGAGTACTCACTGGAATCAAGCAGGGCAAGGGGTCCTGCAAGGGGTATCGCTCGCAAAGGCTTAGAGGGGTAAGAAATGGGATCACCCCTCGCGAATTCGGGATGAAAGGGTGGTCCGAAAAACCTGCAGCCCTAAGGTAAATAATGAAAAGCGAAGGCAGTCGAAAACATGTTCTATACCAGAGCTATCCGATTACGTAGTGCGCGAGAACGAATACCGTGAGAACACTGAAGAATATGCGAGAACGAGATGTAAGTATAGAAAAAACAATAAGGGAAAAAGGATGAACATAGTAGACAATGCCAAAAATCTGCATTTACACTTTGCAGTTTAATTACAAGGTGCGGCGATCTCGCCAGCCAAAAATGTAACAAAAAACAAAACTAAAAGCAAAACTACGAAGCTTCAGAGGTCGCTCGCAGACTCCCCCTTGTTGTCGCTACTCTTTACCGGCGAAAGCGGGATGAAGAGCTCGGGGACGATGTCCTCAAGGGTCAAGCCGACCGCATCGGCAGACAGCAGGCCGGCCCCCTTCATCGTTTGGAAAATGTAGCGCGCCGACTGGGTATATTCCTCGCGGATCTCCTCGTTTTGAGCTCGCCGCTCTTCCTTCAGGCGACGAGGAGAGGGGGGACGGACGTGCAGATCAGCTCGCGGTTGTGGGCCTTCAGGCCAGCAATCTCTCCCTCCAAACTAAGGATGCGGGCTTCAGACCTCCCGGCAGTCTCGGCATCCTACATAAAGAAAAAAAAAGAGAAGTTTAGAGAGGAAAAGGATGGAAGGGAGAGAAGTGGCGAGGTCTAGAGGACTCACCACACCACCTTCGCTGGCGAGCAACTTCTCCTTTAGTTGCGCATTCTCGGCAGAGAGCCCCTGGTAGGCTTTTGCAAGCTCCACATTTTGGTCCTCCAGTTGTAGGCATCGCCTTCCCGTCATGTGGGTGAGCTCAAGGGAGCGCAGCTGGGACCTCGCGCTCTCATAGGCGAGGGTCCTTGCAGTCTCATTCCTATAGGCCCTAGCATCCTCGCATCCATAGAGGGCGAAGGAGAAGTTGAATGCATGACCGCTGACGGTCGTTTTCTCCACCCATGAAGGGAGGATGGTGGAGATGTCGGCATTGTTAATCTCCGGCCTCCAGCACAGCAGGAGCTCGCCGGATTCATCCTTGTGTCTCTGGCCGAGGCCAAAGTTTCAGTGGTTAACTGGAATGGGCGGGTCGGAGGTCCGGGCGGCCTCCTCGCTCTGCTCATCAACCTCCCTCTCCTCAGATAGGTTGGTGAGGTCGATCTCGCCGAGGGTAATCTCGGCATGCTCCTTTCCCTTCACGGAGGGGAGTGAGCCCTAGCTCTTCTTAGCCTTCTTCTTTGGCGGGGACTTTGGGGGTAGGCCCTGGCTGATAGAGGCCTCTGATCTCTTGTGAGAAGATGGAGGAGCCGGGGTGATGGTCCCGCGACAGGCCTCCGCTCCCATTGTCGCGAGAGCGAGGGTGGAGGAAGACTTCCTGTTGCTCGAATAAGGGTGGTTATTTGGCAGTTCTCGCTCCCCTGAAATGGTGGAGGTTAGACAGATGGCAAAAAGTTGAAAGGATGCAAGTTAGCGAGCGGGATAATTACCTTCCCCAGGAAGAACTGGAAGCAACGAGTCGAGGTGCCGGCGAAGACGAACCACCTCGAAGTTCTTCTTGCAGAAGAACTGGTATAAAGCGTCATCGTGGCTGCCAAGAGTCGGCGGCCGGTAACTAGTCTCACCATGTTGAACCGGCGAGAAAGGTGTTGGGAATCTTGCCAACATGATTCCTGATTTAAAGAAGTCATCATGTCAAGAGTACTTCACTTTGTATTTGATCGTACGCCTAGTTCATAATCTCAGGAAAATATAAGTACATATCGTGGAGAAGATCAGGCGATATCGTCGACAATGCGTGCTTGTCGTCGTAATGACAGGCAGAGCAGCAGCCGCTGAGAAGCAAAGTATTCGTCAACCACTGAGACATGGCAAGATCGTCGAACGAAGAATGCCGATCGTCGAATGCGGAGAAATGGAAAGATCGTCGAACGAAGAATGCCGATCGTCGAACGCTGAGACATGGCGAGATCGTCGAACGAAGAATGCTGATCGTCGAACGCTGAGACATGGCGAGATCGTCGAATGAAGAATGCCGATCATCGAACGCTGAGACGTGGCGAGATCGTCGAACGCATAGTAGAATCAAAGACATTAAAGGAAGGAATGTCATCGAGTAAACAACATGATTACGACGACATATTGCAAGAAAGAGGATCTCAACGACACAGTCAGAAATGGCATATCATCGTATATGAAGAATCGCCAGAATGTCTCGTATTGTCGTGATGCCAGCATCAGAGGCAGAAGAAAGAAGACATGAAGGTCTACCAGAGTTCATGGCATCGACAAAGGGTTGTCGTCGAGATATTATCCATTTCATCATAACAATGGAAATATCATCGAGACAGATTCAAATCGTGCGGATGTACTATCAGCAGTTAATGCCGCCGCCTGATTGTTCAATCAGCGTGTGCACTTAATGAATCGAGGTATTAGCGCGTACTCCAAAAAGAAATAAAGATATCAGCGCGTGCTAAAAAGCAATGGAGGTCTGACATATAAATAAACTTTTTAGAAGACCGTTGGGAGACATCACAGTCTTATAAAAGGATACATGAGGTTGCCCTAAAAGGTTAATGATCAAGAAAGAACTTGCGCACATAGCGAATCGAAAAACACAAGCGCCGCAAGAAAGAAAGAGAAAACGAAGGAGCAGTCATCTTCATCGACTGCTAAGAATCCAATCCTCATCTGGCTAAGAAAAGATTTGAAGAAGAACCATGCGCTCAAGATCTGATTCAGAACAATTTTCTTCAATCTTAAGGAGCCGATCTTCAACAGGCTAAAGGTTTCGATCTTCATCCGGCAGAAGAAACATTTTATTATTGTAATTCCTTGTAAGGCTTGCGGGCCAAATTGTCCATCTTGAGGGCTGGAGAGCTGTGAGGCTTGAGGGCCAGGGCAGTGCACTTGCGGGTGCGACTTGTCGAGCTTGAGGGCTCGGGTGCAATAGGGTCTTGTGGGCCTAGACTGTAGGCACAGGAGTTGTGGGTCTGTGTTGTGTTGGGCTTGAGGGCCTGAGTGTCGAGCTTGCGGGCTCGGGGGCAGTAAGGGCTTGAGGGCTTAGGCTGTTGGGACTTGCGGGTCCGTGTTGTAAGGCTTGAGGGCCTGAAGCTTTTGGCGGAGTTTGCTGAGCCTATCACACTGCTGGATAGGCGTAGAGGGAAAGAGGACTACTCAAGACACCCCGTCTTGAGGAACCTCTATATATCTTGTGTCGTCTGGTGTGACTTATTTGTGTGTTAACTTTGTGCATTGTTTGAACATTGATAACTCACACTAATAGATCAAAAAGTACCAAGATCACCTAACACCCCCCCCCCCCCTCTAGGTGAACGTTCCATCCCAAACAAGTGGTATCAGAGGGAGGTTGATCAAAAGGAGACTTAACAGTTCGATCTAGATCAGGAACGACTCACCATGGCCGGTGGAGATCCGAATTGCGAAATGAGAGCCACGAAGCTTCCCATCTGCACAAAAGAGAATTTCCCCATTTGGAAGGAAAGAGTAAGACTCTTTATGGAGGCAACTTACCCAAGAATCTACCTGACAATCAAGCAGGGTCCCTTCATCCCTACCACTGCCTCCACTATTGATCCAACCAGGCAGGTGATAAATAAATATGAAGACATGACCAAGGACGAGCTGGCCTTGGCAGGTCTAGACAAGAGGGCACAAAATGTCATCGTAAGTGCCATCGATGACTCAACCCTCCAAAATCTAATTCACTACAAAACGGCCAAGGAGATGTGGGACTCCTTGATCGTATACATGGAGGGTACTAAAGAGGTAAGAGATGACAGGAAATCTCTCCTGAACCAGGAATATGAAGCCTTCAAACAATGCAAGAATGAAACAATCTCTAACTGCTATAAGAGATTTTTCAAGATCGTGAATGGACTGAGAAACTACGACAGAGAGTTCACAAGCTCTGATATAAATGACAAATTTCTCAGATCCCTCACAAAGGAATGGGATATCAATAAATGTGCCATCAGAGAGATGGGCCAACTGGGCAACATGGAGCCCAAGAACCTATACGGGAAGCTGCTGTCTCATGAACTTCAGCTTAATACAAGAAAAGCTGAAGAAGAAGAAAGCTCAAAGTTGAGCTCAAGAGAAAGATCGGTGGCTCTAAAGGCTGAGAGAACCAGAAGATTCAAGGGCAAGACCTCTGCTTCTCAGAATAAAACTGAGAACAGTGAGGAATCAGAAGCCAGCTCCTCTGACTCTGATGATACTGATAGAGAGGTGGCCCTCCTCTCAAAATAATTCAGAAAATTGCTACACAGAAGGAGGAGGGACAACAGTAGAAGCTCCTCCTCAAGCTCCAGAAGATCTGACTATCGGGACAGATCCAGGGCTCCCAGGGAGGACAGGTATAAATCCAACTCCAGTAGATATGATTTAAATAATATTGTTTGCTATTCTTGCAGTAAAACAGGTCACATGGCTGCAGACTGACCCTCCAAGAAAAAGGAGTCAAGGAACCATGAAGAGAGAAGAAGCTCTAGGAGCAAGAGAACCTCTGAAAAGGGGTTCGTGGCAAAGAAGACCAAAACATTGAGTGACTCTGACTAAAGCTCCTCTGGGACTGAGGATGAAGCACTCATTGGACTGATGGCCATCAATGAAGGAAACTAGGATGAGAACTCTCCTGGAAAGGTAAAACACATAACTTCTCTATCTGCCTCTGATTCTGGATCAGTGACAGATTCTTTGCATGATGATGAGGAGGTATCTGCTACCAACATCACAACCCCAAGATCTCAGTATGAAGTTGAATCTGAACTAATAAGGCAATATAAAGCCTTATGGAAAGCCTTAAAAAACAGTAAGAAACTCCTCAAGGCGCAAACCAAGGAGTTAGAATCCTTGAAGCCTGTCCAATCCAAGCTCCAGGAGACAGCTAAGAAGCTAACTTCTATGAGCAAAGAAGTGGACAAGCTTAAGGAAGCCATAAGGCTTAAGAATGCTGAGTTAGGGCAGAAAAACAAGATCATAAGGGACCTTGAGGAAATGTTGTTGGCCGAGAAGAAACTTGCTTCCACCTTCTCAATGCCCAAAACTATCCTGCCAACAACTGACACCTTCTCTGGACAGTTCAGAGATGGTATCAGTTTCAATCAGGAGCCAGTCATGGGCAAAGATTCCGAAGCTAGACCCTCTTACAAGAAGGTGTTGTTAGCAAGTCCTTCAGCCCATAGACCTGCAGCAACAACAGACAAGAGAATGGGAAAGGCTGTTCCTACAAAGCCTGCTTCCAAGAAGGTGAACCAAAGAGTGGTGAAGCCAATTCCTCCCCCAGCTCAATCACATGAGGTTCACCCTAGATCTGTTAGACAAGAAGCCCTCTCTCCTGCTCATCAGCACTGTCATCCTACTCAGATGATGAAGCAGAAGAGAAGATATAACAGATATGAGTGTTGGTGCCGCGGGAAAGTAGGCAACTTTGCATTGGACTGTTGGTTCAACCCAACAAGGCTCAATGCAAGGAGAGTGCAGAACCCTCCGAGGTATGCGATTCCATTCTATCACCCTAACAGAAACCAAGGACCCAATCCCTATTGGGTACCTGAGGGGAAGTGATTTGTTTTGCAGGTAGATCCAAATGCCAACCAATCTCCAATTTGGTATTTGGACAGTGGGTGCTCCAGGCATATGACTGGAGTCATAAAGTATTTGAAAGAATTCATCCATGTGGAGTATGGACCGACTGTTATCTTTGGAGGTTCAGAAAAGGGAGTGACCAGGGGCTACGACAACGTAACTAATGGGTTAGTTACCATCACAAAGGTAGCTTATGTGGAGGGGTTGAGACACAACCTCATAAGCATAAGTCAGCTTTGTGATCTAGGCTTCATTTTTACTTTCCACAAGGATAAATGTCTAATTAAGAAGTCCTCAGATTCTGAGACTACCTTAACTGGCACTCGGAGTGGGAACATTTATTGCTTAAATTTCCTTAATATAAATTCTTCCATGCCCATATGTCTTGTAGCTGATGGCAAAGAGGCTCTATTTGTACAATGGCACAAGAGACTTGCACACATCAATTATAAGACAATAAACAAGCTTTTCTCACAAAACCTGGTCAGAAATGGACCTGACATTAAGTGCATCAAAGATGGTCCCTGTCAAGCCTGCTAACTTGGAAAGCAGACTAGGACTAGCTTTAAAAGCATCTCTAACAAAGAGTCCACAAGGTGCTTATTTTTACTGCACATGTATTTATTTGCTCCCATGTCAGTTCATAGCTTAGGAGGGAAGGCATACACCCTTGTAGTTGTTGATGACAACTCAAGGTTCACTTGGGTATTCTTCCTCAAAAAGAAATCAAATACCCTCGATATCTTGAAGAATTTTGTCAGGCAGATCCAGAATGAGATGAGCTGTACTGTGGTCAAATTCAGAAGTGACCATGGGACATAATTTCAATCAGGGGCCATGACAGAATTCTGCCAAGACCTAGGTATCTCCCAAGAATTCTCCTCCCCCAGAACTCCTCAACAGAATGGGGTTGCTGAAAGGAAGAACAGAACCTTGATAGAGGCTAGCGGGAATGCTAAGTGACTCCTCACTAAGTGACTCCTCATTACCAGAATACTTCTGGGCAGAGGCTGTCAACACTGCTTGTCATGTGATAAACAGGGCCTCTATCATCAAAAACCACAAGAAAACTCACTATGAGCTAATGAAGGGCAGAAAACCAACTCTCTCCTACTTTAGGATCTTTGGTAGCAAATGCTATGTCCTTAATAATGGGAAATCCAAACTAACTAAGTTTGCTGAGAAAAGCTGTGAAGGTATGTTTGTTGGATACAACTCCTACAGCCGGGCATACAGAGTATACAACCTCAATACCCAAACAGTGGAAGAATCTGTTCATGTCGTATTTGATGAGACTAGCCTTATCCATAAGGGTTGGTCTAGTTCTCTAGTGAATGCAGGTACAGTGGAAAGATTAGAGAAGCTATCCATTAAAGACAATGCTGACACTTCATTCAACAACAAGAATCAGCCAGTGATGGTTGAAATAGAGGTAGAACCTGCAGAAGATACAGAAATGGCAGAAGAATTGCGGCCTGCAGAAGTAGCTCCTGCAGAAATACCCAGAACACTTCCAACTTCCTTAAGACAAGTAAGAGATCATCCCCAAGAGCAGATGATAGGAAATGTCAACCAAGGGGTGCTGACAAGGAGTAGAGCTACAAATCAAGCATTGTACCTGAGTTTTCTCTCTCAAATTGAACCCAAGAAATTTGAGGAAGCAAATCAGGATCCATTTTGGATTGCTGCAATGCAGGAGGAACTGAACCAATTTAAAGGATGCAAAGTATGGAAATTGGTTCCAAGACCTCAAGTGCACAACATCATAGGAACCAAATGGGTCTACAAGAACAAGTTGGATGAAAATGGAATCATCACCAAGAATAAAGCAAGACTAGTGGCAAAAGGCTACAGATAAGAGGAGGGGATAGATTTTGATCAGACATTCGCTCCAGTAGCAACTAGGGCCTTCCTAAATGGTGACCTCAAAGAGTAAGTATATGTAGAACAGCCTTCGGGTTTTGTCGACTCTACTTATCCTGATTATGTTTACTTTCTTAGAAAAGCTCTTTATGGATTAAAGCAGGCACCTAGGGCCTGGTATGAGACTCTGTCAATCTTTCTAATTGAGAACAAGTTCTCAAGGGGAATGATTGACAAGACATTGTTCCTAAGGGAAGTGAAGGGCAAGATCTTGCTAGTGCAGGTCAATGTAGATGACATCATCTTTGGATCTACAGATAACAATCTCTACAAAAAGTTTGCCAATTTGATGCAGGGAAAGTTTGAGATGAGCAGTATGGGTGACCTCAAATACTTCCTAGGTCTCCAAGTGAAACAATCTGAAGATGAGATTTTCATCTCTCAGACCAAATTCACTAGGGAGCTAGTCAAGAAATTTGGATTGGAGAGTGCTTCTTCAATGAAAACTCCAATGGGAACCAATGTGTCTCTGGACAAGGATGAGAAGGGCATACCCTTTGATGAAACCAAGTACAGATGCATGATTGGATCCTTGCTCTATCTAAATGCAAGTAGGCCTGACATAATGTTTGCTACATGTGTCTGTGCTAGATATCAGGTGAATCCTAAGGAATCTCACTATGTCTCTGTCAAGAGAATCTTAAGATACCTAAAGGGTACATCAAATCTTGGCCTATGGTACCCTAGGAACAATGAGTGTGAACTGACTGGTTATTCAGATACATACTATGCAGGGTGCAAGGAAGATAGAAAGAGTACCTCAGGAACATGCCAATTCCTTGGTGGAAGACTGATTTCCTGGAGCAGTAAGAAGCAGACCAGTGTGGCAATCTCGACAGCAGAATCAGAGTATATCTCTGCTGGGAGCAGTAACTGCTATGGATTCAACATCAACTTGAAGACTACAATCTAAAGATGACCAAAACACCCATGTTTTATGACTCTTTGAGTGCCATCTCAATTGCTAAGAACCATGTATCTCACAGCAGGACTAAGCATATTGAGATCAGTTGTCACTTCATCAGGGAGCATGTGGAAAATGAAGATATCACCCTTGAATTTGTCCCAACAGACAAACAAGTGACGGATATCTTTACAAAGCTCCTAGATGAAGCTAATTTTAACTTCTTCAAATTCCAATTGGGAATGTTAAACTTAGAGTAACCCTCAACTTTACTATTTACTAATGCCTTTCTAGATGAGTGGTGAGAAAATCTCACAGGACCATGAAGAATCATGGTTGAGCAAGGGAGAGCTTGTGCTACTCCTTGGTTAGAAAAGCAGAAGGCAAGAAGTCAGAAAGGGGGAGAAATGGTGCTCAAGTGGTGCTCAAGAAGACCTTAAAGGCAGGGGAGAAAGGAAGAGGCATCAAATCAAGGGGGAGCTACAAGCTTGATGTACTCCAAGAGTTCTGCAAAAGATAAGTTAAATCTTTAAACAGTTCCATCTAAGATTATGATATTTAATGTCAAGTGAAAGTAGGCTTGAATTGAGATTCTGACTTCTTTAAATAGGGGGAGATTGTTGGGAATCTTGCCAACATGATTCCTGATTTAAAGAAGTCATCATGTCAAGAGTACTTCACTTTGTATTTGATCGTACGTCTAGTTCATAATCTCAGGAAAATATAAGTACATATCGTCGAGAAGAACATGCGATATCGTCGACAATGCGTGTTTGTCAACATAATGATGGGCAGAGCAGCAGCCGCTGAGAAGCAAAGTATTCGTCGACCGCTGAGACATGGCGAGATCATCGAACGAAGAATGCCGATCGTCGAACGCTGAGACATGGAAAGATCGTCGAATGAAGAATGCCGATCGTCGAACGCTGAGACATGGCGAGATCGTCGAACGAAGAATGCCGATCGTCGAATGCTGAGACGTGGCGAGATCGTCGAACACAAAGAAGAATCAAAGACATCGAAGGAAGGAATGTCGTCGAGTAAACAACATGATTACGACGACATATTGCAAGAAAGAGGATCTCAACGAAACAGTCAGAAACGACATATCATCGTATATGAAGAATCGCCAGAATGTCTCTTATTATCGTGATGCCAGCATCAAAGGCAGAAGAAAGAAGACATGAAGGTCTACCAGAGTTCATGGCATCGACAAAGGGCTGTCCTCGAGATATTATCCATGTCGTCATAACAATGGAAATATCGTCGAGACAAATTCAAATCATGCGCACGTACTGTCAGCAGTTAATGTGCCGCCTGGTTGTCAAATCAGCGCATGCACTTAATGAATCGAGGTATTAGCACGTACTCCAAAGAGAAATAAAGATATCAGCGCGTGCTAAAAAGGAATGGAGGTCTAACACATAAAGAAACTTTTTAGAAGACCGTTGGGAGACATCGCAGTCTTATAAAAGGATACATGAGGTTGCCCTAAAAGGTTAATGATCAAGAAAGAACTTGCGCACATAGCGAATCGAAAAACACAAGCGCCGCAAGAAAGAAAGAGAAAAGGAAGGAGCAGTCATCTTCATCGACTGCTAAGAAGCCAATCCTCATCTGGCTAAGAAAAGATTTGAAGAAGAACCGTGTGCTCAAGATCTGATTCAGAACAATCTTCTTCAATCTTAAGGAGCCGATCTTCAACAGGCTAAAGTTGCCGATCTTCATCCGGCAGAAGAAACATTTTATTATTGTATTTCCTTGTAAGGCTTGCGGGCCAAATTGTCCAGCTTGAGGGCTGGAGAGCTGTGAGGCTTGAGGGCCAGGTCAGTGCACTTGCGGGTGCGACTTGTCGAGCTTGAGGGCTCAGGTGCAGTAGGGGCTTGCGAGCCTAGACTGTAGGCATAGGACTTGCGGGTCTGTGTTGTGTTGGGCTTGAGGGCCTGAGTGTCGAGCTTGCAGGCTCGGGGGCAGTAAGGGCTTGAGGGCTTAGGCTGTTGGGACTTGCGGGTCCGTGTTGTAAGGCTTGAGGGCCTGAAGCTTTTGGCGGAGTTTGCCGAGCCTAGCACACTGCTGGGTAGGCGTAGAGGGACAGAGTACTACTCAAGACACCCCGTCTTGAGGAACCTCTATAGATCTTATGTCGTCTGGTGTGACTTATTTGTGTGTTAACATTGTGCATTGCTTGAACATTGATAACTCACACTAATAGATCAAAAAGTACCAAGATCACCTAACACCCCCCCTCTAGGTGAATGTTCCATCCCCAACAAAAGGGATATTGCTGAAGTTCCCCTTTACAAAGAGGAGCTTTTGGGCCTAGTAGTGGGCCTTATTCACGGTCTCGACGACCTTGGGACCCGAGCCCATGAAGTAGGCGGTGCCATCTTTGTAGGCTCGGAAGGAGAACAACTAACGGAAAACCGGTAGGATGAACTCAATGCGCTCCTCACGCATATAGCAGGCAAAAGCTATGATGACCGCCATGGCGTTGGGGGTGAGCAGGCCTGGAACGACGCCATAGTGCTTGAACACCTGGCGAGCAATATAAAGCGAGATCAATACACTGCGAGCAAGATTAATTCAGCAGAAGGAAGAAGTAAGCGAGATTAATCGGTACCTGGCGGATTTCGGGCCACAGGGGCAGGCGCAGGCCAACCGCAAAATGGGCCATGGGGATGGCTAGCTCGTCAGCGAGGAGGGTATTGATCACGTCGTCCTCATGAGGGCGACGCGTCGTGAACCCGGGGGGATGAAGTCGGCGACCGCAGTGAAGTACTCCTCCTCAGTCAGATTGTAGTTGAAGAAAGTGTGGTCGGAGAAAGCCCAGGCACACTTTCGCCGACCCTCAGCCTCGGCAACATCAACGACCATCTTGCAAGCCTGCGAGAGAAGAAAGGGGCAAGAGAGAGAGAGAGAGAGACGGCGAGATCTCTCAAGCAAAGGAAGAAAGAGGGTTGACGATGAACGTGGTAGGTGGCTCTCAATTATGAGACCCTATTTATAGCAAAATAAAAAAGGCGGGAAGAAGTTCAAGCGCCATTGGGTGCGGTTAGCAAAACATCACATCATGATCGCGTGCGAAAACACAAATGGTTTTCAAAAATAACATGCGGGCGAGAACACCCTGTGAGGTCAGCATGAGCAAATATTTCGCGAGAACTAAAAGACTTTAATTAAGGGTAGCTAATAACCTAGAGGGGGCGGGGGGGGGGGGGGGGGGGGGGGTTGAATATGTTATTTTAAAAAGTATTTGCAGTTCTTGATTATAACCTAAATGAATGATCAGAGCTTTCAAGAAAATGAACACAAACAAAAACACACAGAATTTTATAGTGGTTCCCCTTATCTTGGGTAATCCACCTTCCCCCTTCTCCCCTCTAGCAGTGTGCTAGATAGGGTTTATATCTCCTCCAGATCTCAGACCACCAACAGGTCTTACAGCTCAGATCACAATAGATCTTACAGACTCAGATCTTAACAGATCTTACTATCTCAGATCACAGCAGATCTTACCAACTCAGATCTCAACAGATCCTACCATCTCAGATCTCAATAGATCCTACCTCAGCCTTTATAACTATAGGCTTACAGCTCAGATTCACCACTGAATTCTACAACTCAGATCACACCTGATCCTATAACTCAGATCCTTAAAAGATCCTACACTCAGATCTGACAACTCAGACCCTACAGGGATTGATAAAGATAGTAACAATAATTAGACTCGGATTCTTCAAAGTGTTGAGTCTTCTTGATCTGCCTGAATGATCAGACAGAAATCTTCAACAGATCAGCATCATCAATTTGGTCTTCTTGATTTATTAGGCTGTGATGACTGTTCTTCTTTTTAGGAAGACAGATTCTTCCTTCTTAATCTTCTCTTTTCAGAAAGAAGTATCAGCACCAGATTGCTGAAAGAATTCTTCAAGTTAGAACACTTCTGAAAGAGGAGACGACTTCTTCAGATTCTTTCTCAGACTTTCCCTCAAAGAGACGAAGAAGATAATTGCTTTCGAAAATAGGAAAATAATCAGCTTGTAAACCCATAGGACATGCCTTCTATTTATAGCCCGCCATCTGCAACATCTGTTACGCTCCTCCACGTCAGCATAACGTTAAGTCTTCAACGGTCTTTAATGGCTTCAGAATAAACAAAGGCTCAACTAGCTGTAGATGAACTGTTATGCATTTCTCAGTTCAGAGCTTCTCAGAAAAAGGCGTTGAGCATTGTGTATCTCTGTCGATGCTTTTTTAATAAGGTGTCGAGCGATGTGTAGTGTCTTGACGCTTTTAATCTTGTCTTCATATTTTGACTCTTTTTGCTGGCGTTGAGCTAACTGAAGTTTAGTCAACACTTCTTATTCCACGGCGTCGAGTGATATTCCTTGGCTCGACGCTTCCAAACTTGGTCTCAGATCTTCAACGGCGACCTTGTCTTTTTGAGCAGCAGACATGGGTTGATGCTTCTGGGTCACAGGTGTCGAGCGATGTGTGGTTTCTCGACGCTTGTGAACTTGGATGAATTCCTTGAGCACTTTGCTTGACCTGATGTTCTGCACAATGATTCTATAAAGTATATCAAATACATTCTGAGGTATATCTTTGACTTAGCAATGGGCTTCTCCAAATCTAAGACATTATGGACAATGGTCCCAACAATCTCCCCCTATTTGAAGAAGTCATAACCTCAGTCAATGATATATCCCTCTTTACAAAAATAATCAATATTTTCTATACAGGTAATCAAGATATAATGAGTATAATACCTTATAAAATTAGATTACCAAAACATTCTATCAACAGAAATTATTTCAGACATGATTTCTCATATAAGCACAAAATCACAAGCAGTTCAGAATAAAACATGTCATGATAAGAAAAAGATCACATCACAGGCATATATATATATGATAATAAAAGATAGTTTGCTCTGGGAGCTCATCAATATTGTTCAAAGTTATATCAAATACATTTCTCCGAGAATTCTTAATAAAGATTAAAATCCTAATGCTGTTCAGGTTCCTTGATCTCTATTCCTCTTTTAGCTCTCTTGGAAAGGACTTCAGCAACCTCTTTTCTTCTCTTGAAATAGCCAAACGGCTTTGGAAAGTATTTGATTGGCTCCTTATCACCTGCCTGAACTTTCCCAGCCAATTTGTCAGCCTTGAATTTTATCTTTAGATCCTCTTGATCCCTGTGCTTCAACCACTCATCTTCAGAATACCATTTCCCTCTTTCTTCTGGGTTACCTTTCACAGCTTCCCATGCTGCCAGAATCATTTCTCTTGAAGAGGGAGACCAATGTTCAAAATCAACCCTTGATTGAACTTCTTCTCTGAACTTCCTTTTGCTAGATTCTACTTGTTCACTGGTAATGTTTTCTCTCTTGCTTTTACCCTCAGGGCTATACATTTGGGCAATTTGCTTTTGGATTTGTGTAAGAGATGCTGGCTTGGTCTCAGAAACTTGATCATTATTATTATTTATGGGAGGATAGCCAAAAATTTCTCTTATAGAGTTAGAGGTCCACACAGCATGCTCGGAGCTGGCTTGAATCATTGACCTCTCCCCCTTTAGGACTTCTTCAACTATATGATCTCTTATAACATTCATCTGAAACCTAACTTTGCCCTCCAGATGATGTATTCCACTTTCAGTGATTTTCTTGACCTTAAGAAGATGGTCATCTATAGTATCTGTATTTAACTTTACTTGATCTTTTAGAATTGAAGAGCTCTCATCAATTTTGGCAAGTATAGCAGCATCATGCTATTGCTGCCTAGCTTCTATCTTAGCTGTACCTGTAAGAGTTTGTGCAACTTGTTCTTTATACAACACTTGCATATTGCTGCTCAAGATTCCTTGATTTGTTTGAACATCATCTACTCTCTTTGAAATACCTGCTTGTGTCTCTTTAATAACCTTTGATGTCTCTTTGATTGAATCTAGCTGTTCAGTTGTGTAATCCACTGAAGCACCAACTCTTTTGAAAATTTTTACCATTTCCTTTCTCAGTGCATTCATCTGATGATTAACTTCAAATCTAACCAATTTCATCTGAAAATCTACTTCATTTTTCATTTTTATGTTATTTTCTTCAATATACTGTTCCAATAATCTTCTTTGATTATTAAGCAACACCTCCAGCTGAGGTAGTATTGGAGTTAAATCCACCTTGATTTCTCTTGCCATTCCATCACTTCTACTACTTTCTTCTCTGATGAAAGAGTCATCTCTCTGGCTCATATGTGAGCAAGAAGATTCTATCTTAATCACCTTTTTAGCCTCTTTCCTTGTGGCTTCAGGCTCTCCTTCCAAATCCATAGCATCAACAGTAGGATTCTCTTGAGCAGGGACCTCAGGCTGATACTCCCCCTCAAATGGTGCATTGTCTTGATCAATATTTCCTTGAGCAGGGATTTCATTTTGAGGCTCCCCCTCAATGTCTGCATTGTTAAGGTCATTATTGTCTAGAGCAGGGATCTCATCCTGAGCCTCCCCATCAACTGCTGCCTTGCTAATTTAAGAATTATCCTGACCAGGGATCTCATCTGGAGCTTCCCTCTCATTTTGAAACTTCCCTTTAACTCTAGCAGGGGATCCAGGTTGACTTCCTCTCTCTTCTTCTTCTTTCTCATTCTCATCTTTTTCTTTATTGATCTTGTCAACCCCTTCCAGTAATGGATCAGTACCTGTTGGTGTGTCAGGAATACTGTCCTTAGGTTTGTTCCCTTCTTCTTCTTCAGATGATGTGAGATTAGGATCATGAATTGGAGAGGATTTTGATTTCCTTTTGGATGATGTTGAACTTGAAGAGCTTGAAGAGACCTTCTTCTTCTTTTGCTTCTTAGCTTTCTTCTGGTTGGGAGAATATTCTGCTGGTGGATGATTTGATAAAATTCTTTCCCATCTCTCTATCATTCTGATGTCCATTTTCTTCATATGATTTATCTTGGATCCAAGTTTGTTATTTAAAGAATCTGGAATGATTTTTACTAAATATAGAGATAATATCCTACCCATGTTGGGTGCTTGGATACATTCGATTACTCTGTCAAACACCACCCTCCCCCAATCTGTTCTTAATGTATGAATAATCCTGGTCAGAAGAATAAACATTTTCCTTGAGATTTTATCATGAGACCCTGTCTTGCATAACAAACCCTTTCCGATCACATCTGTCAGCAGTTTTCCTCTTGAATTCATTCCTTTCCTAAGTATACTCCCAGAGATTTCTTGTGATGTTTCAATTCCACACCAGACTTGGGCTAGTCTAATCTTCTCAGAGCTCACTTCTTCTTCTTCTTCATTACTTTTTAATCTTGGCAGTTCTAGTGCCTTAGCGAGTCTTGAAGGAGAAATCTTAATCTTCTTACCATTTACTGTAGTTTTAAGCTTAGAATTGGCGGTGTCTATTACTGTATTGGAGAAAAGTTCTAATACCTCTCGTTTCCAAATTAGAGTTGATTCAGATAGCACAAATTCTAGTCCTGCTTTGTAGATTAGCTCGATGGTTGATTTAATTTCCACTGGTGCTATTTGGAATCCATTGCGAACAAGCTCGCCTCCTTCGTAAAGGTAATCACTGCTCTTGGGAGGCATTGTGGGTGTTGATTGTAGAGTGAAAGAATTGATGGAGAAATTTTCTAGGGCAGATAATTTCGAATTGATAAATCTAGGGCATATGTACTAATCGAAGTGTCTTCCCTATTTATAGAATTTCTAATTCAAGAAGATGAATAGCCGCGCACCGGACTTGTTTAACAATATTGATCAAATGGTTCAAATTTACACTATCGAGACGACCTAGCTATGTTCGCACAAGCGTTGAGATAGCTCGACGCAATTTATCCTCGCTCGACGCCAGGTATCTTCTCTCGACGCCTTATATCCTTGCCCGACGCCAGATATATCTCCACTCACCTTTTAGGATTTAATTATTATTTTCATTTATTTAATTCATTTTCTATACTTATTTGAGAATTGTCATTTATTCTAGCTTTATTTAATTTAATTTCAAGACAACTTTATTCCATTTTTAGCATTCCTAATTCAATTTTGAAGTTATTGAATTTTGTTTCATCCAGTGGTTTAGTGAATATGTCAGTGGGGACATATTCAATTATGATATCTCCATTTTCTACATGTTCTCTAAAGTGATATCTAATTTCTATGTGCTTAGTTCTCCTATGTGATACAGGATTATTAGTTATAGCAATAGCACTAGTTGAATCACAATATAAAGGAGATTTACTTAGCTGGACTTTATAGTCCTGGAGTTGGTGTTGAATCCATAGTAGCTGAGCACAGCAGTTTCCAGCTGAGATGTACTCAGATTCTGCTGTAGAGATAGCTACACTGGCCTGCTTCCTGCTACTCCGAGATATTATTCTTTTGCCAAGGAATTCACATGTGCCTGATGTACTTTTTCTTTCCTCCTTGCATCCTGCAAAGTCAGCATCTGAAAAACCAGTTAGTTCAAAGTCATTGCTTCTAGGATGCCAAAGGCCAAGATTAAGAGTACCCGTCAGATATCTCAGAATTCTTTTGACAGCAGTGTAGTGAGATTCTTTAGGGTTCACTTGATACCTAGCACACACACATGTTGAGAACATAATGTCTGGCATGCTAGCAGTTAGGTAGAGAAATGAACCAATGAGGCCTCTGTATAAGGTTTCATCAATAGGTTTCCCTTTGTCATCCTTGTCCAGTGACACATTGACTGCCATTGGTGTTTTCATGACAGTGGAATTTTCCATTCCAAACTTCTTGATAATCTCTTTGGCGTACTTGGTCTGAGAAATGAAGATTCCTTCCTCGGAATGTTTCACTTGGAGTCCTAAGAAGTATTTGAGCTCACCTATGCTGCTCATTTTAAATTTCCCTTGCATAAGGCTTGCAAACCTTTTGCAAAGGTTATTATCAATTGAGCCAAAAATTATATCATCTACATATATTTGCACTAGAATAATTTGACCTTTAACTACCCTAAGAAACAATGTCTTGTCTATCTTTCCCCTTGCGAATTTGTTCTCAATGAGAAATCTAGATAATGTCTCATACCAGGCTCTAGGTGCCTATTTCAGGCCATACAAAGCTTTTAATAAAAGATAGACATGATTTGCATGAGTAGAGTCAATAAAACCCGGGGGTTGTTCTACATATACTTCCTCCAGTATTATTCCATTAAGGAATGCTGACTTTACATCCATTTGATAAACTATGAATCCAGTATGTGTTGCAAATGCCAGGAATAGTCTGATTGCCTCCAATCTTGCCACAAGAGCAAACACTTGATCAAAATCTATGCCTTCCTTCTATCTATATCCTTGGGCAACCAACCTTGCTTTGTTTTTGATAATCACACCATTTTCATCCAGCTTATTCCTAAATACCCATTTGGTCCCTATGACTTTGTGTTTCTTTGGTCTTGGAACCAATATCCAGACCTTACATCTTTCAAATTGATTTAGCTCTTCTTGCATAGCTGATATCCATGAAGTGTCCTTATTGGCTTCATCAAACTTCTTAGGCTCTATTTTGGATAGAAAGTTGTGATGCAAGGCCTCATGTATTGAGTTTCCTCTTCAGGTTTGCACACCTTCATTTGGATTTCCTATAATCTGTTCTTTTGGGTGATCCTTCAGATGTTTGGTTGCATTCCTCCACCTCTCATTTTCCCTTTGTGATTCTGGTGCATCTGTTTGAGTTGGTTGTTCTAGAGATTCTGGATGTCGTGGTTCTTCAACAGCAATAGGTTCTTCATAATTGTCTTCTACTTGATACTCATCCTCTCTAGTCATAATTACAGTCTCATTAGTTTCTTCATTATCCTCAATGTGCTGTTCATGGATATTCATCTCCTTCAATTTCTGTGTAGAACCTGCATTACTAGATAAACTTCCCAGATCCTTATAAATAAGGCTGGTTTCATCAAATACAACATGTATAGATTCTTCTATTCTATTTGACCTTTTGTTGAAAATTCTATAGGCTCTACTTTGAGAGCTATAGCCAACAAAAATTCCCTCATGTTCTTTTTCAGCAAATTTAGTGAGATGGTGCTTTCCATTATTTAATACAAAGCATTTTCTACCAAATATTTTGAAATAGGCTAAAGTGGGTTTTCTACCTTTCAACAACTCATAAGGGGTCTTATTCAGTCTTTTGTTGATAAGAGCCCTATTCTGAACATGGCATGCTGTGTTTACAGCTTCAGCCCAGAAATACTCAGGAAGAGAGGAGTCACTTAGCATACTCCTACTAGCTTCAATGAGAGTTCTATTTCTTCTCTCAGCAACCCCATTTTGTTGGGGAGTTCTAGGGGATGAGAACTCTTGTGAGATGCCTAGATTTTCACAAAATTTGGTCATTACACCTGACTGAAATTCAGTCCCATGATCACTTCTAATTTTGACTACATGATTTCCTATTTCATTTTTGATTTGCCTAACAAAGCTGGTAAATATTTCTAGAGTATCTGACTTGTGTTTAAGGAAGAATACCCATGTGAATCTGGAATAATCATCAACAATTATAAGGGTGTAAATCTTTCCTCCTAGGTTATGGATTGACATTGGTCCAAATAGATCCATGTGAAGTAGGTATAGACATCTAATGAAATCCTTCTCACCAATTGGTTTGAAGGATGATTTGATCTGCTTACCCATTTGACAAGCATGACAGGGACCCTCCTGCACACATTTCCACTTAGGCCCAGCTCTCACTAGGTCTCTTGAAATAAGCTTATTTATAGTCTTATAGTTTATGTGGGCTAAACTTGTATGCCATTGTACACTACTAGAAACTTTATTCTCTGCTACTAAGCATATGAAATTTACTTGATCAGAACATATAAAGTTTAAGCAGGTAATGTTGCCACTCCTAGTGCCTGAGAGAATTATCTCATTCTCTTTCTTAATCAGGCACTCATCCTTGTGGAATGAAATGTCATACCCAATATCACACAATTGACTTATGCTGATGAGATTGTGTTGCAATCCATCAACATGAGCAACTTTGGTGATGGTGACAATTCCATTTGTGATTTTACCATAACCTTTAGTTTTACCTTTGTCAGACCCTCCAAAGATAACCTTTGGTCCATTCTTCACAGGACTGCAATCATTCAGCAGACTTTTTGTTCCTGTCATGTGCATAGAGCACCCACTGTCCAAGTACCAGATAGGAAGTTGATTGGTCTTTGGACATCCCTGCAAGAAGAAATTACCTTTTCTTAGGAACCCACACCAAGTTGGGTCCTAGAACCTTGTTAGTATGAGCTGGAATATTTAGTTGTTGTATAATCCTTGGTGCTGTGAGAGTTGCGACATGTCTGAGTACTGGTCTCCCAGAGTTGAACCTTGGAACAGTTGGATTGAACCAACAGTCAAGAGCAAAATGTCCAACCCTTCCACATCACCAACATTCATAGCTGTTATATCTCCTTGGAGGTCTTCTCACTTCTTTAGGTTGACTCACATTTTATTTTATTGCCTTATTCAAAGGAGCTTTGTAAATTGTTTTAGTGAAATTTACTGGTTTAGTTTTCTTGACAGTAGTGGTTTTCACTACTAGTCTTAGTTCCTCTCTTTTGAATTTGGTGTTTGCTTTAAATACAAAGGAGTCATGATGAGTTAATACTTTTTCTTTGCATAGAGATTTGGAATCATTGTTACTTGGTTGAATTGAGTCATCTTTGCTATTAGAACACTCACCCTTACAAAACTTATGCACAACTTTTTGATCATGCTCATTTGTGATAAGCATAGCTTTGTTGAATTTTATAGGTTGCATGAGTGCCTTGTCATTATTTTTAGATTTACTTTCTGCCTTTCCATTGTATCATATGCCAGATCTGTATTGTGCAGAAAATGTGTCTATTATGGGAAGGATAGTTTATGGTTTTGAGAACTTTGCCACAAGCTTCCTTTCTGCTAGGAGTTTTGCCTCAAGTTCTTTTATTAATTTCTTCTTAGTGCATAAAGTCTGAATGTGAATAATAGACATGAATTTTAATTTGCTAAGCTCCTTGCTTACACTACAACAAAATACACTTTTAGTAAGGACTAAATTGTAACGAAGAAAAAATTTGTTACTAATAGCTATATTTAGTAACGAAATTTTGCTATCGTTACAAAAGCTTAATTTTTTGTAACAAGTATTTTATGATTCGTTACAATAACTAAATATTTGTTACAATAAGCGCAAGTATTTGTAACAAGACTAGTTTTACGTTACAAATAGTAAAATGTCCTCACAATAAGTAGCAATTGTAACAACACCATGAAAGTATTTGTAACCATTAGAATTTTCTTACAATTAGTATTTTTTGGTAACCAAAGTTTTGTTGCAATAAATATATTAATTAAATTTTAAAACATGAGCGCGCATTTTAGGCCCTAGAGCGTATTTTTTCGCCCGTGCATGTTTTTTTACTTGTGCGTGCGTTCTTTGTCTGGTGGCGTGTTTTTGCACTAGTATGCATTTTTGCCCGGGCGCATTGTCTCTCAGGTGTGCATTTTTGCCTGGGATCATATTTTCGCCCGAGAACGCATTTTCGAATCATCATTCATTCTCTCCCTAGTTCATTTTTGTCAGGGCGCGTTTTTTTGACTGCGCACACTTTTTGGCTCGGGAGCACAATTTTGTTTGCGCAAAAGTTATTCGCTCATGAGCGTTTTCTTCAAAAAACACATTTTTTCGGGCGCATTTTTTTCGTCCTAATGCTTTTTCTCACCCGGGCACATTTTAGCCTAGCTAGTTACACATTTTTTCGCGGGCACGCATTTTCAACTGGGTGCAAGTACGTACTGTTAGCCCAAACATGCATTTGCCTTACGGGCGCGTGAGAGAAGACTATCGTAACATGAAAAAATATCTAATGTATGTTTTAAATTTGTGTATAAATAGAAATATTTTATTACTAAAAAATAATTTTATATATTTATTATCACCACTTATAAGGAAACGTTTACGACGACGTTTTTTTGTAGTGTTTAAAAAAACAAGACTAAAGATTTTAAATTTTGGGTATTTTCGCGCGCAGGGGTTTGCGAGCTGAATGAGCGTCGTCGCACTGCGACAGCATGGAGGCGGGGGTAATTAATGTCGTGTGGGGCACGTGCGCTTTTCCTATGCACTGTTAGTTATTGATCGATCGAGCGTCTGAGAGTGGGAGAGTACAATTTTGGCGGAGGTACCGTCGCTGTTGGGGTACTGTCACAGCGGAGAGTATCGAGCACGGGCGTACCTCCATAATTTATATATATATATATATAACCGGTTACATATATAATAAATTATAATTATAAATTTAATTATAAATAAACTAACGTGTATAAAATTTTATATAAAAGTTTATTAAACGTTTTTATAAAAATTTCGTAATAGTTTTTATATAAAACTTTACGAGCAGCTCCGCACGGGCTTCGCCCGTGCTAGCTGGCTCTGAGCGGGCTGAGCCCGAATTCGAGCGGGGTGCGCCCATATACTACAGTACCCGGCCGGCGACGGCGGGCTTTGCCCGCCCTCGGTGGGCTTCGCCCGCAACATATACATATGAGTACTCAGAATGATCGTAAAAAAATATACATAAAAATTTTATAATTATTTTTTTCAAAAATATTTATATTTTAACAAAAAATCCTTTTAAAATTTCTTTATATACGGTAGTTAAAGATATATAAAATTATATAAAGTTTTTATAAAACTTTAAAAAAGTTTTTATAAAAGTTTTTCTTCCTCTCCCCCTCTCTCTTACATGAATGAGAAAAATTTCCCTCCATAAAATTATGAAAACAGAAATTCAAAAATAAAAAACATTAAATTTAAAAATGAATGTCAATTTGACATTAATTTATTAACATAATTTTAGAATAAAAATAACTATACGCACGGGCCCCGCACGGCAGAGACACTCATGTGCACACGCGCACGCGACCACCTCCGAGCACAAGCGCACACACGGCGTGGGCTCGGAGATCATTTTTTGGCCCGAGAGAGTATTTTTTCGGCCGGACACGTGTTTCTCACTCGGGCGAGCGTTTTTGCCCGAGCGCACGTTTTATGCCCAGTCACGCATTTTGCACTTGCATGCATTTTTGACCGGGCGCATTGTCTCCCAAGCGCGCATTTTCTCTTGGGAGCGCATTTTTACCCTGACACGCATCTTCGAATCATCGGTATTCATTTTCTCCAAGGTGCATTTTAGCCCAGTCACGCATTTTTTTGCGGACGTGCATTTTTCACACAGATGCAAGTTTTTGCCAGAGCGCGCTTTTTTCTTACAGGCGCGCGCAAGATGACTAATAAATATCGTAACATTAAAAATATTGCAACATTAAAAATATCGCTAATTGTTTCTCCAAACCCATCTGCACGTACAGTTTCGTCATCTTCTCTTTCCTCGTCGACTTTGTCACACCATCATATTAATTATCTCATTACATGTCAAATCGATTGCTAGAAGACACGCGGTTTAATGAAAATAGATATAAAGAAAATCATAAATACATGTCATATCGATAAATAAAACACGTGGTTCAATAATTAAGCTAGCATTAATTACTTTTTAAATAAGATTTGCTTTTAAGTCTAGACATAGACATGTATGTGGTACTATTGCGGCATGAGTATTTTCGCGCGTGCGGGGTTTGCGAGCGGCATGAGCGTCGTCACATTGGGACAGTAGTACTATTGAGGCGGGGGTAACATGACAGTGGCACAGACGACACAGACAAACACAGACATAGACACCGACACACACACACCAACATAGATAGATGACACAGACAGACATAGATAGATTAACAGACAGACATAGACACATAAACAAAGACACAAACACAAACACAGGCACACATGCATGCAAACACATACACATGCACACAGACACCGACACACACAGATACAGACAGACATAAACACAGATACAGACAGACACATACACACACACAAACACAAACACACAGACACAAACACACACATGCACAAACACACAGACACACAGACGACACAAACGACATAGACACACACATGCATAGTCATACATAGCTAGAGATCACACAAACACATAGACACACACACATGCACAAACAAACATTGAAATACAGACACAGACACACAGACACAGACACAAACACTGACACAGACACAAACCAACACAAACACAGATACACACATACACATAGACACAAAAACCAACAAGCACAGACAGACATAGACACACAGGCATACATATTATACACAGATATATACACACATGATCGACACACATAGACTATACATAGACATAGACACAAACCCCAATAGGCACATACAGACGTAGGCATACAGACAGATATAGATATACATAAACACCGATACACTACACACACAAACACAGATACACGTACACATACACATGCATGCATAAACATGCACAGACGACCCCAACACAAACACATACACACACAAACACAGACACACACACACACACACACACACACACACACACACACACACACACACACACACACACACACACACACACACACACACACACACACATATATATATACGAGTGACAGTGCACGGGGGGCCCCCCGTGCCCCGTGCGATAGTACCCTACCAGACACCTGGCGGGCTTCGCCCGCACCCGACACGCACCCGGTTAATAAAATTTAAAAAAATTAAATATTCTTTATTTTATTTTTAAAATATTTTAAAGATTATGTATAATATATATATATTATATAATTATAATTTATAATAATATATATATATCTATATTATATATAATTTATATGTATTATATATATTTAATATATGTATTTAATATATTATATTTAATATATATATATATATACATTATATTTAATATTTTTTGTACAGGAATTATTTTTTAAACGTAGTCCGCCGCCCGCCTATTCCCTCCGCCTCCGCCGCCGCCGGAACCACCGCCGGCCTGACCGGAGGTCACCGGCGAGGCCGCCGGTCTCCGACGAACTCGGCGGGGTTTGTCCGACGGCGCTCCGACAGGGCCACCGGACCAACCCTGCCGAGTTCGCCGGAGGCCGGCGACCTCGCCGGTGACCTCCGATCAGGCCGACGGTCGTTCCGGCGGCGGCGGGGAAGGGCAACGGGAGGGGGGTGGCTATCAGGGCTGCATGGAGTATCTCCCTTAGGATTTTTTTTTCTATTCGCAGCCCGAGTAAACCAACCTTTGGCTATTTGCAGCCCAGATCATCGCGATCCAACGGTTGAGATTGAATTTGTGGTTGTATTTTGGCCTCAAGATGGGCATGAAAGTTTTACTTTATATAATATAGATATATATATACTCTTTTAAAAAGAAGTATCTTGAGGCCTATTGATTCAATCACAGCCATCCAATAGGGACCTTTGATTAAATCTAGGCCATCAAATCTACTTTAATTTGAATCCCTAATTTTTGAGCTCTAAAATGTTTGGCGGGCAAAATTCCCGCACAAACCATGTGTTCTAAGCACACTTCTCCAGATACCATGGTTGAAACCCTCCTCGCCCACTACTCCATCGCGACATTCTCCGCCGTTTGACTTCCTCCGAAACTCCTCCCACGAAGAACCACCGACTCCATCTTCTGCTCGATCTCCGACAAAGCGCCGACGTACTCCTCTCCCACGCATCATCTCTGCAGGCAGCAGCAGGAACTCAAACCCTCCTCGCATACTCTGCCGCCTACAATCCAAGCCTTCTCATGATTCCTCTCGACATCGCCTGACGCCGACATATTTCGCAGCCTCATAAAATCAAAGCCTGGAGCAGTTTCGGCGAGTTACAAATTCGCAAGGGCTGGAACGTATTTTTACCGTTCATTACGTTGTTTCTACGGTGAGTTTCCCCCGTTGCGACATAGAGAAGATCTCTTCTTCAACTTTCTGATCTCAAGTGCGGGAGCTTTTCTCTGATTCAATTTTGGTAGAACAGGTACTCTTCATTTTTTTTCTTTATTTTGGACACCACAACTTTTCTTTATTTTTTTTTCTTTATATGCATTCAAGGCGTTTGATCAAATGTTTCATAGAAGAATCTTTAGAATATTTTTGATGCCATTGACAGAAATGTATGAGTAAACCCAACTCTCTGTTGTCGCAAGTTCCACCGCCTCCACCTCCATCGCCGCCAACTCTGCCGCCTCCTCCAGGCTCATTATCATTCTTCAAGGTCGTGATTGGGGACTTTAATAAAGTATTGGTATGCATTCTCCCCGCGTTGCATAGTTTTCTGTTATGTCCTTGAATTGTTTCATCCTCAACCGTCTTTTTCTTTCTATTATTGTGACATTATTTTAGGTTCTTCTTTGATTGGTTACAAGTCTATCAACAAGTCTATCATTTGTATGAAGCCTGAGAGATGTAAGAGGGAAACAGGGAAACTCATTTTCGAGCAATGAATATTATAGTGGTTCACAAGTCTATGGTCTTCATTTTAGGCTCTTCTTTGATTGTTGTTTTAATATCTACATTATCTATGTTTTTTTATTTTTGATGCTTACTGATCTTAGTGAATTTTATGAAGCTATACTATTTGTTAAATATTGCATTTTAATTAATCGTCTCAAATTAACATGGCGGAGTGCATTCTCCAATAATTATGTTATGCTTGGATGAATCATGTGCGCTTGAAAACAGCCGTGCATGTCGTAGCCCATGTCACAAATTACACAGACATTTATTGTTGAAAATGGATGGGGTCAAAAAATGTTTAAGCTTAGATTAGGATCTTTCGATGAATGGTTTGGTTCTGAATCATGATTTTTTTTAATGGGGGCACATTTGTTGTTTGATTTTGTTGAGAATTGGGGTCATGTGTGTGTGGAGAAATGGAAACAAGTACTTTCAAGCCTCTAGATTTAATCGTGGTCATCCAAAAAGGACCGTGTTGATTTGATAAGGCTTGGAACAAGATGTGTTTTGGTCTCTCATTATCTGTTCCTATTTAGAACTATTTACTTTTTTTTTCTATTTTTATCACTGTGATTGCTCTCTTCCTTCTTTGGTGGTTGGAGGTTTCTCCTATATTTTATTTTTTTCTACGAATCGGTGTTTGTCCATTTATTAGTTATTGATATAATTTACAATTTTTTGGTAGAAAAATTGGATTTCTATTAAATTGTATTCAGCTCAGAATTAGATTTTGGATTATTGGAATTTAGGCAGGATTGTTGTAGAAGGATTCTATGGTTCTTAGTAATATATTTTATGAAGTTTTTCCACATTTTGTTAATTTTTTTTTGAAATTTTCTTTTCAAGAGGATTGCTTTGCACTTGCTTTCAGAGTTTTTTCTATTTTTTACACAATGGCACGATCTTCAATTTGTTCCAAATACAAACAATCATAATTGTTCTATATAATTTTTTAATTCCTTGCTAACCATAAAAGTGTACAGGTTTCACTTGATCAAACATGCTTTAGTTTGAAGGTGGCTTATAGGACCCACCCATTTAAATTTAGTTTCTGAAATATATTTGACTAAGCATATGTTTAATATTTTTCTGTAGACGTACACGGAAGTAAAAATGAAATTATGTAGACGTTATATTTTTCAATCCGTACTCATTGATTTGAACTCATTACAGGTTTTTTGGTTTGAACGGTCACGACTCCGTTTAGCATGGCGGTGGTGGTCGTGAATACGATGGTTATGAATTGACGCTTGAACTTGATCGATATGAACCGTCGTTTGAACTTGATTCGTGAACGCCCATATGCTGATCACCCACACATAATCTCAAATTTTTTTCATACTTCTCGATAATCAGCTGAAGAAAAAAACTTCTCTTTACTGTGCAGGTAAGTCAAATATGCTGCCCTCACGAACATTCCTATCTCATCCCGTCTCCTATAGGTATTAAATCAAAAATTTACCTTCAAAGATTCCTCTGCAATATCTAGCCGTTGGAGCAACAAAAACGCATTCATCTGCTTGGATGTGTCATAAAAAGCTGTAGGCAGAACGCTTTTGGCTCCGGTATTTCTGCTTTGCTCGATGTTGGGGCTTCACAACCTCTGCCCGTGCCCTCATGGTCACGACAAGGTCTCCCCTTCCTGATCTCTCCCTCCTCCTCAATTGAAACTCTATCGAAATATGAACAGCAACTTGATCTCTTTCTCAGATTGGGCAATTTCTAACTTTTTTTTTGTTTCTTTTTTACTATTGAGATTGAACTTCAAGCCACTGGTGAGGCTTTCATTGATGAACTGAAATTAATCTCCCTGCTCCTCTCTTAGTTTATTAGGGTTTTAAATAGTTTCATCGCTACTAATGCAAGAGATATTATTAATTTTGAGCGAGTACATTTTTTGTTTCCTTAACTGCACTGTGAGTTAATTAGTTAACTTAATTTTTAGTTTACTCTCTTTTAATTTGGCCCTACTCTTTAATATTTCATTGGTTCTTAACCTTAAACTTTCCTTCCCCCTCCACTTTACGGATTTGGGATGACATGCATGTTCTGGATTAGTCAAACATTTTACTGAACACATCTTTTCATCCATTACTTCTTACTGTACATTTTACTGAACACATCTTTTCTTTATTAGTCCTTAATCACGTTTAGTCAAACATGCATGTTCTGGTATTTCTCTTTTTTTATTATGATATTTACACTTCTTCTTTCCTATTGCATTCTCACTTTGATGCAAGCAGTATCTAGCAATACAATGCTAAACTGAGCCAATTTATGGCAGTCGTAATCGTTGCCGCGCCATACATTATACTAAGGTGACGTTTATGTCCAAACTCATCGGGAGCAAAAATACAGTGCCAAACTGAGCCAATTTTTAAATGATAGCTACCTTAGACAATTCGCACGGTTTGAGTTTTGTTTAAGTTGTCTTCCATGTAATTGTGAGGTCATTTGCACTAATCATGAAAACTATGTATACGAGCAAGCACCGGAACACCTCAAATGCCTCTTTTTTGTTAACTCATTTTCACTCGGTGTGGTCTATGTTGGGTGCGGGATGAAATCATCAATTCCTTCAATGGTAGAGTTGAAAGCTTCATCACATGACCCCCCATCCAATAGTCTCACAAGGTATTATGAAATCCTTCCACATTTTTCTTTATGTTCATCTTGATTTCTCAATTTCACTAAATGCAGTCTACCTTGGGTGCAGGATTACTTAAGAGCGCCGGTATCAACACTCTACAATTAGGTATTGCACGGATGATCTAAGGGAGGTGGTATCAACACTCTACAAGGAGGTATTGCACATGACATCACCAATTCCTTCAATGTTTCTAACATATTAGTTTTAATCTTATCTAAATACTGAATATAAAATAGTTTGTTCTGAATGTCCATGACATATGAAAGAATTCTAATGTCAATTTTTGTATAAATCATGTCTTAGAGCTTTTATTTTCTGTTTTCTTTCAAGTTATTTGTATTGGGTTGTATAGAAATATTTGTCCATTTAGGGGCAAACCCCATATCATGTCTTTCCTTATAGTTTCTATCCAAGTCTTTTTTAGAAATAAATATGCAGCGAGTTTGCAAATTGCAATGAGTTTGCTCCGGATTTAGCAAACTGCAGCAGTGGGTTTACTGCAGCTGCAACAAACTACAGCAGCGGGTTTGCTGCAGCTGCAGCAAACTGCAGCAGCGGGTTAGCAGCAGCTGCAGCAAACTGCAGCAGCGGGTTAGCTGCAGCTGCAGCAAACTGCAACAGCTGGTTAGCTGCAGCTGTAGCAAAATACAGATGCGGGTTTGCTGCAGCTGCAGCAAACTCTTCGGTGTGAGTGTTGTGTGTGCAGTTGTGTTGAGTGTTGTGTGTGCATTTGTGTTGTGTGTGCAACTGTGAGTAATGGGTGTGTAACTACGTTGAGTGTTGTGAAGTGCGTGTTATTTTTTGTCCAGTGAGTGTGTTGTGTATGTTGTGAACTGACAGAAGATTGAGTGAGTAACGGAAAAAGAGTAACTACTATTTCATCAGACCTTCATGGGGTAATATAGCTCAGGAGAGAACAATGATAATTACTAGCATTCACTATTGGTACTTTTGTTGGTTAATTACTCCGGTTTTGTGCTGTATTCAGTATTATTTATTGAATAATGTTTTGCTTCATGTAGTATAGGAATTAATCACTTGATTTGCTTCATGTAGTTTGTTGCAACTGTTACTATCATTGTATTACTCAAATGAACTTGCATGTTTAGGGTTCTTCAACTGCTTATTCAGCTACCTTATTCAATGCTTATGTATTGTAATGATCAAATGAACTATTTTTGTATTAAATTTCATCTAAGTTTTAGTTTTAAACCTTTATGTCTTGTAAAGCTTACACATTTTCACATCACACCCATGAATCCTCTTTATATTATCTTTTTGCCCCCTTTAATAATTGCTCTCTTTTACTTCTAGGGAGTTGGAGCTTGGAGCGAAAAGTGACGGAAGAAGATGCATTAGTCAGAAAGTGTAGAAGTTGATGTGTTTTGTAAAACATCTTGATCTTATTGTTGTTATGTAATATTGTTTTGTTATAGATGAGATGACACTAGTACTCTATCTAGCTACTGCAAGTATTTCAAATTTAATATTTGTAATGCGTTTTCTTTTTATTAATTTGGCATATTTTTTTCTTCCCGTAAATTCAAATTTTATATATGAAAAGTATATTAGTTCTTTAAACCTATAATGATTTCTATTTTTAAATATTTTAATTACAAATTATATATCAATGAATATACAATATTATTACATAATATAAAACTATATTATACTTTAAATAATATTTCATATTTATAAAAAAAATCATGCGTACCTATCTAAATTAGGAATTGAAAATATAAAAATATAAATGAATTTTTTGGGTAAGGAAGCTATACAACAATTGTAACGAAATAATTATTGTTATGTTATAACAATTGTAACGAAATCAAACATTTGTAACGAAATATTCATATATTTGATATATAAATATATTTTCTTTAGTGGGGAAGAAGTCAAACATTTGTAACGAAATATTCGTTACTATAACTCATCTTATTGTGAGGAAGTAATGTTTGTCACAAATAAATTATTTGTAACGACAAACAAAAATTCGTTACAAGAACTTCTAGCGTCGAGCCTTAGGTAACGGTCGTCACATAAAGTAAATTCCGTTACAAAAACTTTGTGTAACGATATTAGTTACCTTTTGTAACGTTTTTAGTCCTTACTAAAAGTGTAATTTGTTGTAGTGTTACCTGATTCAGCCTCTCAGCTGCCTCAGAGTTTTGGGAGTTAGTTTGCTTTAATTCAGATATTTCTTTTTGTAGCTTTTTGTTATGCCTTTTGCTCTTTTTAAAGACTTTAAGAAGTGACTCATATTTCTCAATAATTTCATCTTCATGAAAGTTAGATTTTGAGTCATTCTCATCAGAAGAAAATGAATTTATCTCAGGTTTAGAAATAATTTTAGGTTCAGAATCAGAATCAGATAAAAGAGTTTTATCAAGTACCTTCACATTAGAAATTGTCTCCTGATCCTCTTCATCACTGAGTGCCATGAGTCCTGTATTTTATTCTTCATCCTCTTCACTATCAGACCATGATAGTGGGGCTCTTATCATAGGTCTATGATTCAGAGTGTCTTCACTTTCATTGACAACCACCAGAGCTTTGATTGCCTCTTCACCATCTGAGCTAGATGATTGAGATTCACTGTCACTGAGAGTGACTTTGCCTTTCTTGGCTATTAGACTCCTCTCATGTCTCTTGTCAGATTTGTGCCTCCTTTCATCAGACTTCTTGTTGTTCTTTCTCTTTGAAGGACAATAAGCAATCATGTGTCCTGATTTCCTGCATCCAAAGCACACAATTTCTTCTGAATTAGATTTATTGTGTTTAGAATTATACCTGGCCTTCTTGGAATCTTGTTTGAATCCCTCTGAAGATTTGGAGTGCTTCTTAGATCTGGATGACTGAGAGGGTCTAGTTTTCCAGTGTTGTTTTCTTCTGAGCATCCTTTTTAGCTGTTTGGTGAAGAGTGCCAGTTCACCATCTGATATTTTAGAGTTATACCTGTCTCTGATTCTTTTGATTCAAATGGTATCCTGTGGGATAATGACATTCTTTCTTTGCTTTTCTTGAAACTTTCTGCCTTCAGAGCAATAGGATTTTCCCTGCTGTGTCCTTCCTCAGCTTTTCTGGTATTCAGGTGAAGTTCATGGGACAAAAGTTTCCCATATAGATTCTGTGGCTGAATATTTCCCAGATTTCCCATTTCCCTGATGGCACAGATCTTGATATCCCATTCTTTGTTCAGGGATCTTAAGAATTTATCATTCAACTCATAATCTGTAAAAGTTCTTCCATAGGTTTTCAGACCATTTACAATTTTGAAGAATTTCTCATTGCAAATTGCTATTGAATCTTTCTTGTCTTGTCTGAAAGCCTCATATTGCTGATTTAGAAGAGACTTCCTGTCATCTCTGACTTCCTCAGTCCCTTCCATATAGACAATGAGAGATTCCCACATTTCTTTGGCAGTTTTGCAATGTACTAAGTTCTAGTAGGTTGAATCCTCAATTGCACTCACTATGATATTCTGAGCTCTTTTATCCATGGAGGCCAGGATCACTTCATCTTTAGTCATCTCAGAGTATGTTTTGGGAGTCTTGATACTTCCATCTGTGAATGAGACCTTCATTGGAACAAAAATCCTTCAAGAACTGTGATGTAAATCCTAGGGTCAGAGGCTTCCATGAATAATCTGACTCTTTCCTTCCAAATCCCAAAGTTTTCTTTTCTACAGATTGGTAACTTCATTGATGTGAATTCCTTGTTTCCTTCACTATTAGCCATCACGACTTAACAAATATACCCTTAGGAGATCTTTTTCAGGTTGTTAAACCTTTTCTTGAACAACCTACCTCTGATACCACTTGAAAGACTTTAATTAAGGGTAGCTAATCACCTAGAGGAGGGGGGGGGGGTGAATAGGTTATTTTAAAAACTATTTGCAGTTCTTGATTATAACCTAAATGAATGATCAGAGCTTTCAAGAAAATGAACACAAACAAAAACACTCCGAATTTTATAGTGGTTCCCCTTATCTTGGGTAATCCACTTTCCCCCTTCTCCCCTCTAACAGTGTGCTAGATAGGGTTTATATCTCCTCCAGATCTCAGACCACCAACAGGTCTTACAACTCAGATCACAATAGATCTTATGTCAGCTCGTCTGGTAGTGTTTCAAGTTTTAGCTTAGTTAAAGCTTGTGATTTAGGTCAAGCGTGCGAGATTTCGCGTCGTTTCGAGTTAAAGTGAAGATTTTGAGTGGATATCAAGATTTTAGCTTCGGAAGGCTTTATCCGGAGTTTGGCTCGTCGGAATTGAATTCTGACTCCGCCGTTGGATTCGTAGCGCCGTTTTTTAGTTAAGGCGCGAATTTCGTGGGAATCCGAGTTGTTCTGGTCGCCCTCGCAGTTTAAGTAATAAGGGAATTAATTAATTAATTAAATATTAAATTAGGTTTTCACATAAATACCTAAAACATCTCCTCATATTCTTCATCTTCTCCCTCGCTCAAAAGTAGCCGCCGAGCGAGAGAGGCGAGTGCGGAGTGTCGGATAGCTTCCGGCCGGCGGTTTCTAGGGCTGTAGTGGTCGGAATCGTGATTGGATTGAAGATTTGGAAAGCTCTCGGCGAGATCTTCGTTCTAGCGGTAAGCTTTTTCTCGTTTCGAGGAGTTTTGGGAGATTTGGCGGTGACCTAACTCTTCCTTTTGGTCCGAATCGTTCCAGGATTTCGTGCTTGAGTGTTTCCTTAGCCTTCGGAGCGGAGGATCTCGAGTTTTGCAAGGTTAAGGCAAGTGGTTTCTTCCTCTTTCTCTCTTGATTCTTTTGACGATTGGTTTGCTCGTTTTGAGCTCTTGTCATGCTGATTAGCAAGAGTTTTGTGTGTTTGGTGTAGTAACTTATGATCTAGAACCTCCCCATGATTTTCTCCTCTTCAATCTTACCCTAGTATCTAGTTTTCCTTGGAGAAAACCGTGAGCTGAATAAATTCCATTTTTCTTGCTGATTCTAGCTTACTCGAGAAATTGCCTGTCTTGTCTCGAGAAATCCTTTCCATGTCTCGAGAAATTGCATGTCTTGTCTCGAGAAGTCCTTTCCATGTCTCGAGAAATTTCCTGTCTTGTCTCGAGAAGTCCTTTCCATGTCTCGAGAAATTGCCTGTCTTGTCTCGAGAAGTCCTTTCCATGTCTCGAGAAATCCCTTGTTTTGTCTCGAGAATTCCTTTGATGTCTCGAGAAATCACCTTTCGTATCTCGAGAGACTGCCTTTTTCTCGAGATTTCAACCTTCTATTTCTCGAGAAATCACCTTTCGTATCTCGCGAGACCACCGCCAGGGGCGCTGCCCCTTGGACCCCGCCAGGGGCGCGACCCCTTGGAACCCCGCCAGGTGCGCATGTGATTTCGTTGAGTTTTTATGTTTGAATCTCGTGTCCCCTCGGGTGCACTTGGATGGTGGCCAGTGACCTTTCGGTGCTCCTGATCTCGAATCCCTCTCGTTTGAACTTTTTTTTCTACTCGTTGTGGTCTGTTGACATTTGAGTTACTCTTATGATTCATATTGATCGATGTGTACTTCGCCTTGGCCCTATTTCTTAGGGCCTTCTAGTGATTATCCTTTCGGGCAGCGTCCCGTGTTTAATTATTAAGTGATAAGAACTACTGTCTTTAGCCTTACACAGTAGTTGTGTTTGGGGGACAGTAGGGGGGGGGGGGGGGGGGGGAATGTTACAGCCTTGCACGGTAGTCGTGTCTGGGTGGTTGGGTCTAGTGTTACCCCCACCTGGTTTTGGGCTTTGGGTAGCGGAGGTAGTTAACCGCTCCCGTATAATTTGAGCTGATCAGTCTCTTTAATTGATAAAACTAAATAAATGAACGTGTTGTTTCTCTTTTGGTATTTAGTGCACTTAAAGCTTGTTGACTCTTTGTTTAGAGCTCTCTTTCGGTAAATTTGGCTTGGGTTGGTACCCCTTGTGTCTTGCTTGCTTTTCCGCTAGTTTTCTGCCACTTGTAATTCCTTGCTGAGGCGTTCTTTGTTGTATTGAATGCCTCAGGTTCAGAGCCGTAGCGGCTAGTGGTGTAGCCTGAAGTTCAGAGTTTTTGTAGCTGTTCACCACGCTGTTGCGAGGTAGTTGTTTTTAGTTACTTCTTGTGCTCAGACATACTAGTTGGTGTCAATGGGTTAGTGTCATGTTGTTGACGCCCATTGTGCCCCTTTTTATACTTTATAGTTTATTTGCCAGTTTATGCCACTACTTTTAAATATTGTGTATCTTACCCTCTGGGAATGATTTATGTTAGGTGCACTATAGTTATAAAAAATTGGTTTTTCTTCATCCTCATTGCATTCTTTCTAATTGAAACCCTTAACTTTAAAGTCGCCTAAAAGTATTTTCTACTCTTACAATACGCCTAGCTATGTGCATATCATTTACGTCATGCTCCGTCGTTTGCATACATGTAGGACTTTAAGTAAACTAAAGCAAGTATTTTCCGCAGCAATTATATATACTTTCTCGGTGGACTAGTTGATCCACGAACTGAGAGACACAGTTCTTATCTCAAAACCCCTGATAAATGATTTCAAATGATGACTTATCATATAATCAAGTTTGTTTAGTTAAGTAATAGGTTCCCGCCTGAGCGTCTACAGTTGTCTCCTGTATGACGTGGCATCATGACGTGTATTTTCTCTTACTCTGATATTCTTAAATTCGGAGAAAATGCAGGTTGTGACACAGACTCAGATCTTAACAGATCTTACTCTCTCAGATCACAGCAGATCTTACCAACTCAGATCTTAACAGATCCTACCAACTCAGATCACAATAGATCCTACCTCAGCCTTTATTACTATATGCTTACAGCTCAGATTCACCCCTGAATCCTACAACTCAGATCACACCTGATTCTACAACTCAGATCCTTGAAAGATCCTACACTCAGATCTGACAACTCAGACCCTACAGGGATTGATAAAGATAGTAACAATACTTAGACTCAGATTCTTCAAAGTGTTGAGTCTTCTTGATCTGCCTGAATGATCAGATAGAAATCTTCAACAGATCAACAACAACAATTTGGTCTTCTTGATTTATCAGGCTGTGATGACAGTTCTTCTTTTTAGGAAGACATATTCTTCCTTCTTAATCTTCTCTTTTCAGAAAGAAGTATCAGCACCAGATTGCTGAAAGAATTCTTCAAGTTAGAACAGTTCTGAAAGAGGAGAAGACTTCTTCAGATTCTTTCTCAGACTTTCCCTCAAAGAGACGGAGAAGATAATTGCTTTCGAAAATAGGAAAATAATCAGCTTGTAAACCCATAGGACATGCCTTCTATTTATAGCCCGCCATCTGCAACATCTGTTATGCTCCTCCACGTCAGCATGAAGTTAAGTCTTCAACGGTCTTTAATGGCTTCAGAATAAACAAAGGCTCAGCTAGATGTAGATAAACTGTTATGCATTTCTCAGTTCAGAGCTTCAAAGAAAAAGGCGTTGAGCATTGTGTATCTCTGTCGATGCTTTTTTAATAAGGTGTCGAGCGATGTGTAGTGCCTCGACGCTTTTAATCTTGCCTTCATATTTCGACTCTTTTTGCTGGCGTTGAGCTAACTGAAGTTTAGTCGACACTTCTTATTCCACGGCGTCGAGCGATATTCCTTGGCTCGACGCTTCCAAACTTGGTCTCAGATCTTCAGCGGCGTCCTTGTCTTTTTGAGCAGCAGACATGGGTCGATGCTTCTGGGTCACAGGCGTCGAGCGATGTGTGATGTCTCGATGCTTGTGAACTTGGATGAGTTCCTTGAGCACTTTGCTTGACCAAATGTTCTGCACAATGATTCTAAAGTATATCAAATACATTCTGAGGTATATCTTTGACTTAGGAATGGACTTCTCCAAATCTAAGACATTGTGGACAATGGTCCCAACAAGAACAATATGAGTAAACAGAATAGCATAGCGAGGTCAGCACGAGCAAATATCTCGCGAGAGCAGAATCGCTTACTGCGAGAACAAAATAATAAGAGGGCGTTGTTATGGTAACCGCGAGCGAGAACCCGTAAATAACAGTCAATAGCTACTGTTTAGCGAGAACTCATAAACATAAGTAGTAAATGGTCGCGGGGCTGTTCAATTTAAGAGTAAACGTTCACAAACATAAAGGATTCACAGAGGGGGGGGGGGGGGGGGGGGGGGGGGGTTCATGAGACTAATGGGGCAACCATTTCCATCTGCCGCCACCTCGCGATCCGGACCGCGGCGGTACCCTGGAGTTATAATAATCCTGGGCCGCCCGGCCCTCCTTATCCATTAGGTAGGTATAATCCCTCATTCTCGCGTTATGCACCTCCGACGACGTGATAGTGTCGTCATCGTCACGAGGTAACGCGGCTCAGAGTCTCGCGCACTCATCCATCTGGGCAGCATGCCTCTCCTCGACAGCCTCTCTATCTCGTCTCGCTTGAAGGTTGAGGTCCAGCAGCATTCGACCTTGTTTCTAAAATAACTCGGCAGTTCGCTGCTTCATCGCCTCGAGATCCCGCTGATCACCCAAGAAGTCCTCCATCTGCTCTTGGAGGTGGGACATATCTTCATCCCCGAAATTAGAGTCGGTGTGCGGGGTCTCAGAGCTCTCTGCGAAAGAGAATAGGTAGTTTTAGCAGTTAGGGAAAATCCCCATATATCGCGAGGGTCCAGAAACCCTTACACGGAGGAGGGCGAGAAGGCCCAGGGAGAGAAGATCCAGGCCGACCCTCAAAGACATTGCCGTAGTGGGGCAATAGAGATTTGCCTAAGCCATGAGGGTATGCCGCACTGTTGATTGGGGGAATCTTTGGCGGTTTTGAGCCTCCAGAGTCCTCGCTCGCCAGGAGGTTGAACCCCGACGTTTTTCAGGCCATGTCAGGGAGGACCGGTGATAGAGGTCGCGAGTCTTGACGAGGCGGGGTCTTCTGGGGGAGGCTGCGAAGAGCAAGAAACCAGGAGCCATTAATCAACAAAATGAGTGCGAGCGAGCGAGAATAGCGGCGTACCTGCAGCCTTTTCGCCAGCGAGATCTGTGCTCGCTGGCGGAACGTTGCGAGACCCAGTTTCGGGCTCGCCACCGCCCTTGTTGGTGGTGTAATCTTGCGATCAAGCGAGACTCAGAGAAGTTAATTTATCGGCTTAGCTAGAGGGATAACTCATACCTTCTCGGGGAAGCGGTTGTCTGGGGAAGATTCCAGTAGTAAAGACTCATCCCCGGTTCGATGAACTGTTTTCGCCTTCTTAGTTGTCGGCGCCGGAGCGGGAGGCGGACGATTCACCCACGCAGGAATTTTGGCCATGGAAGACAGCTCGCCAGCCATGGAGGCCTGTAGGCGAGCCTCAAGCTCCTTGGAGAGCGGCATCTTTCGACAACTACAGTAAGGGGAGAAAGAGAAAAGAAGAAGGAAATGATGGTGCATGTCACTGTGGCTTGGGGTGATATTCATAGCCCTCAGGTGGGTCCTACCAAAGATTCCAGACAGATCATCAAGAAGCTGGTGAATACCAGGTGTTGGATGTTTCTTCGCAAGCCTAGATAGCCTCACGAAGAGCAGGGATTGTGTACAACCCCGATATTCGCCAGGCAAGGGGGGCATTTCGAGAGGTCAACATTGCGAAGAAAGTAATAAGGGGGACAAGCCAGATAAGTTCTCGCGAGAGTCGGGCGGGCGAGGCAAGCCCTCGCCGACTGTTTGCTGGTAGGCTGTCGAGACGGGTACTCGCCGTGCATACGCGAGAAGGGCTGGCGAGCCAACCACTCATGAGCCGCTTACAGCAGTTTTATGGGTTCGACGAAAGGCGTTCGACGAAATCGAGCGCGCTCGACAAAATGTATTCTGCGTTCGACGAACTCACTTCTCAGTTCGATGAACGTCAAGTTTCAATCGGATAAGTTTATCTCAGCGGTTGGACTGGGAAGGCCTATTTTCTCGGCGCCTCAGTCCCATCCCAGCGGATCCACTGGGATATGCAGTCATCTCAGGGGGACCAGGGTGAGCCCGCAGGAAGGCGCGCAAGACCAGGTCTCAGTGGATATCGCCAGAAGGGTCCCAAGCGAGGTCTTAACGACGCGCTCGCCAGGAGGGATGTCGCGGGAGAGATCCGCGAGAAGGCAGCGAGAGCTCTCGCGAGTAATGTTCTCGCAGACCCCTTTGCTCGTAGGCCGATAGGGAAGGATTACCTTTTTACCCCCGGTGGTCTGCCACTAGGCTCTTCAAATAGTGGAGCTTGGCTGTTAGCAGACCAATTTTGGGGTGCGTATAGAAAAATCAAGAGGCGGAATCCTGCTATTTGCAGGCCAGTTCATAAAATCTATAAATAAGACCCAAAGGGCACCTTTGCAGAGGACTTCTCTTTTTTGAGCTTCTCTCTCCTCAGGCTTTCCTTGGTTGGCATTTTCAGAGCTCTCCAAGGTGCCCGGGCTTCAGCATTGGCTTGGGAGGGGAAGCGCTCTAAAGATCTTCCGGGTGTGTGGTGGGTCCTCCTTGCTGAGTCTAAGGGTCTGTGTCTAGTTCCGAGGCTTCAGTCTGTCTCTTCAAGAGATTAGTAAGTACCAGCTGCCCCCAACTAGTTGGGGCCCCAAACTGCACAGAGACTATTTACTGGTTTCAACATTGTGCACCCATTGTCCAAGTACCAAATTTGATTGAGGCTGGTACTTGAACTATCTCTTAGCTCCCCCTAGACCAGTGCATCTTGGTATGTGGTGAGATTTTTCTTAGTCCAGAGTTGAGCCTGGAGCACTTATTGTCCATTAGTCTTGTTTGCTTTTTATTGGCCAAATGGACTACCCTGCAAGACAGATTTTAATATCCCTTAGGAACCCAAGGTGACTTGGGTCCTAGGTTCTTGTTAGCAAAATAAAATGACCTTACACTAGCTGCACCTTTTGTAGGAAGGCTCATCTTTGCACATGGCACATTAGGATTGTGCCAACAATCTATGGCAAAGTGTCCCACTTTACCACAACACCAACATTCATAAATGTTGTATCTCCTTTTCTGAACATTTCTTGAGGGGTGTGCAGTACAGTCCACATGTTCAGGAGGAGAGACAACATCATTCTTCCTGTTCTTCTCAGTAATGATTTTACTGAATGTCAATCTATGTGCTGTCTTGATTCTCTTTGTCCTGATGGTATCAGCTTGCAATGGCTTGGCAGCCATACAAGATCTGATGGCATCTGACACTGAGCAACAAGCCTTGCCAACAGATTTGACAGTTGTCATGTTCTTAGCTGAATCAACCTTAGAAGTGCTTGCTTTCTTAATCTTGAATGAGGGGCTGAAGTACCAAATACAAATGGTCCAGGTTGGACCAATTGAATTTCCTCATGGGGAGCCTTCATGGCACTCAATCCCATCCCCTTTCTTCCACTGTGGGAAGGATTGTTTTTCTTCCTATAGTTACTTCCATTCTTCCAGTGACCATACATGCTTTCATGGTCATACGTGTTGGAAGGAAGTAATACCCTTTGAAAGGTGGTTTGAGGCTTAGCCTTACCCCTGCTCTTTTCTCCACTCCCTTCTCCTACTTCCATTTTATTGAATCCTAGTCCTCTCCCATTGTACTGAGAAGAGAAGGAGTCAATAATAGGTAGCACAATTGTTGGCTTGGAGAATTGAGCCACAAGGCTTCTTTCTTTCACAAGCTTTTGCTCAAGGTCCTTGATGACCTTATTCTTTAGGGATATGATGTTCAGTTGGGAGATTGTTATCCCCTTCAGATGGCTAATTTCCCTATACATCTGATTCATCTTGGTAGAAGATTCAGGGCATTCTTGTTTTTCCATCTTAAGCGAATCAATCTCATGGGCTTGCCTCTTGGCTAGCTTTTTGCTCCTTTTCAGGGCTTTCAAGAGAGCACCATATCTGTCAATCAATTGATTGACATCTTCCCCAGATTCTGAATCACTTCCATCAATTGATGAAGGTCCTTCAGATTCTGGTCCAGTCTCATGATCAGAAGAGGATGAGGAATGAATTAATACCTGTTCATTTTCTGAGATGTTTTGACTGTCCTCCTCATCAGTGATGGCCATGAGGCCTAGCTGAATATTGTCTACTTCATCCTCCTCTATATCACTATCTGAGTGTGATAGAGGGGCCCTGATTCCTACCTTGGCAGCTGGGTAATCTTCATCTTCTTCTGCTGCAAATAGCCCAATGTAGGCTTCATCTTCATTCTCTGAATCTGATGTTGAGGAATCAGATTCACTCCAGCTTCTTTCTTTCTTTGCTTGGAGGGATTTTTCACCCTTCCTATCTTTTTGGTGATGATACTTCTCATCACCATTCTCCTTTCTTTTGGCTGGACAGTTAGCTATGACATGTCCAGGTTTGCTGCAGCTATAGAAGATTATGTTATTAGAAACATGTTTACTAAGTTTGGAATCATACATGTCACCCTTTGGGTGCTGTCATTCAGATTTCCTGCTATCTTTCTTGTAGTGTGATGATGAGGAGGGCTTGTTCTTCCATTGCTTCCTCTTTATCATCTTCTTGAACTGCCTTGAAAAGGCAGCAAACACTTCATTAGAGGAAGAGCTATCTGAGGTGCTGACATCAGGTTCAGCACTTCTCCTTGGAGGAGACATCATTTTGCCCTTGCTTCTCTTGGAGCTGTCAGCTTTAAGAGCTACAGTTTTCTCCCTTGCCTAAGCCCTTGTTGAGGTGTCCTCTTCCTTTCTTGCAGACAACTGCATCTCATAGGAGAGCAGCTTTCCAAACAGTGTGTGAGTGGGGGTCTCACCAAGCTTGGCCACTTCCCTGATTGCACAGATTTTTGCATCCCAGTACCTTGTTAGAGATCTAAGGAACTTATCATTCAGCTCATAGTTGGTGAATACTCTCCCATAGGTTCTCAGCTCATTGAGTATTCTCAAGAACCTCTCATAGCACATGGAGATGCTCTCCTGGCTATGCTGCCTGAAGGCTTCATACTCTTGGTTAAGGAGTGACTTTCTATCATCCCTTACTTCAGCTGTCCCTTCCATATATACTACTAATGTGTCCCACATTTCCTTGGCAGTTGTGGAGTGTACCAAGTTTTGAAATGTGGAATCATCAATAGCATTCACTATGATGTTCTGGGCTCTTTTGTCCATGGTGAACAATTCAAGTTCATCCTTGGTCAAGTAATTAAATACCTTGGCCACTCTTCTTGTTGGATCAATAGTGGAGGCAGTGTGAAAGGTGAAAGGTCCTTCTTCAACTGTAATGAAAATCCTTGGATCAGATGCTTCCATAAACAGTCTGATCCTTTACTTCCATATGCCAAAGTTTTCTTTTTTGCATATGGGCAATTTCATGGATCTCATTTCCTTCAGCAATCCAGAGGAAGCCATTGGATTGTGATTTGACTATTCCTTAATAGGATCTGGTCAGAAAGTTATGTCCTTCTTGACCAACCTGGCTCTGATACCACTGGCAAGTTTATAAAGGTTGTCGTCTAAATCACCTAGAGGGGGGGGGGGGGGGGGGGGTGAATAGGTTTCTTTTATTTTCCTCTAATTAGCCTAGCTGTTTTCTGGTTTAGTAATAGCAATTAATCAAGCACACAGAAAACACACAAGCATTTATAGTGGTTCCCCAAGACAGTGTGTCTATGGGTAGTCCACTTTCCCCCTTCACCCTTCTAACAATGTGTTAGACAGGGCCAACTCCTCCAAACTCAGCTCCAAGAGCTTACAGCTCAGATCCCTCAAGATCTCTCAGGTTTTCCCAAACCCTACCTCAGGCTCAGCAGCCCTACCTCAGATCAGCCACTGATCCTACAACTCAGACCACAGCAGTTCCTACAGTATCAGGCCCAAACAGCCCTACCTCAGAGGAATCCACCTCCTACAACTAAGACCCCTTTCAGGTCCTACCTCAAAGGAATCCTCCGCCTATATCTCAAGCAATAATGCCCTACAACTCAGGCTAAATAGCCCTACCTCAGATCATACAGATCCTACCTCAAGCTGACCTCTCAGCTCTACAACTCAGGCAGTGAAGCTCTACAAACTCAGAACCCAAAGGTTCCTACAAAAGAAATAATGATCTTTACAAATAGATGGAAGAAAGGTCAAGCCTGGTTCTTCTTCTTCTTCTCAGCTGCTGTTGCAGACTTGAACCAGGGAGCAGAAGTTCAGCTCCAACTTGTTCTTCTTGATCAGCCCTTCAGATGAGGGACTGGATCTACTGCTCTATCTTGAAATGAATCAAGATGAGCTATCTCTTCCTTTAAGCCTTGTGTTAGCACAGTTCTTGGCTGCGGTCAATGGAACAGTACGCTTCCGCTTCTTTGTGTGCTCGAGATAATGATTGATAGCAGAAGATGTTTGCTCAACCCTAATTTATCCCTTTTATACATCCCCGACCTTCAACGGCTCTCAGCCGTCCTTTTGACTAATATTGGAGAGACTGGTGGACCCCACAATGCCTTTCTGCAGCTTGCGCCACGGGCAGAACTCACAAATTGTGTTCGACAAACTCGCCATACTGTGTTCGACAAACTTGCCAAACTCTGCGTTCGACAAACTCGCTAGACTCTGTGTTCGACGAACTCGCCATACTCTACGTTCGACGAACTCGCCATACTCTGCATTCTAAGAACTGGCCATACTCTGCGTTCGACGAACTCGTCATACTCTGTGTTCAACGAACTTCATTCTTCATTCGACGAACACGCCAAGTCTCAGCGCTTGCTTCTGTTCTGTCTCTGCGTTCGACGAACTGAGTTCTGCGTTCGACGAACTGAGTTCTGCGTTCGACGAACTGAGTTCTGCGTTCGACGAACACGCCAAGTCTCAGTGCTTGCTTCTGTTCTGTCTCAGCGTTTGACGAACTGAGTTCTGCGTTCGACGAACTGAGTCCTGTATTCGACGAACATGCCAAATCTTTCCCAACTGCATGCTGCTCCTTTCCCGTCTCAGCGGATCCGTTGAGACAGACAGCCGTCTCAACGGTTTTGACCCTTCGTCTCAGCAGTTCTGCTGAGACAATTCTTCATCTCTTAGGAGTTGATTTATCCTGATCTAAGGGCATGATTGGCCCTTTCTCTTGAGTTACCTGAGCCTGTATATCTTACACAAACATGGCTTTAGCAAATACAACTTTGTACTTAGCATTGAGAGTGATGCCTCTTCAAATCAAAGGAACATTGAGGGCAATATTCCCAACAGTAGCGGCCAAGGATGACGGGTCTGAGAATTCAAAAATGGGGTTCCAAAAGCTCAAGTTCAGGTCTCAATCCAAGTACCCCGAGGTCCTATTTATTGGCAAACCAAGGGGAGGGGGTGCTCGTATTTATACCCCACCCAGCTCGGCGACCAGGCGGCATTGTGGCGACCTCGCCGGGAAATAGGCGAGTATCTTCTATGGTCGCCCGCTCTTGGCGAGTATCAGGGCTACTCGTGCAAGTTTGCCCATACTCGCCCAGGCCTTCTTCTGCTCCTACTGGCTGGCTGTCTTGAGTCTTTGACTTCTAGCTTCTACTTTGACCTTTGACTTCTGCCTACGTGGCTTTGAATGGGCCCACCATCGGAGAATAAGGGTTGTACACAATCCTCGCTCTTTGCGAGTAACACAGTTGCTCGGAAAGAATCATCCAACCTTTATTCGATGAGTTGTCATACTGGCGAGCATCGGGATATAATCGGCATCTCGCGGGCCTATGCATGGACTCTATATATAGAGGGGGAGGGGTCTTTAATGGCACTGCTTTTCTGAACTCGCTCGAGATGTCGCGTAGTGTTGCTGAGGAAGCTGTCGCTGACATGGCGGGCCTTCTGGGCTTGTTGCCGCCTCTTAGGGCACCTGCTCGCGTAGACGCCGAGCTTGAGGACTTCCACGCCTCCAAAAAGAGGAAGCAGCTCGCCAAGAAGAAGATGAATAAGAACGTTGCTGCAGAGGATGTCGCCGATCCTCTGGTCGGCCGTCATGAGCAACTGCTCGACGATCTAGGTCTCTCTCATGAGGGCGGCTCACCTGCTCCTGCTCCTCCTGCACCAAAGGTCGCTCCGGAGGTGAGTACGACCGGGGCCCCAACTCGGGCTCAACCGGATGTCGCCCCTGCACGTGGTGAGAGCTCCATACTCACCACCTTTGAACTTGCTGCTAAATTGTCGTCGCTGACGAGGTTCTTACATCCATTCTACTATTCGCAGATTTGCCGGCTACCGGGGCTATGGAGGAGCCTTTGTACGTACCTCATTTGCGATAATCTCTGATGATCTCGCTTGGAGATGGGGAGGGGTCTCACGGTAGTCGCTCAGTGCGGATCCTTCACAGCTCTTTATTGGAGAAGCGGACTTCGAGCGAGCAGAGGGCTCCCTTAGCGAGCAGCGCGCCTCCACCGCCACTGCCTCTACTACGACCGAATTTGCCGAGCAGCTCGCAGCTGCCCACGGGTGGGCTTCCACCACAACCTCCATTGCCGCCTCCAGCCGACATCCCGGGCAATCATTGCTCTTTTTCTTCCACCGCTCCCTCAACCCATCCGGGAGAGTCCTCGCGCTGAGGCAGGGTTGGGGGGTCTTCGGGTTTCTTCGCCCCAAGGGGGGAGGGCGACCAGTGGGTGGTCGCAGTCGGGGGAATGCGCCCCTAGCAGGGAGCGAAACCGGCAAGTCTAACCTTGGCCGGCGAGGTGTCAGCCACCATAGCGTCTCCCCGCATCAAGGAAGGGGCTCTCCTCGCCGGCGATCTCACAGTCCTCATCGCGATACGAAGAACGAAGCTCATCGGCCTGGTAACTGGTTGCCGCTTTGTCGAAATTGCTGTGATTATCCTTCTGTACTCGCCACTAAAGTTTTATGCTCCCTTCTTTTTTGCAGCTCGCGCTCAAACTCCCGTGGGAGCTTTGATTGACACAGTTGGGCTTTCTTCTCGCGAGTACTAGGAGAGGGAAACTCGCGCCATCCTGGATCTGGAGGCGAAGGTCGAGCGCTTGGCGATCAACGAGCCTCATCGTCGTCTAACCGAGTTGGAGGTGCGGGTATCCAGGCTGGAAGAGTTTGATACTTGGCTGGCTGGTGCGGAATCCCGCCTTCAGTCTGTCAGCGACTTAGAGCGCCAAGTCACTAGGATGGAGCATCGCCAACTACTGCATCATGACGAGCTGGTCGGGATGCGCGCGAGCATGGGCTCGGTTGGCTGGCTGGCGAGGATTGAGGACCAGCTGCGGCAAGGCGAGGACGCGATGACCCTGGCCTTCGAGCACTTCAAGCTGGCTCGCAGCATGGGCTGGTCTGGGCGACATCCACAACCTCCAGATACTCAGGTGAACCTCCATGGTCTTCAATAGTCTTTTTCCTTTTCCTTTATTGAGTGTAACGCCTTCTTGCGAGTATTTGTACTTAGGACCATTCCATTTATGTAATTCTATTTGGCGAGTATTTAAATCTCGCACTCCATTTCTTGTCTGTTTGTTGTGATGATGTCTGAATTTTTTCTATCCTCTTCGTTTATGCGAGTAGTATTTGAATGTCGCATATATCCGGTGAGCTATTTGTATGCTAATGCAGGTTCTTGCGTGTTGAAGGTCGGCGATTCGACGCGTGTTGCATCTTCGATGGCTTTCCTCAATACTCGCCACCCCCTTATTCATAATCGCGGTGTCGTAGACGACACGCCAAATTCCTCGATCCCTATAAATAGGGGGTGGGGGTGGGTAAGTATTAATTACGCTTTTGACGATCATCCTTCCTTTCCAGCGAATATCTCCCGATTGCTCCTCTTCCCATCTTTTTGATACTCGCTCCTCTCTCCTTTCATCTTCAGGATGTCTGACGAGGCGACTATTCAGCGTGCGAATCACACAAAGAACTTCACGGCGTCGTCGTTCAAGAAGCCTATTACTCGGCAGAAGGACTTGGATGAGTTCTCTGAGAAGTACTTGTCCCCGGGTTACGTCGCTAGGATTCCTAGCCAAAGCGAGCGACTAAGCACCTTCTCGTCCACCGAGATGGACTTCCCCATTCCCCACTTTGAAGTCGGCCTGAGACTATCGTTGTGGCCAGAATTATGACAGATTCTGCGCTACTTCGGGATAGTCCCCGCCCAGATTAACCCTAAAGACATGGCGATGATCATTGGGTTTCTCTGCTTCCTGTGAGAAGAGAGGATCGCCTTTGATCTCTCTATCTTCAGGAGGGTCTTCTCTTTTATTGCGACCGGCGATGGAGTCATCTTCCTCTGCAGTCATGTCTGCTCGCTAGTTGGTATGATGAATAAGAACCACCGTTGGGGCGAGCGACTGATCGTCGTTAGTGGCGACTTTTAGGCCATCCCAAGCTCGTCCTTCCAGCCTCCAAGGAGCGCCTTTGCTGTTCCCTATCTGGAGGGATCTCGGGAAGAGCTTCTCAACTCCTTTTGGAATCGTCGCTTCGACGTAGTCTTCTGGCGAAGGCGAGTAGATGTACTCGCAGAGCTCTTCCCGGGTGAAGGAAATCTTCTGACCAAGTATCTGTTATACTCGCCTTTTGCATTCAGCAGGCGATTAATTGCTTATCTTCCATCTTTTGCAACTATTCGCACTTTGCCGCGCGAGCCTCTCCTTGTTGTGAAAGTAGTAGCGCCTTCCCAATGGGGCGTGGGGACCTCGGTGGCCTAGGTTGGGAGCTCCTCTCCAATCGGCTTGCCGCAGGGCGGCAATGATCCGTTGGTCGCCAGTGCTGAGGACGGGACCTCGAAGAAAAGGAAGGGCAAGGGCAGAGCCCTGAGCCCGCGAGGAAGTAGAAGAAGGTCCCTCATAGGTATCTGGAGGCGAAGGCGGATCCTTCGGAGGCTGGCGAGCACCACAGCCATCCATTTTTCAACGAAGGCCTCCGTAGCGAGGTTGCTAATGGTTGCCCGTTGGTGACCTGGGCAGAGCGTGCCCATGAGGTGACCCTCAGCACCAACCTCCCCGCCTAGTTGGAGGATTGGGAAGATAGAGGCGAGGCATTCGATGTAATGTTCGCACTCTATGGTCGTGTCGATGCCGAGGTTCTGCAGGAGGCATCCACCGAGTATCTGGACCACCAGAGCTTGCGCTCTCTACTGCGATCCGCCGAGCTCAGTTATGCGATGGCAAGGCGGCTGCTCGAGTACAAGCAGATGATCAAGGTGCAGATCAAGAAACTCATCTCCTTGGGGCTACAGGCCTCCAAGTGCAAAGATTACGAGGTACTCGCACACTGCTCTGCTCGCTTCTGGTATACTCGCCTTTTGTGCCGATTATCTCACTAATTTCTACTTCTCGTGCTTGCAGGCTGCCGAGATCGAAACGACGAAGAGGGTGTCCCAGCTGGAGAAGTAGTTGGAAGACACTCGGATGGCCTTGGGGGCTGCCCAAGTCCGTATTGTCGAGCTCAAAACTCGGCCTGCCGAGCAACAGCCTTCGGAGTCGGGCCCCTCCAGGGTCGGCAAGCAGATTAGGATTCATGGCGATGAAATGTCGCACATCCGCCAAGAAATCGCGCGAGCGACCGGGAAGGTCATCCTGAGTCGGTTGAAAGCTGAATGTTACTTAAATCCGGAGGCGATGGACCTGACTGTAGTGTACATCATCCTGACACTGCTCGCCGAGGAGTCCACCTCTCCTAGGCGAGTTCCTTCACCGTCTTCCAGTGATGCCAATGATGAAGACTCTGAGGATGAGGATGACGAGGAAGATGTTGACATTGATGGTGAGGATGAGGATGATGATGGAGGCGACGATGACGCATAGTCGCCAGGGCTCTTTTTTGACAGCTCAAGGATGTGCACGCCATTTTTTGAACATGTAATTCAGAATGTATAAATGAAATGAAGACAGATTTTTTGCTCGCCTTCTTTTTCCGTTCTTGCTTTGTTGTTTGTATGCCGATTAGGCCCTTAGGTTTGAGGCGAGGTCGAGTGCTCGCTAGGATCTTAGGCTCATGGCGAGGTTGAGTGCTCACTAGGATCCTAGGCATGGGCGAGATTGGGTGCTGCTGTCGACGATCATACCTTACTCGCACATTAGCTGCTCGCTCATTTGTGCTCACAGCCGCATGATCGCACCTATATTCTCGCACCTGCATGCTTGCCTCCTTCAATATCCTTGGCGGAGTTGACCTGTGAAGGGCACTTGGAGAGGGTCCTGAGGGACATATGCTCCCAAGGCCTTCTCTTGTACCTGATAAAGAATTGTCAGGACGGTGGTAATAATACTGGAGTTTAAGATGAGAGAAGTAGGGAATGTCCGTCGGGCGGGTCCTAGGGGACACACCGTCCCGAGGTCTCCGTCCTACCACGATGTTGATGCTAATGAAGTGATCGACAAGTAGGGAATGACAGTCGGGGAGGTCCGAGGGGACACACCGTCCCGAGGTCTCCATCCTACTATGATGTTGATGCTGATGAGACGAACTCTTTCCTGATATACTCAACAATCAGAGGGGATTAAGCACACAAACTCAAACGATTGGATGAAATAATCGGAAATGACATGCTATGTTACGAGCTTTCAACTCTTGAGGGCTTACAACGCCTTTATTCAAGGGTCCTCTGATAGGTTAAGTCGATCATTCTTTCGTTGAATTGGGAGGTCGGCGTCCAGACTTCTTCCTGATAATCTCTCCAGTCGGACGAGAAATGCAGTCGGAGGGTATCTACGGCCAACGTGCAAGGGGGGAGCTGATCTCAACCGTCAGTGCAGAGGCTTGGTCTTAACAGAACGTACTACTGAGGCATTGTCCCATCATTCATTCTAGGTTTTACGAGAATCAAGTCGGAGGCCTGTTTCCCAACCTAGCGTGGAGATCTGCTTCACCTGCTTTTCTTCCTTTCTTTTTAAAACATTTTGCCAAGATAAATAAATACAAGAACCACTTTATCCTCTCGAAGGAATACGACACCTTTATCCAATGGTCTCCTGATAGGTTAAGTCGATCATCCCTTCTTTGAATTGGGAGGTCGACGTCCAGACTTCTTCCTGATAATCTCTCCAGTCAGACGAAAAAATGCAGTCGGATGGTATCTACGACCAACATGCAAGGGGGGAGCTGATCTCGACAGTCAGTGCAGAGGCTTGGTGTTAAGAGCACGCACTACCGAGGCACTGTCCCATCATCCGTTCTAGGTTTTATGAGAATCAAGTCGGAGGCCCGTTTCCCAACCTAGCGCGGAGATCGGCTTCACCTTCTTTTCTTTAATGCTTTTGAAAACATTTTGCATCGATAAAAAAAAGAACCACACTCAATCCCATGTTTTAGGGAGGTGAGAAATTTATTTATAAACAATAAATTTACAGGAGAGGGGTGTACATGCTCCCGCTCAGGGGTAAAACCTTTTCAGGTCATCGTCGCTCCAGGTGTTCCCTAGTAGCTCCTCTTCATGATTCTGCAGGCGATATTCTCCTGTCGCAAGCGGCTCGTGGACAATGAAAGGTCCATCCCAATTTGGGTTGAGCTTTCCAACGACCGCTGATCTTCCCTTTGCGTCTACTTTTTTCTGGACAAGATCACCTGCTTGGAAATGCTTGAGGCAGTTGTGCTTGTCGATGTATTTCGCCATTTGGCGCTTAATCTCCTCCTGTCTAGCTGAGGCCAGGTCTCGGAGTTCTTCTATATAGTCGAGAGAAAGCCTCTGAGCTTCCTCATTCTCTAGTCGCTATCCTTCATCTCCGTATTCAGCAGCAACCACTATGGGATTCTGACTTCGAACTCTACGGGGATGAAGGCCTCGGACCCATGAGAGAGTTTGAAGGGAGTCTCTCCCGTGGTTGAGCTAGGAGTGTTCCTCAGAGCCCAGAACACCCAAGGGAGCTATTCTGCCCAATTCCCTCTTAGGTTCACATCATTTTTCTTCAAGAGGTTGTTGATCAACTTTTTAGCGGCCTCCACTTGCCCATTGCTCCTAGGGTGGTGCACTGAAGTGAACCGAAGATCAGTTCTGAGCTGCCTGCAAAAATCTTCCAGCTGACGGTGACGATGGCAAATTGGGGACCGTTGACGGTGATGATGGCGAGGGGGATCCCGAATCTGCAGATAATTTCTCCCCAGATGAAGTTCTTCATGACCTGAGAGGTGGTCTTGGCCAAAGCTTTGGCCTCGATCCACTTAGAGAAGTAGTCGATCATGATGAGAATGAACTTCCTCTGGCCACTGGCTGAATGAAAGGGACCTATCAAATCCAATCCCCAGATTGTGAATGGCCACGGGGCGGTGATCGAGCAATGTTGTTGGGCCAGCTGCAACTGAAGGGGGGCGAATAACTGGTACTTTTGACACTTCTTTGAGAAGACCTCTGCATCCTTACGGATGGTAGGCCAGAATTAACCATGCCTTAGGATCCTCTACTCCAAAGTGCGAGTCCGAGAATGACTCCCACACTCTCTCGAGTGGATCTCCTCCAAGACTCGAGGTACTTCATCTTCAGAGACGCATCTGGACAGGGGGCCCGAGATGGTCTTACGATATAGCTCCCCGTCCTATAATAAGTAATATGCCACTTTGTATCGAAACTTTCTCTGGTCCTCGTCATCTGCAGGGAGATGACCGGTGGATAGGAATGCTGCGAACGGATGCATCCCTAAGGGGTGCTACTCTATCTTCATCATCTCCCCTTCTTTGATGGATGGTCGAAATAACTCAGTGATAGTCCCTCCAGCCCTTAGGTCGTACTTGTCCAGACGATCTGCGGTCGAGTTCTCCTCCCTCAGTACATGGTCGACGAAGAAGGATTGAAAGCCTCCAATCAATCCTTTTACATTGATAAGATACTTTTGCATGATGGTGTCACGCACTTCAAACGCTTCTCGAATCTGCGACGCAACCACCATTGAATCAGTGAAAGCCCTGATATCTTGAATGCCCAACTCCTACGCGAGATGCAAGCCTGTCACTATGGCCTCGTACGCTGCTTGATTGTTCGTGCGGGGAAGAGGATCTCAACGGCTTGCTCGATCCTGGTTCCCTGTGGGCTGACAAGCACGATGCCTACTCCCACAGAGCTCCTGGCCAAAGCTCCGTCCATGAACATTTGCCAAGGAACTGGATTAGAATCTTCCTCTCCCGGCTCTGCTTCCACCGAGAAGTCGGCTAAAAAGTCTGCTACCGCCTGTGCTTTGATCGCCACCCAGGGAGAGAAGGAAATGTCGAACTTGCTGAGTTCTACCGACCATTTCGCCAGTCTCCCTGAATGCTCCACCCTTTATTAAATACTCTGAAGAGGGTGATCCTTGTAACATCCCATTTCGCGCTAGACCCCTCAAAGATGTTTTGACTCGCCTTGGGTCAGTTTTGGGCAAGGGAGGATTCCGTTCGACGAACGTCGAAGGGGCAGCTGCGTTCCGCAAAGTATCGTCATCCTGCGTTCGACGAATTATCGTCATTCTCCATTCGACGAATTATCGTCATTCTCCGTTCGACGAATTATCGTCATTCTCCGTTCGACAAATTATCGTCATTCTCCGTTCGACGGACGTCGAAGGGGCCGCTGCGGTTCGACGAAAGTCGAAGGGGCATCTGCGTTTGACGAAGTTTAGGCTTCCTGCATTCGACGAAGTTTATAATTCCTGCGTTCGACAAATTAGAGGCTTTCTGCGGTCGACAAATTAGAGGCTTTCAGCGGCCAACGAAATATATTTATTCAAGCGGTCGACGAAATTGAAATAGGCAGCGTTTGACCAAATTGAATAGGCAGCGTTCGATTAAGTTCTGCGTTCGACGAATTAGAGGCATTCTTCGTTCGACGAATTAGAGGCTTTCAGCGGTCGACGAAATATATTTATTCAAGCGGTCGACGAAATTGAATTAGGCAGCGTTCGATGAAATTGAATAGGCAGCGCTCGACGAAACTGAATATGCAGCGTTCGACTAAGTTCTGCGTCTGACGAATTGTTCTGCGTTCGACGAACGCGCCGTTCGTTCGACGAATTTACTGTTCCAGTTCTACGAATCTGGGCATTTTTCTTCCCGTCGCCCGATAGAGCCTGAATGCTTATATTTTAGGCTAGAAGTTGAATTAAAAAGTCAATAGATGGCTGGCACAAGTCTTGGAACTTGGATATTGCATTAAATGCTCATTGATGTTCTCTCTCTCTCTCTCTCTTCTCTCTTAACAAAAGAGTTGCAGGTCAGATTACCCGATGGACCTTCTTCTTCTTGTTCTTCATCTCCTTCCCTCCCACCTGATGGTTTTAACTTAAGGGTTTTATCTATGGAGCTCTGAAGGAGCAAAGCTTGGAGAAGGATTTGAGCTTGGCCAACTACCGCCGTGCCACCGAGGAGGCAACCGCGATCCATGGCCATAAAATAAGGTGACTTCCTCCCCTCTCCCTTGGTGCTAGCCTTCTTAGATCACTATAGGAGAGATGAAGGCTCAAGAGAGCTTGTTGTGTGAGCTTTAATGGAGTTTCCTTAGGAAGACCAAGTCGGAACCTCAAATTTAGGGCACCGTTCGCCGCGAGGTTCTTGGAATCATTTCTTTTCTTCAAGAGGAAGAGATGGGATTTGATTTGGTGCAAACCCATGGTCGTTGAGGGAGAGTGAGGGGAAAGATTATTTAGGGATTTTTAGAAGTTGAAATGACCTAATTTTGTTTGGGGAAGATGATGAATAATCCTCTGTTAATTAGGGTTGTTAATTACATAATTGTGTGATAAATGTGATGATAGCCCCCTTGCTAAAGAAGTTTTCAATTTATAACTTTGCACTTGGTTATTATGGAAAATTATGCGCAGCTGGGTTCAAGCCAATTTTTAGGCTCGACCCCACTGGAACTAGGCTTCGGACTCAACATGAAAGTTGTAGCCCTCGGAAAGAACTTTCCGACGATAGGTTACCCGTTTTCTGAAGTGACCTATAGCTCCCTAATAGCCCAGTCGAGTGGACTGTCCAGAAAGCTGGGAGGTGGTCAATGCATGCTGTTTTGCTGTCCAGATTTCTGCAGTTGACTTCAGAGCACATTTTTGGTAGGACCCACTTTGAAGTGGGTTTAGGACTCAACATTAATGTTGTAGCCCTTGATGTTAGCTTTCCAAATTGGGGTGGATCATAGTTTTGGGACAACTGTAGCACCCAGAAACCTAGTTTTAGTAAACTGTGTCATAACACTTCCGATCTCAGTATTTTGTGGATTTCTCTTATTATATTGGTTGGATGCTCATGAAAATTGGTGGAGACATAGGTGATAACAATATGTACATCCCTGTTGAAATTCATAATTTATTATTAAGTAGTATTAAAGTTATTGCCGTGTTATTTCATAACTTGACGGGGATATAAATGCTGAATGTGAAGCCTGTTTGGGCCGGAATTTTATATGAATCATGTATATGCTAGTGATGAGTAGTTTTTGTACTCATCTTTTAGTATAATTTTAATATAGTTTTAATATGAATTTATATAAATTATATGTATTATCTTACCTAATTCATTCCTTTTTATTTTTGCCACTAATTTATGCTTAGTTTATGTTTTTCAGGTTTTCTGGGCACTTTGAGCAAAATTCCCAAGTACACTTCCATGGTCACTGGCGTGACCCATAGGCGTGTAACCTACGATGTGTGCCAGACCCGATTCCGCCACCCCGGGATCATTCCGTGAAGATTCGCCAAGTACACGCCCCAGGTCACGGGCGTGACCAAGGGGCGTGACATCCAAGTCACGGCCGGGACCCCGCCACCAGTTGCCAGCACGCCTGCCACGTCATTTAAAGTTACACGCCCCCAGGTCACGGGCGTGACCATGGGGCGTGACATCCAGTCATGGGCGTGACTCACCCCGCGCGCCCTTTCCCGCCAAGGTTTCCCGCCAGCTGAAGATTTAGAGATTACACGCCCAAGGTCTCGGGCGTGACCTAGGGCGTGACGCGTCCGAAACGCCTGCATTGAATCCAGAACGCGCCCTCTCCGCCAGCATTGATCATGCCCCCTACACGCCTCTTGGTCACGGGCGTGACCAAGGGCGTGTAACCTCAAATTTTCAGCTATTTAAAGCCAGCTTCACTAGATGATTAGAGAGGAAGTTTGGAGACGAATTTTTAGGTTTAGACCTTTCATTTCTTGTCTTTATTTTCATGTTTTTAGTATTTCTTGTAACCCTCCTTTATTTCTTGCAATTGCACTTTCAATTCAATAGTTGTAATTTCTGTTCACTTAATAAAATAGTTCTTTTGTTTTCTCTTATTTCTCATTCTCCTCCTTCTTCACTTTTTTATTTCTTTTGTTACCAACTCCAAAGTTTTATTTGATAAAATAATAGAGACTTTCTTGAAGTAAGAGTACTCAACCGCCCCGAGTCTAATACGACCTTGATTTTTATAACCTGTACTACATTCGATACGGTACACTTGTCGTTGTCGTTTGCAAGCATAGTTTTGCGCATCAGCTAGCATTGGCTTGTGATAATGATTTCAGATTTATTTCTGTTAAGATGACCCCTTGAATGAACCTTCAATTGTAGGTGTATGTGGAATCGTAAAAAGGACATGTATGAATTAATGTTCATATCGCTTGATAATCTATTGGATGGTGTAGATTGGTGATAACCTCTCAATAAGGTTGATAACTTTAATCGTGTTGAAACACGTCGTGATTTGTACGTAAGACGATTGAATATTGGTGATATGTTCGGGCTTACATATTTAGTAAAATATGAATATGGCACAGTACGCACAAGTAGTCTTACGGGATCTAGTAAGGTAATTTCCATGTGATACACACGCTACTGCTTAGAGTCGTGACAACCCGGTATGAGTAGCATTGATGGCTTGGTGTGGATTATAAGATATTGTCATATCTTGTGGTGAAATGTTAAGGACCCGGTTGTTGGGGGCCTTGGATGCTAGTTAGCATGAGTTGACTTGTATGATGTGAAAAGCAGAAGACTCCTTCGGCGAGTCTTTGGGTACTTGATAGCACGGGTTATGCATGGAATTACATGAATGTGCATGGTTTACACTTGGAGGTGTGATGACACTGGTTGGAGGATTACTTGTGGTTGGGGGATTACTTGTGGCGGGTCTACGGGCTTGCTAGTCGTGACACCGACAGAATCCGGCAGTTAGACTCTAGACCGGTTGGATTGGACTCTTGGTGCTCACCTACCCAAGTCCCCTTCCGTGTCCTTGAAGGCTCAGCTTGATGCGAGCAGTACGCAGGGTCTCCGCTGTGTGTTCTTAGCGTTGAGGCGTACATAGCCCTAGGTCTGGTAGTGTTCATACCTACCTAGTTGTGGAGTAGCCCGGTCCACAGTCTCCGTCTGGCCACGACGCGAGGTGCCTGAGTGGTTAGCTACCCTCGAAAAGCGGGAACTACATGTCTATATCGACATAGCAAAATGCATGGGTGAGTTCATCAAATCATAATCATTGCATTGCATTCATCCTTCATAATCATAGCATTGCACCGCATCGGGTCCATCATAAAAATTAGTATGGGCTCTTTTATATGATGGGTCCCAAATTGGAAACCTTAACTAATAAGTTTGTATGGGCATTCATATAAGTTAAGGTACGATATGAACTGCTTACACCTGTACTATTTCATTACTTGCTTACACTCTCTCATTGCCATACTACTTGTTAATTGTGCTTCTTATACACTGTCGTCGAACTGCTCTCTTTTGGTATGCTTTATTATATATTTGTTATAATTTGCCATGATTACATCTACCTTTGACACCTGTTTTTGCTAGAACTGATTATATTGCAGCTTCCCTTTCTTCCCTTCCGCCCGGTGCCTTGGAGTCGCCAGGGGAGCGGATGTGAAGCCACTTATTATTTATGACTAACGGTTGTTGCACCCCTCTTTTTAGGAGGACTTAGTTGGAGTTGCAGCGTTCAACACAAGAGGCCAGACAGATCAGGTGTGCAGGGTAGGAGACCCTGATACCTTGGCTACCGTCAGTGATAGAGGCGAGTGAGTGTTTTGAGATGTCACCCTTGGGGCATTTATATTGATACCCTGATGATTTGCAGGAGCTTGTGTAGCTTTCTGTCTTTCTTGTACTTACTATTTGGACATTATTACTTATTGTGAATCTATGGCTTTTAATGCTTTCTTTTATTGATGGGTTGGCGCTGTTTAGTTGGTTTGGCCGGCAGGATAGGCATCTTGTGGGGGAGGCTAGCTCGTGTGCTGGCGCTTTCGCAAGGCGGCTGTCCTCATAAGACTCCCCTCGGCCGTGTCCTGTGTTACGGGAGGGGGATCTTACAATCCGTTACGACCCGGATGAAGTGAGCTGGAAAATAAGGTCGAAGCTTCCGCGCTGACACCACCAAGGCGAATGCAAGCTTCTCCAGGATTGGATACCTCAACTCTGACTTCTTCAGCACCTGGCTAACATAATAGATGCGGAGCTGCTTCTTCCCTTCTTCTCCGACTAGTACTGAACTCACTGCTTCCACCCCTACTCCCAGGTAGATGAGCAGGTCGTCGCCTTCCTTCGAGCTTTGAAGGAGAGGTGTCTGGGTCAACTGCTCGTTCAGTCTTTCGAACGCCCTCTCGCATTCCTCGGACCACTCAAAGCCTTCATTTTTTGCGGAGCATTTTAAAGAATGGAGAGTACTTTTCCCCGACCTTTGACAGGAAGCGGCTAAGAACAGCCAGCCTCCCTGTCAACCTTTGCACCTCATTCACGGTCTTCGGCGAGGTCATTTTCAGGATTGTCTTAACATCGTCAGGGTTGGGCTCTACTCCTTTTGGGGTGAGGAGATGCCCGAAGAACTTCCCCCTTCCTGCTCCGAACACGCACTTCGCCGGGTTGAGCCTCATCTTGAATCTTCTGAGCGTTGTGAGGTCTCCACCAGAGTGGCTACATGCTCCCGGACGCTCTTGTCTTTTATCAAGAGGTGATGAGTAATTTATTTACTCATCTTTTAGTTTAGGTTTATTATGTTTTCTATATAAAATTATGTTATTTTTAGGAATTATTTCATATAAATCCTTCCATTGCTATTTCATAAGCTAACTTAAGGTTATTTTGTGTTTACAGGTTTTCTGGGCTGTTTCGAGCAAAAAGTTAAAATTACACGCCCCAGGTCACGGGCGTGACCATGGGCGTGTAACCTACGAAGTACTCCGGACCTGCTTCTGCCGCTCCGGGGACGCTCCGTGAAGATTTCACCAGGTACACGCCCCAGGTCACGGGCGTGACCAAGGGCGTGACCCAATGTCACGGCCACAACCCGCCACAAGCATCCGGAGCACGCTGCCACGTCAATTAAAATTACACGCCCTCAGTCACGGGCGTGACCGAGGGCGTGACATCAGGTCACGGGCGTGACTTGGCCCGCGCTTCTTCCCGCCAGAGTTTCCCGCCAGCAGCCAGATTTCAGGATTACACGCCCCAGGTCACGGGCGTGACCTAGGGCGTGACACGGCCGAAACGCTCGCAATTACTCAAGAAGGCGCCCTCTCCGCTGCCGCTTCGATCACGCCCCTTACACGCCCCAGGTCACGGGCGTGACCAAGGGCGTGTAACACCAAAAATTCAGCTATTTAAAGGGAGCTTTTCCAGATGTTTGGGGACGAATTTTTGGGAGTTCTAAGTTATTTTCTTGCACTGTTTTCATTATTCTTAAGCTTGTAATCTTCTTCCTTAGCTTGCACTTTCATTTCAGGTTTGTAATCTCTTGTTTCCTAGTTGTAATTTTCCCTTTCGATTAATAAAATAGCACTTTTACTCTTATTCTGCTCTCAATCTTCATTATGCACCTCTTGTATTTCATCAATTCCTCCATCTCTATGAGTAGCTAAATTTCATTAGTACTCGGCCGAGATGATCCAAGGAAAATATAATCCATAATTCAGTTTAGAAATTCTTTTTTCTCTTATTTAGATCGCTTAAGATTTATCCTTGAACTTATATTGATTGAGATTATATTATCGATATTTAATCTCATTCTTGTTTTCGTAGTCAATAATCGAGAGGTTTTGAGTTCGAATCGATCACTTTAAGGATAAAGAGATTTGAATGCACTCCTCGAGAGAGGACGACATAAATCTCCCGGATTGGAGTTATATCCAATAGAGGAGTTCACTTCGATAAAGCGAGCTTTAGGGGTTTCAATTCTAGAACGAGAGTTCGATTGATCAACCTAAACTCAGTTTGGCGTATCCTCGAGAGAGGTACGTTCATAAATCAGGAACCTCCACGGTCAAGCATTTCTTTTAAGAGGATTAGAAGTTCTATTTCTTTATTTATTTATTTTTCCAAGGTGATTCAAGGTTGAGTACTAACTTTTAATTCATTAATTTAAATAAACTATTTCTCATTTTTCGCAACCAACCAACCACAAATCCCATTCGATAAAATAATAGAGATTTTCCGAAGTAAGAGTATTCAACCGCCCCGAGTCTAATACGACCTTGTTTTAATAACCTATACTACATTCGATACGGTACACTTGCCGTTATCGTTTGCAAGCATAGTTTTGCCCATCAAGAGGTCATCCACGTACAATTCTAGATTCCTCCCCTTCTGCTTCTTGAAGAAATGGTTCATCATCCACTGGTAGGTAGCCCCTGCGTTCTTTAACCCGAAGGGAATCATTTTATGGTTGTAGCAGCCATCACCAGTGATGAAAGAGACATCGCGGCAGTCGGGGGGATGCATTCGGATTTGGTGGTATCCTGAAAATGCATCAAGGAAGCTCATTACAGAAAAACCGACGGCTGAATCAACCAATGCGTCGGTTCGAGGCAAGGGATAACAATCCTTTGGGCAACTTTTATTCAATAACGAGAAATCTACACACATCCTCCAGCTGCCCCCTGCCTTTTTCACCATTACAACGTCCGAGACACAGCCATGGTACTGGATCTTAGACACAAAGCTTGCTTCTAGCAGCTTCTTCACCTCTTCCCTGATCGGTACAGCCAACATCGTGGCACTCGATCTCTTCTTCTGGCGGACGGGCTTGACAGCGGGGGTCTAGATTGAGGCGATGATAGGCAACCTCTGCGTCGATCCCAGGCATCTAGACAGCACTCCAGGCGAAGATGTCGACATTCTCTTGTAGATATGGCAACACCTCGATCTTTTCTTCGGTCTTCAGGGACCCTCCGATCTTCAGCAATACAGGTACTCCTACTTCCGAGAGTACCTCGATCTCTTCTACCTCCTCGGCTGCTTCCAACCTAGCTGCTCCCTTCAGCAGTTTCTACAGTTCCTCTGCGTCAGCCATCCAGCTAATGCTACTGACCGCACTGAGGTAGCACTCGCGGGCTGCTCTAGGATTTCTCTTGATCCTCACCTAGACATCTCCCTAACAGTACTTGAGGCACTTATGGTAGGAGGACGGGACGACCTTGAAGACGTTGATGAGCGGCCTCCTGGAGATTACTTTGTAACATCTTGGGGCATCGACGATGATGAACCGACACTTGAACAAGGTGCCGCCAAGGGTTACTAGGAGATCCACTCCTCCTTCCACCTCTTTCCTCTCTCCTGAGAAGCCAAAGAGGGGACCATCCGGCGCCATCACCCTTCCTGCCTCCACTCCCAACCCGTTAAATTATTTTTTAAGATAACGTTCACAGAGCTCCCGTTGTCAACTAGAATCCGGTCGACGGTGAAGTCTTCTACTGCTGCCTGGATCACAAGGGCATCATGAATGGGATTCTCATTCCCCAACATGTCCTCTCCGAAGAAAGTGATCTCCTCCAACGGTGGTGGTGCTTGTGAGGTCGAAGTGACGCTCCTTCGGTAGATCTGATGAAGACAACCCTTGTGGGAAGCTCCCAGCCCTGCTCCCCCATGCATCACTCTTACAACTCCTCCTCCTCCGATCCTCTGAATGACTTCTCCTCGACCTCCTTGGTCGACTCTATCTTCATTCCTCCTTCGAGCGGCGTCATGGGCTACCAGCGGCTCAACAGGGGCTTCTGGCCTCCGCGACTCTCCTCCTGCTTCTCTGGTAGCTACCCTTCGCCGGGCTTCCCAAAAATCTGGGCAAGCCATCGTCCCATGGTCTGCTACCCGATGCAGCTCGCAGTTGAGGGGGATCTCCTCCGCCTGTTGCCTCCTCCTCTGAACTCTCCTGGTTGGCATGTTTCCATGGAGGGCAACAACCATTGCTTCCTCCCTTCCTCTCTCTTGATGCCTCTCTGGCCGGTTGAAATTCCTCCTCTCAGGGGAATGCCCCCTTCCCTGACCTTGGTGCTGCGACCGACCTGCTTGCCTCCATGGAGGCCTAACAACAGGGATTTGGAAGCGCCTTTCCTCCTCCCTACGCTTCGGAGCCATGATGGGCCTCCTCTCCTCTCGCCTATTTGGCTCTGCCCTCCTGGGCTCCTATCTTCTCCTCTCCTCCGGCTTCTTCCTTTCCTGCCTTCGGGGCTCCTACCGTCTCCTCAGCACTGGGGCCTTCTCCTCTTCATCCTCTTCCTCCTCCCTGGTCATCCTGGTGAGCTTGGCCAGGAAGCCATAGTTAGAGGCCTCCCCCTGCATAAACTTATTAGATCTCTTAATGAGCTCTTCGTAGTAAGGGGGATCCCTGCTGATCACCAGCTTGAAGAGGCCTTCCCTTAGGCCAAACATTAGGGCAAGCTATAGGGTGAAGCCATCCAGCTCCTGGATGTCCAGAACTTCCTCCTGGAACTGGTCGATGTAGTGCCCCAATGTCTCCTTTACTCCCTGCACCAGATAGAAGAGGGTCGTTGCCTCCTTCTTCCTCTTCTTGGCCATGGCGAATCGCATTATCACTCCTCGACGCAGATCTTTGAAGCAGTAAATGGAATCTGCTGCCAGCTGGTGGAACCAGTTTCTGGCCTTTCCTCGGAAGGTGATGGAGAAAAGCCTACACTTGAAGGCATCCGACATGGTCCGGATGGATACTACTTCCTCAAACCATTAGATATGTCAGGTAGGGTCATCCCTCCTGGCATAGTAAGCCATCACTAGTTCACTAAAGCCCTCAGGCACGGGAGAAGCAAGAATGTTCTCATAGAATGGGCTCCTCCCACCTGCCTGGCAATGATCCTCCACCTAGCGAGCAACACCCTCATACTCACCATAGTGTCGAGCATCCCGGACTCTCGCCTGCTCGCCCACCTCGCAGAATCAAATTCCCTGCGAAGTCTGCTGATAGAACCACGATGTCCTTTGTCGCTCTGCATCCTCCTCCACATGCTCCTTTCCCGCTCGCCGAGCGGGACCACCATCCTCGGACGGAAGCGCGTGATAAGACAAGGTCATCGTGCCTTCCGTGCGAGGAAGAAGAACTGCTCGCATGTGTGAAATTTTCTGTAGATCTTGGAGTGGGCAGGAATCGTACAACTTAAAGTTACAGCCAACAACTAGAACCACATGAAACAGAACATTATTTATTGATAACAGCAGGAATCTTCATTACAGAGCGAGGTATACATGGAGAGATATGATTTCGCCAGTACACAAAACCAAAAGGAAAAATACAATGCTGAAGAAAGATAACTGGCGTTCTGAACACAGAAGCCGCCTAACCGCGTGGCCTGGATGTTCGCGCGACTAGAAGAGGAGACCGCGCGAACAGTCTACCGGCAACTTGAACAACACCAATGAAGCTCCGCGACCTCCCGAACTCCACTGATTCTCCCGAACTCCAGCAACCCACACTGCAAGCCACAAGACCACCCGGACACTTTAGAAGAAGAGGTGACCACTGCTGTCCGCACAATCCGTAGAAGCTGCACAAAGGAAATTCAATCAGCAAACTGGGTGGTCACTAAAAAAAGAGACCGCAAGTTCTAGGCACGAGTTCAGCTTACACTTGGTGCGATGATATTGCTGCTATAGTGACACCTATTTATAGGCGTGCAACCAGATCCAGTCACCACCCTATGAGATAGAGTCAAGCCCTGATCGCGCGACCAAGATTGGTCTACCCGCGCGGTCAGCAGAAGATCGCTCTGCGCTTAGTGAGCTCGCCGACTTCAATCCTGACCAGGAGATCGCCACTCCTCCAAGAAGCCGCGCGACCATGACATCCCGCATGGTCATGATGCCCACCACTAGTGTTCGCATATACGAGACCTCCTCCAGAGACCGCGAACATAGTTTTGGGGACTCGACGCAACCAACTCGACCAAAAGCCCGGACTGTTGGTGAAGGCGCAATCTATCCTTAATAGAGCTGGTCACTCGAGCAGGATCCACGGGGCAGCCGGTTAGGCCCATGGGGGACACACCCTTCCGCTTCGACTAGCACCACAACGTCGGGGGCAATTCTGGCAGCACCAATAATCCCCCCCAGAAATGACCCCGGGGTTTCGAACCCGCGACCCCCTCTGATACCACTTTTTGGTGACTCGACACCACCAACTCGACCAAAAGCCTGGACTGTTGGTGAAGGCGCAATCTATCCTTAATAGAGCAGGTCACCCGAGCAGGATCCACGGGGCAGCCGGTTAGGCCCACGGGGGACACGCCCTTTCGCTTCGACTAGCGCCGCAACGCCGGGGGCAATTCTGGCAGCACCAACACACAGCCAAGTAGACTAAGGCAGCATCCCGCCAAGTCGACCAACATAGTGTCCGCATACATCAGCAGATCGCCAAGGGACCAGCTAATGCGAACACAAAGGGGGAGACCGCGCGACTAAGAAAACCTTAGTCGGCGCGCACCATCAAGAACCCGGAAAGTCACAAGACCGGACCGGAAAGTCTAAAGCCTTTGGACTTAAAGTTACAGCCAACGACCAGAAGCACATGAAACAGAACAATCTTTATTGATAACAACAGGAATCTTCATTACAGAGCGAGGTATACATGGAGATACATGATTTCGACAGTACACAAAACCAAAAGGAAAAATACAATGCTGAAGAAAGATAACTGTCGGTCTGAACACAAAAGCCGCTTAACCGCGCAGCCTGGATGTTCGCGCGACTAGAAGAGGAGACCGCGCGAATAGTATGCCGGCAACTTGAACAACACCACTGAAGCTCCGCGACCTCTCGAACTCCACTGATTCTTCCGAACTCCAGCAACCCACACTGCAAGCCGCAAGACCGCCCGGAACTTTAGAAGAAGAGGTGACCGCTGCTGTCCGCACAATCCGTAGAAGCTGCACAAAGGAAATTCAATCAGCAAACCGGGCGGTCACTAAAAAAGAGACCGCAAGTTCTAGGCACGAGTTCAGCTTACACTTAGTGCGATGATATTGCTGCTACAGTGACACCTAATTATAGGCGTGGAACCAGATCCAGTCACCACCCTATGAGATAGAGTCACCGCCCTGATCGCGCGACCAAGATTGGTCTACCCGTGCGGTCAGCAGAAGATCGCTCTGCGCTTAGTGAGCTCGCCGACTTCAATCCTGACCAGGAGATCGCCAATCCTCCAAGAAGCCGCGCGTCCATGACATCCTGCATGTTCATGACGCCCACCACCATTGTTCGCATATATGAGACCTCCTCCAGAGACCGCGAACACAACCAAGTCGACTAAGGCAACAACCCACCAAGTCGACCAACACCAGTGTCCGCATACATCAGCAGATCGCCAGAGACCAGCTAATGTGAAGACAAAGGGGATACCACGCAACTAAGAAAACCTTAGTCGGCGCACACCATCAAGAACCCGGACAGTCACCAGATCGGACTGCCGGATACCAGAAAAGCAACCCTGTGTGGTTAACAACTTAACCCGCACAGTACTGAATAACATCTCGCCATGCGGTCACACGAACCAGACCGCGCGATCTCACCTTTCTGAAACCAGCTCGCCACGTGGTCACACGAACTAGACAACGCGGCCTCACCTCGGCAGCCTTGGACAGAGAGAACGGCGGTCATGCCGAATAAACTGCGGCTAGATCGAATAGGTCAGACCGCAGAGGAGACCGCAAGATCGTGCGGTTAGACCAGACCACGCGATCACCTCCCAGACCGACAACTTCACACATCAACATTTTCAACATCATGCTGTCCTCCAAGCACCACGCAAAGACCTCAAAGTCTGCTCGCGTCACAAACTCTCCTCCTCCCGCCGAGTTCCCCGCAACTCCCTCATGGTCGCCAACTTCGACCATCTCGCCTTCTTACCAGGCTTTTTTCCTCTGGCTACGATCCACGTTCATCGCACCAAAGTGTTGAAGCCAGGAAAATTCCGACTCCAAAATTCAGATTAATGCAGCCGGAGGCTACTCGCCCAGCAGTCCAATTAGATGACTTGACTGGCGATGACGAAGGAAGTAGAAAGGGAACAACAGGACCCTAGGTGCTGCGGTAGGGAGGTCTCACCACATACCCAGAAGCTCAGAAGAGACTTCCCCTCCACAATCATAGATTATCGAGCAGGGTACGAGGAAGGCACCGACTTGGCTAGTATCGAGAGTAGCGGCCAAGGATGACGGGTCTGAGAATTTGAAAATGGGGTTCCAAAAGCTCAAGTTCAGGTCTCAATCCAAGTACCCATGGGGTCCTATTTTTATGCAAACCAAGGGGAGGGGGGCTCGTATTTATACCCCACCTAGCTCGGCGACCTGGAGACATTGAGGCGACCACGCGTGGAAATAGGCGAGTATCTCCTATGGTCGCCCGCTCTTGGTGAGTATAAGGGCTACTCGCGCGAGTTTGCCCATACTCGCCTAGGCCTTCTTCTGCTCCTGCTGGCTGGCTGTCTTGAGTCTTTGATTCTGGCTTTTGCTTTGACCTTTGACTTTGACTTCTGCCTACGTGCCTTTGAATGGGCCCACCTCAGAGAATAAGGTTTGACAGTGGCGAAGTACTTGCGAACTCGTGAAGGCATAATGTCAAAGACCTGGTGGCTCTCTAAAGTCGTTACCGATTCCGGAATGAAAGTTTGATAACATATTTATGGATTTCGTGCATGGTTTGCCGAGATCGCAAAATGGGAACGATGCCGTTTGGGTGATCGTAGTCTGATTGATGAAAGTATCTCAATTCATTCCGAACCGGAGGGACGATTCAGTAGAAAAGTTGGCAAAGTTATATGTGGATAACTTAGTACGATTGCACGGTGTGCCCTGTAGCATCGTAAGTAACTGAGATGAGCGCTTTATGTCAAATGATTGGAGGCAAATACACCAACTATTGGGTACCAAGCTGAAGTTTAGCACTGCCTTTCAACCTCAAACAGATGGGCAGACTGAACGGACCAATATGACAATGGAGGATATGCTCTGAATGTGCGCCTTGGATTTTGGCAAGAGGTGAGAGAACATTCTCTTTACAATGCGAGTATACAAATGGCGCCCTTCGAGGCCCTCAATGGTAGAATATGTTGTACTCTCTTGGCTTGGGCAAAAACATGCGACACGAAGTTGTTCAAACGAAAAGACGTCGCTGATGTAAATTCGGCGATTCGAACAATACGGGAGCGATTGTTGATTGCTTAGGATAGACAGGTAAAATATAATAACACCAAGCATCGAAATTTCGAGTTCACTGTTGGCGACTGGGTTTACTTGAAGATCAAACCATTCAAAGGTGTATCAAGGATTCGACACTTGCAAAAGCTAACTCCGAGATACCTTGGAACGTTTGAAGTATTGAAGCATGTTGGTGAAGCTGTCTATCGGCTTGCTCTTTCGACAGAATTAAGCGATTTGCGCAATGTGTTTCATGTATCTGTGTTGAGGAAGGTGTTGCAAGAGCCTACTCCTGTTGTTGCTGTTGTTCAAGTGACGATTGATGGTGGGCTAAAGACAAAGATCAAACCTATTTGTCTTGAAGACACGGAAGTCAAACAGTTGAGAAACAAACTGATCAGGATGGTCAAAGTCCACTAGGACAATTGTGGACATGAGGAGATTTCATGAGAGCGAGATCAGACCATGCTTGAGGAGTTCCCGGAGTTATTTCTTTAAGGTACAATTTATGTATCTTGTACTTTTGCATGCTTTCTTAATTCTGGAAGTTCAGGACGAACTTTCTTTAAGGGAGGAGGATTGTAACACCCAGGTTTTCCCATCCGAAGAAAACAAGGTTTCTGGTAGTAGGAACTAACGCCGGGCGTTATCGATATCATCTTGAAGATATCGTATAGATCAATTTGACAATGTATCAAGTCGACATACTAATGATGGGTGTTAGTGCTAACACTGGCGTTAGGTATTGTCTTGAAGATGTTGTCTTGAAGATATCATCTAGATCAATTCGACAAGGTATCAAGTCGACATACTAACACTGGTGTTAGGTATCGACTTAATGACTGAGTGTTGTCATTGTGAATCTCCTTTTTTCATCGAGAGGTCTCGAAGATATGACTTTTTGCTAACGCCTGGCGCTAGGGTTAACGCCAGCATTGAGTCCTCTAGATGAATTGTTAAGCAATGATGGATAAGATCAATTCCACCGCTCTTCTGGGTTAACGCGAGCGTTAAGGCTAACATCAACATTAGATCTTTAATCAGATTCATCAAATTGAATCGTGTTTGTCCATTACTTATTGGGTTTTGGATCAGATGGGTGAGATTTATCCCGACTCAGCTAAGGAAGCAGCATGAGTGATCTTCCTCTCACTTTTGATCACTTTTTCTCTCTCCAAAGGAATGGAAGAAGAGAGGCAATGGAGGAGGAAGAATGAGTAGCCATTAGGGGAGCTTGCTGAGAACCTTTCCATCTAGATTGTGTGTGGATTCATGGCGCCAAAGCTATCGTCAAGGGTAAGGATCCTTCTTCTTGATACTAGGACATGCTAGTACTATGTTTTGTTGTTAGCATAGTGCATGAAAGTGCCTCCTACTAATTAGTGAAAGACTATACTATTACCGGATAGATGTTGTCCATCCCCGGTATGAACTGCATATAGAATCTGATTTGTGTACGGATATAGGCATGCTGTGTGAAGCCCATCTAGGACAGGTTGGTCTTGATTGATTATGGTTAAATTGCATGTCGAAGAAGACTTCGTGCTTATTGTGCTATTTTGTATAGCTTGAACGATATATACTGGGTTATATACTGTGCTGGAGAGCAACAATATGAAACCCCTTCATTTCAGGAAGTAATGGTGTTCTGTTTACTGTAACGCCTAGCATTAACGCTAACGTCAGCGTTATCGCCAGTGATACCAGGTATCGCTTGGTGTGATTGGAAATTTCCCCTGAGGCTGTGTTGATGACATATCGGTGGTGGTCTCATTTACGGGCTGAGGTGAAGCTGTACCCGCATCGTGTTGGTTGTTCGCGATGATTGAGTCGGGCAAGGCAGATCCGAACCTGTACCATGCTGGTCGGTGAAGAGATCGCCCCTCAGTGCACCGTCTAATCTTGGAAGGAAGTCTGAGAAGCATAATGGCTGACCGACAGTAGCTCAATTATAATCTATGTTTGCATAAATGAGGATGGAGGTGGGACTCTGGGAGTACAACGAAAGCATACCGTGAGAGCACACAACGTGTGGCAATGGGTGCCAATGTTTGTGGTGTTTATGCATATATCGATTGTGTTAGTTGCACTTTCTTGTTGAGATATATGATGTTATACTCCTGACTTGCAGGGAAGGTGTACCACCGCCCCGGGAATGGGGTGGGCCGTTATACCATTTTGGTTAGCTAAAGCTGACCAGTGTTTTGTTTTCCCATATCTTTGTGGACTGTACTTGTTTAGGTGTTGGCAAGCTGAGCGGGAAGTAGCTAGATGAAGCCAATTGTTGAGCTGGCCCTTGAAGGCCAAACTCTTGAGTGTTTACATTTCATGTATTTTCGCCCTGCGTGTCGATGACTATGAACTATGTAATAAGATAAACACTTTTTGTGAACATCCTGTATGGCCTTAAAGTCAAATCGTTTATGTATATATATCAGTCATTCCTAGTTGGTATTGTGGACATAGTCTGGTTCAAGATTAATATTATGCTTCAGTTAGCTTGTAACTCAGAGATGTCGTAAGTTGATTTTACTACTTCGTAACTCTTTAGCTTGCACATTAAATATGGCGCGGGGTCCCGGCCGGACCTACTGTTATATTTCTTGACGCGGGCTAGGTTGTTACACAGCGGCTTTCATGTATGTTTACCTGCGGCTTGTTAGTGTAATGCATTCTCATAGGATTGTTCGGCTTGTCAGTAGCATATAATCTCATGCAATCTCTTGTTAGTGTTGTGCGTGAAATCAACTTAAACTTTGGTTGCAACATTCTCATAAGATAAAGAAATCAATTTGTTTCAATAATTTTAAAAGGCAACTCATATGTGATAATGTTGAGGTATATTTATATAATGGGTTGACGGATACTTGGTGGTTTTGGTTAGGATCGGATAAGAATCCACTTACCCGCCTGGATTTAGGGTTCGCCTATAAATACCCTGCTAGGGGCAACGAGTAGGCTGTTCCAAACTTGACAGACATGTGGATGCTTTGAGCGCACTAACATTCTCGAAGCAAGTTTTGTTTGTGCGCTCTTACCGTCTCCTGTCGCTCTCGTTCTTCTCTCTTCTTGGAGGAGGTCGTCGCCACTCCTATGCACTTCAACGACGACGAATCATCTTCCCTTATCAAGGAAGCGACGTCCCTTCTCTCTCGTCGAAGAGTTGTCGCCGTTGTAGATCGAGGAAGCCCCGTCCGACCGCCGTTTAGGTCTTCTTCGATCGCTGCTCTGAAGTTGATCTCCATCATCGTCATCGATTTCAAGCAAGGAGGAAAAACCGCCACATCTGCCAATCTTCACTCGGCAAGACGAAACCTGCCTCCGTCGTCATCATTGTCTGCAGAGTTTCTCGCAGGGCCTTCTCGACGCAACAACGAATCATCGCTCAGCCTTCTCGACGCAACGATGAATCGTTCCTCAGTCTTCTCGACTCAACAACGAATCGTCGCTCTGCCTCCTCGACGCAATGTCAAATCGTCTCTCAGCCTTCTCGATGCAGCTCCAATTCGACGCAACATCGAATAGATGCTCAGCGCTCTTGACGCAGGGGCTTCTCGACGCAGCTCCTTTTTCGACGCAACGTCGAATCGACTTATAGTTTTTCTCGACGCAGAGCCGTCTCGACTCAGAGCACAATAAGTTCTGGATTGGATCTGGATTTTTTCCTCGTCTCTACGCTTTTTAGGTGATCTCTTTCTAGTTTTCTACTCGTGATTTAGTTTTCCTAGTAGAACTCTACTGCATGGAAAGAGACACGATGTCGAAAGGGAATACTTCCATTCTGATGATCAAGATGGAGAAATTCTCCAACTCAGAGTTCAGTGCCTGGAAGCGGAACACGCAGTTTGGCATGAAGTACTTAAGCATCTTCTACACTGTACAGTCTGATTTTGTGTCTTATGCTGGAGGAGATGACGCGGATCAGTGGGTCAGCGACAAAGATTTCTATCGCGACTATCTCCTAAACTGTCTCTCAAATTTATTGCCAGAGATGTACAGTAAGATGAAAACTGCAAAGGAGATCTGGGATGCTCTGGAGGAGCAGTTCAGGGAGGAAGAGAACATGTCCAAAATGCACCTGGTGGACAAGTGTTGGGTTTTCTACAACCATACATCATATGTAGGCGCAGCGGAAATAAAGAGAACAACCCAAAAGAGTTTCAGATCGGGCCATGAGAATGAATCAAGAAGTAATCAAAACTACTAGGTATGAAAATTACCTTTGCGGGATTGGATCAAATCCAACCTAGATGCTCCACAAGTTGAGTTCTGTCGGCAAGAGAGTCCTCACGTAGAATAATTTCTACGTCTCTACAGCAGTCCACACAAGCAAAGGAGAACCCTAGCTTCTTGTCGTACAAGAACTAGGTTGGAGAAGGATGCTCTCAAAATCCTCACAGACTGCTAGGTCCGATCCAAAGGAGGCGGCGACTGACGGCGGTGACTAGCGGCGACGGAACGTCGATCGGCGGACGGAACGAGAACAGCCAGAACTCTTCCGCTGTTTCTCTCTCGCGAAAAGGATCGAACCAAAAAACAATCTCATTCGAAGCCCTAAACAGGTTCCTTTTATAAACAAGGCATAAAACCGGCTATCCGCAGACCAGAGGAAAAACTGTCCAGATTGACATTCGCCGAATTCGACTAATCACATTAACCGAATTCGACTAATCACAATAACCTAATCCGGCGAAACCATTTCGACGAATTCGACTATATAAATTCGGCTGTATAAATTCGGCGAAACCCTTTCGTCGAATTTGCCATTAGCCGAATTCGTCTAAACCCTTTAGCCGAATTTAGTTAATCCCATTAGTTGAATTCGGTTAATGCCTTTAGCCGAATTACCCAGTGTAAATCCGTTCGTTTAAACACTTTAAAAGATTTCCCTTTTGAGACATTCTCAACTTGATTCCAAGCAGTCACAGGATTGGTCCTCCACTCATATCCAATATGAGTAAGACCAACACAATCCTTTCTCCAAATTCTCCAAACGCTTTTATGTGCGACCCTATAGGCTCATATTGCGTTGGCAGTGAGATTACATGTTTGACCACTTCTAGATCACAATGGTAACTCCAACAGTCTCCCACTTGATCTTGAAAGTATCAAACAAAAACCTCACAAACAATGAGCGACATCTAGCAATGCATCATTGCTCCCCAAGCAATAAGAGTTCATAACTCATAAGCCTTTATGACCAATGTTCCAGCGTTTTCTTTGTCCCTTTGTACCTTACATCCGGAAAGAACTAGAGGCATGGACTGCGTCACCCTCATAATAGCTCAATCCAAGTTTCTTGATCTAGAATGGACTTCCAGAGAATGGTGAGCTCAATATCACATATTGACTCAACCAAGCATGGCCATGCATTTCTCAGTCCAATTCCATCAAGGGGCCCTTGGATGCAACTCCTGTTATATAGGAGGACAAATCCCATATTTGCTCACACCCAAACACCCAAATGATTCGTAACGTACCCAACGACCACCCTTATCATCAACCTTCTTCAAGGAAGACTTTAGATGACATCAAAGCACGCTCTTCCTCACTCGATGAATGCTGTGACTTCAGGTCAAAGGACCACAACACCATTGTCAAATGAGACCTACTTGTGACACTTTTAAGTAACAATCCACAAAGTAGTCTCAGGTTGGGTCTGTCCAGTACAACTTGTTCACTAACAAGTACCCACATGATGACTTGATATCACAATATCATGACCTGTGAGAACCAGTCATCAGTCAACACACATGCTAGTCTTAATGTATCATCATCACCCTTAGCTTCTACGATGATACCTCGACCAGGGACCTTTTAAGAATGAAGCTTCGAAATCATAGGCTCTCACATTCAAGTCACGTACTTGATGTCCTATGGAAGCGAACATTCTAAGGGTATTTATCACGAATTTTATTCTATCATATAGAAACAGTATATCGTAATAAAAGAACTTGCCATTAATTGTAAAAGGAAATAATTGGTACACAATTCATCATATGAATAAATAATAAACAGCCAACAGAATATATATTTTACATGCAACCCACAAGACTCCCACTAGAGTTGATCACTCAGGTATCGTATACCCATTGATCTAGTATGACCATCATGTTTTCTCTGCGCGAGAGGCTTTGTCAGTGGATCCGCAATATTCTCCTCAGTCGGCACTCTGCAAATGTTCACATCTCCTCGTTCTACTATCTCACGAATAAGATGGAACCGCCTAAGTATGTGCTTAGAGCGCTGATGGGATCTAGGTTCCTTAGATTGTGCAATTGCACCATTGTTATCACAGTAGAGAACTACGGGACCAACAATGCTAGGAACTACATCTAGCTCGCCGATGAATTTCCTAATCCATACAGCCTCCTTCGCTGCATTTGCCGCAGCGATATACTCGGCCTCACTTGTAGAATCAGCAACTGTCTCTTGCTTGGAACTCTTCCAGCTCACAGCTCCTCCATTCAGGCAAAACACAAACCCTGACTGAGACTTTGAATCATCCCTATCAGTTTGGAAGCTGGCATCCGTGTAACCACTTACAACGAGCTCTTCCTTTCCACCATACACCAAGAATACATCCTTAGTCCTTCTCAAGTACTTAAGGATATTCTTTACGGCTATCCAGTGACATTCACCAGGATCAGACTGATACCTGCTAGTCATGCTCAAAGCAAAAGAGACATCGGGTCGAGTACATAACATTGCATACATGATTGACCCAATTGCCGAAGCATATGGAATCAACTTCATGCGGTCCTTATCTTCACAAGATTTTGGACACTGGTCCTTAGAGAGATTTACACCATGAGACATGGGCAAAAATCCTTTCTTGGACTCAAGCATGTTGAACCGCTTCAACACCTTCTCAATGTACGTACTCTGGGTCAAACCCAGCAACTTCTTCGATCTATCTCTATAGATCTTAATACGGAGTATGTAAGTCGCTTCACCCAAGTCCTTCATAGAAAAGCAGTTCCCTAGGTTGTTCTTAACAACTTTCAGGGTAGGTATGTCATTCTCGATCAACAGTATGTCATATACATACAATATCAGGAAGACAACAATGCTCCCACTGATTCGCTTGTAAACACACGGTTCATCCTCATTCTTGACAAAACCAAACTCTTTGATCTTCTCATCAAAACAAAGATTCCAACTTCTAGAGGCCTGTCTCAATCCATAGATGGACCTGTTCTGCTTGCATATTTTAGTGGCTTCATTTGGGGATACAAAAACCTCGGGTTGTGTCATGTACACTTCCTCAAGGAGGTTTCCATTTAGGAAAGCCGTTTTGACATCCATCTGCCAGATCTCGTAGTCATAATACGTAGCAATAGCAAGCAATATCCTAATGGACTTTACCATGGCAATAGGGGAAAAGGTCTCATCATAGTCAACACCATGAATTTGCATGAAACCCTTAGCCACCAGTCGCCCTTTGAATGTCTGTACATTCCCATCCATGTCGGTCTTCTTCTTGAAGACCCACTTGCACCCTATGGGTCGTACCCCTTCAGGTGGTTCCACCAAGTTCCAAACTTGGTTTGTATACATGGACTCCATTTCGGATTTCATAGCCTCAAGCCATTTGTCAGAGTCCGGTTCATTCATAGCCTCTTGGTAGGTCGCTGGTTCATCATCATGATCCATAAGCAACATATTACCTATTTGAGACACGAGAAATCAATATCTCTCAGGCTCAAATCTTGGTCTACCAGATCTACGTAGGACTTGTGTCTCTTGAGCAGGTTCTCTAGCTACAACATCTTGTAGTCCTGGCTCAGAATCCAATTCTGGTTCATTCACTACTTGTGGTTCTTGAACTTCTTCAAGTTTTACTTTTGCGTATTTCTTGACAAGAACTATTTCTCCAAGAAGACACCCGTCCTTGCGACAAACACTTTGCCCTCAGACGGTAGGTAAAAGTAATATCCTTTCGTTTCCTTAGGATATCCCACCAGATAACACTTATCTGATTTGGGTTCCAGCTTGTCAGGCATTTGATGTTGTACGTATACCTCACAGCCCCAAATTTTAATGAATGACATACTAGGACGCTTCCCAGTCCATATCTCATATGGTGTCTTTAGAACCGTTTTCATCGGAGCGCGATTCAGTGTCATTGCAGCAGTCTCTAAAGCAAAACCCCAAAAGGAAACAGGCAAGTCTGCATGACTCATCATCGATCGTACCATGTCTAACAGAGTACGATTTCTCCTCTCAGACACACCATTATGCTGCGGTGTCCTAGGTGGAGTGAGCTTTGATATAATACCACACTCTTTCAGATGATCACGGAACTCATGACTCAGGTATTCTCCACCTCGATCAGATCGGAGTGCTTTAACCTTTTTACCCAATTGGTTCTCCACTTCATTCTTAAACTCTTTGAACTTTTCAAAAGTTTCGGATTTGCACTTCATAAGATACACGTATCCGTATCTACTGAAATCATTAGTAAATGTAACGAAGTAGAAATACCCACCTCTAGCCATAGAACTCATGGGTCCGCATACATAGCTATGTACTATACCCAAAAGATCCTCAGCCCTCTCAGTATAACCAGTGAAAGGGGCTTTAGTCATCTTGCCTAACAAACAAGACTCGCATCGATCAAATGATTCATAATCAAATGAGTCCAATAGTCCATCTTTATGGAGCTTGGATATGCGCTTCTCGTTTATATGGCCCAAACGACAATGCCAGAGATATGTAGGATTTGAGTCATTTGTTCTTAGTCTTTTATTATTATTTACATTATAGATCGGATGGTCCAGGTTCAAAACATAAAGACCATTAAACAATTGAGCTACTGCATAACAAACATCATTCTTAAATATAGAACAACAATTGTTCTTAATTATAAAAGAAAATCCAATCATGTCTAAGCATGAAATGGATATAATGTTTCTAGTTATGGACAGAACAAAATAACAATTATTAAGTTCTACTACAAGCCCACTGGGTAAAGAAAGACGGTAAACCCCTACGGCTACAGCAGCAACTCTTGCTCCATTGCAGACGCGCATGTCCACCTCTCCTTTAATCAGCAATCTCCTCCTTCCCAGTTCCTGCACATTTGTACAAATGTGAGAACCACATCCGGTATCCAATACCCAAGATGAAGGAGCAGAAAGGTTTATCTCTATAACGTAAATATTTGAAGCGGAAGTCATACCTCCCTTCATTTTCTGCAGACCCTCAATGTACGAAGGACAATTCCTCCTCCTATGACCAGCATGTTAAAATTTTTGATTGGACCGTTTAGGAGTAAGCAGGAGTTGTATCAACAAGAGTTATAGCCAAACAACCACAATGTCAAAAAGCAACACAAGAAATCTTTATTGAAACAGAACTGCTTTACAATGCGAGGTATACATGGCGAGACATGATTCATCAGAATCACGGAGACGAGAAGAACAAAACACACCAAAAAGGTAAAGCTGGCGGCTAGACAAGCTCAGACCGCACAAGCCGCACCACTCCAGAACTCGCCCGGCTTGCCCTGAGATCGCACGAACAGAAACTGGACAGACTGCCAGCACTGCAAGACCGCACCCCAGACCGCACGAACTAAAGCTTATTGGAACAAGGAACTGAAGCTGTCGCCAGACCGCAACTCAGACCGCCTAACCGCTGAAGGTCGCCTGATCACTGAGCTCGCTGCAAACAACATAAGAACACAATAACCCAGTTCGCTGACAGACCGCAGACGAACTGTTTATTCAAGCCACCGGAAATCACCAAGGAAGGAGACCGCACCCTGCTGACCGCAAACAGTTCTTGTTAGGAATGACGGGCCATGCACCCCTATTTATAGGCGGGTGGACGGATGTCGTCACCGCACAAACCGGGATACAGTCACCACCCATCAGATCGCGAACGGTCTCAAAAGACAGACCGCGCGAATAGACCTCTTGGACGATCACCCGACCAAGACGCAAATCAGCAGACAAGATCACGCACAGGCCGCGCGAACACGAGACCACGCACAAGCCGTGCGGTCTCAACAACGCTCCTTCCTTAGAACACCAGGAGCAAGCAAGGACCATCTGGACGACTTCAGACAAGTCGCCAGATCGCCAAGATAGACCGCCCGGGTAGACGGTGATATAGGAACAACCAGCCCGGTCTTCCAATAAGGGAACCAGGCAAACCAGCAGATCTACTCGGGAACAACCCGCATCTACCAAGAGCAGACCGCCCAGAAGAAGACCGGAAACAACCCGCAACAAGTTGCCAACGACCAAACCCAAGAAGCAAGCTGGCAGATCTCACCAGATCGCCAGAACCAAACCGCCAGAGCACCACTGCAGACCGCGCGGTCTCTGCGGTCTCCAGCCTTCAGACCGGCCGGACTCCTTTCCACTACACTTCAACAATTTCAACACTCCCCCTTGAAGTGTGAAGTGGAAACTAGCCCGAGCAACTCCCTTAACCGTGTAAACGGTCCCTTCGCCAGTGGCTTTGTGAAGATGTCTGCGACATTGTTCGCACTCCGAACATGCTCGACCATAAGAGATCCTCCCAACACCTTTTCAAGAATGAAATGGTGCTTAATCTCTATATGCTTGGTCCTCGCGTGACAGACTGGATTGTTGACCAGCTTGAGAGCACTCTCATTGTCCCCGCGTAGCATAGTGGGACCTCGAACCTCCTGGTGAACGTCCTCTACCAACCTCCTGAGCCAAACGGCTTCCTGAGCTGCCAAGGCCGAAGCCTTGTACTCCGCTTCTGTGGTAGATACAGACACCGGGTCTTGCTTCTTGCTGCACCAAGAAATAGCTGTGGGGCCCGTCATAAAGACATAACCAGACGTTAATCTCCGATCATCCACATCTCCCCCATAATCAGCATCCATGAAACCATGCAACTCCAAGCTTGACCCTCTCCTATGTAGGAGACCCAAATCAGAGGTCGACTTCACATACTTCAAGATGCCTTTTGCTGCCAGAAAATGAGGTTTCCGTGGTTCCACCATGTACCGACTCACTTTGCCAACTGCATAGGCAATATCAGGCCTCGTGATGGTCAAATAGATCAAGCTCCCAACCAGAGCTTGGAACACCAACGGATCAGATAGAACTCTTCCCTCATCCTTCCGAAGCTTATGATGTTGCTCTAGAGGTATAGAGCTGCTCTTCCCTTCCTCCATGCTGAATCGCTGAACAATCTGCTCTGCATAGCCAGCCTGAGAAATGAGCACTCCGCTCTCCCGCCTCTGCACCTCGAGTCCAAGGAAATGGTGAAGCTCCCCCAGATCCTTCATCTCGAATCTGATAGCAAGCTCAGCCCTGAGTTTTGCAACAGCTTCCTTCGAGTTTCCGGTGACAATCATGTCATCCACATACAGCAGCACAATCACCCGAAGCACCCCCTCCTTCTTGATGAGCAAGCTAGAATCAGAGTCTGAAGCAACGAATCCGCAGAATAAGAGATACTCTGCAATCTTCCCGTACCACGCCCGAGGCGCTTGCTTCAACCCATACAGGGCCTTCTTCAATTTACAAACGTAGTCCGGATACTCCTTCGAGATGAAGCCTTGCGGTTGGATCATGAAGATATCCTTGTCAATCTCGCCGTATAAGAAGGCATTCTTCACGTCGAGTTGCCAAATCTCCCAACCACACAAAGCCGCCAAGGCAATAACAAACCGAACCGAAGTCATCTTTGCCACTGGACTAAACGTCTCATCATAATCTTCTCCATACTGCTGTGAAAACCCGCGAGCTACAAGGCGAGCCTTGTATCTTTCGATACTGCCGTCAGCATTCTTCTTCAGCTTGAAAACCCACTTGCAAGTGACAGGAGTGGTGCCCTTGGGCTTGGGCACAAGAGACCAGGTCTCATTCTTCTTGAGAGCTGCCATCTCTTCTTGCATCGCAACGTCCCACTCCTTCATGCCTCTGGCCTTCTCAAAGCTTGACGGCTCCCTTTCATCCAATGGACCAACAAAGAAACATGAAACAAAGTTCACCATGTTTCCTCCTGTGTATCGGTCTGGTGGTTGAATAGTCCTCTTCGACCTCCTAAGAGGTTGCCCCTGACTAACCACCTCCTCAGCTGCTTCTTCAGACCTAGCTCCTCTTCCAGGCAAAATTGGAGCATCGCTCCCCCTGCTTCCAGAACCTGAAGCTTCCACCTCTGAGCTAGACACAGCTGGAGCTCCTGGTGAATCAGGCAACTCCACTTGAAGATCTTCAGCAGCCTTCCCTTTTATATCAACCCTGCTTTCCTGTAGCTCAACTTCTGAACTCCCCTTGTAGGAAGTTACTTCATCGAACACCACATCCCGAGAGATAATTGTCCTCCGTGTCTCAGGATCCATGCATCTCCATCCCTTCTTCCGCTCATCATACCCAACAAAGACTAGCTTCCTTGCTTTCACATCTAGCTTTGTCCGAAGAGCATCAGGAATATGCACATAACAGGTTGATCCAAACACCCAAAGGTGTGCAACGCTCGGCTTCTCCTTGAGAATTAGTTCGTGAGGGGTCTTCATGTTGATAGGACTCAGAGGCAATCTGTTGATGACATAAGCTGCACAAGACATTCCCTCCGCCCAGAAGGACTTTGGGATACTCTTAGCATGAAGCCAGCATTTGCAGGTTTCCGTCAGATGACGGATCTTCCTCTCCGCAACGCCATTCTTCTGTGGAGTATGTGCACAAGTGAGCTCTCTCATGATGCCCTGCTTCCTGCAAAAACTTGAGAACTCACCAGAGGTGAACTCCCCACCATTGTTAGTTCTAAGTTTTTTAACCCGCAGGTCAAGCCGGCCTTCAACCAGCTCCTTGAACTCCACAAATTTTGCAAAGGCTTCTGACTTCTCCTTCAAAAAATACACCCAGACATATCTGGTGTAATCGTCAATCAACACCAACATATATCTGTTGCCCCCAAGGCTTGGGGTGGCAGTCGGTCCCATCAAATCACCGTGGATGCACTCCAACGGCACTTTGCACCTTGTTTGCGATTTGTCAAATGGAAGTCGATGAGACTTACCAAACTGACATCCTTCGCAGACATGACCATCTACATAGGAGGACAAGCTAGGCAAGCCATTGACAAGGCCCCTTACCGCCATAGCCTTCAATTTGTCCATGCCTACATGCCCCAACCTTTCATGCCAGATGGCCGCGCCATCATTTGTCGTCATCTTATCAACATAGGTACTTGTCGATAAAACGAACAAGTCCTTCACCCGCTTGCCGACATGAATAACATCTCCCTTTATCTCCGGTTGAGTTTTGAGAAACTTCACTTCTGTTGGGCCAAACAGAACGTGATAACCGGCGTCGACCGCATTGGTCACAGAGAAGAGATTTTTCTTCATACCTGGCACGTGATAAACACTCCTCAACGTGAGTGGACCCTTATCACTGCTCAGAGAGACGACTCCTTCGTGCTCTACTGGATGAATAGAATTATCAGCCGTAATGATAGCATTGTTACCTGAGTAAGGCGCCAAAGAAGAGAACTTTGATCCATCCCCGGTGAGGTGATGCCCACATCCTGAATCAACAATCCAGTCCTCATCATAGTTGATGGAAGCCAAGGCCTTAACGGGCAACGCCGTTATAGTCGACGCAAAGGCTCCTCCCCATCCAACTTCACCAGACTTTGGCATCTCCTTCTCCACTGCATGTCCCGGCTGAAGATTCACCCGGCAATCTTTCTTGAAGTGCCCGGTCTTGTTGCATCTAAAGCATCTCGGTCCCTCTCCTTTCTTCTTCCCATCAGACTTAGGATCATAGCCCCTATCTTGCTGACCTGAAGTGGAGGGTCCATCATGACCCGGCTTCTTCTTTTCCCATTTCTTCTTCTTCTTCCCAGAAAACTTCACATCACTTTCTCCCCCGGAGATTGAAACCCCTGCCATCTGTCTTGCTAAACTTTCTTGCGAAGCAAGAAGGTTCTCCAGCTCCAACAACGACGGTTGATTTGCCCAACCCTGAACTGAAGTCACAAAAGCAAGATACTCCTTCCGCAACCCGCGGATGTTATGCTTCTTCAGTTTTGCCTCAGAAATTGGCTCATCAGGGTCCAATGCAGAAATCTCTGCCGTGAGATTCTTCATCTTGAGGAAGAAAGTAGAAACAGAAAGATCACCTTGAGAGGCCTTTGCCAACGCATTTTCAAGATACTGTAGCCTCGCTACATTCTTCTTATTGAACAATCCATCCAAGGATGTCCAAATCTCAGCAGCAGATTTACATTCGATGATGTGATCAAACAGCTCCGGTGAGATAGCCCTCTTGAGAGTGAACTCAGCCTTAGCATTCGTCCTTCTCCAAAGTCTCACCTCTGCCATATTATCTCCTGCTGGAAACACCTCTTGGGTGTCTTCTCCTCCAACTACCTCCCATAGATCCTCGCCAAGCAAGTAACTCTGCATACACGACTTCCACTTTTTAAAGTTAGTCGATGTGAGGAGTTCAATACTAAGACCTCTTGCGTATCCACCTTCCATGGCAATCTGTGTGGTCTCTTCTTCACAAAGACGATGGCAACTCTAGTTGATCACTGCTTATCCACTCCAGAAACCTCCCTCTGATACCATGTTAAAATTTTTGATTGGACCGTTTAGGAGTAAGCAGGAGTTGTATCAACAAGAGTTATAGCCAAACAACCACAATGTCAAAAAGCAACACAAGAAATCTTTATTGAAATAGAACTGCTTTACAATGCGAGGTATACATGGCGAGACATGATTCATCAGAATCACGGAGACGAGAAGAACAAAACACACCAAAAAGGTAAAGCTGGCGGCTAGACAAGCTCAGACCGCACAAGCCGCACCACTCCAGAACTCACCCGGCTTGCCCTGAGATCGCATGAACAGAAACTGGACAGACTGCCAGCACTGCAAGACCGCACCCCAGACCGCACGAACTGAAGCTTATTGGAACAAGGAACTGAAGCTGTCGCTAGACCACAACTCAGACCGCCTAACCGCTGAAGGTCGCCTGATCACTGAGCTCGCTGCGAACAGCATAAGAACACAATAACCCAGTTCGCTGACAGACCGCAGACGAACTGTTTATTCAAGCCACCGGAAATCACCAAGGAAGGAGACCGCACCCTGCTGACCGCAAACAGTTCTTGTTAGGAATGACGGGCCATGCACCCCTATTTATAGGCGGGTGGACGGATGTCATCACCGCACAAACCGGGATACAGTCACCACCCATCAGATCGCGAACGGTCTCAAAAGATAGACCGCGCGAATAGACCTCTTGAACGATCACCCGACCAAGACGCAGATCAGCAGACAAGATCGCGCACAGGCCGCGCGAACACGAGACCGCGCATAAGCTATGCGGTCTCAACAACGCTCCTTCCTTAGAACACCAGGAGCAAGCAAGGACCATCTAGACGACTTCAGATAAGTCGCCAGATCGCCAAGATAGACCGCCCGGGTAGACAGTCATATAGAAACAACCCACCCGGTCTTCCAATAAGGGAACCAGGCAAACCAGCAGATCTACTCGGGAACAACCCGCATCTACCAAGAGCAGACCGCCCAGAAGAAGACCGGAAACAACCCGCAACAAGTTGCCAACGACCAAACCCAAGAAGCAAGCTGGCAGATCTCACCAGATCGCCAGAACCAAACCTCCAGAGCACCAGCGCAGACCGCGCGGTCTCTGCGGTCTCCAGCCTTCAGACCGGCCGGACTCCCTTCCACTACACTTCAACAATTTCAACACAGCCTTGCCACAGTGATGGCATTTCCCTTCCTTCACGGTGCTCTTCCTTTTCAGCGCGGAAGATTTGGGCTCAAGATGCGACTTAGGTCCCACCTTCGTCTTCTTGAAGCCCTTGGCCTTACCCTTGCCTTTATACCATCAATATGGGACTAACAGGCTTGGCCTTCTTCATGTTTATCTCGGTAGTTCGCAACATGCCTAGGAGCTCGGGCAGTGTCTTGTCTATTTCATTCATGTTGTAGTTCAAGACGAACTGCTCATAACTATCCGGCAACGATTGCAGGATAAGATTTGTGGCCAACTCTTGACCCAGAGGAAAACCCAGTCTCTCCAGGTTCTCTATATACCTAATCATCTTGAGTACGTGAGTACCAACCGAGTCTCGAGCTCCCATTTTGCACTGAAATAATGCCTTCGTGACATAGAACCTCTCTTGACGAGCTTGCCCTTGAAACATTTTCTTTAGGTGCTCGTCAATCTCCTTGCACCCCATTTTCTCATGTTGCTTCTGAAGCTCAGAGTTCATGGTGGCAAGCATAAGGCACTCGACGTCTAAGGCGTCATCGGTATACTTCTTATAAGCAGCCTTATCAACACGGGACGAGTTCCCGGTCGGCACCTCGGGGGCTTCTTCTTCCAAGACGTAGAGCTTTCGCTCTTTCCTGAGAACAATTCTCAGGTTCCTATACCAGTCCATATAGTTCGTCCCACTTAGCTTGTCCTTCTCAAGGATAGCTCTCAGGGACAAGGTGGAATGTGAACCACTTGCCATGGAATTCTACAAGAATTCATGCAGAATTTAATCAGTACCAAAATTTCAAAATACAATTTATTTTAATTTGGACTTCAATTAAATACTCCCACTATTTTATTCAAATTGATAGCCCTCACTATCAATTCAGAGAATCTATGCGAGCTACTCTCTTAGCGGATAAGACGGGTATTTCACTAACACAATGAGTCAGCTTTGGCTTTTCTCTCACTATGCAGTTATTTAGGTAGGCAACGCTTGCCAATTGCATCCTCATGCAACTCTTGTATGGTTGGTGAATAACTCCTTATTCGCATCCATCATATGGTGCATGACAACCCTATGCCTCTAGGAACTCAACCTTTGAGGTCACCTAGTTAAGTTAGACCCGATGTCGACAGTGGGATATCACAATTATCCGCTCGCACCCTTACCAAGATAGATTAATGCACATTGCTTTGGCAAGCCCACACTTCATCGATCGAGGCAGGAAGAGTGTCATCCATCGGAAGGCATCCGAACACTTAATATTTGATGAAGGGATTTTAATAGCAATAAAACACTTAACCATGATCAACATTTGATCAATGTGCACATCAACAGAAAAACAATTTTCTAAAATCCACATGCATCCCTTATGTGCACTACATAAGACTATCAACCTTTGATAGACGAAGGGCTAAATCTGGACATTTAGAACTCTTCCAAATCTTCATATTTACATGCATTGGACAAAGGCAAAGACAACTCGACTTAAATCAGTAGACAAGCTCGTCTCTCATTGTTGGATTCAAAATCCAAAACAATATAAAGGTTCATTAACCACTTGAGGGACGATTACTGCTAAGGAGACAACAATTTCTAACAATTAGAAATTACCACGAAATCCCAGACGTTTCTGGCGGGGTTCCAAGGGGTCGCGCCCCTGGCGGGGTCTTAGGGGCAGATCCCCTAACGGGGTCCAAGGGGAAGCGCCAAATTCCCTTGGAAAAATCATCAACTTTTGATGTTCCAGGAAGAAATCATGACATTTAGAACGCTTCCAAATACCTAGATTTGCACGTACTTGAATAACCTAACTTCTGAAACAACATCCATGACTGCAACCTATCTCTGATACCACTGTTGGGTTTTCTAAAACCATACATCATATGTAGGCGCAGCGGAAATAAAGAGAACAACCCAAAAGAGTTTCGGATCGGGCCATGAGAATGAATCAAGAAGTAATCAAAACTACTAGGTATGAAAATTACCTTTGTGGGATTGGATCAAATCCAACCTAGATGCTCCACGAGTTGAGTTCTGTCGGCAAGAGAGTCCTCATGTAGAATAATGTCTACGTCTCTACAGCAGTCCACACAAGCAAAGGAGAACCCTAGCTTCTTATCGTACAAGAACTAGGTCGGAGAAGGATGCTCTCAATGTCCTCACAGACTGCTAGGTCCGATCCAGAGGAGGCGGCGACTGACGGCGGTGACTAGCGGTGGCGGAACGTCGATCGGCGGACGGAATGAGAACAGTCGGAACACTTCCGTCGTTTCTCTCTCGCGAAAAGGATCGAACCAAAAAACAATCTCATTCGAAGCCCTAAATACGTTCCTTTTATAAGCAAGGCATAAAACCGGCTATCCGCAGACCAGAGGAAAAACTGTCCAGATTGACATTCGCCGAATTCGACTAATCACATTAACCGAATTCGACTAATCACAATAACCGAATCCGGCGAAACCATTTCGACGAATTCGACTATATAAATTCGGCTGTATAAATTCGGCGAAACCCTTTCGTCGAATTTGCCATTAACCGAATTCGTCTAAACCCTTTAGCCGAATTTGGTTAATCCCATTAGCCGAATTCGTCTAAACCATTTAGTCAAATTCGGTTAATTCCTTTAGCCGAATTACCCAGTGTAAATCTGTTCGTTTAAACACTTTAAACGATTTCCCTTTTGAGACATTCTCAACTTGATTCCAAGCAGTCACAGGATTGGTCCTTCACTCATATCCAATATGAGTAAGACCAACAGAATCCTTTCTCCAAATTCTCCAAACGCTTTTATGTGCGACCCTATAGGCTCATATTGTGTTGGTAGTGAGATTACATGTTTGACCAATTCTAGATCACAATGGTAACTCCAACAACAAGTTCATGACCTTCACCTTGACTGAAGACAGGGAGATTCTGCCACAGGTTGCTGATTTTGAGAATCTCATTGACAAGTTGAACAATGAGAACATCCCTCTGCCAGATGGGTTCATTGCCGGAGCGATTATTTTCAAGCTTCCATCTGCATGGTACTCCTTTAAGACTGAAATGTATCGAAATAAAATGCAGGTCAGTCTAAAAGACCTCAAGCGCTTCATCTGCATTGAGGATGAGAACCGGACCAGACACGCTATGGAGACAGTCAGCAAGCAATTTTCTGCTGCCAACATGGTTTTGTGTTCTAAGCGTAAGTTTAAGCTTGGAAAGACTAGATCGCCGCCTAGTGCACCCGTAGTTGTGAACACCAGCAAAAAGGCTTAGAAATTCAAAGACAAGTGCTACAACTGTAACAAGTGGGGTCACTGTGCTTCTGAGTGTAAGCAACCCAAGAAAGGTGACTCTAGAACACCAAAGACTGATAACAGGGCCAATATGGTTCATCACACTGCGCCTGCCAACTTTGTTGCCATGGTTGGTAAAGGAAAGGCCAGTACCGAGTGGTGGCTAGAATCATGTGATACATGCCATGTATACAACAACTCTGCGCTTCTGGAGGATGCCACTACAGTCAGAGAGACTGTCACTGTTGCAGATGGAGGAGTAGTTGACGTGTTGAAGGTCGGCAATGCTACCTTGACGCCCTCCTCAGGTAAAACTCTGACTCTTAAAGATGTTAAATATATACCTTCATTAGCTGCTAATTTAGTTTGAGTTAGCTTGTTATATAATGTTGGTATGTCATTTAACATTATTAGTGGTAAGGTAACTTTGATGAACTCTCATTATTTTGGTTGTGCTTATGTCTTAAATGGAATGTATAGACTGAGTCTAGCAAATGAAGTAGTACACGGAGTTAGTTTAAACTTGATAGATCCTAAGACTTTACATGCAAGACTAGGACATGTGAACTATAGAAAACTACTTATGCTAGCTAGAATTCACGACATCCCCTTAGACACAACAACCAAATTCGACAAATGTGAAATTTGTGCTCAAACTAAGATAACTAGAACACATTTTAGTTAAGTTATTAGGAGTACACAATTGCTAGAGTTAATACATTCCAACATCTGTGACTACAAAAGTTTTGTTACAAGAGGAGGTCGGAAATATCTGATAACTTTTATCGATGACTACTTTAGATTTAGTCACATTTATCTTCTTAAACCAAAGATGAAGCGTTTGAAAAATTTCGCATATTCAAAAATAGGGTTGAGAATCAACTTGACATGAAAATTAAAAGGCTAAGGAGTAATAGAGGAGGAGAATAGGTCTCAGGGGAGTTTAGAGATTTCCTTGCCAGCAATGACATAATCCCTGAAACCGTTGCCCCTTATTCCCCTCAATCCAACGGTATCGCTGAAAGGAAAAATAGAACTTTAACAGAGATGTTGAATTCTATGTTGTTGACAGCTGGTATGTCTGTGGCCTATTGGGGTGAAGCAATCCTCATGTCAAATCACATTCTTAATAAAGTTCCCCATGCCAAGTTAACTAAGACACCCTATGAGCTTTAATTTAAGAGACCTCCTAGATTTGATAATCTTAAGACCTGGGGATGTATTGCTTATGTTAGGATACCTAATTCTAGAAGAGCTAAGATTGGACCTAGAACAAATACGTGTGTATATCTTGGATGTGCAGAGGATAGTGCTACAGACATGTTTCTAGATCTCTCAACCAACACTGTTATAGAATCTAAAGATGTTATTTTCTTTGAGGATAAGTTCCTTAAGGACAAAAATCTGACTCTTTCAGGTCTACCAGCCCCTAATAATGAAAATTTAGTTCAGACTAAATCACGAATCTCTAACACTGAGCTGATAAACACTAGGGTTCTAGAGCCCACAAGGTTATCTAATAGAGAAAAAGTGCCCAAAAGCTTCGGTACAGATTTTGTGACTTACCAAGTTGAAGCTGATCCATCCACCTATAAGGAAGCGATGCGATCTAGGGATTCTCTATCATGGAAAGAAGCCATAGAGGAAAAGATAAACTCTCTCGTGCAGAACAATACGTGGACATTGGTTGACTTGCCCAAAGGGGCTAAGACCATTTAAAACAAGTGGGTTCTGAAGAAGAAGCTTAATCCTGATGGGAGTATTGCTAAATACAAATCACGTCTAGTTGTAAAAGGCTTCACTCAAGTGAGTGGTATAGACTACTTTGATATATACTCACCTGTTTGTCACTATGCGATGATTAGGATACTTCTCGCGATAACATCTATTGAACACTTTACAGTTCATCGGATGGACGCCAAGACTGCATTTCTAAATGGAGATCTGACTGAGGAGATCTACATGCACCAACCTGAAGGGTTTGTCATGGAAAGTCTCAAAAATTATGTCTGCAAGTTGATTAAGTCACTATACGGATTGAAGCATGCACCCAAATTGTGGCACGAAAAATCTGACACATGTTATAAACATGGGTTTCAAATCCAGCTTATCAGATAAATGTCTGTACGTAAGAAAAAGTTCAAATAAAGTTGCAATTATATGCTTATACGTTGATGACATGCTAATTCTGGGCTCTCATCAGTCTGAGGTGGAAGATGTGAAAGTTGTCTTGACGGCACAATTTAGAAAATGGAAGTGAACTTCACTAAAAAGGGTATTACCCTGAGTTAGCGTCACTACATTAGAAATCTACTAGAAAAGTGAGGTTACGTTAATAGCAAAAAGGTTGAGACTCCATACAATTATAATAATAGACTGCAACCGAATGAAGGTTCATCTATTAGATAGTTGGATTACTCCAAACTCATGGGAAGTCTCATGTATGCTACTACCTGCACTAGACCTGACATAACCTTTACGATCGACATGTTGAGTAGATTCACAAGTAACCCTGGGAAGGACCACTGGGATGCCTTAGAAAAGTTAATGTGATACTTAAAGTACACTAAGAAGTATGTTTTATGTTACAGTGGACATCCTCCTGTGCTTGAGGGGTATTCTAACGCCTCCTGGTGCTCAGAAATTGCTGATAGTAGATCCACTAGCGGGTTTGTGTTTACCCTATGAGGAGCTGTAGTAGCTTGGAAGTCAAAGAGGCAGACATGCATTGCACTATCCTCTATGGAATCGGAACTCTATGCTCTCGCTTCAGAGGAGAAGAAGCAGAGTGGATAAGAGATCTGATAATGGACATTCCAATGACGAGTCTGAAAATGCACTCTATTTCGTTATATTATGACAATCAAGCCACAAAGTCCATTGCAATAAATACATAGTTCAATGGAAATCGAAGGCAACTAAGGATGAAACAGGCCTGGTTGACCTATCTCACTAGTCAAGGGATAATCTCCCTATTAGACGTAAGATCGAAAGATAATGTAGTAGATGTCCTTACTAAGGGCTTATGACCTGTTGTTTGCAGATCACATGGAGACTGGAGGAGTGAAAGTTGATTTCGACCCAGATACAAATGATCTGTTGTTTGAATAGATCATTTTTTCAGTTTGAGTATTCAGTATGCTTATTTTATGTTTGAGACTGTGTTTGAGTTTAGATATTTTGTGTACTTAAACTCATATTTATGTTCTCTGAAAAACTCATTGGTCGTCATTAACTTTTGCTTAAGTAATCTGTGATGTGACCCCGTTATATACAATATATGAGGAGATTGTTGAGGTTTATTTATATAACAGATTAATAGATACTTGGTGGTTTTGGTTAAGATCCGATAGGAATCCACTTACCCGCCTGGATTTAGGGTTCGCCTATAAATACCCTGCTGGGGGCAATGAGTAGGCTGTTCCAAACATGACAGTCATGCGGATGCTTCGAGCGCACTAACAGATAATCCATCTAGCAAGGGTCATCTGACATGACTCCTGATCAAACTTTCAAGAATGTAGATACTCAATAGAAGTTATGTCATTTACCTCTTTCCCACTTTTCATCTCAACGTTTAATAAGTTTTGTTTTTGTCGACTTCATTATACAGATATTTGCTACAATTCTTTATATGTTTTCACATATTAGTAGTATCCTTAATATTTGCACAACCATACGTTTTACTGCAATAGTTACATGGGGCTTTCTCAGATTTCTCACTCATCTTTCTTTTTAATAGACTTGTAATCTCTTTTCTCCGGATTAGATGTTCTAGGCACAGTACTCCCATCTATAATTGTAGTGGTGTCATATGTAACAATTGGATCACATGTTGTGGCAATGACTTCATTTGTGTCTCTCACATCAGACATTTTAAAGGCCAAGTTGTCACAACCCGCATTTTCTCCCAATTTAAGAATATCAGAGTAAGAGAAAATACACGTCATGACGCCACGTCATACAGGAAACAACTGTAGACGCTCAGGCGGGAACCTATTACTTAACTAAACAAACTTGATTATATGATAAGTCATCATTTGAAATCATTTATCAGGGGTTTTGAGATAAGAACTGTGTCTCTCAGTTCGTGGATCAACTAGTCCACCGAGAAAGTATATATAATTGCAGCGGAAAGTACTTGATTTAATTTACTTAAAGTCCTACATGTATGCAAACGACGGACTATGAGGTAAATGATATGCACATAACTAGGCGTACTGTAAGAGTAGAAAATACCTTTAGGCGACTTTAAAGTAAGGGTTTCAGTTAGAAAGAATGCAATGAGGATGAAGAAAAAAACATTTTATAACTATAGTGCATCTAGCATAAATCATTCTCAGAGGGTAAGATACACAAGATCTAAAAGTAGTGGCATAATCTGGCAAATAATCTATAAAGTATAAAAAGGGGCATAATGGGCGTCAACAACATGACACTAACCCATTGGCACCAACTAGTATGTCTGAGCACAAGAAGTAACTAAAACAACTACCTCGCAGCAGCGGGGTGAACAACTACTAAAACTCTGAACTTCAGGCTACACCACTAGCCGCTACGGCTCTGAACCTGAGGCATTCAATAAAACAAAGAACGCCTCAGCAAGGAATTACAAGTGGCAGAAAACTAGCAGAAAAACAAGCAAGGCATAAGGGGTACCAACCCAAGCCAAATTTACCGAAAGAGAGCTCTAAACAAAGAATCAACAAGCATTAAGTGCACTAAATACCAAAAGAGGAACAAACATGTTCATTTATTTAGTTTCATCAATTAAAGAGACTGATCAGCTCAAATTATACGGGAGCGGTTAACTACCTCCGCTACCCAAGGCCCAAAAGCAGGTGGGGGTACCACTAGACCCAACCACCCAAACACGACTACCGTGCAAGGCTATAACATTTCCCCCAGTGTCCCCCAAACACAACTACTGTGAAGGGCTAAAGATAGTAGTTCTTATTACTTAAGTTTTAATTAAACACGGGACGCTACCCGAAAGGATAAACACTTGAAGGCCCTAAGAAATAGGGTCGATGCAAGGTACACACTGATCAAGATAAATCATACATTAACAGATCCACAATGAGTAAAAAGGGATACAAGCAAGAGGGATTCAAGATCAGGAGCACCGAAGGGTCACTGGCAATCATCCAAGTACACCCGAGGGGTCACGAGCTCCTAACACAAAAACTCAACGAAAACACAAGCGTTCCGGGCGGGGTTCCAAGGGGCCGCACCCCTGGCGGGGTCTTAGGGGCAGAGCGCCTAACGGGGTCCAAGGGGCAGCGCCCCTGGCGGTGGTCTCGCGAGATACGAAAGGTGATTTCTCGAGAAATAGAAGGTTGAAATCTCGAGAAAAAAGGCAGTCTCTCGAGATACGAAAGGTGATTTCTCGAGACATCAAAGGAATTCTCGAGACAAAGCAAGGGATTTCTCGAGACATGGAAAGGACTTCTCGAGACAAGACAGGCAATTTCTCGAGACATGGAAAGGACTTCTCGAGACAAGACAGGCAATTTCTCGAGACATGGAAAGGACTTCTCGAGACAAGACAGGCAATTTCTCGAGACATGGAAAGGATTTCTCGAGACAAGACAGGCAATTTCTCGAGTAAGCTAGAATCAGCAAGAAAAATGGAATTTATTCAGCTCACGGTTTTCTCCAAGGAAAACTAGATACTAGGGTAAGATTGAAGAGGAGAAAATCAAGGGGAGGTTCAAGATCATAAGTTACTACACCAAACACACAAAACTCTTGCTAATCAGCATGATAAGAGCTCAAAACGAGCAAACCAATCGTCAAAAGAATCAAGAGAGAAAGAGGAAGAAACCACTTGCCTTAACCTTGCAAAACTCGAGATCCTCCGCTCCGAAGGCTAAGGAAACACTCAAGCACGAAATCCTGGAACGATTCGGACCAAAAGGAAGAGTTAGGTCACCGCCAAATCTCCCAAAACTCCTCGAAACGAGAAAAAGCTTACCGCTAGAACGAAGATCTCGCCGAGAGCATTCCAAATCTTCAATCCAATCACGATTCCGACCACTACAGCCCTAGAAACCGCCGCCCGGAAGCTATCCGACACTCCGCACTCGCCTCTCTCGCTCGGCGGCTACTTTTGAGCGAGGGAGAAGATGAAGAATAGGAGGAGATGTTTTAGGTATTTATGTGAAAACCTAATTTAATATTTAATTAATTAATTAATTCCCTTATTACTTAAACTGCGAGGGCGACCAGAACAACTCGGATTCCCACGAAATTCGCGCCTTAACTGAAAAACGGCGCTACGAATCCAATGGCGGAGTCAGAATTCAATTCCGACGAGCCAAACTCCGGATAAAGCCTTCCGAAGCTAAAATCTTGATATCCACTCAAAATCTTCACTTTAACTCGAAACGACGCGAAATCTCGCACGCTTGACCTAAATCACAAGCTTTAACTAAGCTAAAACTCGAAACACTACCAGACGAGCTGACATAACGCCCTTACGCCAAAATTACGTCACAGAGGGTAAGTAAAATAATTAACGAAAATCAGGGGCGTTACACAAGTAGATATAAACTACAAAATGTATAAAACAGAAAAAGAGAAAATCTGAGATGTGGAATGAAAAAAATAAATGCTTGCAAAATATATCTAATTATCTAGCATAGAACCAAAAGTTACAAACAAAGAAGACCTTAATCGAGATCATGAGCCGGCGAGGAGGAGGAATGACTTCCGTTCTGATCACAAGCAGGCGAGGAAAATCTGAAATTAAGAAGAAATGAATATGGGAGACGGAAACTGGGAGCCGGAGAGGAAGATCAGAGAGGAGGAATTGGCACCTGAGACCACGAGCCGGCGAGGAAGAGGAGTCGACACCTACGACCAGGATACGGCGAGGAAGAGGAGTCAGCAACTATGACCACGAGCCGACGAGGAAGAGGAGTCAACATCTGCGGCCACGAGCCGGCGTGGAAGAGGAGTCACTGTTGTTCAAGGATGATGGTGAAACAGGGGAGACAAGGGTTCAAAAGAGGGATTGAGTTTCACCAGAGATGGTTTCATGGGAAACGTTTAGGTCCTTTGGATTTTCCAATTTATTATGTATATATAAATTATAAATTAAAATATTGTTGAAATCGGTTCCGGTCGGTTCTCAGGTACCCGATCATGGGACCTGAGAACCTAACCGCCGGTTCTATTTTTTTAAGAACCGTGCCTGAACCGAACCACTACAGAACCGACCCGAACCGCCCGGTTTGGCGAGTTTTCGGCCCGGTTCTCAGTTCTTCGATTACTTATGCACACCCCTAGAGAGAAGAATCCTAACCTTGATGCGTTTCGATTCTCGATTCTTGGTTCTTTGATTACTTATGCACACCGCCGGTTCTATTTCTGATAAAGTTCTTGTCTTTGTGATGTAATCTGGTAACATTAACCAGTTGACAGAACCAGTAACAATGGCGTAGACTAACAGATTCGTTAGTTTTTATTTACCTTCACACTGGTTTCATGATTTTTCTTGATTTCAACTCATCCATGATCAAACTGATGCATTATTTCTATTCCAGTATATAGGAGCACATGTTATTAAACATCATAAGTTTGGTTTCCTCCATTGAAATGCAATCAATTGAAACGTTAATTGATGTGAAAGGCACTGCATAGAATCAAAAGCCAAAAATCATCTGATTAGGTGCATCTGGATGAAGATGAGAATTTCGTGCATCCAGAGGTGAGTGAGGCAAGAAATCGACTTCATAATTTTGACACTATATTTTTTTTTGATGATGATTATCAATATTTAGATTTCATAATTTACTATTAACAATATTTATTATTTAGTGTGTTTTCTATTTAACGGTCTTATTTTCATTGCCTACAAAGAGTTAATTTTGCACCACTGTTTCACACTGCACTGAAAAAAACGGTTTTCCCAATAGTTTGTCGAAGTTTTTCACCACTCTGCAAAGAAGATGATTCCCTCATTCCTTCTCACCATTGCTTCTCCTAACACTGCAGGCGAGCCAAACAGGCCCTAAGTATCTCTGTCCCAGCATCGCCATTGTTGCAGGTCGCTCGATGCTCTTATGGACTAGTCAAATTGAACCGTCTAAGCTCAAGAGTGAGCCGAGCGCGCAAACAGTCACAGAGAAGACCAACAACTAACAAAAAAGCTTTTTACGTGGAAAACTCCAGGAAATGGGAAAAAATCATGGGGCCAGATTTGTGCCAACCAAGTTTCACTATTCTCTGGAGGGTTACAAAGTTATCTCTCGAGGGTCACAAGCCACCATGTAAGATCTCTGACCTACAAATAGAATATAGCATGGGTCCGGTCGGGACCCCGCGACATACAAAATCCGCAAACCTAAAATGCTAGTAAAAGGCAACAAAAATAACTAGCAACATCTCAGTGTTCATAATTGAATTATAGCGGAAGATCCAAATAAATGCCTCTCAACATGAATGTCCACTAATACAGAAACTAGGCTGGTAAAACAGTTAGGCCTTAAGGCCTTACATGACTTTCAAATATAGTAAAAGTAAAACTAGAGAAAAGCCAAGAAAAGAGAGAAGAGACCTCCCTCAGCATCAATTGGGCTCTGACCTACACACCACTACGAACTACACCACCTGAAATAAAAAACAAATGGCTGGAAAACGAAGGTCAGCATGGGTCTGACCAACACAACTTAACGACGCCTCCCCCGACCATTCTAGCGGACTCCGGGGCAAATATATCGCTCTCCTGCAAGTACGCACAAAACACCAAAACATGTGAAGCGAAGAACAACGTGACACACTAAGCATCACCTTCTAAACCATTATGCAGGTGTCGTGCACACATCAGAATCGCACGATCTAAGATTTAAAGATAAGCATAGTATTACAACCGCGACACGAGGCATGAGAGACCGTCTTTCGTTAATAATTGTAGCGATATGAGGGACAAAGCCTACAACTGCCCTACAAGGAGTGACAGAGGTCTAATTTACCCCACGCTCTCAAACGTAGAGACAGGAGGGTCAAACCTACTATAACCATCAGAACAAACGTGACGGGGGCGGGGGGGGGGGGGGGGGCAACTTAAAACGCGTCATCGAATGTAGAAACATAGGGGGACTCATAATCCCACACCCTCCAACGTAACAAGGAAAGGGGACTCATAACCCACACCTTCCAACGTAACAACGAAGGGGGACTCATCACCCATGTCTCCCAACATAATAATGAAATACAAGAACATGAAGTCCTAATAGTGGCCATGCTCAAAAGATAGAGTCTCCCAACCTAACAGGAAACCACACATTCCTCCTTGGTCGGTGTAGGTAGGTAGTTGCCCTAATGGTGGCCAAGCTCGACAATAGGAAGTCCTCTTCCTCCTTCTCAGTAGTCGACGACGTACAGAAAGGGAGACAGAGTTCTGTTGGATCTTCTGGCGCCCTTAGAGGGGGTGAATAAGAGTTTCAATCAACTATTGGAGATTTAAACAAATAACTGCAGGAATACGTATCCTGGAGCTAGCACTTGGCAGTAACACTACCGCGTGATATTAGCTAAGGAAACAACACAGTAAATGCAGAATATCGTTTCGGGATTTGCAATGCTCCAACCAATGTTCACCAGAAAAACACACCAATTTATATAATAAAATACATGAACTTAATAGCATTGAATAATGAAACATTGTTTATACAAATACACTTAGATCTCCATGTCGCCGGAGATCTTAGGCGATTAATATTAAAACCTTGGGTTTTCTATACCGACCATAATCCAAGGACTAGTTGGCTCTCTTCCTTTCCTCCCCTGAAAAATCTTCGAGCCGTTCCTCACCTTCCTCCCAGGAAGGGTCTTAGAGCCCGCTAGATCTCCCAGATCCGATGCCCTCCCCGGACAATTTCCTACGGAATACTCCCCGGATTCCAACGACCTCCCCGGTCAATTTCCATGGATTCCAAACCGGATTCTGACGTCCACACTGGACGATTTCACACACCAAAATAATAAAACAATAAAAGAGAAAACTAGAAGAGATGAGAAGTTGTGCTCCCTCAACGTATGTCTCCGGATGCGGTGAGCGAATGACGCTTTTGATCTTCGTGTAGAATGCGCTCGCTGGTGCTCAAATTCAAATTCTTTTTCCACACTCTGATGACCTTCTTCGTTATAGCTTGATGGAAGGTGTTGTTCTCTTCTGGTGACGGTCGACGGTAGAGTTACCGCGTGGCGGTAGCATCTTTATGCGCTTTCGCCTGCTATCCAACTAAAAATCAGTAAGGTGCCATAAAAACATTCTCTTACTGTCTTCGGATAGCGCGATGTGGCAGGTTAGCGCATCGCAGTAGTAGTCACATCGAATTCTTCTCGACGACAGCAGGGCATCAAGTCGACGTAGTCTTCTCATTGATAAAACTAGCGTGCGGTGGTAGGCTAGCGCTAGCGGTAGCAGTGACATCGATATCATCTCGACGCATTCGTCTCAACGCCATGGTCGCAAGTCAGTGCTGGTAGTCTCATCAACATAGCTAGCGCTCACGGTAAGTTAGCAAGCGGCGGTAGTCTTCTCGACGATATTGTTTGGGAAATGATTTATCTTAACCCCTAGAATTAAGAAGAAAATATTTTCTAAGAATGAAAAGTTAGTCTAAGTAAATATGCGTCGAATAGAATTCGACGCAACGTCGAAATGTAGTCGACGTTTCTCTCAGAATAAGTCGATGTAACTCTAAGAAGAATTCGACGTAATCTTTGTCGACGTAACTCTTACTTTTAGTCGATGCATTTAATAAAGTCGACGCACCTTAGTCGACGCACCTTCCTTATTCTCCTCTCGATGTCCAGACAGGATGAACTCGATGCTTACGTCAAATAGTAATCGACGCACGTCGATTTCTATGTCAAATTCTAATTCACGCCAGATCTCTTTCCTTCTTTCTAAAGATCTGAATTTTATGGAATGATTTTATTCTTTTATAGCCGTTCTGAGTCTGTCTTTCCTTCTAATTGATTCTTGGCTAATTTGATTAATATTTATTTGGATATTATTTGAAATCAGAATAAACTCTTTCCATCTACAGATAAAAATTAGTATGGAAACTTTTATCTCTTTTTAATTCTCTGTCTGCTAATTGATTATTCTCCTTTAGCAATATCTTTTCAAACAGAGTTATAAATAAGAAGGAAGTCGACAGAGAGTAGAGACCAGTGATCCACCATATACATTTGAAAAAGAGGAAGAGCTCCCAATTGAAGAGTGAGAAAGCTGAGAAAAGAGATAGTGTGCTGCAGCAAAGAAAAAACCTTCATCTTCTCCTCCTGAGGCCATTCTGCTGCAAATTCTGAAAGCTCTCCCAAAAGAGAGAAAAGCTTACAATCTCCTTCTCACTATAGAAGAGAGATTACATTCACTATTCTTGTGCTTCTAATCTTCTTGCTAGGAAGAAGATTCCTTCTTGTTTAAATTACTTCTTATACTTCTTCTCCTTATCTTTATTTCACTTTTAAACTGTGTAAAAGAGTTTTTAGAATCTCTCTTCAAAAAATTCAGTTTTACTGGTTCTAAGAGTCTCCTTATCAAAAGACTCAGACTGGTTCTAAGAGTCTCCTTATCAAAAGTCTCAGGCTGGTTCTAAGAGTCTCCTTATCAAAAGACTCAGTGCAAGATAGTGAATTCCTACCAAGGGGGTAGAAGAGTGGACTACCCAAAGTTTGGGGAACCACTATATTTCTTTGTGTTGTGCTGTGATTTTCTTCTTGTTATTTTCCTTCTTTACTTGCTTAATTCTTGTTGGTGTGTGGGAAGCTTAAATCTGTTATTATTACATACATATATATATAATTGCAAAAGTATTTTTAAATCTCTATTCACACCCCTCTAGAGAATTCTAGTGAAGTTAACTGTGCACTTTCAATTGGTATCAGAGGGAGGTTGATCTAAAAAGGTTAACTGCTTGATAAAAAAGATCCTACCTCTTTTATATATTTCTAAAAACTATTTTTCACATGGCACAAATCAAAGATTATGCTTCCACCCAACCACCAATGTGCAATCTTGAAAAGTTTGCACTTTGGAAAACAAGAATTAAAATTCATCTAAACTCTATTGATGAAGAATTATTTGATGTTATTGTGACAGGTCCTCCCAAGCCATTCAAGAAGGACTCAAGTGGAAAGGTCACACAAACACTTGCTCCAAAGGCTGAATGGACAGATGAAGAAAAGAAAGCTCAAGCATGTGATGCCCCGGCTATGAATATCTTAGTCTCAACCCTCTCAGATGAAATCTTCCAAAAGATTGCTGAATATGAGTCAGCGAAGGAAATATGGGAAGCTCTCAATAAAATGGTAGAAGGGAGTGCTGATGAGAGGAAGGATAAAAAGGCATTACTCATCTCTCAATATGAAAACTTCCAGAAGAAAGAAAATGAAAGTGTTGCTGACATGTATGCTAGATTCAGCCTCATAATAAATGAGTTAAGAACACTTGAGAAGGATATATCTCTCACTGAGATAAATGACAAACTGCTAACTTGCTTCCCTAGCTATTGGGACTCAAGAATTTGGCCAATTAAAGACTCCAGAAGTCAAAAAGAAATCTCAACAGATGTCCCATTGGGTAAATTAAGATCTTATGAACAGCTGTTGAAAACAAGAGCTGAGAAAGAAGAGAAATAAAAAGCTCCTCCACTCTCAAAAGAAAAGAGCATTGCTTTGAAGGCTACTGAAGGTGAACCCTCTACAAATGATGAAGAGCTGATCAGCCTATTTGCCAGAAGGTTCAAGAAGTGGATCAAAACAGAAGGATCCAGAAGGAGAGACTCAAAAACCAGGTATGACAAAACTCCTAATAAAGAGATTATCTGTTATTCTTGCAGGAAACCTGGACACATTGCACCTGAATGTCCTAAAGTGATCAGCAATAAGAATGATCTGAAAAGAACAGATCTAAAGATGAAAAAGAAGAAAGAGAAAGGGTTCATTGCTCAATCATGGAGTGATTCAGAATCTGAAGGAAGTACCTCATCTGAAGATGATCAGGAAAAGGCTAAGCAAGGGGAAACCTTCTTGATGGCCACTGAAAAGCCTGAAGATACATCTCTGGTAAATATATTTGATGATATAGATTTCTCTTCCACTCATTTCAAAAATAGTTTCAAAGAACTCTGTTTAGATCTAGTCAAATATGAGAAAGAAGTAAAGGAACTAAGAAATGAACTAAACAATCTCAAACAAATAAATACACAACATAAAAACTATAAGCTCAGTCTAGGACTCTCAGAGGAGCAACTAGATAAAATCAATACTGAAAATCAAGCACTAAGAAATGAGCTAGCAAAGGCAAATCCTTTGAAGACTCTCTAAATGACAGAAGTCAGAAGCTCAAGGATATCTCTAACAATCTCACTGATAGATTTAGACAACTAGAATATAACACTGACTTAGAACCAAAACCTCAATCACCCAGCAAATCTGTCTGGAGACATCCTATTCACTTCACTAGGGAGAATCATCTGATAGGAGAAAGATCACAAGAAAATGTAGAAACAACCACTGTTTTTAACAAAAATAATCTCACTATGCATGAAGGAATCCTAGGTAAACATCCTCATAAAAGAAACAAACTTGCGTCGAATCATTATCGACGTGCGTCGAATTCTACTAAACGCAACTCAAATAATGCATCGATTTCTAATCAACGCAGACACCAAAATACGTCGACTTCCAATCGACGCAATCTCTCCTATGCTTCGACTAAAAGTAACCACAGAATGAAGGAAGCGTCGACTTCCACTCGACACAATTTTAACCATACGTCAAATTCATATCGACGCAACCAATCTAACAGAAAAGTCTCCTTTTCCAAAAAGTCTTCTCAATCTATTTCCTTTTATTATGAACACTATTTTTGCAACATTACCAAAGACAATTGGTATGATAAGCCAATACCCCTAAAGGAGGAAGGATATTCTGAAAAACCCACTTATTCTTTCATTAAATCTTTCACTGTTGGGAGGAATGGACCCCAACATAGGAGGGTCCAAACTAATGTTTAAAATTTTATGTGCAGATGTATCACATCTCCAGGCTGGTGTGGTACTTGGACAGTGGATGCTCCATGCACATGACAGGGTACAAAAACCTATTAATCAATTTTGAGGATAGACTTGGACCATTAGTGACATTTGGATACTCTAGCTATGGACAAACCAGGGGCTTTGGAGATTTCAAAGAAGGGAAAGTTACCTTCAAGAATGTGGCAGTACTCAAAGGACTGAAGCACAATCTGATAAGTATAAGTCAGATATGTGACAGTGCCATATTATTGAGGTAAAATTCAACACACTACTTTGCCATATTATTGATATGAAGACTGGTGCTATAATACTTAATGGAATTAGAAAAGAGAAGGTATATATAGTAGACTTTAGTTCCTCACCCACAGAAGTTTGTTTGTTCAACAATATTATTAGTAAAAGTGAATTGTGGCATATGAGACTGGGTCATCTAAACTACAAAACCATTAGTAAACTATCAAAGAATAATCTAGTAAGAGGCCTACCAAAGGGTAGATTCTCTAAGGACTCCCCATGTAGACCTTGCCAACTAGGAAAACAGACCAAGTCATCCTTCAAACCAATTGGTAAGGATGACTCCCCTAGGATCCTCTACTTACTGCACATGGATCTCTTTGGTCCCATATCCACTCAGAGCTTAGGTGGAATGTCTTATACCTTAGTGATTGTAGATGATTATTCTAGGTTTAGCTGGGTATTCTTTCTAAGGGCCAAGTCTGAAACCCATAAGATTCTCTCAAGATTCATAAGACAGATTCAATCTGAGTTCAATACTCATGTTTCAATTATCAGGAGTGATCATGGGACTGAATTTGAAAATCAGTCAATTTGTAATTTCTGTGAGGATATAGGTATTAAACAGTTTTTCAGCCCCTAGAACTCCTCAATAAAATGGAGTTGCTGAATGAAAGAATAGAACTTTAATTGAATCAGGAAGGACCTTACTTGCAGAATCAGGATTACGAAAAACCTTCTGGGCTGAAGCAGTCAACACTGCAAACTATGTTCTAAATAGAAGCCTCATTAACAAAACTAAGGCAAAAACTCCATATGAGCTTCTGAAGGGAAAAACACCCATTGTTAAATACTTTAAAATTTTTGGATGTGCTTGCTTTATTCTAAATAATAGGAAAGATCATCTTGCCAAGTTTGACAAGAAGTCTGATGATGGAATATTTCTGGGGTACTCATCATCTAGTAAAGCATATAGATGATATAACAGGAGAACTCTCAAAATTGAAGAATCTATGCACATTATATTTGATGAAACTAACATGCTATTTAAGGGGGAGGAAACTTCCACCAATCCTTTTCCACAGGAAGATAGCAGCATAGAGACTCAGCTTGAACAACTGACTCTAGAGAACAGAGACACTGGGAAAGAAAACCAGCTACAGGAACCAAATGAGTAGTCTGAACAAGAGCCTGAAGAAGGTTCAGAGAAGAGCAATCAAAACCAACTCCCACAAGAGAACATGGTTCAGGAAGAATAGTTGGGCAATGATTCCATTGTTAATGAGGGAGAAGAGCATTTGACAAATCCAAGCAGGACAGGGATCAACATGAAAAATCATCCACAATCCCAAGTAATTGGAGACCCCAATACTGGAGTAAGGACAAGACACCAAGTCTCCAATGGGATGATGCTCCAATGCTTCTTATCTCAAGTTGAACCAAAGAAGTTTGAGGAAGCAAATTATGATCCTCACTGGATTATAGCCATGCAAGAAGAACTAAGCCAATTTGAGAGAAACAAAGTGTGGATCCTAGTTGAGAGACCAAGAAACAATCCAGTTATTGGTACAAAGTGGGTATACAGAAACAAGCTAGATTCCACTGGAGTAATTGTCAGGAACAAGGCAAGACTTGTAGCACAAGGATACAGACAAGAAGAAGGAATAGACTACAATCAAACTTTTGCTCCAGTAGCCAGATTGGAAGCAATCAGACTCTTTCTTGCCTATGCAGCCTTCATGAAGATGAAAATCTACCAGATGGATGTCAAGAGTGCTTTTCTGAATGGTGACCTTCGAGAAGAGGTGTATGTAGAGCAACCACCAGGTTTTGTCAATCCCTCCTCACCTAACTTTGTTTATAGACTTAACAAAGCACTCTATGGTCTTAAACAAGCACCTAGAGCCTGGTAAGAAACACTCTCCAACTTCCTTTTAGAAAATTCTTTTGAAAGAGGAAAAGTAGATAAAACACTTTTTACTAGAACCCATAAAAATCAACTCCTTCTTGTTCAAATCTATGTAGATGAGATCATCTTTAGCTCCACTCATCCCAAACTTTGTAAAAGATTTGCTAATTTAATGCAATCAAAATTTGAAATGAGTAGTATGGGAGAACTCTCTTATTTCTTAGGGCTACAAGTGAAACAAAGCAGTGAGGGAATCTTTATCTCACAATCTAAATACACTAAAGAATTAATCAAAAAGTTTGGTATAGAATCAGCCTCTACCATGAAAACACCTCTGTAAAAAGGATTCCTATATACCTAAAGGGAACACCTGAACTAGGTCTGTGGTACTCAACATAAACAAATTTTGAATTAATAGGATTCTCAGATGCAGACTATACTAGATGTAGGGTTGATAGAAAAAGCACATCTGGTACTTGCCAATTCCTAGGTGACAGACTAATATCATGGTTCAGTAAGAAACAGACTTCAGTCTCAACCTCAACAGCTGAAGCTGAATATATAGCTGCTGGGAGCTGTTGTTCACAAATCCTCTTGATGCAAAATCAGCTTCTTGACTAAAAACTAGAAGTCAATAACTCTAAAAATTATTGTGATAGCTCTAGTGCTATATCCATAACATCCAACCCAGTCCTTCATAGTAGAACCAAACATATAGAGATCATACATCACTTTCTTAGAGACAATGTAGAAAAAGGTAAGATAACCTTAGAATATATTCCTACAGATAGTCAAAGTGCAGACATCTTTACCAAACCCTTAGATGAAACTAAGCATACTTACTATATCAACACTTTGGGAATGCTTGATGGAAGCTTGTAAACACCATTGTTGGGGAAATCTATAAGAGATTAGAAAAACTAAGCAAGTATTTAAAAGACACGACGATTGCCTATCGACGCACCGTCGAGAGGAACTCGACGCTAGCATTGATTTCTTAAAGACAAAGATGCGTCGATCCCTTATCGATGCACCGTCGATCTAATCTCGACGCAAGTCTGCGACCACGTCGGTAGGACATTAGGCTGACAATGTTTCGACGGAGCGTCGACTTCATATTGACGCATACGTCGACATTAATGACCAACGTCACAGATGCTTCGACACATCGACCATGCGTCGACTCCAATTTGACGTAACATCGACTTCATAATAAAACTGGAAACAAATCTTCCCTTCTTCTTTTGACGATTGGTTACCTAATATACCTTGATTTCTGTTTCCTTTTCGATGCTTCACCTCCTTTAAATAACACCTCTGATTTCATAACTCATACTCTCCCAAACCGCCAAAATCTTCGTCTTCTACCTCTCTCTCTGCATCAATGGCGCTAACCCCTGCTCAATCTTCTCTCATCAAAATAATAAACGATGCTCTAGAACAACTTCTGAATGTCTTCCATACACGTCTGACCAACTTCTCCAATGAGTGTACCGACATGCTCACCACCTGTGAAGCCAAATTGGCGAACCTCTCTGCTTCTCTTCCTGAGCTTCATGTTCTTCTTCAAGAACAACCTATGTCGCCAAAAGGGTTTACATCCTTTCTGAAGGATATAAACTAGGGGGAGAGTTGCTCCAGAACCCCCCCCTATCCAGGTTTTTCTTAAAGCTCAGGGCTAACTCTTCTCCAATCTCTAAATACTATCTTTAAGTATTAAACCAACTTCATTTTCTCTTTTACCATAGGCTCAAATTTTCTCCAATCACTCTGATTACACCTTCAACAAACACCTTGGTGAATCCTCCTCCTATCATACAGAAGGAGACCATGCCGTGGATTCAGCATTCAGAGTAGATGCCCCATATGTTCAGGGGGAGATTATTGCAGTACAAAATATAGAAGTCCAGGGGGAGGAAGAAACAGCTTTTTCTGATGACCTAAAAGGGCAAGTCTGGATTGAGGCACCCTTGTGTGTGGAAGAATATTAGCATCACTCACCTGGCTTCTTTGCTAGCTATGTCAAACTCAAGACACCCTTACTTAAAGATATTCCTCCAGAGGACATTTTGCCTCCTGTTACAGAACAAATTCCCTCTCCTACAAAGGTTCCTTCTCCACCTTCTCCTTCTAAAAAGAAAACTACATCTCCACCTTTTCCTCTTCCACCACTTCAACCTCCATCTCTACCTCCTCTGCTACCTTTACCTCCACAAATGCTATCTAGGGAAAAACCAAGAGGATAAATGGAAAGAAGAAGAGAAGCCATCCCTCATTGGCAAAAGTTCTCCAAAGAAGAAAGAAAAGACTATGCAAAGGAAAAGAAATATAGAAAGGCTGTTGAGGAGATAAAAAGGTTTGAAAGAATGCCTAATATCACTCCTAACAGTCCTGTAAAGGAATACCATGATCCTGACATGGAAAGGAGGCATGAAGAAATAAGAGAAAGAGAGTTGTATGAATATGAAGCAGCTAGGAAAGACGTAGAAGATAAAAGGAATATCTGGTTGGAAAAGATCAAGAAGGGGATGACTAAAGAACAGATTCTTGCTGAATATTCCATCAAACTTCCAAAGAAATTGCTTGATGTTGAAGCTTATCAAAAGAAAAATCCTCTGGCAGGGCTCATCCTAGAAAATGGACAAAAGCACAAGAGAGGTGTAGGGTGTGCAGAAGATATTTTCATTGTCTATAAGAAGCCAAAAAGACCTGCAAGATTAGACAAATGACATGACTCACCCTGGAAAGGGAAAGGAAAAATGCCATAGATCCCTGAGAAACGAGAATCAAAGAAGAGAAAATATAGGCCAAAAGTTGACAACAAAGGACCACTTGAGCTCAAGCCTACACAAAAGAAACCTTAAAACATTACAATTGAGATGATTGATGAAAAGGCAACAATTATCATCAGCAAGGGTTATTCTATAAATGACACTCTCCCTGATGCTGACAAAGTCCTGGAGAAACTGCACACAATCATCAGAAATGTCCAGGAGCATCCTGATAAAGCCAGGGGCTATATTTTTGATGCTATTGAAAATTTATCTAGAAAACTTTATTCTGCCTTTGTCAATTTCATGTATAACAAGAAGTTTCTAGTTTAAATCTTGTGAAAGACAATTACTTGTTATATGATTTCTTCTGATTGCTTAGCATATTTCTGTTGAAATCTTGAAGTGGTGTGGAGGAGACCGGGCGGTCTGGTTTGGGAGTCCGTGGTGACCGCGCGGCTTGTGTATGTTATCTGCCGGTCTGGCTTTGCCGGACTGTTCTGGTGATCTGCTGACTGGCCAGTTTGTTCTTGTTCGCTGCGGTCTGTTCCCGAGTTGTTCTGCTTGGTTGGCCTGTCTTCTTTGTGGGAAGACCGGGCGGGTTGTTCCTATATGACCGTCTATCCGGGAGGTCTATCCTGGCGATCTGGCGACTTGTCTGAAGTCGTCCAGATGGTTCTAGCTTGCTCCTGGTGATCTAAGGAAGGAGCATTGTTGAGACCGCACGGCTTGTGCGCGGTCTCGTGTTCACGCGACCTGTGCGCGATCTTGTCTGCTGATCTGCGTCTTGGTCGGGTGATCGTCCAAGAGGTCTGATCGCGCGGTTTACTGTATGAGACCGCTGGCGATCTGACGGGTGGTGATTGTATCTCTCCTGTGCGGTGACGACATCCGTCTACCCGCCTATAAATAGGGGTGCATGCACCGCCATTCCTAACAAAAACTGTAAGAACAAGAGCCTGGTTAATTTGTGCGGTCTCTACTTTGAGGTCGGGCGGTCTCGGAAGCGACTTGATCGTTTGTTGTGTTCGCAGGTTTGAGGTCAGCAGGTTGCGGTCTCCTTCCTTGGTGATTTCCAGCGGCTTGAATAAACAGCTCGGCAGCGGTCTGTCTGCGAGCTGGTTTATGTTCGTTCTTGTGCTGTTCGCATCGAGCTCAGTGATCAGGCGACTTTAGCGGTTAGGCGATCTGAGTTGCGGTCTGGCGACAGCTTTAGTTCTTTGTTCCAATAAGCTCCAGTTCGTGCAGTCTGAGGTGCGGTCTTGCAGTGTTGGCAGTCTGACCAGTTTCTATTCGTGCGATCTCAGGGCAAGCCGGGCGAGTTCTGGAGTGGTGCGGCTTGTGCGGTCTCAGCTTGTCTAGCCGCCAGCTTTGTTTTTGGCGTGTTTTTTGTTCTTCTCATCTCCGTGATTCTAATGAATCATGTCTCGCCATGTATACCTCGCACTGTAACTGGAGATTGTGATTCAATAAAGTTTCTTGTGTTTCTGTGTGGCATTGTGGTTGTTTGGCTTTAACTCAGTTGATGTAACTCCTGCTTACTCCTAAACGGTCCAAATCCAAAATTTTAACATGGTATCAGAGCTAGGTTTTTGGAGTGGATAAGCAGTGATCAACTTGAGTTGTCATCGTCTTTGTGAAGAAGAGACCACCTAGATTGCCATGGAAGGTGGATTCACAAGAGGGCTTGGTATTGAACTTCTTACTACGACTAACTATAAGAAATGGAGGTCGTGTATGGAGAGCTATTTACTTGGAGAGGTGTAACACCCCAAAACTGGTAGTTCCGCGAAGTAGGCGGAGTGGTAGTGCGGCACGTGAAGCAGGCTAGAATTTTCCCTGTCTGCTCTTAACGCACGATCAGTGGCCTCATCGCGCACGATCAGTGATCGTGCGCCAGCGATCGTGCGTTAATTCCGAAGAGAATCGAGTTCTGTCTCGGACAGTGCGCACGACCATTTCCCTCTTCGCGCACGACTAGTGATCGTGCGCCAGCGATCGTGCGCTTATTCGCAAGAATTCAGAGTTCTGTCCCGGATAGTGCGCACGACCATTGCCCTCGTCGCGCACGACCACTGACCGTGCGCCTGTGATCGTGCGCCCTGTTTATTCTGTTCCGCGATTTTGAGCGGAGAAGAGGATCCGACCGATCAAATTTCTTGGAATTCGATCCAACGGCTGGGATTTATTGCTGGGGGGTCTTAGGGCTTTGGAGAGGGATTAAACCCTCATATTTTCATAGTGTTTCTCTCTCCTAGGCTAGAGGAAGGAGAAGGGGGCAAGGAAGAAGAAGAGGAGATTTCGCCATTGACGGAGCTCCGGAGCTCCGTTTCGCGAGCCGTTTCCAGATCCGGAGAGTGCAGCCCGGTGCGGTTCTTTCCCTCCGCGTAGAATCTCGGATCCATGGCGAAGAAGAACACGTCTAGGGTAACGATTCTTCCTCCCGAACTTTGGACTTGTATTTGTCCATTTATTCCTCTTTCTTTGTTTGCATGAGGTATCTCTTTCACCAAATGGGTGAAGTGTAGGATTTCCTCAAGTCCTTCGGGACTCCGGGTAGATTGTGTCCGTCCCCGGCATATTGCATGTAGAAAATCCGGTAGTCGTGCGGATTTAGGCATTGTGTGTGAAACCTATTCGTGGCCATGAGCCCGAATCGGTGATGCTTGATTTACGACGTTGCATTTAGGTTAGGCCTAGAATGCGTGCCGGAGAATGACTCCGTGAACTCACCTATAGTATTGCGGGAGTTAAGTGTAGGCGTCTTGTGAAGATCCTAACGAAAGCCCCATGCTTTGAGGTTTGAATGAAGGCAAACCTTCACCACGAAATTGTTGTGGAGCGTATGTAGCTCCCTTGTTGAGAATTCGCGAAGCCTAGATCCTTGTGAAGGGGTTAGGTGCGTAGCGTATATTTTGTGTAGCACTTGAAAGTGCTAAACCCTTACGGGCCGAGGTGAAGCCGTACCCGCGTCGTGCGATAGATCGCGATGATTAGAGCACGGGCAAAGCTGAACCGAACCCGTTTCCATGCAGATCGGCGAGAGGTCCCTTCCTCATGAAAGCCGTGTGATCATGGGAGAGGTCGTGGAAGGTGGCATACCTAGACCGACCAAAAGCTCTTGTTTCCCACCTAAGGTTGTGACCCTTAGGGTGGAGTGTTGTGAATTTGATGTTATGTTTAGCCTCATGCGATTGCTTAGGCGGTTGTGGGAAACCTTCGGGTGAACCCAACCAACATTATGTGCATACCTAGGTTCCCTTCTTTTGATGCTCAACCTAGAAGATTGTTTGTGCTTGAAACCTCACCTTGTGTAGTTGCACCTTCTGTATACTAGTATTTGTGCTAGTATAGCTTGCTTGCAGGGTAGAAGCTCCGCCACCCCGGGAAAGGGGTGGGGTCGTTATAATTTGGTCAGCTGTGCTGACCGTTACTTTGTTTGCCACCGCTTGGTGGAATGTTCTTATGCAGGTGCAGGTGAGCCTAGCGGGAAGTAGCGGGCGTTGACCCTTTTGCTGCGTTGGCCCTCGAAGGCCAGCCTTTTTCCTGTTTTCTCACGTATTGCCGGCCTGCGTGCCGATGTATGCCTTTTTGGAGTTTTGTGCATTGGGTGAATGTAAGGCCTTAAGGCCGTAACTCTTATTCAGGTTACATTCCTATGATAGTGGACAGTTCTTTTTGAATGGTTTAATTAATGCTTCCGCTTACGTTTTGTACTCTCGTCTAGTTGTTACTTTTCTGGTTATCACCTTTTAACTCCTAGCTAGTGTGGCTTGTATGGCGTGGGGTCCCGGCCGGACCTACTGTTATACTATTCGTACTGGCAGGGTGTTACAAGAGGATCTATGGGAGATAGTTGGAGGAGAAGACACACAAGAGGTGTTTCTAGCAGGTGATAATATGGCAGAGGTGAGACTTTAGAGGAGGACGAATGCTAAGGCTGAGTTCACTCTCAAGAGGGCTATCTCACCGAAGCTGTTTGACCACATCATCAGATGTAAATCTGCTGCTGAAATTTGGATGTCCTTGGATGGTCTGTTGAATAAGAAGAATGTAGCTCGGCTACAGTTTCTTGAAAATGAGTTGGCGAGAGCCTCTCAAGGTGATCTTTCTACTTCTACATTCTTTCTCAAGATGAAGAACTTCACAACAGAGATTTCTGCTTTGGACCCTGATGAGCCCATCTCGGAGGCAAAACAGAAGAGGCATATCATTCGCGGGTTGCGGAAGGAGTATCTTGACTTTGTTACCTCAGTTCAAGGTTGGGCAAATCAACCATCTCTGTTGGAGCTGGAGAACTTACTTGCTTCGCAAGAAAGTTTGGCAAGACAGATGGCGGGGACTTCTATCTCTGGGGGAGATAGTGATGTGTTGTTCTCTGGGAAGAAGAAGAAGTGGGAGAAGAAGAAGCCGGGTTATGATGGACCCTCCACTTCAGGTCAGCAGGATAGGGGTTATGCTCCTAAGTCTGATGGGAAGAAGAAGGGAGATGGACCAAGGTGCTTCAGGTGTAATAAGACCGGCCACTTCAAGAAATATTGCCGGGTTAATCTTCAGTCGGGACATATAGCAGAGAAGGAGAAGCCAAAGTCTGATGAAGCTGGATGGGGAGGAGCCTTTGCGGCCAATATGACGGCGATGCCCGTTAAGGCCTTGGCTGCCATCAACTTCGAAGAAGATTTGATTGTTGATTCAGGGTGTGGACATCATCTCACCGGAAATGAATCAAAGTTCTCTTCTTTGGCGCCTTACTCAGGTAACGATGCTATCATTACGGGTGATAATTCTGTTCATGCTGTCGAACAAGAAGGTGTTGTCTCCCTAAGCAGTGATAAGGGTCCACTCACCTTGAGGAGTGTTTATCACCTGCCTGGTATGAAGAAGAATCTCTTCTCTGTGACCAATACGGTCGATGCCGGTTATCACGTTCTGTTTGGCCCAACAGAAGTGATGTTTCTTAAAACTCAACCGGAGATAAAAGGAGACGTTATCCATGTTGGAAAGAGGGTGAAGGACTTGTTCGTGTTATCTACAAGTACTTATGTTGATATGATGAAGACCAACGATAGCGCGGCTATTTGGCATGAAAGGTTGGGGCATGTTGGCATGGACAAATTGAAGGCTATGGCGGTAAGGGGCCTTGTCAAGGGCTTGTCTAGCTTGTCCTCTTATGGAGATGGTCATGTTTGTGCGGGTTGTCTGTTTGTTAAGTCTCATCGACTTCCATTTGATAAATTGCAAACGAAATGCAAAGCGCCGTTGGAGTGCATTCACGGTGATTTGATGGGACCAACTGCCACCCCAAGCCTTGGAGGCAATAGATATATGTTGGTGTTGATTGACGATTACACCAGATATGTCTGGGTGTATTTCTTAACAGAGAAGTCAGAAGCCTTTGCAAAGTTTGTGGAGTTCAAGGAGCTGGTGGAAGGTCGGTTAGGCCTGCGGGTGAAAAAATTGAGAAATGACAATGGTCGGGAGTTCACCTTTGGTGAGTTCTCAAGTTTTTGCAGGAAACACGGCGTTCGGAGAGAGCTCACTTGTGACCATAATCCACAGCAGAATGGCATTGCGGAGAGGAAGATCCGTCATCTGACGGAAACCTGCAAATGCTGGCTTCATGCCAAGAGTATCCCAAAGTCCTTTTGGGCAGAGGGAATGTCTTGTGCGGCTTATGTCATCAAAAGGATGCCTCTAAGTCCTATCAACATGAAGACCCCTCACGAACTGATGTTCAAGGAGAAACCGAGTGTTGCTCACCTTCGGGTGTTCGGGTCAACCTGCTATGTGCATATCCCTGATGCTCTTCGGACAAAGCTAGATGCGAAAGCAAGAAAGCTAGTCTTTGTTGGGTATGATGAGCGGAAGAAAGGATGGAGGTGCATGGAACCTGAGACACGGAGATCAGTGGTATCTCGGGATGTGGTGTTCGATGAAGTGACTTCCTATAAGGGGATTTTAGGAGTTGAACTACCAGAGAGCAGGGTTGATGAAGTAGGGGAAGCTGCAGGAAGTCTTCAAGTGGAGTTGCCTTTTCAACAGGAGCTCCAGCGGTGTCAAGCTCTGAGATGGAGGCTTCAGGTTCTGGAAGCAGGGGGAGCGATGCTCCAAGTTCGTCTGGAAGAGGAGCTTGCACAGAAGAAGCAGCTGAGGAGGTGGTTAGTCAGGTGCAACCTCTTAGGAGGTCGAAGAGGACTATCAAGCCACCAGATCGATATACAGGAGGAAACATGGTGAGCTTTGTCTCATGTTTCTTTACTGGTCCCTTGGATGAGAGGGAGCCGTCGAGCTTTGAGAAAGCCAAAGGTGTGAAGCAGTGGGATATTGCTATGCAAGAGGAGATGGATGCTCTCAAGAAAAATGAGACTTGGTCTCTAGTGCCCAGGCCTAAGGGCATTACCCCTGTAACATGCAAATGGGTTTACAAGCTCAAGAAGAAAGATGACGGCACGATCGAGCGATACAAGGCTCGCCTTGTAGCTCGCGGGTTCTCACAGCAGTATGGTGAAGATTATGATGAGACGTTTAGTCCAGTGGCAAAGATGACTTCGGTTCGATTTGTTATTGCCTTGGCGGCATCTTGTGGATGAGAGATTTGGCAGCTTGATGTTAACAATGATTTCTTATATGGAGAGATTGACAAGGATATCTTCATGGTCCAACCGCCCGGCTTCATCTCGGAGGATCGTCCGGACTACGTCTGCAAATTGAAGAAGGCCCTATATGGTTTGAAGCAAGCGCCTCTTGCGTGGTATGCAAAGATCGCGGAGTATCTCTTATTCTGCGGGTTCTTTGCTTCAGACTCTGATTCTAGCTTGTTCTTCAAGAATGAGGGGGCGCTTCGAGTTGTTGTGCTGCTGTATGTGGATGACATGATTGTCACCGGGAATTCGAAGGAGGCGGTAGCAAGGCTGAGAGCTTAGCTTGCTATCAGGTTCGAGATGAAGGATCTGGGGGAGCTTCACCATTTCCTTGGACTCGAGGTCCAGAGGCGGGAGAGCAGAGTGCTCATTTCTCAGGAAGGATATGCGGAGCGGATCGTTCAACGATTTGGCATGGAAGAAGGGAAGAGCAGCTCTATACCTCTGGAACAACATCATAAACTTCGGAAGGATGAGGGAAGAGTTCTATCTGATCCATTGGTGTTCCGAGCTCTGGTTGGGAGCTTGATTTACTTGACCATCACGAGGCCTGATATTGCTTATGCAGTTGGCAAAGTGAGTCGGTACATGGCGGAGCCACGGAAGCCTCATCTTCTAGTGGCGAAAGGTATATTGAAGTATGTGAAGTCGACCTCTGATTTGGGTCTCCTATTTAGGAGAGGGTCAAGCTTGGAGTTGCATGGATACATGGATGCTGACAACGGGGGAGACGTGGATGATCGGATATCAACGTCTGGTTATGTCTTTATGACGGGCCCCACAGCTATCTCTTGGTGCAGCAAAAAGCAGGACTCGGTGTCCGTATCCACAACAGAAGCGGAATACAAGGCTTCGGCCTTGGCAGCTCAGGAAGCCGTTTGGCTTAGGAGGTTGGTGGAGGACGTTCATGAGGAGGTTTGAGGTCCCACTATGCTACACGGTGACAATGAGAGTGCTCTCAAGCTGGTTAATAATCCAGTCTGTCACGCGTGGACCAATCATATAGAGATTGAGCACCATTTCATTCGTGAAAAGGTGTTGGGAGGATCTCTTATGGTCGAGCATGATCGGAGTGCGGACAATGTTGTAGACATCTTCACAAAGCCGCTGGCAAAGGGACCGTTTACACGGTTGTGGAATTCACTTGGGCTAGTCTCCAATTCCCACTTCAAGGGGGAGTGTTGAAATTTTGAAGTGGTGTGGAGGAGACTGGGCGGTCTGGTTTGGGAGGCCGCGGTGACCGCGCGGCTTGTGTATGTTATCTGCCGGTCTGGCTTTGCCGGACTATTCTGGTGATCTGCTGACTAGCCGGTTTGTTCTTGTTCGCTGCGGTCTGTTCCCGAGTTGTTCTGCTTGGTTGGCCTGTCTTCTTTGTGGAAGACCGGGCGGGTTGTTCCTATATGACCGTCTATCCGGGCGGTCTATCCTGGCAATCTGGCGACTTGTCTGAAGTCGGCCAGGTGGTTCTAGCTTGCTCCTGGTGATCTAAGGAAGGAGCATTATTGAGACCGCATGACTTGTGCGCGGTCTCGTGTTCGTGCGACCTGTGCGCGATCTTGTCTACTGATCTGTGTCTTGGTCGGGTGATCGTCCAAGAGGTCTGATCGCGCGGTTTACTGTATGAGACCGCTGGCGATCTGACGGGTGGTGATTGTATCTCTCCTGTGCGGTGATGACATCCGTCTACCCGCCTATAAATAGGGGTGCATGGCCCGTCATTCCTAACAAGAACTGTAAGAACAAGAGCCTGGTTAATTCGTGCGGTCTCTACTTTGAGGTCGGGGGTCTTGGAAGCGACTTGATCGTTTGTTGTGTTCGCAGGTTTGCGGTCAGCAGGTTGCGGTCTCCTTCCTTGGTGATTTCCAGCGGCTTGAATAAACAGCTCGGCAGCGGTCTTTCTGCGAGCTGGTTTATGTTCGTTCTTGTGCTGTTCGCAGCGAGCTCAATGATCAGGTGACTTCAGTGGTTAGGCGATCTGAGTTGCGGTCTGGTGACAGCTTCAGTTCTTTGTTCCAATAAGCTCCAGTTCGTGCGGTCTGAGGTGTGGTCTTGCAGTGCTGGCAGTCTGCCCGGTTTCTGTTCGTGCGATCTCAGGGCAAGCCGGGCGAGTTTTGGAGTGGTGCGTCTTGTGCGGTCTCAGCTTGTCTAGCCACCAGCTTTGTTTTTGGTGTGTTTTTTGTTCTTCTCATCTCCGTGATTCTGATGAATCATGTCTCACCATGTATACCTCGCACTGTAACTGGAGATTGTGATTCAATAAAGTTTCTTATGTTTCTGTGTGGCATTATGGTTGTTTGGCTTTAACTCAGTTGATGCAACTCCTGCTTACTCCTAAACGGTCCAAATCAAAATTTTTAACAATTTCTTCTCTATATGCTTTGCTGTGTTGATTAAAAGCTGATACAATTTCCCTCTAAATAAGGTTAAGGCAAATAGGGGGAGATTGTTGGGGAAATGATTTATCTTAACCCCTAGAATTAAGAAGAATATAATTTCGAAGAATGAAAAGTTAGTCTAAGTAAATATGCGTCGAATAGAATTCGACGCAACGTCGAAATGTAGTCGACGTTTCTCTCAGAATAAGTCGAAGTAACTCTAAGAAGAATTCGACGTAATCTTTGTTGACGTAACTCTGACTTCTAGTCGACGCACCTTAGTCGACGCACCTTCCTTATTCTCCTCTCGATGTCCAGACAGGATGAACTCGGCGCTTACGTCGAATAGTAATCGACGCACGTCGATTTCTTTGTCAAATTCGAATTCACGCCAGATCTCTTTCCTTCTTTCTAAAGTTCTGAATTTTATGGAATGATTTTATTCTTTTATAGCCGTTCTGAGTCTGTCTTTCCTTCTAATTGATTCTTGGCTAATTTGATTAATATTTATTTGGATATTATTTGAATTCAGAATAAACTCTTTCCATCTACAGATAAAAATTAGTATGGAAACTTTTATCTCTTTCTAATTCTCTGTCTGCTAATTGATTATTCTCCTTTAGCAATATCTTTTCAAACAGAGTTATAAATAATAAGGAAGTCGACAGAGAATAGAGACCAGTGATCCACCATATACATTTGAAAAAGAGGAAGAGCTCCCAAGTGAAGAGTGAGAAAGCTGAGAAAAGAGATAGTGTGCTGCAGCAAAGAAAAAGCCTTCATCTTCTCCTCCTGAGGCCATTCTGCTGCAAATTCTGAAAGCTCTCACAAAAGAGAGAAAAGCTTACAATCTCCTTCTCACTATAGAAGAGAGATTACATTCACTATTCTTGTGCTTCTTATCTTCTTGCTAGGAAGAAGATTCCTTCTTGTTTAAATTACTTCTTCTACTTCTTCTCCTTATCTTTATTTCACTTGTAAACTGTGTAAAAGAGTTTTTAGAATCTCTCTACAAAAAATTCAGTTGTACTGGTTCTAAGAGTCTCCTTATCAAAAAACTCAGACTGGTTCTAAGAGTCTCCTTATCAAAAGACTCAGGCTGGTTCTAAGAGTCTCCTTATCAAAAGACTCAGTGCAAGATAGTGAATTCCTACCAAGGGGGTAGAAGAGTGGACTACCCAAAGTTTGGGGAACCACTATATTTCTTTGTGTTGTGCTGTGATTTTCTTCTTGTTATTTTCCTTCTTTACTTGCTTAATTCTTGTTGGTGTGTGGGAAGCTTAAATCTGTGATTATTACACACATATATATATATATATAATTGCACAAAGTATTTTTAAATCTCTATTCACCCCCCTCCAGAGAATTCTAGTGAAGTTAACTGTGCACTTTCAGATATCATCTCGATGGCATAAGTCTTCAGGTCGATATTTGTCTTTACATCGATAGCAAGTCACGTCGATATGGCTAGCGCCAATGGTAGGACTAGCGCCCAGCGGTAGGTTAGAAAGAGTAGAGTTCTCGACGTCTTCACACCTGTAAACCTGCACAATATACCCAAGACATGTATGATTAAATACAGTATGGGATTTGATATTGTCAAACTAAAGAGATGCAGAACACATGTTCCAACAAACTCCCCCTTTTGATAATATCAAATCCCGTTCAAGAGATATAATAAATTCTAAGAAGAGCATGGTATAATGTAATCAGCAATAATCATGAGACCTGAACAAGTTTATATATTATTGGGAACAGTGCCCAACAATATTCCTGTTTGAAGAAGTGCTAAGGTCAATGATAAAAGCACTATGTATTTGATGGTTTGCTTAGTTTACATTTGCAGAGATTAAATCATATGTCCAGTTCTTCTCCAATATCACTAAGTCCAAAATCATCGAGAAGGCCTGGACATATCGTCGAATAAACACTCAAACATCGTTGAGATGATACTCAGAGTTAAGGAGAAGGTTCATATCAGCTATCGTCGAGATAACATGGATAATTCGACAATATCATTGTGACATCAAAGTACACACGACGATATCGTCATAAGAGTAAGAAGGATCGATCAAAGTTCAGTATCGTCGTGTCAATTAGAATCACACGATGATATCGTTGTAAGGTCTAAGAAGAGTTAAGTCAAAGTATTCGACAATGTCGACGACATCGTCATAAAAGAAGCCTTATTGTCGAAAAGGCTAAGGGAGAACTCTTGAAGATAGGTTATGGAAGAAGAATCGCTTGTCGTCAGAATGATCAAGACAAGATCGTCGATAAGGTAGTATGGTCTCAATGATATCGTCGATAAGTCAGAATGGTTTCAACGATATCATCGATAAGACAGTATGGCTTCGATGACATCGCCGATATGATAGTATGGTTTCGACGACATCGTCGATATGACCGTATGGCTTCAACGACATCGTCGATATAACAGTATGGTTTCAACGACATCGTCGAGAAGACCTCAAGTCGTCAACAAGATTACGAAGACACCTTTAAGATGACTTTATGTCATCATAAGTACAAGTGCAGCAGTGATATCTTGTATCGTCAAGATATCTTTGTCTAAAGAATATTGGAGAAGACTTGAAGATTTGTCCAAGTCCAAGATGGATCGATGTAATGGCAAGTTCTGTCGTCGAGACATTGTAAATGTCGTCGAGACAGATCAAGACATTTCAAATCGCGTTGTCTGCATTTAATGCCGCCGCCCGATGGTCCAATCAGCGCGTGCCGTTAAGAAATAGGCTCCTAACACTTAATGGACATTCTAGGAGACCGTTAGTCAGCTCCTCAGTGATATAAAATGGATAAGTGTCTGCCCTAATTCGCAGAATCAAGGAAACACAGAAAATACGCAAGATTCAATAGAATAGTAAGCGACTACGAAAAGAAGGAACAAGAACCAGAGAACAAAACTTTCTCATCAAGCATTCTCCGAGTTTTAGTCCAGCAACATCAGCTGATAAGAAGTGTTCCAGATTGAAGAAGGGATTGAAGAAGAATCTGTGCTATCCAAGAAATCATCCAAAACATTCTCTTCAAATCCAAGAAGCCAATCTTCATCCGGATCAAGTTTCAGTCTAGCAACATCGGCTGATAAGTATCATTCCAGATCAAAGATGGGATTGAAGAAGAATCTGTGCTGTCTAAGATAACATCAAAAGCATCCTCTTCAAGTCCAAGAAGCCAATCATCATCCGACTAGAGAAGTTTTTCTCAAATCCTTTTTCTGTAGGGCTTAAGGGCCTGAGCTTGTAGGATCTATTTTCAGATCTGAGTTGTAAGGCTTGAGGGCCTGAGCTGTAGGGCGTGAGGGTCTGAGTATTGTAGGGCTTGAGGGCCTTAGTATTGTAGGGCTTGAGGGCCTGAGTTTTGTAGGGCTTGAGGGCCTGAGTTTTGTAGGGCTTGAGGGCCTGAGCTGTAGGGCTTGAGGACCTGAGTATTTTAGGGGTTGAGGGCCTGGGTTTATAGGGCTTTAGGGCCTGAGTTGTAGGGCTTTAGGGCCTGAGATTGTAGGGCTTACGAGCCTGAGTTTTGGCAGAGTTTGCCCACTTTAGCACACTGTTAGATAGGTGCAGAGGGACAATGAACTACTCAAGACACTCTGTCTCGAAGAACCACTATAAATCTTTGAGTGCTTTCTGTATTGTGTTCTTAATTTCTAAATCCATACACTAGGATATTCATAGAGATAGACTCAAAAGAAAGAGGGGCAAGAGATTTTAAAATACCTATTCACCCCCCTCTAGGTGATTTGACAACATCCATAACTAACATGTATCAGGATAAAATATAAAGTGTGAACTTACAAAAAAGTAGTATATCTCCCTACATACGTGCTCCCCCTATCGATGTGCACTCCATAAGAGTATCTCTCCCTATAAGTGATCTTCCCTAGATGACTAGCACATGACTAGATCATGAATGTTCTCTATTCTCCCCCTTTGATGTTAGCAAAAAGGGTTGTCCAGATCAATCTAACATAACGATATGTGAGATGCAGCGGTTTTGAAGAATAATGCACACATAAAAAGTAAATCATGATAGGAATAAGGGTTGACCGAAAGATAATCAGGTAATTGAAAAATCACATAGGTCAAAATGCACGGGGAAATCAAAATACCACTTTAAGATTAAACAGTTTTGCATTTTAAAAACTTGGTATAACTTATATGAATCAGACACATGACACGAGACTAAATGCACATAAATTTGCATATAATGTCAAAATATTTTAGAGAACTAATTCAAGGAACATCGTATGTGTCATGAATGGTAATCGTGTATTAGTACAAGCGTGCAAAAGATAGATAATGTAGTTCAAGTCCAATTCTTATGCATGGAAGTGTTAGACTAAACAATGACAAGTGTTTGTGTAACATCAATGGAAATAGCATCAAGTTAAATCAAAATTAATACAAGCTATATCTCAGTAATTTTATATGCTAACATAAGAGCCATGAAGTGATAAATCATGTCATGTTTGTCAGTCTTACATGAATACCAAGTATAGAACTATGACACTAATTTAATTTTTGAGTTTGCACAAGATCGTAACGATTCTTTTGACCAAGGTGCTCATCCTAACAATGCTTATGAAGGCTTATCAGGAGGAGTGAGTAGTGCTTGTCAACAAGATTGATAGTATATAGATTTTCATGAGGTGTAGTACTATCAAGTTTATCATTTTATTTTGCTTTCTTTTATACAAGGTTCCCGAATCAAATGAAATCTACCCACATAGATATGTACACTTTAACTTGAATACAGAACCCATTTATCAATATAATTTTTGCCCAAAAATCTATGCCCTATATAACAAAGATGAGTATCATGATATTGATTTATCAAGTTATGCCTACAGTGTTAGTCACAATATCACAAGTTATAGCAAGTACGCATTTGGATTTCTACTTGAGTGCATTCTCTAAGGATATGTGGAAGTGTAATATCATCGTCGAGCCTAAATCCTCACACATACCAAGAGGCATGTGAAACATACAATTCTACTCTATTAGCACTCAGTAGTTTGCCTACCTTTAGATTAGGACACATCATGACGAAGACATACAATGTATATAAGGATTAGAAATCATAAATCAAACAATGTATGTACTCATGGATCTTCAATTTCACGTAATTTATGCCCCCTTATTAGCATGAGCATCTACAATTTTTTGTAAGTTTTTCAATCATAAACAAACACACATAAACAGAAAACAATAGCAATAAAAGAAAAATGTGTTTTTTTGTGATTTTGGGTTTTCAAATTTTTATGTGATTTTGGTTATTTTAAAAAATGGAAAGAAACTAAAAACAGACAGAAGTATAGGAGAAATAAATAAAGAAAAATCAGAAGAGAAATCAGAGTATTCATGAAAAAGCACCTACCGCTGGCGGTATGTCTAACGCCCGACGGTAACTCACAGAGCCACGATTTCTCGGGAACTCGGTTCAGATTTTGGCGGTTATAGCTTCTAAATATCGTTCAAGATTAAGACACCAGAGATATGACTACACCATAGCCCCGTACTAAGCGACAGATGGGCATGATGAGCTGCAAACATGACGTAGGTTGGGGTGTTAGTACCATGTGCATACATTAAGCCCTATCTAACCTAACACACTGTCCTCCCAGTGCTTCGCAAGGCTCCACTAGAACCCTCCCGGTTAAGGACAATACGTGGACTACAGATTAGCATATTTAATGCACACACCACTACGCCCCCGCTATGGTGAGGCATAATTAAAGAGTCTATAGTCAGGAACAAATTTAAAATTCTGAAGGACTGAAGAATAAACAGATGCAGGAATCAAAGCACATGAAATATTTTCAGGCATTTTAGAGTGCTCAGTAATAGTGGAAAATATTTCATAGAGATTAGCTACCGCCGAAGGTAAATGTACCGCTTTGCGGTAGCATTCTTTAAAGCCCTTTTGACTAAGTCCGATCCCCCACATCTCCTCTTGCAATTTTACATTCGCACAAGCAGTTTCCTCTCGACGCTATCTCTCTTACAAGGTAAAATCCCCCTTTTCTTCCCCTTTTAGTTTTAAATTTGAAGTTTTTAGTTGATTTCATGGATGATTTTCGAATTACATTTAGATTTAGACAAATAGGTTATAGATTTGATGTTTCACAGAAATTGGAGTTAGGGGTTTTCAATTTTCTTCATAGATCCATGGTAGATTTTCACCGTTGCATAGGTATAGGTTATGGACTGACCCCACCTCATGGATTTCTCATATATCATGGCTGGATCTAGAGTTTTTGAGATGGATCAGGAGGAAAATGACGGGTTCATGATCGTTTGACTACCGCACGGTGGTAACAATGTTACTGAAAGTGCACAGTGTGCCTCTGAGGATCCTCTAGAGGGGGGTGAATAGAGATTTGAAAATATTTCTATCCTATCAGTGCAGTTAATAAAACTAACTAAGGTATTATGCTCACAAACAATACCACAGGTAGAATAAATATTATTGGAAATAAAGTGCAGAAAAGATTAATGGATAGTACAGAAAATCACAGAATAGACACAAAGGATTTTATAGAGGTTCCCCAAAATGTGGGTACTCCTCTTTTCTACCACCTGGTAGGAATGCACCACCTGTGCCTGAGTCTTTTGATAAGGAGACTCTTAGAACCAAAGATCTTTTGATAAGGAGATCTTGAACCACAGATCTTTTGATAAGTAGATCTTGAACCACGGATCTTTTGATAAGGAGATCTTGAACCACAGATCTTTGGATAAGGAGATCTTGAACCACTGAATCCTTTGAAAGAGGGATTCTAAAAACTCTTTTACAGCTGAAAAGAAGGTGAAGGAGGAGGAAGAAGTAAGGAGGAGAATTCTGCTCTCAGAATTCTGATGAAGCCTTCTGCTTCAATCTTTCTCTTTTCTGGATCTGCAAATGGTGAACCCTTGCTTTAGATAGTGATGATTTGTAAGGGTTATGAGCTTCAGATCCTTTCTACTTGCTCCTGATTGAAATTTGGCTGCTATAAGATATTGATGAAGAGCAGCCTTCAGTTATCCTGTTCTGAGAGAAATAACGGTTCTTGTTTTTATCTTTTTGGGTTCCAAGAGGAAGAGAAGGAGGATGCCCTAATCGACAACGTGCAGAAGATGTTGATTAATTCTCTGCCTTTCTTTTTTCTGATATTATTATTTATTGTCCATGATTTAATTTGAATTCTTTTCCTCTTTTAGAGTGTGCTGAAAAGGTATTGGCCTCGATAATTTCTCTTCCTTTCCTCATTTGTTCACAACCTGTTCTCCAGTTGTATTCATCCTTTCCAAGAAAGCCTTTGTTGTCTTCTTTATTGATCCTCTCTATTCTAGACAATAAATGAGCCGTTGTAGAATGGTCTTCAATAATGTGGTCCTTAAGGGAGAGTTCTAAAATGACAACTGAAAAAAGTTTCCTTTTTAAGACTGTATTCGACGTTGTGTCGATTTCTATTTCTCTCTTATCGACACACCTCCGAGTTCTTTAAAAAGTAGCTTCAAATTCCTTCATGCTCTGGTTGAACTCAGATATCGACATTACGTCAATTACTTATCGACGTAGCCGTTGAGTTGAAGACTTCACACTTAACTTCATTATCTGCATCGATAGTAGTTGACGTTGCGTCGACTTCAGATTGCTTCAATAGATTCTTCCTTCTGCGTTGAGTTGAAGTCGAAGTTGCGCCGACTTCTAATGATACTTTGACATGCTCATTTCATCTACGTCGATATCCTTTCGATATAGCATCGATTTGATCTACTTCGACAGAGAGGTTGAGTTGCTTGGACTTCTAGTCTAAGTAACATCGACATGAAGTCGAAGTTGTGTCAAATACCATTCGACATAATTGTTAACTTAACCCAATTTGTGCTTGTCTTGCTCTGGTTTTTACACTCAAAGTTGTGTGTGATACCCTAAGACATATAATGACCAAATTACCCTCACTATACATTGGGTAATTGAAACCTAGGAGTTAAAATCACTTTTAGATAATTTGTTAAGTTAAATCCAAGGAGTTTTTCCCAACAATTTCCCCATATTTATCTTAACAAATTTTATAGTCTTGGTCAAAGTGATTTTACATAATCTTTTACATAAATAGAATTACATACAAGACAACATAAGCAGTAAAAGTATGATAACATTAAATCACAGAATATTTCATGCATTGTCAAATAAGTTATATTGTCCACAATACCACATTCTGTTTGACTTTCCTTAAGAGTATATAAACAGATATAACTGAATGTCAATGATCCTTCTCAGGAGTTTTTCTTTTCCTTGAAAATACTTTTGGAGGCATCTTCCTTGGGGCAATCTTCAGATGCTCATCATCTTCAAAAAACATTACTGCTTCTTCAGCAATATTTCCATGGAGAAGCTCCCCCTGAGTCTGTGCATTCTGCTCAGCATTGTGCACAGCTTCCTTGGCAATCTTGGCAACCTCATCCAGCAAGTCATCTGCATGGTGCTCCCTTTGAATAGAGGGAATCAACTCCCCCTGGTTCACTGATGTGTCTTCAGCAATCACATCCCCAACAGGTTCTTGACCTGGGAGAACCCCCTGATTCTCTGGAGCTGGCTCCCCTAGATATTTGGACCTTGGAAGATGGTCACTTTATCAGGAGCTGCATCATCATTCTCTTTATTGATGCCACTCAACTCAAGGACTGACCCTTCCTCCCCTTGAATATTCTCTCCTTTCTTAACCTTGCTGGACAAAAAGGTTAAGAACTCCTTTGTCACTATGGAGGAAGACATGAAGTCTTTGATTCCCTGTAGAGATATTTTGGAGACTAGGAGTTCAGACTCCATTTGGGAGTATTTCTTCTCAAATCTTCTGGCTTGGCTGTCCAGGAGGTCTGCTAAGGTGCTTGAAGCCATCCCTACAGCCTTAGATATTGCTTGCTCAATGTTAACTGGAGGTGTAGGATGGGAGGTAAAGGCAGGTGGAGATGGAGGTGGAGGTGGAGAAAGGGCTTGGTAGGTTTCTGGAGGGATATGATATGATGGTGGTGGTGGTGGAGGAGGAACATATTGATTGCTTGGAAGTGGTGTGGATGGTTTTTGGTGTGGTTGTTGGTGGATAGGAGATTGGGGCATTGGCTCTGGGACTGTAGTAGATGGGATGGATTAGAGGTTTTGTTGTCGTTGTTGAGGAGAAGGTTGTGCTGGAATATCATCCTGAGGGAGATTTGGAATAGTATCCTGTGGAGTTGGAGATGGAGGAGGAGAAGAAACAACTTGACCAGGATTAAGGATATGCCTGGTCCACTTAGAGAAAATACCTATATTTAGCCTTTTTCCTGGAGGAATGGGCACTCCCTTGGATTTGCACACACTAGGATAGTGGTGGAAGAGCACTTGACTCATGATTCTCATGTAGGCATTTTCTTTGTGGGCATATTTGTGTCAATCATCCTTAGGAGGCATATCCCCCAATTTATCTTCTTCTGAAGGACCAGAATGCCCATAATCTATAGCTACTGCTTGGGAATAGCATCATGGGCTGAGATTTTGCACATGAGCACCTTTCCTACAATATCAGCCAGGAACCTGTAGTCCTCACCAAGATCCATCTTCTCTAAGTTGATGGCCCTATCTTTCTTGAACTGCATTATCTCTAGGACCCTTTTGATCTCTTCCCCAGTTAGTTCGTCTGAGTCATTTCCATTTGTAAGATCAAATGTCTGATTGAGCAGCTCCTCTGTTATGTGTATATCTATTTCAGAAATTTTCCCATTAAGGGAACCATTATCTCCAATCTGCATAGTCTCCTTGAATTCTTTCAGCTCTATATCAAGTATCTTGCTCCTCATGGAAATCACCTTTGTTAGGCCTACTTTATGAAATAGGCCAAGGATGGCCTTGAAGCTTTCTACAGCAGCATTGAAAGAATCAACATCCACATCAAAGCCTGAATTGATCTTTGGAGGAGCCATTGATTTTGAGGTACCTACAAAGAAGATTGAGAGAAAGAGAGAGAGAGAGAGAGAGAGAGAGATAGAACGAAAGAGAGAAGGATGCAACAGAGGGGGAGTAGAAGAGAGCAGGGAGAGGAAAATTCAAAAGTGTAAATGATTCGACGCTGAAATCGCTTAAAAGGAGATGAATCGTCGCAACTTAGGGCTTAGGTTGAAGTACCGTCGATAAAGTATTAATATTTGGCGTGCAAAAGTATGTCGAGGCTGCTTCTAGAAGTAGTTTTGCGCGCGCTGCTATATCGACATTGCGTCTATTAGTATTCGACGCAACTGCGAGATTGTTCAACAATCCTTAAGTCGACTTAGTCATGTCAACGTTACGTCGATTTCCAATCGACGCGACCTCAACTTAGATCAATGACCATTTAAGTTGACGCATGCGTCGATAGGAACTTGAAGCTGCGTCGAATTCTATTGAAATTATCCACTCTGAGTGCTTCTTGTCACTGGAGTCGAGTAGGAGTCGATGGTACGTCGACTTCTATTCGACGCACCACTGAATGAACAGATCTATTTTTTTAGAAAATTCTTATTGTTTTTCCCAGCAATTATGTTTATTGAAAATAGAGTTTATGATATTAATTTTATGAACTACAAGGGCAATCAAGGAAGTTTTTAAAGAAGAAATCACTCCCTTGGTTTCATTTAGTTCTTTCTTCATGACCCACATCCTTCTTCCCACTCCATTCTCTCTTGAGTGGGAATCTACCTAATCATGCACAACAATTCAAATATTAAAAGGAACCCAGGTTACCTTGGGCCCTTTGCTTTTACCATTGTAGGGTTCAATGAAAGAATAGAAGGGTCTTTCATGATACCCTTTTGGATGATAAGGAATGGGTTTCCCAAACCTATGTTTATTACCTTGGTAATGAAAATGTGCATAGAATGAATCTAGATAAAGAAGATCAACAGAGTGTCTTATTATCCTAATTTTTGGTTTACCCTTTTGACTGTTTAATGTTTCTGCATTACTCTTGCCTTGAGATTTCTTTTCTTTGTTAAGATTTGTTTTATTACTTCTAGTTATTTTCTTTGGTATATTAGCTTCCTGATCCTTAGTTTTCACACTATCCTCACATGATTCATAGTCACTAGGTCTAATGATGCTAACTGGATTTTTCCAGGCAGGTTTCCTTGGGATTTCTGTGCTAGTAGATGGCTCTGCTCCTAACCCCAGGTGATTAAATCTCATGGAGAGATTTTCTGTGATGTATCTGAGCTTTTGACTCCTCCCATTGAGTTAGTCCTCAAAGGCTTTTGCCTTTGCTAGCTCTTCCTTTAACTTTAGATTTTCTTTTCTAATTTCAATTAATTCTGATTCTTTATTATCCATTTCTTCTACTAGGTCTTGATTTCTTACATACAGATCATCCTTCTTAAAGTTTTTTAATTCTTTCCTATCTGCTTCTAATTCTTTTTGAATTTTGATAGTCATTACATAAATCATTGAAGCAGGTTTTAAAATCATCAGAAATAAAATCAAAATCATCAAACAGGGATACCTGTTCTTCTTCATCATCCTATGATATCCCCAGTGCCATCATGCAAGTTGCTTCTGCATCTGCTTCATCATCACTTTCAGATGATGAGGAGCTTAACTCTGCTTCAGAGTTACTCCAGGTTTCAGCAATGAAACCCTTGGCTTTCTTCTTGTCCTTACCTTTGAAAGACTTCTTCTTCTTCTTTTCATCCTTATTACTACTCCTGTCCCTTTGTTCTTGTGGGCACTCAGGAGCTATGTGTCCTGGTTTGTTGCAGGTGAAGCAGATAATCTCCTTTCTTGGAGTCTTATCATATCTGGGCTTTAAGTTCCTCTCTCTTCTCCTTGAGTTCTGGGTTGACCCATTTCCTGAATCTACTTGCTAGGAGACTGAACATTTCATCTTTAGGAGTGGAGGGCTCTCCTTCAGTAGCATTCAGAGCAAGGTTCCTTACATGAGCTAGAGTTGTCTCCCTTTCCGCTGATTCAGCCCTGTTCTTCAGAAGCATCTCATATGACTTAAGCTTTCCTAGCAAAGCCTCAGTTAAGATTTCCTTCTGGCATCTGGACTCTCTAATTTCCCAGATCCTTAAATCCCATGAGCTAGGGAAGCACATGAGGATTTTATTATTAATTTCAGTCAAGGATATCTCCTTATCTAAGCCTCTGAGCTCATTAATGATAATGCTGAATCTGTCATACATATTAGCAATTGTTTCTTCAACTTTCTTCTGAAAGTTCTCATACTGGGATATAAGAAGGGACTTCTTGTCCTTTCTTTCATCAGCACTTCCTTCTACAAGTCTAGAAAGTGACTCCCTGATTTCTTTAGCTGATTGATAATCAACAACTTTCTGGAAAATGTCATCTGACATTGTGGAGACCAGAATATCCATAGCTTTGGCATCATATGCCTTCTGCTTTTTCTCTGTTTCAGTCAACTCTGCCCTGGGCATAAGTTCCTGAGTTGAAGTTCCACTGACATCTTTCTTGTATGGAGTTGGTGGACCTGAAATAATGACATCAAAGATGTTTTCATCAATAGAATTCATGTAAAGTTTTATTCTGGCCTTCTAGAGTGTAAAATTATTCAGATTACAAACTGGTGGTCTAGTTGAGGCATAATCCTTAGAACTCATTTTCTTTATAAAATATTTTTGTAGTAAATAAATAAGAGTAGGAGGTCTTTTTGATCAAGGTGTTAACCTTTCAATGATCAACCTAGCTCTGATACCAATTGAAAGTGTACAGTGCGCCTCTGAGGATCCTCTAGAGGGGGGTGAATAGAGATTTGAAAATATTTCTATCCTATCAGTGCAGTCAATAAAACTAACTAAGGTATTATGCTCACAAATAACACCACAGGCAGAGTAAATATTGCTGGAAATAAAGTGTAGAAAAGATAAATGGACAGCATAGAAAATCACAGCATAGACACAAAGGATTTTATAGAGGTTCCCCAAAATGTGGGTAATCTTCTATTCTACCACCTGGTAGGAATGCACCACCTGTGCCTGAGTCTTTTGATAAGGAGACTCTTAGAACCAAAGATCTTTTGATAAGGAGATCTTGAACCATAGATATTTTGATAAGGAGATCTTGAACCAAAGATATTTTGATAAGGAGATCTTGAACCACAGATCTTTTGATAAGGAGATCTTGAACCATGGATCTTTTGATAAGGAGATCTTGAACCACTAAATCCTTAGAAAGAGGGATTCTAAAAACTCTTTTACTGTTGAAAATAAGGTGAAGAAGGATGAAGAAGTACGGAGGAGAATTTTGCTCTCAGAATTCTGATGAAGCCTTCTGCTTCAATATTTCTCTTTTCTGGATCTGCGAATGATGAACCCTTGTTTTAGATAGTGATGATTTGCAAGGGTTATGAGCTTCAGATCCTTTCTACTTGCTCCTGATTGAAATTTGGCTGCTATAAGATATTGATGAAGAGCAACCTTCAGTTGTACTGTTCTGAGAGAAAGAGCAGTTCTTGTTTTTCTATCTTTTAGGGTTCCAAGAGGAAGAGGAGTAAGCCCTAATTGACAGAGTGCAGAGGATGGTGATTAATTCTCTTCCTTTCTTCTTTCTGATATTCTTATTTATTGTCCATGATTTAATTTGAATTCCTTTCCTCTTTTAGAGTGTGCTGAAAAGGTATTGGCCTCAACAATTTCTCTTCCTTTCCTCATTTGTTCACGACCTGTTCTCCAGATGTATTCATACTTTCCAATAAAGCCTTTGTTGTTTTCTTTATTGCTCCTCTCTATTCTAGGCAAAAAATGAGCCAATGTAGAACGGTCTTTAGTATTGTGGTCCTTGAGAGAGAGTTTCAAAATGACAGCTGATTTTTTTTTCCTTTTTTAGATTGTATTCGACGTTGCGTCGATTTCTCTTTCTCTCTTATCAACGCACCTCTGAGTTCTTATAAAAGCAGCTTTGAATTCCTTCAAGATCTAGTTGAACTCAGATATCAACGTTACGGCGATTACTTATTGACGTAACCGTCGAGTTGAAGACTTCACTCTGAACTTCATTATCTGCATCGAATAGTAGTTGACATTGCGCCGACTTCAGATGGCTTCAACAGATTCTTCCTTCTGCGTTGAGTTGAAGTCGAAGTTGCGATGAATTCTAATGATACTTCGACATGCTCATTTCATCTACGTCGATATCCTTTCGACGTAGCGTCAACTTGATCTACTTCGACAGAGAGGTTGAGTTGCTTGGACTTCTAGTCTAAGTTACGTCGACATGAAGTCGAAGTTGCGTCGAATACCATTCAACGCAATTGTTAACTCAAACCAATTTGTGCTTGTCTTGCTCTGGTCTTTACACTCCAAGTTGTGTGTGATATCCTAAGACATATAATGGCCAAATTACCCTTACTATACAATGAGTAATTGAAACCTAGGAGTTAAAATCTCTTTTAGATAATTTGTTAAGTTAAATCCAAGGAGTTTTTCCCAACAGTTACCACGCGGCGGTAACTTCCAGAATTTTTTTTACTAATGATTATTACACCTCCTCTTGACCAGGTCATGGCATCTTCCAGCTCACACCCTCGACGCAGTTTCGCAAAGAGACACCATTCTGCATGTAAGACCCCATTTTTTTTCAAAAACCCGGGTCTTATGCCCAGAATCGCTGCTTTGCGGTGACACCTTCACTCGGGAAGGTCGCCACTACGAAGCGCCGATCCTGCCGGCCATATCGATCACAGAAGAAGAAAAGTAGAAACGAACAAAAAGGAGTTCAAGTCCACAAGCACATGCTATATATAATAAATGTCCACATGGTATAACTGAAATAACAAAGTTACAATAATAAAGGGCTCATGCCCTGTACATCATGTCCTCACTACAAGATCACTCGTGGAAGCTAACTACTAATCACTCATTGATCCTAAAACTTGTGCTCCTGTACTAGACTGGCCCGCCTCCGTCTGCACTGGCCTCTGGTTCTGCTGCGTCTCCTTGGTCCCCTAAAATGATATGGTCCACCGACAGTTAGTCAAAAAGACTAAGCCAATCCCCCACCCCTCCCCCGGTGACTCCTAGGCACCGAGCAGGAAGGATGAAGCGGAGGACAACAAGGGGTATAACAATAGCAGGTGATATGGGTACAGGGAATGTCTATACTACACATGTATATATATATAATTGAAGCAGTAAAAGAGCATAGTAAAAGCAGGTAAAGAAAAAGTAATGTGCAGTAAGTAAAGACATGTATATAATAAAAAGTAACCATTGATTTATAGGAATGCCCACACAAACCTATAGACCAAGGGTCGTTTAGCAGGGCCTATCGTATAAAGAGTCCCATAACCAATTTATACGATAGGGGTAGGGGTTGAAATGCAATGTTTATGCTATGACATGCAAGGTATGCAGTTTATGCTATGTTCATACAAGTGAAACTCACACACTTCGACTCTATGCGCGCAGACCTTTAGTTCCCCCTTTTTGGAGCTAGCAAGACTCCCAGGATACTCCCGTAGTGGCAAACGGAAGTGGTGGGTTGGGCCTCACCCACTTCTAGGTTGGTATTCACACTACCTAACCTAGACCTATCGTATGCCTCAACGCGAAACCGCGGAGCATCTGCGTACTCTTACTGGCTGGACCACCAGGCTTTTATGGCTAAGTGCAAATTCCACACTTACCGAGTCAACCTATTGACGTCGGTGTGAATGAACGTCCAATACCGAAGACCCACCACCTTCATGCACATGCAAAAATGTCCTACTATATCCCGAGCCCTAAAGATCCCTGGGCTAACCCACCCGTCACAATAACCTTCCGAGCCAACAGCTCGTCGGACCAACCCGTCTGTACCAACAAGCGTTACTGAGTCACCAGCTCACCGAACTAACTAGTCCGCTGCTTCAACCACTGAGCATGCTGATCATACAACCAAACCAACTAACCTCCCATAACTACGGGGTGTGGGTGTGCATATTATTAAGTTAATCTTGTACATCAACTTATCCCTACAATTTATGGTTTATCTTGGACTTCCCGAGGATTACCCTGTAAGGGGCTCGCTACGGTACTAGGAACTATTATGGGATGACACCCCAAAGTCCCCTTTCTCAAGACACTTAGTGTTATTGGTATCTACCCATAAGGACACCCTCCTTGTTATTACACTTGGATTACCCTAAGTATTTTATGACCCGCTAGGGAAAAGATGATCCTTCGTCAATCCCGAGCACAACTTTACCCTTAACTCACCAAGCACACCCTCATCACCTAAACTCCTTTTGGTGACCTTCAATCTCTTCAACCTGACCATGTACACCAACTACATGCCACTTCCACTTGGTAGGCCCCTAAATATCCAAATTTCACATTTTTACCATACGCAGACCAAACTAACTATATGAAGCTTATAAGTAGAGGTACTCCAAATATTCATCCAACTGGCTCAAGATATTTACTGGGGGTCTATCATGATGTTTCAAAACTAAATCCAGAGAATCATATTTTCCTTAATTATCTGCATTTATTATCACTTCTCCAATATTTGACAAGTATCAATATAAGGATGAAGTGTAAGGTATTCTTATGATATAGCTCCCTTAAAATTAAGATAAATCTATCATGCCAAAATAACAGTAAGTACAGTGTGTCACAATTTTACAATAAAGAATTGTCCTCTAATTATAATATTTAGCATCTATCCAAATTTGAAAATTTATGATGGAACTACCAAGAATACTTATGCCAAAATTAAGGAAAAATTACCAGACCTCTATTGTGTCCAGAAAAGATTAATTACAGAGTTTCAGAATTTATTGAAAACATTTTCTCACTCAAATAAATAATCCAAGTAAATCCTAATTTGTACATGTTGTGAAGTAGCCTACTGATAATAACCTCCAAAAATTCTATAAAAATTCACAGAGCTTCCCAGTTCTTTGAAATGTTCTATCACCAAGTTGCACATTTTTCCAGAGAGTTTTGGACCCTTAATTATTTTTCTTAAGATTAAGACAAAATAGGTGCCTTGAGAATAAAGTACTGGTTAAATCACCTAATTAATTACACCAAAATTACCAGAGGTCCATCATATGATTATAAAGGCACTACCAAGGTTTCATCACCATCCAAGTCCATTTGAACATGTTAATATCTCTTATAAGAAATTTCCCTAAAGGGGTTATGGCCTAATTTAGGGGGAATAAATTCTCCTAAAATTCTCTCAAACTTTCCTAGGGCATAATTACATCCCATGAACACATCTCCTAGGTTCCATGGCCATTCTATAGATTTTGACCACATATCCTTCACAAAGCTTTATATGCCCCCAAGGGGTAAAACTAGGGTCCTTGGGCATATCCACCTCTACACCACCCCATCTTACTCATGAAGGTGTCTTAGGTGATCCTAAACCAGTGGCCAAGGTTTCACCTCATGGTGAGGAGATTTGACCACAATATCCCAAGATAAACACCATGCCCTAACTTTGACCCTATTTGACCTAACTTGGGTTGACAAATTACCCAACCAAATCAGTCCAAATTGGGCTGAGATTTTTACCAGGGTCATGTGATAACCCTAAGAAGTTCCCACCAAAATATGGAGGGCATTGGAGGCCATTTGATCCTATAATTAATTAGTATTTAAATTTATGAAATTATTACAAAAACTTTAGAAAAAGGTTCTCCTAAAATTCTCATCTTTGGGTATGATGTGTGGGTAGGTGTAAATAGCCTATGTTTCAATTTTCAAGTCAATCCCATATCCCAATTAAAAGTTATTCAAGATATGGTGGTTGTCCTACACTAGGGACTAGTCCCACCAACATGGACCTAAAGGGAGATACAGAACTCCTTTTGTGGTGAAATTAATTTTAAAATAAAGTAGACTCCAAGGGCTACAATTTTGGTGTTGACCAATTTTTCATTTGAGTGGTTCTAGTATTTTTAATAATTAAAATGAATTACTGCATGATGTGTGACAAAATGTGTTGTCTCTGCGTTCGAAGAAGTATGATCTGCGTTCGACGAACTATGACCTGCATTCAACGAACTATGCTCTGCGTTCGACAAACGCCGTGCTTCAGTGTGCTCAACGAAATTCGATCTTCAGCCGGTTCAGCTAATATCTCTTTGTTCGATCAACTCCATATTCAGTTCCACGAATTAATTCAGTTCTGCGAATTAATTCCGTTCGACGAACTCCGTGCTCAGTTCGTCGAACTCAACAATCAGTTCGACGATCTCCAGAGTGTGTTCGACAAACGACATTTCGTTCGATAAACTCTTGTTTAAGTTCGAAGAACTCAACAAATTTTTTTTTTTTGGTGAATTAATTTCCGTTCGACGAACTCCGGGGTCGGTTCGGCGAACTCAACAATCAGTTCGACGAACACCAGAGTGTGTTCGACGAATGAATTCCGTTCGACGAACTCCGGGTTCCGTTCGACGAACTCAACTATCAGTTCTGTGAATTACTTCTACTCAGGTCGATGAATTAATTAAATAAGAATAAACATTTACTCCGGATTCAAAATGAAATAACATTTTAACATATAACATAATCACGTGAATCTTGCTGATCACGGCAAATCCGACAGTTCTTGGTCATCGTCCTCGTTGGACGGACGGTGCGCGACAGCCCATCTTGGGCTTCTTGCGGGATGATTTTCGGGCCACCTGTGCCACTTCCCGGCCAGCCAATGCCTCCACGACCTCCGTTGAGGTGGTAGCCGGCGATTGGGGGTGGTTGGCCGGCCGGAGGTGGTCGGAATCAAAGTTTTGAGGAGGGGAAAGAGAGCTCAAACCGAGCCTTTTCAGAAGCACGATTTGAGCGCAATTGAGCACGAATCAAGCCCCAAATTATGAAAAGATCTAGCACTAAGGGAGAGGAGGCGGATCAGCCCTGTATGGATGGGTGACTCCTTGCCGATTTTCTGTTGGCCATGGCCGACCTTGAAGCTTTGGCACCTTTGCAATCTCCTAACTTGGGGGCTCAAATTCTTCATGTAAGGTGGGGAAACTCCTCTCCATCCACTGAAGGAGTTACATGGGTTAATTGGGGAGGGGGAAGAGTCTAACTCCTAATTGCCATGAATGACCATTAATGGCCATTTTCGGCCAAGTGAAAACTCCTCAAATTCCCCCCTCAATGTGGCCGGGAATGGCCATTAAACTCCTCCAAATTGATCGGGGAAATTGAATGGGGACATTAGAGGAGGAAATGGTGGCTATTGATCTCCCTAAACCATGAATGCCATTAATCCCTCTCTATCTCTCTCCTCCATTCTTGGAGAAAATGAGATTTATCTCTCCTAATCACCATTTATAGAAATTGAGTGGTAACACCTGGTGATTATAAGCCTCCTAAGCTAATGGGCTACTCCAATTAGGCCTAGCCCAAGTGGATTGGGCTTGAGTTAGCCTTTTCCCCTCATTTTGGACAAGGTTGACCAAGTGTTGACTTTGGTCAAATTGGCCTCTTTGGTTGACCCCAATGGGTCCTAAATGCTCTAAGGGACCCTCCAAAGGGTTAGGTGTGCCATGGTGGGGTCAAAGGGTCAAGGTGAGGCCCTAAATTCCAACCCTAAGCTTGGTAAATGGAAATTGCTATTTGTAGACCAATGTGTTCTTCTTCTTCAAGCCTAAGGCCAAGTGATCTCTTCAATCTTCCTAGGGTTTTGTCATGACCTAGTCATGACAAAACCACTTTAGGGGTCTAGTTTCTTGGGGGATGTTACAAATGCCAATAAACAAAAAAATAAATTTGTCCTCAAAATTCATGCTAGGCTCGCGGGGTTTTCACCGAGAGTGACTGAACGTAACATCCCCTAAAAATTGAAGTTATTTCTGACTCGAAGAGCACTGACTATCTCTGCCACACCAGTTGTAGTGGATCTCAGGTGAATCAATCGATCGGAGGCTACCGGGCCATCTATAGTAGAAATTCACTGCTTTGGCCATAGTAGAGCTCTCCTAAAGGAGGAGACATGGAAGTCGTCGTGCAATCCCGCTAACTCCGAAGGTAGCTCTAGTCTATAAGCCAATGGGTCGATCCGCTCCAGGATCCTGTAGAGCCTCATTTATCTTAGAATGAGGTTCTTCTGCCCGCGTACCCGTGAGACTCCCTGCATCAAACGTATCTTCAAGAACACTTGGTCTCCAACCTAGAACTCTACTGCACGATGTCGCACATCGTAATGATTGGCCTTCCTGCTCTGGGCCCCACCATCCTAACTCAAATAAGTCGCACCTGGGCATCTGTGTCCTTCACAAATTCAGAGCCGAGTCTCTTTAAATCCTCATCCTGGGTCCAAGATGGTGGAATTCGGCACATCTGTCCCTCCGAGGGTGGAAAGCTGTGCTGAATGTCAACCAAGAGCTGAGATAAGCCTGGACTGATCTTCACTCTTGGACATAACCTGTTCATCCCGATCCAACACGATCGTCCTAGTCACACCACGATAAAGGACAAACTACTCAACAAATCCCATCAAACACCTACGAGAGCGTCCTTCTAGCCCAGGGTGACCCTAGCTACCTTGGTCAGTTTATCCTCGATGTTCCAAACGAACTTGTGCCCAGTGTTGGGATGTGGTAACCTGTGTATGAAATCCATAATTATGTCCTCAAACTCCACTCTAACACGGGCATTGGCTTTGGTAGTTCTCCAAAGACTTTTGCACTTGTCCTTCACCGGGCATCACAACACTTATGACGTCTTTCCTTATTCCGGGGAAATATACATTCTGTAATACACCATTTTTCTGGTGACTACATTTCTCATTTGTGTGGGTAGGTAGCGACTCTATAAAAACTTCTTTACCCAATCAACTTCTTACTCCAAGTATGTCTGAGTAATCAATCAACCAAATCAACTTTATGATTTTATTCAATTCTTATCATTTAATGGGACTGATCGCATCATCAAGCATCCCAAACATTTTTTTATTCATAAAGTATACGGGTAAAATCTTTTGAAACCCTAACATTTTTCACAAGTCAATTTCATCAAAGAAATATCATCATGTTTATTTCAACAAATTCATATCACTTCCACATATGCGAGTCTGATCACATTCGAATGGTCCAAAGTAAGATAAACTTAGATCGTTCTTATCGTAGTAAACTCAAACACTATATTTTAATTCCAATAAGTCATCGTCTAAGGTCTCTGGTTATTCACCATCAAAGCTCCCAAGGTATAAAGCCTATTATTGTAGTTAAAATTTTCTACCAAGACAGGGCGTGATTTTTAACGAATCATAAGTTAATCGCTTCCGAAAGCCCCAAACCACAAGATCTTTCAAATATAACTAAAGCTTGCACAACCTAATTTCAATTCCGAACTTCCAGAAGGGCATCCGCATCCCTAAGTGACCAGACCTAACAACTTTATATTTTTAATGCTTCAACTAAGGTCAAGTCGTTGCTTGATCAACGATGTCTATCCATTGCCCTGGTATTACTACGGATCATCATTCGGAACATAGTTTTACACAATCTCATCTTCGCCCGAGTAACATCGAATATGATCAACTTCAAAATCATTATTTTTTCGATGCAACATTTTCAAAATTAGATCCAAAGGAAACCCAAGTCAGTAACTAATTTGCCCAATAAACAAAAGATAAGCCCCAATAAACAAAAGATAATCCACTATCTATTTTGGGCTGAGTATCTTCAATATCACCAAGTTATATTCGTCCCAAGTTTGCAAACAATTCTTAGGAAACGCAACCTTAGACTTGGGGTTCTATCTTGAGGCTCATTGGTATACTCCACACCTTAGACTCATGCAGGTACCTTCTATGACAACCTTATCGGGGTCAACAAGTGACAATCCCAAACGGGTCTCTTCCGCATTTGGACTCTTATCTGACCCTCGTTGTTTGTCATGGTAGTTGTCTCAATGTAAACATGTCACTGGTACGAGGGTTGAGTCTACGAGTCCCCTACCATTCTGCTTATGTGTCAATCTCCTTAAGGCGGTCCTATTAGTTTGGATAATCCTTTGATAGATGAAGTAGGGACACCAGAGGTATGGCTTAGGTGGCCAATATCGTGTTAAGCTCCTCAATTAGTCTCTTTGGGGTATCCTCGTATTTAAACCAAATTCATACCTACGGTCTATTTCAGACTAGGGCATGGTATAAATTGTCATGGTAAGTCATGTGTCCTAGTGGAGTTGAGTCTAACTTATTGACTAAAGGACTATCTACAGAGATCTTTGTAGCTAGAGGTATTCCCTGCTGGGGGCAGGGTTTGTCGCAAGCTACAAAAGAAAACTTGCCAAAAGATTCAGTTAAAAGTGGACTTTTCCATGTGATTTCCCATATGGGCACACCACTGCTTCCGCTGCTTAGTTTGTCCTCAAACTAAATTCGCGCGGGGTAGCCCAGGTTTTGTGGACTTCTTTTCTTCTGATCGAGGTTAGCTCTGATACCACTTTGTAAGACCCCATTTTTTTTCAAAAACCCGGGTCTTATGCCCAGAACCTCCGCTTAGCGGTGACACCTTCACTCTGGAAGGTCCGCCCTATGAAGCGCCGATCCTACCGGCCATATCGATCACAGAAGAAGAAAAATGAACAAAAAGGAGTTCATGTCCACAAGCACATGCTATATATAATAAATGTCCACATGGTATAACTGAAATAACAAAGTTACAATAATAAAGGGCTTATGCCCTGTACATCATGTCCTCACTACAAGATCACTCGTGGATGCTAACTACTAATCACTCACTGATCCTAAAACTTGTGCTCCTGTACTAGACTGGCCCGTCTCCGTCTCCACCGGCCTCTGGTGCTGCTGCATCTCCTCGGTCCCCTAAATGCAAATTGCACACTTGCAGAGTCAATGCAAAACCGCAGAGCATCTGCGTACTCTTACTGGCTGGACCACCAGTGGGTTGGGCCTCGCCCACCTCTAGGTTGGTATTCACACTACCTAACCTAGACCTATCGTACGCATCAATGCAAAACCGCAGAGCATCTGCGTACTCTTACTGGCTGGACCACCAGAATTTTATGGCTAAGTGCAAATTGCACACTTGCCGAGTCAACGTATTGACGTCGGTGTGAACGACCATCCAATACCAAAGACCCACCACCTTCATGCACATGAAAACATGTCCTACTATATCCCGAGCCCTAAAGATCCCGGGCTAACTCACCCGTCACAATAACCTTCCGAGCCAACGGCTCGCCGGACCAACCCGTCCGTACCAACAAGCATTACTGAGTCACTAGCTCACCGGACTAACTAGTCCACTGCTTCAACCACCGAGCCTACCGCTCGTACAACCAAACCAACTAACCTCCCGTAACTACGGTGTGTGGGTGTGCGTATTATTATGTTAATCTTGTACATCAACTTATCCCTACAATTTATGGTTTATCTTGGACTTCCTGAGGATTACCCTGTAAGGGGCTCACTACGGTACTAGGAACTATAATGGGATGACCAGATGGTATGACATGTATATAATAGAAAGTAACCATTGATTTATAGGAATGCCCACACAAACTTATAGACCAAGGGGTCGTTTAGCAGGGCCTATCATATAAAGAGTCCCATAACCAATTAATACGATAAGGGTAGGGGTTGAAATGCAATGTTTATGCTATGACATGCAAGGTATGAAGTTTATGCTATGTTCATATTAGTTCAACTCATGCACTTCGACTCTATGCGCACAGACCTAGTTCCCCCTTTTTGGAGCTAGCAAGACTCCCAGGATACTCCCGTGTAGCAAACAGAACTAGTGGGTTGGGCCTCGCCCACCTCTAGGTTGGTATTCACACTACCTAACCTAGACCTATCGTACGCATCAATGCAAAACCGCAGAGCATCTGCGTACTCTTGCTGGCTGGACCACCAGACTTTTATGGCTAAGTGCAAATTGCACACTTGCCGAGTCAACGTATTGACGTCGGTGTGAACGACCATCCAATACCAAAGACCCACCACCTTCATGCACATGAAAACATGTCCTACTATATCCCGAGCCCTAAACATCCCGGGCTAACTCGCCCGTCACAATAACCTTCCGAGCCAACGGCTCGCCGGACCAACCCGTCCGTACCAACAAGCATTACTGAGTCACTAGCTCACCGGACTAACTAGTCCGCTGCTTCAACCACCGAGCCTACCGCTCGTACAACCAAACCAACTAACCTCCCGTAACTACGGTGTGTGGGTGTGCATATTATTATGTTAATCTTGTACATCAACTTATCCTTACAATTTAAGGTTTATCTTGGACTTCCTGAGGATTACCCTGTAAGGGGCTCACTACGGTACTAGGAACTAAAATGGGATGACCAGATGGTATGACATGTATATAATAGAAAGTAACCATTGATTTATAGGAATGCCCACACAAACTTATAGACCAAGGGGTCGTTTAGCAGGGCCTATCATATACAGAGTCCCATAACCAATTAATACGATAGGGGTAGGAGTTGAAATGCAATGTTTATGCTATGACATGCAAGGTATGAAGTTTATGCTATGTTCATATAAGTGCAACTCATGCACTTCGACTCTTTGCGCACAGACCTAGTTCCCCCTTTTTGGAGCTAGCAAGACTCCCAGGATACTCCTGTGTAGCAAACGGAACCAGTGAGTTGGGCCTCGCCCACCTCTAGGTTGGTATTCACACTACCTAACCTAGACCTATCGTACGCATCAATGCAAAACCGTAGAGCATCTGCGTACTCTTACTGGCTGGACCACCAGACTTTTATGGCTAAGTGCAAATTGCACACTTGCCGAGTCAACGTATTGACGTCGGTGTGAAAGACCATCCAATACCAAAGACCCACCACCTTCATGCACATGAAAACATGTCCTACTATATCCCGAGCCCTAAAGATCCCGGGCTAACTCGCCCGTCACAATAACCTTCCGAGCCAACGGCTCGCCGGACCAACCCGTCCGTACCAACAAGCATTACTGAGTCACTAGCTCATCGGACTAACTAGTCCGCTGCTTCAACCACCGAGCCTACTGCTCGTACAACCAAACAAACTAACCTCCCATAACTACGATGTGTGGGTGTGCGTATTATTATGTTAATCTTGTACATCAACTTATCCCTACAATTTATGGTCTTATGCCCAGAATCGCTGCTTTGCGGTGACACCTTCACTCGGGAAGGTCGCCACTACGAAGCACCGATCCTGCCGGCCATATCGATCACAGAAGAAGAAAAGTAAAAATGAACAAAAAGGAGTTCAAGTCCACAAGCACATGCTATATATAATAAATGTCCACATGGTATAACTGAAATAACAAAGTTACAATAATAAAGGGCTCATGCCCTGTACATCATGTCCTCACTACAAGATCACTCGTGGAAGCTAACTACTAATCACTCATTGATCCTGAAACTTGTGCTCCTGTACTAGACTGGCCCGCCTCCGTCTACACCAGCCTCTGGTTCTGCTGCATCTCCTTGGTCCCCTAAAATGATATGGTCCACCGACCGTTAGTCAAAAAGACTAAGCCAATCCCCCACCCCTCCCCCGGTGACTCCTAGGCACCGAGCGGGAAGGATGAAACGGAGGACAACAAGGGGTATAACAATAGCAGGTGATATGGGTATAGGGAATGTCTACACTACACATGTATATATATATATATAATTGAAGCAGTAAAAGAGCATAGTAAAAGCAGGTAAAGAAAAATTAATGTGCAGTAAGTAAAGACATGTATATAATAGAAAGTAACCATTGATTTATAGGAATGCCCACACAAACCTATAGACCAAGGGTCATTTAGCAGGGCCTATCATATAAAGAGTCCCATAACCAATTTATACGATAGGGGTAGGGGTTGAAATGCAATGTTTATGCTATGACATGCAAGGTATGCAGTTTATGCTATGTTCATACAAGTGAAACTCACACACTTCGACTCTATGCGCGCAGACCTTTAGTTCCCCCTTTTTGGAGCTAGCAAGACTCCCAGGATACTCCCGTAGTGGCAAACGGAAGTGGTGGGTTGGGCCTCACCCACTTCTAGGTTGGTATTCACACTACCTAACCTAGACCTATCGTATGCCTCAACGCGAAACCGCGGAGCATCTGCGTACTCTTACTGGCTGGACCACCAGGCTTTTATGGCTAAGTGCAAATTCCACACTTGCCGAGTCAACCTATTGACGTCGGTGTGAATGAACGTCCAATACCGAAGACCCACCACCTTCATGCATATGCAAAAATGTCCTACTATATCCGGAGCCCTAAAGATCCCTGGGCTAACCCACCCGTCACAATAACCTTCCGAGCCAATAGCTCGTCGGACCAAACCGTCTGTACCAATAAGCATTACTGAGTCACCAGCTCACCGAACTAACTAGTCCGCTACTTCAACCACTGAGCATGTCGCTCATACAACCAAACCAACTAACCTCCCATAACTACGGGGTGTGGGTGTGCATATTATTAAGTTAATCTTGTACATCAACTTATCCCTACAATTTATGATTTATCTTGGACTTCCCGAGGATTACCCTGTAAGGGGCTCGCTACGGTACTAGGAACTATAATGGGACGACACCCCAAAGTCCCCTTTCTCAAGACACTTAGTGTTATTGGTATCTACCCATAAGGACACCCTCCTTGTTATTACACTTGGATTACCCTAAGTATTTTATGACCCGCTAGGGGAAAGATGATCCTTCGTTAATCCCGAGCACAACTTTACCCTTAACTCACCAAGCACACCCTCATCACCTAAACTCCTTTTGGTGACCTTCAATCTCTTCAACCTGACCATGTACACCAACTACATGCCACTTCCACTTGGTAGGCCCCTAAATATCCAAATTTCACATTTTTACCATACGCAGACTAAACTAACTATATGAAGCTTATAAGTAGAGGTACTCCAAATATTCATCCATCTGGCTCAAGATATTTACTGGGGGTCTATCATGATGTTTCAAAACTAAATCCAGAGAATAATATTTTTCCTTAATTATCTGCATTTATTATCACTTCTCCAATATTTGACAAGTATGAATATAAGGATGAAGTGTAAGGTATTCTTATGATATAGCTCCCTTAAAATTAAGATAAATCTATCATGCCAAAATAACAGTAAGTACAGTGTGTCACAATTTTACAATAAAGAATTGTCCTCTAATTATAATATTTAGCATCTATCCAAATTTGAAAATTTATGATGGAACTACCAAGAATACTTATGCCAAAATTAAGGAAAAATTACCAGACCTCTATTGTGTCCAGAAAAGATTAATTACAGAGTTTCATAATTTATTGAAAATATTTTCTCACTCAAATAATTAATCCAAGTAAATCTTAATTTGTACATGTTGTGAAGTAGCCTACTGATAATAACCTCCAAAAATTCTATGAAAATTCACAGAGCTTCCAAGTGCTTTGAAATGTCCTATCACCAAGTTGCACATTTTTTCAGAGAGTTTTGAATCCTTAATTATTTTTCTTAAGATTAAGACAAAATAGGTGCCTTGAGAATAAAGTACTTGTTAAATCACCTAATTAATTACACAAAAATTACCAGAGGTCCATCATATGATTATAAAGGCACTACCAAGGTTTCATTACCATCCAAGTCCATTTGAACATGTTAATATCTCTTATAAGAAATTTCCCTAAAGGGGTTATGGCCTAATTTAGGGGGAATAAATTCTCCTAAAATTCTCTCAAAATTTCCTAGGGCATAATTACATCCCATGAACACATCTCCTAGGTTCCATGGCCATTCTATAGATTTTGACCACATATCCTTCACAAAGCTTTATATGCCCCCAAGGGGTAAAACTAGGGTCCTTGGGCATATCCACCTCTACACCACCCCATCTTACTCATGAAGGTGTCTTAGGTGATCCTACACCAGTGGCCAAGGTTTCACCTCATGGTGAGGAGATTTGACCACAATATCTCAAGATAAACACCATGCCCTAACTTTGACCCTATTTGACCTAACTTGGGTTGACAAAATACCCAACCAAATCTGTCCAAATTGGGCTGAGATTTTTACCAGGGTCATGTGATAACCCTAAGAAGTTCCCACCAAAATATGGAGGGCATTGGAGGCCATTTGACCCTATAATTAATTGGTATTTAAATTTATGAAATTATTACAAAAACCTTAGAAAACGGTTCTCCTAAAATTCTCATCTTTGGGTATGATGTGTGGGTAGGTGTAAATAGCCTATGTTTCAATTTTCAAGTAAATCCCATATCCCAATTAAAAGTTATTCAAGATATGGTGGTTGTCCTACACTAGGGACCAGTCCCACCAACATGGACCTAAAGGGAGATACAGAACTCCTTTTGTGGTGAAATTAATTTTAAAATAAAGTAGACTCCAAGGGCTACAATTTTGGTGTTGACCAATTTTTCATTTGAGTGGTTCTAGTATTTTTAATAATTAAAATGAATTACTGCATGATGTGTGACAAAATGTGTTGTCTCTGCGTTCGAAGAAGTATGATCTGCATTCGACGAACTATGACCTGCGTTCGACGAACTATGCTCTGTGTTTGACGAACGCCCTGCTTCAGTGCGCTCGAAGAAATCCGATCTTCAGCCGGTTCAGCTAATATCTCTCTGTTCGACGAACTCAATATTCAGTTCGATGAATTAATTCAGTTCGACAAATTAATTTTGTTCGACGAACTCCGTGCTCAGTTCGTCGAACTCAACTATCAGTTCGACGATCAACAAAGTGTGTTCGACAAACGACATTCCGTTCGACGAACTCTGGTTTCAGTTTGATGAACTCAACTATTTTATTTTATTTTATTTGGTGAATTAATTTCTGTTCGACGAACTCTGGGGACAAACTCAACAATTAGTTAGACGAACACCAGAGTGCGTTCGACGAATGAATTCCATTCGACGAATTCGGTGAATTACTTCTACTCAGATCGACGAATTAATTAAATATGAATAAACATTTACTCCGGATTCAAAACGAAATAACATTATAACATATAACATAATCACGTGAATCTTGCTGATCATGGAAAATTCGACGATTCTCGGTCATTGTCCTTGTTGGACAGACGGCGCGCGATATCCCGTACTGGGCTTCTTTCGGGATGATTTCCCGGCCACCTGTGCCGCTTCCTGGCCAGCCAATGCCACCACCACCTCCGTTGAGGTAGTAGTCGGCGATAGGGGGTGGTTGGCCAGCCGGAGGTGGTCGGAATCAGAGTTTTGAGGAGGGAAAAGAGAGCTCAAACCGAGACCTTTTGGAAGCACGATCCGAGCCCAATTGAGCACAAGCAAGCCCCAAATTATTAAAAGATCTAGCACTAAAGGAGAGGAGGCGGATCGGACCTGTATGGAGGGGTAACTCCTTGCCGATTTTCTGTTGGCCATGGCCGACCTTGAAGCTTTGGCACCTTTGCAATCTCCTATCTTGGGGGCTCGAATTCTTCAGGTAAGGTGGGGAAACTCCTCTCCATCCACTGAAGGAGTTATATGGGTTAATTGGGGAGGGGGAAGAGTGTAACTCCTAATTGCCATGAATGACCATTAATGGCCATTTTCGGCCAAGTGAAAACTCCTCAAATTCCCCCCTCTATTTGGCCGGGAATGGCCATTAAACTCCTTCAAATTGATCAGGGAAACTGAATGGGGACATTAGAGGAGGAAATGGTGTCTATTGATCTCCCTAAGCCATGAATGTCGCTAATCCCTCTCTTTCTCTCTCATCTATTCTTGGAGAAAATGAGATTTCTCTCTCCTAATCACCATTTATAGAAATTGAGTGGTAACTCCTGGTGAATACCAGCCTCCTAAGCTAATGGGCTACTCCAATTAGGCCTAGCCCAAGTGGATTGGGCTTGAGTTAGCCTTTTCCCCTTTTTTGGGCAAGGTTGACCAAGTGTTGACTTTGGTCAAATTGACCTCTTTAGTTGACCCCAATGGGTCCTAAATGTTCTAAGGGACCCTCTAAAGGGTTAGGTGTGCCATGGTGGGGTCAAAGGTTCAAGGTGAGGCCCTAAATTCCAACCCTAAGCTTGGTAACTAGAAATTGCTATTTGCAGACCAAGGTGCTCTTCTCCTTCAAGCCTAAGGCCAAGTGATCTCTTCAAGCTTCCTAGGGTTTTGTCATGACTTAGTCATGACAAAACCACTTTAGGGGTCTATTTGCTTGGGGGATGTTACAAATCCCAATAAATAAAAAAATAATTTCGTCCTCAAAATTCAGGCTAGGTTCGCTGGGTTTTCACCGAGAGTGACTGAACGTAAAATCCCCTAAGAATTGAAGTTATTTCTGACTCGAAGAGCACCTTCTATCTCTGCCACACCAGTTGTAGTGGATCTCAGGTGAATCAATCAATCGGAGTCTACCGGGCCATCTATAGTAGAAATTCGCTGCTCCGGCCATAGTAGAGCTCTCCAAAAGGAGGAGACATGGAAGTCGTCGTGCAATCCCGCTAACTCCGGTGGAAGCTCTAGTCTATAAGCCAATGGGTCGATCCGCTCATGGATCCTGTAGAGCCTCATTTATCTTAGAATGAGCTTCTTCTGCCCGCGTACCCGCGAGACTCTATAAGAACTTCTCTACCCAATCTGCTTCTTACTCCTTCAAGTATGTCTGAGTATGCAATCAACCAAATCAACTTTATGATTTTATTCAATTCTTATAATTTAATGGGACTGATCGCATCATCAAGCATCCCAATCATTTTTTTATTCATAAAGTATAAGGGTAAAATCTTTTGAAACCCTAAGGTTTTTCACAAGTCGATTTCATCAAAGAAATATCATCATGTTTATTTCACCAAATTCTTATTACTTGTGAGTCTTGATCACTTTCGAATGGTCCAAAGTAAGATAAACTTAGATCGTTCTTATCGTAGTAAACTCAAACAATATATTTTAATTCCAATAAGTCATCATCTAAGGTCTCTGGTTATTCATCATCAAAGCTCCCAAGGTATAAGGGCTATTATTGTAGTTAAAATTTTCTACCATGACAGGGCGTGATTTTTAACGAATCATAAGTTAATCGCTTCCGAAAGCCCCAAACCACAAGATCTTTCAAATATAACTAAAGCTTGCACAACCTAATTTCAGTTCCCAACTTCCAGAAGGGCATCCACATCCCTAAGTGACCAGACCTAACAAATTTACATTTCTAATGCTTCAACTAAGGTCAAGTCGTGCTTGATCAATGATGTCTATCTATTGCCCTGGTATTACTACAGATCATCATTCCGAACATAGTTTTACACAATCTCATCTTCGCCCGAGTAACATCGAATATGATTAAATTCAAAATCATTATTTTTACGATGCAACGTCTTCTAAATTAGATCCAAAGGAAACCCAAGTCAGTAACTAATTTGCCCAATAAATAAAAGGTAAGCCCCAATAAACAAAAGATAAGCCCCAATAAACAAAAGATAAGCCACTATCTATTTTGGGCTGAGTATCTTCAATATCACCAAGTTATAATCGTCCCAAGTTTGCAAACAATTCTTAGGGCACACAACCTTAGTCTTGGTGTTCTATCTTGAGGCTCATTGGTATACTCCACACCTTAGACTCATCCAGGTACCTTCTACGACAACCTTATCAGGGTCAACATATGACAATCCCAAATGGGTCTCTTCCATACTTGGACTCTTATCAGACCCTCGGTGTTTGTCATGGTGGTTGTCTCAATGTAAACATGTCACTGGTACGAGGGTTGAGTCTACGAGTCCCCTACCATTCTGCTTATGTGTCAATCTCCTTAAGGCGGTCCTATTAGTTTGGATAATCCTTTGATAGATGAAGTAGGGACACCAGAGGCATGGCTTAGGTGGCCAATCTCATGTTTAGCTCCTCAATTAGTCTCTTTGGGGTATCCTCGTATCTAAACCAAATTCATACCTACGGTCTTGTTCAGACTAGGGCATGGTATAAATTGTCATGGTAAGTCATGTGTCCTAGTGGAGTTGAGTCTAACTTATTGACTAAAGGACTATTTAAAGAGATCTTTGTAGCCAGAGGTATTCCTTGTCGGGGGCAGGTTTTGCCGCAGGATACAAAAGAAAACTTGCCAAAAGATTCAGTTAAAAGTGGACTTTTCCATGTGATTTCTCATATGGGCACACCATTGCTTCCGCTGCTTAGTTTGTCCTCAAACTAAACTCGCGCAGGGTGGCCCAGGGTTTGTGGACTTTTTTTCTTCGGATCGAGGTTTGCTCTGATACCACTTTGTAAGACCCTTTTTTTTTCAAAAACCCGGGTCTTATGCCCAGAACCGCCGCTTTGTGGTGACACCTTCACTCGGGAAGGTCGCCACTACGAAGCGTCGATCCTGCCGGCCATATAGATCACAGAAGAAGAAAAGTAAAGATGAACAAAAAGGAGTTCAAGTTCACAAGCACATGCTATATATAATAAATGTCCACATAGTATAACTGAAATAACAAAGTTACAATAATAAAGGGCTCATGCCCTATACATCGTGTCCTCACTACAAGATCACTCATGGAAGCTAACTACTAATCACACACTGATCCTGAAACTTGTGCTCCTGTACTAGACTGGCCCGCCTCCATCTGCACTGGACTCTGGTGCTGTTACGTCTCCTCGGTCCCCTAAAATGATATGGTCCACCCACCGTTAGTCAAAAAGACTAAGCCAATCCCCCACCCCACCCCCGGTGATTCCTAGGCACCGAGCGGGAAGGATGAAGCGGAGGACAACAAGGGGTATAACAATAGCTGGTGATACGGGTACAGGGAATGCCTACACTACACATGTATATATATAATTGAAGCAGTAAAAGAGCATAGTAAAAATAGGTAAAGAATAAGTAAAGTGCAGTAAGTAAAGACATGTATATAATAGAAAGTAACCATTGATTTATTGGAATGCCCACACAAACCTATAGACCAAGGGGTCGTTTAGTAGGGCCTATCGTATAAAGATTCCCATAACCAATTTATACGATAGGGGTAGGGGTTGAAATGCAATGTTTATGCTATGACATGCAAGGTATGTAGTTTATGCTATGTTCATACAAGTGCAACTCACACACTTCGACTCTATGCGCACAATCCTTTAGTTTCCCCTTTTTGGAGCTAGCATGACTCCCAGGATACTCCCGTAGTGGCAAACGGAAGTGGTGGGTTGGGCCTCGCCCACCTCTAAGTTGGTATTCACACTACCTAACCTAGACCTATCGTACGCCTCAATGCAAAACCGCGGAGCATCTGCGTACTTTTACTGGCTGGACCACCATACTTTTATGGCTAAGTGCATATTCCACACTTGCCGAGACAACGTATTGACGTCGGTGTGAACGACCGTCCAACACCGAAGACCCACCACCTTCATGCACATGCAAACATGTCCTACTATATCCCGAGCCCTAAAGATCCCCGGGCTAACCCGCGCGTAACAATAACCTTCCGAGCCAACGGCTCGCCGGACCAACCCGTCCGTACCAACAAGCAATACTGAGTCACCAGCTCATCAGACTAACTAGTCCGCTGCTTCAACCACCGAGCCTGCCGCTCGTACAACCAAACCAACTAACCTCCCGTAACTACGGGGTATGGGTGTGCGTATTATTAAGTTAATCTTGTACATCAACTTATCCCTACAATTTATGGTTTATCATGGACTTCCCGAGGATTACCCTGTAAGGGGCTCGCTATGGTACTAGGAACTATAATGGGATGACACCCCAAAATCACCTTTCTCAAGACACTTAGTGTTATTGGTATCTACCCATAAGGACACCCTCCTTATTATTACACTTGGATTACCCTAAGTATTTTATGACCCGCTAGGGGAAAGACGATCCTTCGTCAATCCCGAGCACAACTTTACCCTTAACTCACCAAGCACACCCTCATCACCTAAACTCCTTTTGGTGACCTTCAATCTCTTCAACCTGACCATGTACATGCCACTTCCACTTGGTAGGCCCCTAAATATCCAAATTTCACATTTTTACCATACGCAGACCAAACTAACTATATGAAGCTTATAAGTAGAGGTACTCCAAATATTCATCCAACTGGCTTAAGATATTTACTGGGGGTCTATCATGATGTTTCAAAACTAAATCCAGAGAATCATATTTTTCCTTAATTATCTGCATTTATGATCACTTCTCCAACATTTAAAAAGTATGAATATGAGGATGAAGTGTAAGGTATTCTTATGATATAACTCCCATAAAATTAAGATAAATCTATCATGCCGAAATAACAGTAAGTACAGTGTGTCACAATTTTACAATCAAGAATTGTCCTCTAATTATAATATTTAGCATCTATCCAAATTTGAAAATTTATGATGGAACTACCAAGAATACTTATGCCAAAATTAAGGAAAAATTACCAGAGCTCTATTGTGTCCAGAAAAGCTTAATTACAGAGTTTCACAATTTATTGAAAACATTTTCTCACTCAAATAATTAATCCAAGTAAATCCTAATTTGTACATGTTGTGAAGTACCTACTGATAATAACCTCCAAAAATTCTATATAAATTCACAGAGCTTCCAAGTTCTTTGAAATGTCCTATCACCAAGTGGCACATTTTTCTAGAGAGTCTTGGACCCTTAATTATTTTCTTAAGATTAACACAAAATAGGTGCCTTGAGAATGAAGTCCCGGTTAAATCACCTAATTAATTACACAAAAATTACCAGAGGTCCGTCATATGATTATAAAGGCACTACAAAGGTTTCATCACCATCCAAGGCCATTTGAACATGTTAATTTCTCTTATAAGAAATTTCCCTAAAGGGGTTATGGCCTAATTTAGGCAGAATAAATTCTTCTAAAATTCTCTCAAAATTTCCTAGGGCATAAATACATCCCATGAACACATCTCCTAGGTTCCATGGCCATTTTATAGATTTTGACCACATAACCTTCACAAAGCTTTATATGCCCCCAAGGGGTAAAACTAGGGTCCTAGGGCATATCCACCTCTACACCCCCCCCCCATCTTACTCATGAAGGCGTTTTAGGTGATCCTAAACCAGTGGCCAAGGTTTCACCTCATGGTGAGGAGATTTGACCAAAATATCCCAAGATAAACAATATGCCCAAAGTTTGACCCAATTTGACCTAACTTGGGTTGACAAATTACCCAACAAAATCAGTCCCAATTGGGCTGAGATTTTACCAGGGTCATGTGATAACCCTAAGAAGTACCCACCAAAATTTGGAGGGCATTGGAGGTCTTTGACCCAATAATTAATTGGTATTTAAATTTATGAAATTATTACAAAAACCTTAGAAACAGGTTCTCCTAAAATTCTCATCTTTGGGTATAATGTGTGGGTAGGTGTACAATAGCCTATGTTTTAATTTTCAAGTCAATCTCATAACCCAATTAAAAGTTATTCAAGATATGGTGGCTGTCCTACACTAGGGACCAGTCCCACCAAAATGGACCTACAGGGAGCTACATAACTCCTTTTGGGGTGAAATCAATTTTAAAATAAATTAGTCTCCAAGGACTAAAACTTTGTGTTGACCGCTTTTTCATTTGAGGGGTTCTAGTATTTTTAATAATTAAAATGAATTACTGCATGAAGTGTGACAAAATGTGTTGTCTCTGCGTTCGATGAAGTATGATCTGCGTTCGACGAACTATGACCTGCGTTCGATGAACAATGCTCTGCGTTCGACGAACGCCGTGCTTCAATGCGCTCGACGAAATCTGATCTTCAGCCGGTTCAGCTAATATCTCTCCGTTCGACAAACTCCATATTCAGTTCGACGAATTAATTCAGTTCGGCGAATTAATTCCGTTCGACGAACTCCGAGCTCAGGTCGTCGAACTCAACTATTAGTTCGACGATCTCCAGAGTGTGTTCAACAAACGACATTCCATTCGACGAACTCTGGTTTGAGTTCGACGAACTCAACTCTTTTATTTTATTTTTTTTGGTGAATTAATTTCCGTTCGACGAACTCCGAGGTCGGTTCGATGAACTCAACAATCAGTTTGACGATCAATAGAGTGTGTTCGACGAATGAATTCCGTTCGACGAACTCTGGGTTCCGTTCGATGAACTCAACTATCAGTTCGGTGAATTACTTTTACTCAGATCGACGAATTAATTAAATAAGAATAAACATTTACTCCGGATTCAAAATGAAATAACATTATAACATATAACATAATCACGTGAATCTTGCTGATCACGAAAAATTCGACGGTTCTTGGTCACGTCCCCGTTGGATGGATGGCGCGCGACAGCCCGTCCTGGGCTTCTTGCGGGATGATTTCTCGGCCACCTGTGCCGCTTCCCGGCCAGCCAATGCCACCACCACCTCCATTGAGGTGGTAGCCAGCGATAGGGGGTGGTTGGACGGTCAGAGGTGGTCGGAATCAGAGTTTTGAGGAGGGGAAAGAGAGCTCAAACCGAGCCCTTTCGGAAGCACGATCCGAGCACAATTGAGCACGGATCGAGCCCCAAATTATGAAGGGAGAGGAGGCGGATCGGACCTGTATGGAGGGGTGACTCCTTGCCGATTTTTTGTTGGCCATGGCCGACCTTGAAGCTTTGGCACCTTTGCAATCTCTTATCTTGGGGGCTCGAAATCTTCGGGATGGGTTAATTGGGGAGGGGGAAGAGTGTAACTCCTAATTGCCATGAATGACCATTAATGGCCATTTTCGGCCAGTGAAAACTCCTCAAATTCCCCCCTCTAAGTGGGCGGGAATGGCCATTAAACTCCTCCAAATTGATCGGTGAAACTGAATGGGGACATTAGAGGAGGAAATGATGGCTATTGATCTCCCTAAGCCATGAATGTCATTAATCCCTCTCTTTCTCTCTCCTCCATTCTTGGAGAAAATGAGATTTCTCTCTCCTAATCACCATTAACAGAAATTGAGTGGTAACTCCTGGTGATTATCAGCCTTCTAAGCTAATGGGCTACTCCAATTAGGCCTAGCCCAAGTGGATTGGGCTTAAGTTAGCCTTTTCCCCTCTTTTTGGGCAAGGTTGACCAAGTGTTGACTTTGGTCAAATTGGCCTCTTTGGTTGACCCCAATGGGTCCTAAATGCTCTAAGGGACCCTCCAAAGGGTTAGGTGTGCCATGGTGGCGTCAAAGGGTCAAGGTGAGGCCCTAAGTTCCAACCCTAAGCTTGGTAACTCGAAATTGCTATTTGTAGACCAAGGTGCTCTTCTCCTTCAAGCCTAAGGTCAAGTGATCTCTTCTAGCTTCCTAGGGTTTTGACATGACCTAGTCATGACAAAACCACTTTAGGGGTCTAGTTTCTTGGGGGATGTTACACTTCAACCCACTCCAACCATGCGGTGGAGAAGGACATCGTGAGTGTGGCTTTGGCCGTGGAGATCAATGTGGATCATTATCCCCACATCTACACATATCTGGCCGATGCGGAAATCCTCCCATTTATTATGGAAGAAGACGCATTTTCATCGGTGTTGGTCCAAGAATTCTACAACAACCTCTGGGATTCAGCGCTCATATCACTTAACGGAGGGGTGCAATCCTGCATTGGTTCACTTATCGTGACCATCAAGCGCGAGGACTTGGAAAGGATGTATGGCTTGACTCCAACTGAACACCGACTCGACATTGTTGAGTCCTTTCGGACTATCTGGGATATGACCTTGATAAATCAGGTCTTCCACGGTCAATATAATCACCAGCACCTTATCACATCTATGTCTTCTCTCACTCCAGACGTTCGCAACATCCAGAACGTCTTGTGCCATTCTCTTATGTACAAATCAAGGGACACAAAGAAGATTACCGCCCAGCTTTCGATGGTGACTTATTAAATCTTGGCTGGTATGTCTGTTAATGTTTCTGATTTGATATTATCTATTATAAGATATACCTTCCGACTGAGAGATCCCAAGAGCCAACGACTGAACACACTGCCTTTAGGTGGCGTGATTCGAAAAGTGTTGGCGCACAAGTATCCGACCATCGATTAGACAACATTTCCAAACTATAATCGTCCTCAAACATATATAGTTGAGTAGATCTCATCAGCACCTAGCACATGTCCATCTAATTCACATCCTCCTATTCGTCGTGGAAGTTCACTCTGAGAGCCCCGTCGAGATATGTATGAAATGATCGAGGAACAGGGACGGGAGATAAAAGAGATGAAGAAGGTTGTTTGAGGATTAAAGAAGATGATGATGAAGATGATGAGGAAGTTAAATATTTCACCGACTACATCAGAAGGAAATAATGACATTTTCCACTACATCACAAGTCCATTGGTACCCCACTCTTGAAATTTGAGAGAGAAAATGTGCTTGGGGCAAAAATGACATTTCCCCCCATAAGGACAAAGGTGCTTTGAGTAATGGAGCTTCCATGGCCCTTACCTCCTTGCCCAAGCCTTCAGCTGACCCCCCTCAGGCCATGAACAGTCACTTCAGGGCATGGCATCGGCTCAGCCATAAGGGATAAAGAAAAAAGTCCTTAACCAACAACCCATACTCTCCATCCTCCCAATACAGCCATCACCACCCACATTTGACATTCATATCACTTTTACAAGGCTCTTAGGAGTCGAGTCAGCCCCTGAGAACCGAGCATTTGGTGAAGGAACTACATATCAGGCAAGCTCGCCGGAGATGGAGAAATTCATGGCAACCCATCGGAGCACCCGCCGCCGAGCCACAATTGAGATCCGTTTCTCCTCCACTCCCCTTGTGATAGAGTCTAGATCAGTTAGGAGAGATTTCAAGCTCAATGGGGCTTGAATCAATGGGAGATGAGGGAGAATTTTTGGGGCATTTTACCTTGCTCGGGATCGCCGGAGAGGCAGTTTTCGACCGACATTTCGCAGCCAACGATAGCCACCACCTCAAAGGAGGTGGTGGTGGTGGTGGCAGGCCGTGGAGGTGGAGGGGTGCCCGAGAAAGGGAGTTGGAAGTCAAGCCAGCTGGAAGGATTTTTGGCTGTTGGCTGGAGGTGGAAGAAGAAATAACAGCCCTCCATTATAGGTTGATGGCTACATGCAGGCCATGTTTAATTTACATGAAATATTTCTATCACACTTTATACATTAGCTTGACCACAATATTTTGAGCACTTAAAGGGCTTATTAGCCAAAAGTACCTGAGACAACTTTTGTAGCTCTTGAGGTCTACTATCTATAGGGCTTTGAATCACCAAGTTTGGTGGCCTACAAATCCTTGTATGGCCATTCTCCCGAGGTATGTCCAAAGGGAGACCAAACATTATTTTGTAGATTTAGACCACATAGTTACTTGGATAGGCTCAATATTTTGTACATAAGAGTATATACCATAGATACACTCTCTGCCCAAAAATTAGAATTTTTGGGCAAAACTTTTCTAAGGTTTTGTGGTAAATATGATTTTTCATATTAATGCAATAAATGTTGTTAAATAAACTCAAAATATCCCAAATCTTGGGTAGTATGCTTGTTAGGTCATAAACTATCACATGTTAAAATATGATGTCATTTGGACTACTATAGAACATTATATTCCACATACATATGAATGAGATGTATGGAAGGGTGGTGTGCATATAACACTTGTTGATATTTTGTGAATTTTTCACAAATGGTTGTTTGTATGCTCATGATATTTGGGCAATACACATAATATGATGGAGGATACCATCTATAGAAAAGTTGGGATTTTTGGAATGAAAAATCCTAAATATTTAATTAATAATACTAATGTCACATAAGTGTATTAATCAAATAAAAGTAATCAAAAGACTTAGAACAAATTTGATTTCCTTCCACATGATGTTTTAGAGTAATATACATCTCTGAGAATTTTATTGGGATTTTTGGAGTTGATTCCTTAGTTATTTGAGCAGAATTGATTTTATCACATAAGTGTAATAAACATAATCTAATATCTTGAGGAAAATCCAAATTTTTGTCACATGATACTTTATATTGAAATATATCTTTGAGAATTTTTGTAGGATTTTTGAAAGTCATTCACAATGTAACTTACCAAAGATTCTCTTTGTAACACTTATGTCTTAATGGAATTAATATGGTGAAAATTATCTGGAAAATTTGAAAATTTGGCTAGACTATTTTTAGAACATCATAAACTTATTAAAAAATTTAGAATTTTTAAATGAATATTCTTTGTACTTGGTGTGTAATGTGACATTTTGGCCTAAATATTTAAATATTGAATTAAAGATCATAAACACTGTGGAAAATTAGGAAATTCAGTCAGTCACATTCGTTCACCATGATACTTTACTGATAAAATATTTGGAGCTCTTTGAATTCTGTAAGTGGTACTTCATGTGTAAAGTGAGGTGTACATTATCCTTAAAGAATTTTAATTCATGGCCAAATTAATTAGGAAAATTATGAATTTCTGACCATCCCTTAATTTGGTCATGATGAACCAATGGTATGAATTTTAGGGCACTTGGCCAAGTTATAGTGAAGTTCACATCAGAATGATCAATCTAGTTCAATTCTTGAGTTGGTCTGCGAATAACAAAAACTTGAGGTAAGGTTTAGACTAGCCAGAACATGGAAATTGAATGGAATTTGGAACTAAAAGATAGGGCATGCATAACATCAGTCTCTATAAGTTCTAGCCTTACTGGAGGACTCATGTCCTATAGTGAATATTAAACTAGAAGCGCGCCACACGGTAAACAAATGAAACCCTTTTGGATGTTTTCCACCTTGGATATTTATAGTGATATTTAGAATGATAATATGATCATGGAAAATTTTAATATTAGAGTTGGGCAAATAGATGAATACTAAGGGTTTGCACTACGCACCGCAAATAGGTTGTTGAGTTGCCTAAAAGAGTTCTAAGCCACCATCATGTAATTTTAGAGCAACCATGAGAATAACATTAAAACTCAGTGGATATCAATAAAAGTAAATGTTCTGAGAAAGGAAGGTCTGGGATGTCACCCCAGAATACCTTCTAGTACCGCTGCTGATGCACGAATCTAGCACACCGCTATAGGAGGGAGCAAGACTGCGGCACGAAATGGCTGTGTACTGATCGTTCAAGTAATATAAAATGAGGAGTGAATCCCCGGGTATCGAATCTCAAAGGAACACGGTAAGGTGGAGTTATCTATCGAGGAGGGACTTGAGATCGAAGTCCTTTAAGTCGGATGGATTGCGGAAGTGTTGGATAGGTTTATGGAAAATAAATAAATAAAACTAAATTAACACTACTTTGCAGGCCGCTAGCACTACTTCACCGGGAGGATGGGAACTATGCAGGCCGCTATGCACTGCTTCACAAGGCGGATGGACGAGTAGGCAAGCGGATGTGGTGAGAGTAACTGCTGAAAGAACAGAGGGCCGTTAGCACCTCTTGGCTAGGCGGATTGATTATACGGGTCGTTTAGCTTGGTGAGTGGAAGAGTTGGCTTGTGAAATGGGCAAGTAGTCAAGTGGAATGGAATGGAGGGTAATGGCGGATGGAAGATGGAATGGGGGCGCACCTCACTTGCATGAACCACAAAATAATTTCACATAGATATGAAATAAATAAATAGCATTTAGGGTTTAGCAATCATCGTCATACAACCAAGGAATCAAAAGAGAAAATGCTCAATATAAAGGGGGTGAGATTACAACCAAAGGGGCAGATACTCATTGGAGATTCACGGCCAAAATCTAGGGTTGACAAGCCTTGTCTATGCTCGGTCTTCAACTGTCGTCCGGGGTCCGGAAGAATTGTCACCTTCTTCTATATTACCCATCTTCTCCGTAAATTGTCTTCGGCCATGACCTCTCCGAAGAACTTCATATGTGCATAAGAGATCCATCAAAATGGAGCTTGGAAGCACTCGAATGATGGAGGAGGCCAAGAGGATGATCCAGTTTTAGATTTGCAAGGAAATGGTGGCCGGAGCTCCTCCATAATGTGGGCGGAGATGGAGCAGCGAAAATGGCGGAACTGGAACCCTTCGGGCGCGGGAAAGAAGATTGATCCGGTCTAGGGCGAAGTCTACAGCTTTTATAGAAAAATTGTCAGAAATTAGTCACGCACGGTCGAACGCACGATCGTGCATGGACCGTGCGATATTAAATGTACAGAAAGCCCAGGAAGATGAAGCAGATTGCCCGTGCGATTTTACTCACGCACGGTCGAAACTGACCGTGCATAAAAATGCACGGGAAAATCCAGATGGCTCAAAAAATAGGCTATCAACAAGAGATCATGTGTTTCCTTTGCGCAAAGTTGAATCCAACCGTGCGTAAAGCAAATGCACGGGCAAAACAAAATATATAAATTTGGACAAGATGAAAGATTGTGTGATTGTACTCACGGAAGGGTGAATTGCCCGTGCGAGAACAAATCGCACGAGCAAGGACAAAACACCATATTGGCCAGCCGATCATCATGCATGGTCGTAGCCGACCACGCGTGAAGAAAATGCACGACCGTGCGATTCATGCAAACATGAATTATGGGCAATATGAATGATCTGCCCACCTGCACAACACATCCAGACGCTGGGAACACACCTCCAACACAAGTATAATAGCATAAAAAGAATGGGGAGCACAATGTGCTTACTGTTAAATTTTTGAAGTGGAAGTGAAGTTGAGTCGGGTGGTCTGAATATTGGAGACTGCAGAGACCGTGCGATCTGCATTGGTCTCTGTCGGTTTGTCTTAGCGGGTTGGTCCGAGCGGTCTGATCTGGGAGACCACCTCTTCTATCAGGGCGGCTTGCACGGGTTGATCTGGCGACTTGTCCTAAGTCGGCCAGATGTTCTTGGTCTGCCTTCTTGAAGAGACCGGGCGGTCTGACGACTATTCTAGTCGGTCTGGTTTCTGAGAAGTTATTTGCTTTGCAATAAGACCGAGCGGTCTGCTTGTTGAGACCACAGGTGACTGGGCGGTTTGGTTCTAACCGCAAGGTTTAATAAAGGAGCTGTGAGCTATGCCGAGCTCGGGCGGTCTGCTTTGCGAGACCACTCGCGATCTGATGGGCGGTAATTGTATCCTGGTTGTGCGGTGACAACATCCGTCTACCCGTCTATAAATAGGGGTGCAGGACCCGTCGTTAGTAACGAGAACTGTAAGAACTCAAAGTTGGCTTGATTGTGCCAGTCTCTTTTTGAGGTCGCGTGGTTTGAGATTTAGTCTGACCAGTTTCTGTGTTCGCAGGTTAAGCGGTTTGCAACTCGCGGTCAGCTTGTCTCCTTCATCCATCTTTGAATAAACCAGTCCGGGAGGACTGTGTATAGGTGTTCGTGGTTTGTGCAGTGGTCTCAGTTGATTAGGCGGTCTTAAGTGGCCAGGAGGTCTTGAGTTGCGGTATGTCACAGGTTGCAGTTCTTGTTCAGTGTTCGCGGGTTCTTCTTTGATCAAGACCGTGCGGTCTGGGCGATCAAGAAGTGCGAACTAGTTGTTTTCAGTAGAGGAATAAGCAGCGAGTTGGCGGTCTAGGGTTGCGGTCTGACAGGTGCGGTCTGTACTCTGTTCGCGCGGTCTCAGCAGCTTCCGTTCGACTTGTCTGTTCGCGCGGTTTGGAGGTCTCAAGTGTCAGGTCGCTGCGGCTTGTTTTACAACTTGTGTTTTGTGCTTCTCTCCTTCGTGATTCTTATGAATCATGTCTCGCCATGTATACCTCGCATTGTAAAGAAATATTCAATACCATAGTACTATTCGTTCTTCTCATTGTCAATGTTTTGCTACGCTTGTGAAAGGTTTTGTGAAGTGTGTTCCGCATATTTTTCACTTCATCTCCGGACCTCAAGTTTTTTAACACTTACCCCCAGCAAAATAGTGCGCAATTGCACACCACAATGGGCCAAGATGTGCACTTCATGTGAGAACTGTGAACAAGTGAAATATAAGCAATAATGAACAACAAGTGAAGTGCATAAGCGTGAAAACTAACCCAGATGAGTCCAAAAAACACTATAAATATCGGACTCATCAGCTGCGAGCCCTTCAACGGGTAGACCTTGGGAAGTCCATGATTCACCTTAAGCCGCTACGATCGACTAAATAACAATCAAGAGTATCCTTAAATAAGGAAAGTTGAGGAAGGTAAACCTAGTCATATTACAGAGGATAGAATGGTTCAAGAGTAGTTGGTCTTGCGACCTGGAGGCTCGGGAGATGTGATAAACCTTGCATGTGCATAAATTAGTGGCGAGTCTTTGGTACTGGTCCAGATGTCACACCATTGGAAGTATGTTGACTTTGGCAAGGTGTGGTGAGTGAGAGGGCCCGTAGGTTACTTTACTGTGGTCTAGAGAAAAATCCCTAGTAACTCACCCCGACCATAAAAGACTGAAGTGCACCTACGAAGTGTACAACAAGAGTACACGTCCTAGGAAGAGTACGCAAGAGCTCATGGAAGTGCTCACAAAAGAGTACACAAGAGCTCACGAAAGTGCACCTAGGACGTGTACAACAGCATACATAAGGTCTAGGCCAGGTAGTGTGTATACCCACCTAGAGGTGGAGTGCCCGATCTACTATTTCCGTTGCCACGATGGAAGTACCTGAGTGGCTTGCTACCTACGAAAAGCGGGAACAAAAGATTTCTGCGCGCAGAGTGGTGTGAGTGAATTGCACTGTATGAACATAGCATAACATAACATAACATTCATACATACTATAGGCATATACATTTGCAAACCCTTATCATATAAATTAGTATGGGCTCTTTTATATGATAAGTTATAATTCTGGAAACCTTAACTTATAAGTTTGTATGAGCATTCATATAAGTTAAGGTACTCTAAATGATAGTGTAGTAATAACTTATTACTTTTACTTGCGCTGCATTTATTTATTTACTGCTCCTTTATTGCTTATTATTGGCATACACACTACTCATTCATATATACTGCTAGCATAATCCATGTCACCTGCTCTTTCTTTTACCCCTGTCCTTCGCTTCATCCTCCCGCTCGGTACCTTAGAGTCGTGGGGGGAGGCGAGGACAAAATTGGCTTAGTCTTTTTGACTAACGGTCGGATGTGGCCGTAACACCAGGAGATCGTGGAGCGGGAGCCGCATTACGCTAGGCACGACGAGATGACAGACCCTGAGGAGCAGATGTCGTGCAACACTACTACATAGGACATCAGGTTGAAGAGTATTTTGTGTGTTAAAATTTTTGATTTGAATCGTTTAGGAGTAAGCAGGAGTTGCATCAACTGAGTTATAGCCAAACAACCACAATGCCACACAGCAACACAATAGACTTTATTGAATCACAAAACTTCATTTACATTTGGAGACATACATGGCCAGACATGATTCATAAGAATCACGAAGGAGAGAGAAGCAAAACACACCAAAAAAGCAAAACTGGCGGCTTGACAAGCAGAGACCGCACAGACCACTGAACTCCAGAGACCGCCCGGCTTTACCTGAGACCGTACGAATAGTAAACATGCAAGACCGCAACTCAGATCACCCGGCTTGACCAGAGCATACACGAACAGACCGCCCGGTCTTCTTACAAAGGAGAAAGACCAACCAAGCAGAGCAGACCGGGAAGAGACCGGAACACCACTAGAACAATCCGGCCAACCAGCAGACCGCCAGAACCAGACCGGCAGAGAACCAACACAGAGGCCGCGCGGTCTCTGCGGTCATCAAAAATAGACCGCCGACCTCCTTCCACTCCACTTCAATAATTTCAACACTCCCCCTTGAAGTGGGAAGTGGAAACTAGCCCAAGTAAACTCCGCAACCGAGTAAATGGTCCCTTCGCCAGCGGCTTTGTGAAGATGTCTGCAACATTGTCCACACTTCGAACATGCTCAACCATAAGAGATCCTCCCAACACCTTCTCACGAATGAAATGGTGGTCAATCTCAATATGTTTGGTCCTCGCGTGACAGACTGGATTATTAACCAGCTTGAGATCACTCTCATTGTCCCCGCATAGCATAGTGGGACCTCGAACCTCCTCATGAACATCCTCCACCAACCTCCTGAGCCAAATGGCTTCCTGAGCTACCAAGGTTGAAGCCTTGTATTCCGCTTCTGTGGTAGATACGTTCACCGAGTCCTGCTTTTTGCTGCACCAAGAAATAGATGTGGGGCCTGTCATAAAGACAAAACCAGGCGTTGATCTCCAATCATCCATGTCTCCCCCGTAATCAGCATCCATGTATCCAAGCAACTCCAAGCTTGACCCTCTCCTATATAGGGGACCCAAATCAGAGGTCGACTTCACATACTTTAAAATTCCTTTTGCCGCTAGAAGATGAGGCTTTCGTGGCTCCGCCATCTACCGACTCACTTTGCCAACTGCATAAGCAATATCTGGCCTGGTGATGGTCAAGTAGATCAAGCTCCCAACCAGATCTCGGAACACCAACGGATTAGATAGAACTCTCCCCTCATCCTTCCGAAGTTTATGATGCTGTTCCAGAGGTATATAACTGCTCTTCCCTTCCTCCATGCCGAATCGTTGAACGATCCACTCCGCATATCCAACCTGAGAAACGAGCACTCCGCTCTCCCGCCTCTGAACCTCAAGACCAAGAAAATGGTGAAGCTCACCCAGATCCTTCATCTCAAACCTAATAGCAAGCTCGACTCTCAGCTTCGCTACTGCCTCCTTCGAGTTCCCGGTGACAATCATGTCATCCACATACAACAGAATAATAACCCGAAGCACCCCTTCCTTCTTGACAAACAAGCTAGAATCAGAGTCTGAAGCAAATAACCCGTAGAATAGAAGATACTCCGCGATCTTTCCATACCACACCCGAGGCGCTTGCTTCAACACATACAGGGCTTTCTTCAGTTTGCAGACGTAGTCCGGACAATCCTCCGAGATGAAGCCCGGCAGTTGGATCATGAAGATATCCTTGTCAATTTCTCCGTATAAGAAAGCATTCTTCACATCGAGCTGCCAAATCTCCCATCCACTGGATGCCGCCAAAGCAATAACAAATCGAACCGAAGTCATTTTTTCCACTGGACTGAACATCTCATCATAATCTTCTCCATACTGCTGTGAGAACCCGCGAGCCACAAGGCGAGCCTTATATCGCTCGATCATGCCGTCAGCTTTCTTCTTGAGCTTATAAACCCATTTGCATGTCACAGAGGTAATGCCCTTGGGCCTGGGCACTAGAGACCAAGTCTCATTCTTCTTGAGAGCATCCATCTCCTCTTGCATAGCGATGTCCCACTGCTTCACGCCTTTAGCCTTCTCAAAGCTCGATGACTCCCTCTCATCCAAGGGACCAGCAAAGAAACATGAGACAAAGCTCACCATGTTTCCTCCTGTGTATCGATCCGGTGGCTTGATAGTCCTCTTTGACCTCCTAAGAGGTTGCTCCTGACTAACCACCTCCTCAGCTGCTTCTTATGTGCTAGCTCCTCTTCCAGATGAACTTGGAGCATCGCCCCCCCTGCTTCCAGAACCTGAAGCCTCCATCTCAGAGATTGACACAGCTGGAGCTCCTGGTGAAACAGGCAACTCCACTTGAAGATTTTCTGCAGCCTTCCATTCTTCATCAACCCTGTTCTCCGGAAGTTCAACTCCTGAACTCCCCTTGTAGGAAGTCACCTCATCGAACACCATATCCCGAGATACCACTGATCTCTGTGTCTCAGGATCCATGCATCTCCACCCCTTCTTCCGCTCATCATATCCAACAAAAACTAGCTTCCTTGCTTTCACATCTAGCTTTGTCTGAAGAGCATTAGAAATATGCACATAATAGGTTGACTCGAACACCCAAAGGTGTGCAACACTCGGCTTCTCCTTGAACATCAGTTCGTGAGAGGTCTTCATGTTGATAGGACTTAGGGGTATCCTGTTGATGATGTAAGCCGCACAAGACATTCACTCCTCCCAAAAGGACTTTGGGATACTCTTTGCATGAAACCAGCATTTGCAGGTTTCTGTCAGATGGCGGATCTTCCTCTCCGCAACACCATTTTGCTGTGGAGTATGGGCACAAGTGAGCTCTCTCCGGACACCGTTCTTCCTGCAAAAACTTGAGAACTCACCAGAGGTGAACTCCCCACCATTGTCAGTTCTCAATTTTTTCACCCGCAGGCCTAACCGACCTTCCACCAGCTCCTTGAACTCCACGAACTTCGAAAAAGCTTCCAACTTCTCTTTTAGAAAATACACCAAGACATATCTGGTGTAATCGTCAATCAACACCAATATATATTTATTGCCTCCAAGGCTTGGGGTGGCAGTCGGTCCCATCAAATCACCGTGAATGCACTTCAACGACGCTTTGCATCTTGTTTGCGATTTATCAAATGGAAGCCGATGAGACTTACCAAACCGACATCCCGCACAAACATGACCGTCTCCATAAGAGGACAAGCTAGGCTAGCTCTTGACAAGGCCCTTTACCGCCATAGCCTTCAATTTGTCCATGCCAACATGCCCCAACCTTTCATGCCAGATAGCTGCGCCATCATTGGTCTTCATCTTATCAACATAGGTACTCATTGATAACACGAACAAGTATTTACCCTCTTTCGAACATGAGTAACATCTCCCTTTAGCTCTGATTGAGTTTTAAGAAACTTCACTTCTGTTGGGCCAAACAGAACGTGATAACCGGCATCGACCGCATTAGTCACAGAGAAGAGGTTCTTCTTCATACCAGGCACGTGATAAACACTCCTCAATGTGAGTGGACCCTTATCACTGCTCAGAGAGACAACACCTTCTTGTTCAACTGCATGAACAGAATTATCAGTCGTAATGATAGCATCGTTACCTGAGTAAGGCGCCAAAGAAGAGAACTTTGATTCATCCCCGGAGAGGTGATGCCAACACCCTGAATCAACGATCCAATCCTCTTTGAAGTTGATGGCAGCCAAGGCCTTAACGGGCATCGCCGTCATATTAGCCGCAAAGGCTCCTCCCCATCCAGCTTCATCAGACTTTAGCTTCTCCTTTTCCGCTGCATGTCCCGGCTGAAGATTAACCCGACAATCCTTCTTGAAGTGGCCGGACTTATTACACCTGAAATACCTTGGTCCCTCTCCCTTCTTCTTCCCATCAGACTTAGAAGCATAATCTCTATCCTGCTGACCTAAAGTAGAAGGTCCATCATGACATGGCTTCTTGTTCTCCCACTTCTTCTTCTTCTCCCCAAAGAACAACACATCACTATCTCCCCCAGAGATAGAAGTCCCCGCCATCTGTCTTGCCAAACTTTCCTACGAAGCAATGAAGTTCTCCAGCTCCAACAGAGATGGCTGATTTGCCCAACCCTGAACTGACGTCACAAAGGCAAGATACTCCTTCTGCAACCCGCGGATGATATGCCTCTTCAGTTTTGCCTCCGAGATGGGCTCATCAGGGTCCAACGCAGAAATCTCTGCTGTGAGGTTCTTCATCTTGAGAAAAAGGTAGAAATAGAAAGATCACCTTGAGAGGCCTTCGCCAACTCATTTTCAAGAAACTGTAGCCGAGCTACATTATTCTTATTGAACAGCCCATCCAAAGATGTCCAAATCTTACCAGCAGATTTACATCCAATGATGTGATCGAATAGCTCTGGTGAGATAGCCTTCTTGAGTGTGAACTCTACCTTTGCATTAGTCCTTCTCCAAAGTCTCACCTCTACCATATTATCTCCTGCTAGAAACACTTCTTGTGTGTCTTCTCCTCCAACTATCTCCCATAAATCCTCGCCAAGTAAGTAACTCTCCATACACAACCTCCATTTCTTGTAGTTAGTCGATGTGAGGAGTTCAATACCAAGCCCTCTTGCGTATCCATCTTCCATGGCAAACTATGTGGTCTTTTCTTCACAAAGACGATGGCAACTCAAGTTGATCACTGCTTATCCACTCCAACAACCTCCCTCTGATACCATGTTAAAATTTTTGATTTGAATCGTTCAAGAGTAAGCAGGAGTTGCATCAACTGAGTTATAGCCAAACAACCACAATGCCACACAGCAACACAATAGACTTTATTGAATCACAAAATTTCATTTACATTTGGAGACATACATGGCGAGACATGATTCATAAGAATCACGAAGGAGAGAGAAACAAATCACACCAAAAAAGCAAAACTATCGGCTTGACAAGCAGAGATCGCACAGACTGCTGAACTCCAGAGACCGCCCGGCTTGACCTGAGACCGTACGAATAGTAAATAGCGAAGACGGCAACTCAGATCACCCGGCTTGACCTGTACTGCCAGACTGCCACCTCAGACCGCACGAACTGGAGCTTATTGAGCTGAACAAAGAACTGAAGGTGTTGCCAGCCCGCAACTCAGATCGCCTAACTGCTGAAGGTAGCCTGATCGCTGAGCTCGCTGCGAACAGCACAAGAACAACATAAACAAGTTCGCAGACAAGCAGCTGCCGAACTATTTATTCAATCCGCTGGGAAATCACCAAGGAGGGAGACTGCAACCTTCTGACTGCAAACCTGCGAACAAACAAACAGTCAACTCGCTTCTGAGACCGCCCTACCTCTAAGTGAGACCGCACGAAACAACCCAGGCTCAAGTTCTTACAGTTCTCGTTATGAATGATGGGCCATGCACCCCTATTTATAGGCGATAAGATGGATGTCGTCACCTCCACCAGAGGGATATAGTCACCACCCGCCAGATCGCCAACGGTCTCTCAGAGCAGACTGCGCGAGCACACCACTTGGACAACATCCTGTCCAAGACTGCAGATCAGCAGCAGACCGCGCACAAGCCGCGCGACCACAAGATCGCGCACAAGCCGCGCGGACACAAGAACACTCCTTCCTTAGATCACCAAGAGCAAACCAAGAACATCTGGCCGACTTCAGACAAGTCGCCAGATCGCCCAGCATAAGCCGCCCGGTCAAGAACAGACCACCCGGTCTTCTACAAAGAAGATAGACCAACCAAGTAGAATAACCCGGGAAGAGCCCGGAACATACACGAACAGACCGCCCGATCTTCTTACAAAGGAGCAAGAGCAACCAAGCAGAGCAGACTGGGAAGAGATCGGAACACCACTAGAACAATCCGGCCAACCAGCAGACCGCCAGAACCAGACCGGTAGAGAACCAACACAGAGGCCGCGCGGTCTCTGTGGTCATGAAAAACAGACCGCCGACCACCTTCCACTCCACTTCAATAATTTCAACATTGTGTAGCTTCCGCATTATGTAGTGTGAGAGAGTGTATTACTATTTACCTTTGGATTTGTACCGGGATTAAGTCCTTGCAATCTTTAGTTTTGTTCTCATTGTGGACTATCTGCATTATATATATGTGTGCATACGGTTGTGGACTTGTCATATTTTATGGTACTTCTTTAATGCAATATTGGCTTATGATATGATCAAACTAGCCGGCAGGATCAGCGTTGAGCGGTGACAGCTAACCCGTAGTTAGGGTCACCGTAAGATGACGGTTCTGGGCATAAGATCTGGGAACTCTCCGGTAAGGAGAAGGATCTTTCAGGAAGAGACCTCCAAAGATAAAATTATCTTCCAAAAAGTTATCCTGCCCTCCAATTCATATGACAATGATCTAACCTAGGGATATCTCTCCAATGGATGCTCTACTAGTGGAAGAAAGCCACAGAACTTTAAAAATAGAGCAAACATTAAACCGAGTGCTCTCAAGGCACACCATGAGGAGATCCAGATGAATGATTAAGGACCATTTGTACTCGGCTCTACAACACCATCAACCAAAGGAAAGGGAAAGACTCTTACTCAAAGGCATGTCCCTAATGTGAAACCTGTGACTGTGTTGTCAACCTTCAATTCTGTGTACAACCACAAGATTAGCCTAAGAAATGCTAGTCGTAAAGCAGGCGGCTCTTCTGATCATCTGCACCATCACTCCACTCAAAAGGTGACTCAGAAGAGGAGGTATAATAAATTTGAATGTTGGTGTTGTGGCAAGATTGGTCACTTTTCCATAGATTGTTTGTACAATCCAATAGTGCATAGGGCAAAGAATGTGAAGCTTGCTAATAATTTTATTATTAAGCATCATGCAATCAAGGCTAATAGGAACCAAGGACTCAAATTTATTTGGGTTCCTAAGGTGAACTAATTTATTTTTGCAGGTATGTCCAAAGACCAACAAAATGTCTATCTGGTATTTGGACAGTGGATGTTCCAGGCACATGACTAGAACAAGAAGCCTTTTGAGGAATTGCACCCCTGTGGAAAATAAAGCCAATGTAATCTTTGGTGGATCTAATGGAGGCATAATTAAAGGTTATGTTCTTCTAGTGTTGCAGGAACAAGTTTGAAGTTAAAAGAGCTAAGCCTAGAAGAGTTTACAGCTTCAGACATGATCATTGAAGATGGAGAACAAATCCAAGAAGAACCACAAGAAAAAGTGCCTCGACAACATCTAGCTTAAATAGAAATTGCAGATAATCAAGGAGCACTACCTCCAGCTTGGAGACACCATAAAGACCACCCAAGCAAACACGTCATTGGAGATATAAACCAAAGAGTGAGAACAAGAAGAAGTTCTCATAATGAGGATATCTATCTGAGCTTCCTATCAGTAATAGAACCAAAGAAATTTGAAGAAACCAACTCAAATCCCTCTTGGATCATGGCTATTCAAGAAGAACTAAGTCAGTTCAAAAGGTGTAAAGTATGGCAGCTAGTTCATAGGCCCCAACATCAGAAGGTTATTGGAACAAAGTGGGTCTGTAGGAACAAGTTGGATGAGAATGGTATCATCATCAAGAACAAATCAAGGTTGGTTGCAAAGGGATACAGACAGGAAGAAGGGATTGACTTTGATCAAACATTTGCACCAGTAGCCAGAATTGAGGCAATAAGGTTGTTTCTAGCATATGCAGCACACAGAGGATTCAAAGTATATTAATTGGATATGAAGTCTGCCTTCCTAAATGGAGATATCAAAAAGGAAGTTTATGTAGAGCAACCTCTAGGTTTTGTTGTTCCTAACTTATATGATCATGTTTATTTCTAGAGAAAGGCTTTGTATGGTTTGAAATAAGCACCTAGAGCTTAACATGAAACCATGTCTAGCTTCCTCATTGAAAACAAGTTTTCAAGGGGGAAGCTAAATTAGATATTATATCTAAGGGATGTAATGGGCAAAATTTTGATTGTACAAATATATGTTTATGACATAATTTTTGATTCTAGTGATTGCAACCTCTGCAAGAAGTTTGCAAACTTAATGCAAGGGAAGTTTGAAATGAGTAGCATGGGGGAGCTGAAATACTTCTTAGGTTTCCAAGAGAAGCAATTTGTAGATAGGATATTCATCTCTCAAACCAAGTTCATAAAAGAGCTCATGAAGAAGTTTGGAATGTGGAGTGCAACCTCAATGAGGACTCCAATGGGCTCCAATGTGTCTCTGGACAAGGATGAGAAAGGGAAACCTTTTGATGAGACCTTGTATAGAAGCATGATTAGATCTCTGCTCTACCTAACTTCTGGTAGAATGGACATTATGTTTGTTATATGTGTTTGTGACAGTTATCAAGCTAACCCTAAGAAATTTCACTACTTTTATACAAAGAGAATCTTGAGATACCTCAAGGGAACTCCAAATCATGGCCTTTGGTACCCTAGAAGTAATGATTTTGAGCTAACATGCTATTCAGATGCAGACTTTGTAGGTTGCAAAGAAGACAGAAAAAGCACATCAGACACTTGTCAACTCCCGGGGAAGAGGTTGATCTCGTGGAGCAGTAAGAAGCAAACAAGTATTGCAATCTCCATTATTGAGTCAGAGTACATCTCAGCTGGGAGTTGTTGTGCATAATCGCTATGGATACAACATCAGCTGGAAGACTACAACATCAAGATCAACAAAACAACAATGTAATATGACTCATCCAGTTCAATTTTAATTGCTAAGAAACACGTATCACACACCAGGACTAAGTATATTGAAATCAGATAATTACCACTTCATCTGGGAGCATGTTGAAAATAAGATATCTATCTTGAGTATGTCACCACTAACAGCCAAGTAGCAGATATCTTTATAAATCCCTTGATGAAGGCAAATTCAATTTCTGTAAATTTGAGCTTGGTATGTTAAATTTAGATTAAGTGTACTAATGCTCACTTGCCTTCAAATATTGTGGATATGGCTGCTAACACTTCCCTGGCAGGAAATCAATATAAAAATGCATGAAAATCTCAAGTTCTCTATCGTCGAGCATTCAAGACAACATAGAGGTCATGTCGAAGGGTTGTCAAGCCGACATAACAACTGTTTCGTCGTGGTGAACCTTCGACACTCAAATAATAGATTATATTTGATCTTTCATTACATCCATTCAATTATGGATCAATTTCTTAAGAATACTCACCTAGGTACGCACCTCTAGATATTCATAAAATAGAATATATAAATAGGTCAAATGCTTAGAATTAGATTACAACTTCATTTGCCCTAAGCCGTTAAAACAAAAAGCTTGTTCTGCTCGACAACTCATGATGTCACCAACCCTCAATTCTCCAGCTTTTCTTGCCATGGCGCCGAAGAAAGGGGACGATTCTTGCAACATTTGATGTGAATTAGTGAAAGGAGGATTAAACAAACCAGATGATGAGATAAAATCATTCATTAGATTATTTACTGTCGCTGGCTTGGAGTACATTTTATCTGAACCAACTGTCATTACTCATAGAGAACTGGTGGAGTTCTATTTTATGCCCCAAATGAGCACCTCTGGCAAGGCCATCAAAACAAGGGTTGGTAGTACCTTGTTAAGAGTGTCAGTATAAGGGCTGATGAGAGCACTCCATACCAGCATTTTAAAAGGATGATGTAGAAGATGACATTACCAATGATGATTATTCAAAAGGTCTACAGTGGTGTGGATGATGAGTCCCATTTATATGCACATTTTTGGACTCATCCGGGCCGTTATTTAGTCAATTCTACGCACTATAGCCTTGTTATAGTTTATATTTGATAATCCATGCTAGGTGCACATCTTGGCCCACTTTGGTGTGATTTTCGTGTTTATTGTCTTTAGTAGATTCTTGCGCTGTTAAGTGCCACTTTCAGTGGCTAGATCTGTGGTTGTGCTGGAATTGGAGTAGTGCAAGTGTTCCCAGTGCAATTCTGCACAGGAACACTGCGCATGATCGCCGATTCTACTGCGCACGACCACTGGTCGTGCGCCACTGCTCGTGCGCATTGACCATTAAATTTCTGAGTTTTGTCTGCTGTAGTGCGCACGCTCATCGACTCCAGTGCGCATGACCACCGGTCGTGCGCCACTGTCCGTGCGCATTTTACAGTAATTTTATGAGTTCTGTTTCACCTATTGCGCACGACCACCGATTCTAGTGCGCACGACCACCGGTCGTGCGTCACTGGTCGTGCGAACGTTATATTTCATAAATTGCTTTTCTTACAGGCTCCGTCCAGACAGACGCACGATCACAGGATTCTAGTGCGCACGACCACTGGTCGTGCGCCAATGACCGTGCGCGCTGTTTAATTCAGCGCCTATATAATGACCTGTTCGCGAATTAGGTCGGGAGAGGCATTTGGACTCCGTTCCGTCCGCCGTTTTCGCCATTTTTCAGAGGGTTTTCATCCCCTAGGCCTCCTCCATCATCCAGGGGCTTGCAAGTAGGGATCCTACACTCATTTTGATCGCTAAGGAAAAAGTTCTTCGCATTAGACGTGGCCGGATGGTAAATCGCTGGAGAAGACGGGTCCATTGGGAGGTGTGACAGACCTCCTCTACCCCGGACGCAGTTGGGACCGAGCTAGGACGCGGATTGACAACCCGGTGCTTCCTACCGTGAATCTACAACGAGACTCCGGATTCGATCGTATTTCTTGCCTTTTTCTTCTACTTGTGTGGTTATATTTGTTGTAATCTCTTTATTTAGATGATGAATGCTATGAACCATGTGTATTAGTGCTTATTTCATGATTTTGGAATTATCTAGTTCATTTGTGTTATTGAGGTGCACCCTATTCCATCTCCCACTCCACCACCGTGACCGGTGCCGCACTAGCAATTGCTTGTGGCGTGATTATTGTTGACAAGGTGCTTGCGACCCTCATTCCGCTTGCCTTCTCGCCCATCCGCCCTTTTGACGCAGCGCGCTCAAGGCCTGCTTAGTCTCCATCTCGCCAATCGAAGCATTGCATAGCGGCATTGCATAGGAGTAGGCGTAGTATTTTATTTTATTATTCGCAAACCAAACCAAACATCCATTGTAACACCGACCAAGGACTTCGATCTCAAGTCCTTCCTCGATATTAAATTCCACCTTACTGTGTTCCTCAAGAGACCGACATTCGTGGATTTTCCCCATTATTATTACTTGCGCGACCGGTGCACTTGCCGAAAATATCGCATCAAGTTTTTGGCGCCGTTGCCGGGGAACACAATCGTGTGAGTTTTCTGGAGAGGGAGAATCTGAGAGAGAAGCCCTCCCATTTGTTTATCGCATCTTTTATTTTATTTCTGTTCTCTTTATTCCATTTTCTTGTTTTATAGTAGGTTGATTTAGTAAATTTTTGTTAGGTGTAGTATTTCGCACAATTGTGTTCTTCTTTTTGAATCGTTTTATCTTCACACTATGTGGGCACATCTCAATTTCCGTTGCCGTTGGTGTGGAGCTACCTCCCACTCTAGTGATGAATGCCCTACGGAGAATAGTAGGCATAATTCTTATAGCCCAGCATATGGAGCACCGACTTTGTCTGGTACTCCATATGGTGCGCGTAAGTCTTATGGCTACTCTGCTGAGCCTTTACCGTCGTACTTCTTTTTGGCTCCAGCTCCCGCTGTGCCAAAGAAGCCCGCAAGGCAGTGCCGGTTTTGTCAGAGCACTGATCATGTCCTGAAGGACTGTGCCGAGTATCTTCGCCAATTGGACGAAGACGACGAGCCGGATATCCGGATCATCCCAACTCCTAACTCTGGCGTCACGCCTTCAACATCCGGTTATGTGTCTTTGTCACCTTCGCATCTTGAAGGGTATGGCATGGACACGGTCACCGGATGTGCGGCTGATCTATGCACCGACATTGCTGAGCCTATTCACCATGTGCCTCCACCACTTCTTGTGGATTCGGTTCTTTCCCCTGTTGTGCATGCTATACTCATCTCCGATGACATTGTTGATGATATGTCGCAGGATGAGGTGGGTGATCTGAGTGTTGTGCCTATTCCTATGGAGGAGGACAACCTTCTAGGTGAAGAGGAGTTTTCCTCAGCACCAGTGGAGGAAGTCCAAATCCTAAGCCTGGCCACCGTTGATCCCGCCGAATCTTGTAGCATTGATGACAATCCTAACTTTATTTTACTTCCCCAACCTGATGGGAGTGAGACCGGGATCACTCCCCCGATTGACGATTATTTATGTTTTTCGCCTTCTTTATTTCCTGATCCCCTTCCTTCATCTGAGTCTGTGCAGGTTGAATCTTCACAGGTACTTCAGGAGGACTTGGAGCTTTTTGCTCAAGTCAATGATGAGAGCATCCTTTCACGTGAGGAGGTTTACTCCCCCTCCGTAGAGGAAGCTCCCCTCATTACCTTTTCCTCCTTCCACCTCGATGTTGACGACACCTTGCTAGGCAAGGATGTTTTTGGTGAGTTGAGTGAGGATACCTTCTCCTCTTCTTACTTTCTATTCCCTCTACCTGTGACGAGCAGGTATTATTTATATTCGGGTAGAGGCGTGACTGTTCTGTTGCCGTATCGGTACCCGCTACCAACACGCATATTAGAACAGTTACCTGTGCACTTCTCTTTTCATAGACCCATTAGCTAGAACTGTTTTCAATTTGAATAAGTCGTGCTGGGAGGACAATAACCCCAGTAGTTATCTTACTTTTCCTCCATTTTTATTTCTTCTAATCGTGTTTAGTTAACTGTAGTTTATTTTAGTTTGTCTTTTTCTTTTGTTTTTGTGGAGCTCACCCCTGCAGGTACTCATTGCAAATTCTGAATGGCGGGTTTGCTTCAGATTTCCACGCACCTTCTGGTATGCTCACTTGATGAGCATTGGGTAACTTCTTCCCTAGCTTTTGATTTTGATTTTCACTGTCATATCATTATGTTGTATTGTTTAGATTAAGTCTGGGGGAGAGCCGTTATATGTTACCCATTGCACGTGCACATCTCATTTGCATACTAGAAGTATTTTAATTTCAGTTATTTAGTATTGTTCATCTTCACTGTACACCACTGCACCCACTTTAGCGCGCACTCGCTTGTTTGTATGCTTCCGTATATTCAATTCTTGGATGTGATGTAGGAAGTGCTGTATTAGCCAAAATAATTGCAAGATGGAGTGGAATGTTGACTCTTGTAGTGCTCTAGTTGAATACTCGTGTTTGCATAGGGATTTGAGTAGAATTAGTTTTTGTTTATGCTTCTAATTTATAATTTGTAGATTTGCATAGATTTTAATTTATTTTACTCAAAATGGTGAATGTGGTTGAATCTTGCGGTAGCGTGGTATTGTGTGTAGGCGAATGTGAGGTTCGTGTTGCTCGAGTCGGGAGGAAGGATTACCTTTCTCGGGGGTTAAGAACTTGCCCCAAGCGACTCTCGAAGCATGGGTGCGAATGACTTGCAAGTTGAGCGTGACATAGGCCATCTATTTGGCAAGCTTGAGCTTTGTTCTACCACTCCTATACACTAACCGTTGCTAGCCTATTTTGTGCCTACCCGATCTTTTGATTCAGCCCCACCATACTTCACCAAGGCCTAAAAGCTAATCCTATTATCGCAACCAAAAATTAAGCTAAGAGCATTTATGAATTGTAATTTTTTCAATGCGGTGCGGTGATGCGTAACTTCAGTGTTGATGTGGAAGTTTTAAAAAAAATGTCTTTGTGCTGAGAATTGTGCTAATTAATTTGGGGATAAAAAGAAAAGAAAAAGAAAAAGAAAAAGAAAAAAAATATATATATATATTTATCCCTAGCGCTTTAATTGAAGCATATTTTGGTATTGATTGTTGTAGGCCGTATGCACACCCGGTTTCAAAGTCATGTCTGGGGGTGTGTTACACGTGTATTATTGGGGATGCTATGATTTAACACTTTTGTGTGCTCATTTGGGTTGCGATTAGCCTTCACGTTTATCTTTGCATTCCAAACCGTAACCCAAGCCTCATGTATACCTAAAGTCCTATCGATTCGTCTTGTGAGTTCACTAGCGCCGTGGAGAGAGTGTGACCGGGCGAGCATATGGTTCTCGACGTTGATGGATTTCAACGGAGATAATTCCGAGTTCCGGTCTTGGGTAACATTCACCTGCGCGTCTAGCTTACTTTCGTACTACGCGAGACCACGAGAATCACCAACATTCCATTTTTGAGTAAAAATAAATTCCTTTTTACGCATTTACACTTTTATAAAGTAGCTAGCATATGTAAAAACTTCTTCTAATGAACTTCTATGCACACTAGTAGGAAACTTCGCATTCTATTCCATGTTTGCAATTTTTTTGGTTAGCTATGCTTTTCCTACTCCGCCGGATATGTTTGCTCGGGACGCGCAAACAGGTAAGTCTGGGGGTGTGATGAGTCCCATTTATATGCACATTTTTGGACTCATCCGGGCCGTTATTTAGTCAATTCTACGCACTATAGCCTTGTTATAGTTTATATTTGATAATCCATGCTAGGTGCACATCTTGGCCCACTTTGGTGTGATTTTCGTGTTTATTGTCTTTAGTAGATTCTTGCGCTGTTAAGTGCCACTTTCAGTGGCTAGATCTGTGGTTGTGCTGGAATTGGAGTAGTGCAAGTGTTCCCGGTGCAATTCTACACAGGAACACTGCGCACGATCGCCGGTTCTACTGCGCACGACCACTGGTCGTGCGCCACTGCTCGTACGCATTGACCATTAAATTTCTGAGTTCTGTCTGCTGTAGTGCGCACGCTCATCGACTCCAGTGCGCACGACCACCGGTCGTGCGCCACTGTCCGTGCGCATTTTACAGTAATTTTATGAGTTCTGTTTCACCTATTGCGCACGACCACCGACGCTAGTGCGCACGACCACCGGTCGTGCGTCACTGGTCGTGCGAACATTATATTTCATAAATTGCTTTTCTTGCAGGCTCCGTCCAGACAGACGCACGATCACAGGATTCTAGTGCGCACGACCACTGGTCGTGCGCCAATGACCGTGCGCGCTGTTTAATTCAGCACCTATATAATGACCTGTTCGCGAATTAGGTCGGGAGAGGCATTTGGACTCCGTTCCGTCCGCCGTTTTCGCCATTTTTCAGAGGGTTTTCATCCCCTAGGCCTCCTCCATCATCTAGGGGCTTGCAAGAAGGGATCCTACACTCATTTTGATCGCTAAGGAAGAAGTTCTTCGCATTAGACGTGGCCGGATGGTAAATCGCTGGAGAAGACGGGTCCATTGGGAGGTGTGACAGACCTCCTCTACCCCGGACGCAGTTGGGACCGAGCTAGGACGCGGATTGACAACCCGGTGCTTCCTACCGTGAATCTACAACGAGACTCCGGATTCGGTCGTATTTCTTGCCTTTTTCTTCTACTTGTGTGGTTATATTTGTTGTAATCTCTTTATTTAGATGATGAATGCTATGAACCATGTGTATTAGTGCTTATTTCATGATTTTGGAATTATCTAGTTCATTTGTGTTATTGAGGTGCGCCCTATTCCATCTCCCAGTCCACCACCGTGACCGGTGCCGCACTAGCAATTGCTTATGGCGTGCTTATTGTTGACAAGGTGCTTGCGACCCTCATTCCGCTTGCCTTCTCGCCCATCCGCCCTTTCGACGCAGCGCGCTCAAGGCCTGCTTAGTCTCCATCTCGCCAATCGAAGCATTGCATAGTGGCATTGCATAGGAGTAGGCGTAGTATTTTATTTTATTATTCGCAAACCAAACCAACCATCCATTGTAACACCGACCAAGGACTTCGATCTCAAGTCCTTCCTCGATATTAAATTCCACCTTACTGTGTTCCTCAAGAGACCGACATTCGGGGATTTTCCCCATTATTATTACTTGCGCGACCGGTGAACTTGCCGAAAATATCGCATCAGTGGACATGATGCAGAATGTTATGGTACGCTGAAAAGGTTCAATTTCAACTCAAAAGTAAAACTGCTACCAGACATCATTGGGAAGGTCTTAATCTGTAAGCCTGGGTCTCATGATAGAATCTCAAGAGAAATGTTTGAGATTATGACAAGGGTCATCCTGACCAAGAAAACTAACTGGGCTTAGATCCTATTCGACAAAATTTGGGAAAGCTTCAATGGCCCAAAATTTTGAAGGATTCTATCCTTGTATCTGCTGACTAGTATGATAGATAAACTGAACAAAAAAATAGGCACTCCTATCCACTGTATGAAGAAAATGGACATAAGAACCCTAGAAAGGTGGAAAAATTATTCTATAAGGATCCTAAGAAATCCAAGGAAGTCAGCTCAGTAAGGAGGAAGATAGCCGATGTGGTTGAAGAAAGATCTTCTGAAGAAAAAGAACATGTTGACACTCCTACCCCAGCACACACTAAAGGGGAGACTGGTCAGAGCTCAGTTCAAAGTTTCACACCAGAACCATTGGTTGAGCCCATGGTCACTGATGAGGTTGTTCCTCCTTGGCTACTACTATAGCTGATGATAGACAAGATGTTGCTCAAGAAGATGCTCCAATTGAGGGGGAAATTCAAAGCGGGCTCTTTAATTTAGGGGTTGAGGAAACAACCTTCACTGGGTTGGCTGTCCAAGAGAACCTGGAAAATTCTCCAATGGTCATGGATGATGTTATTCTTGAGATAGCAGGACCAAGAGTCATTGTTCCAAGATAGGACTCACCTGACATTCTTTTTGATGATGATGATATGGCTGACATGTATCAAGATTTGCAAAGAAAAGTGGTTGAGAAAGAGCATGATGTTCCAATTGCATCTTCTCCACAGCCTCAAGAAGAAGTTTCAAGTTCCATCATCACTCAAATAAAATCCTTGCTAATAGAAGAAAGAATACACTATTAATCATATGTTGACAAGGTGGTGAAGGACATCAAGGAAGATATATGTGCTCAGATGAAAGAGATGAAGGTTGAGATTGACCAAGTCAATGCTCAAATCACTGGTTAGTTTACTAAAGAAGGAACAATAATAGATTGTAACATGAATGTGAAAGATATGGGTTGTCTATAATCTACACCTAGAGGGAGGGGGTGATTAGGTGTTTTAAATATTATTTGCTACTTTAAAATCTATCTTGTTGGATCTTGAGGCGCCCTTAGAGGGGGGGTGAATAAGGGTTTTAAAAACTTTAAACTTTAATAGAAAACTTTTGATATTTTATTTGAATATATGAGAATATAAAACAAAGAGTAGTAAATCAATTTTATTAAATAGAAAAAGACATGATTATCATTAATAAACTTGATTACAAAATTTGATTTCTATGACGCTAGAAATCAAAGAGAATAATATGAAAACTCTTTTTGTTTTCTATACCGACTCGTATCCCCACGAATCGGTTGGCTTTAGCCGATCTCTCCCCAGATACGGCCCCAAGCCGCTCTAGCCAATCTATCACCAGAAAGGCCTCGAGAACCCCCTAGATCTACTCCCTAGACCCAGTCGCCAACACGAGGCGAATTACTCCCTAAGTCCTACCCAGACCTAGTCACCAACACGAGGTGAATTTATAAACCGATTACAATAAAAGTGGTTACAAACAAATACTAAATTCAAGTAAAAACTCTCTAGAAGAATTCTGGAGATGGCGAAGGAACGCTGAATATCCTTGAAGTCAAAGCATGCATTCTTCGCGTTGTGTAAGCGTTGATCCAGTCCTCCATGAATTCTTTGCTCGAATATGTGTGGGAGATGATGGTCTGTAAAATACGGCCTTGACTGAGTTTCTGAAGTGCTGGACAAGGGCTCTTGTTAATCAGTAGTTGGAGAAGATGAAATCCTCCAATTTATAGACTTTGAGCAAACGCCGACGTTAAGTGCTAATGCCAGGCGTTGACCATGTATAGCAACATATTGATGGCTCGAATCTTCAGAAGAGGAAGGAGATTCTGCACTTTAGGAGTTGTTTTATTTTAGGCAATATTAACGCCGGCGTTAAGGCTAACGCGGGGCGTTGGGAAAATCATTCCTAAAGTTCCTCCTACAATCACGGCTGCTTTCTCCTTGCCAAATTCATCGACCGGATAGCGCCCAGCGTTAAGATTCTTTCTTAATTCAGCTGGCATGCCATTTTGTCGAACAACAGCTCAATTCATCGAACGACAATTTAATTCGTCGAACGCCATTTTCGTCGAACGACCTCTCATTTCGGCAACCTCCATTTCGTCGAACGGCTTCTCCTTACGTCGGCCTACATTTCGTCGAACGGAATTTTCGTCGAATGCATTTTGTCGAACGGGCTTCTCATTTCGTCGTACACAATTTCGTCGAACGTCGTGGTATGCATTTCGTCGAACGCTGTGGTAGGTATTTTGTCGAGCGTCGTGGTATGCATTTCGTCGAACGGGCTTCTTTTTTTGTCGAACGCCATTTTCATCTAGCGCTAACGCCCAGCATTAAGCTTAACGCCTGGCGTTAAACAGCTTTCAATCCTTCAGCTTGTGGTTAGTGCCAGACCATTATTGCAGCAACCTGGTGTCATATCTGTCCAAACCTGCATGCTACAAACACAATGGAAAACAAGATCAAATACAAGTAGGATTTGTTATTCTCAAATCAAAGGGATGCGGAAAACCATGTTCCAACAATCTCCCCCTTTTGATAATAACAAATCCAATAGAGATAAATCAGATTCATAGATAAAGAATTTGTGTTTTTATAAGGATATATGACACTAAGCAATTATTAGATAATGATAAGAATTATAGATCATTTAACATTGTGCTCCCCCTACAAAGATGCTCCCCCTTAGTGTGTACTCCCATAAACTAGATACATGCTCCCCATTAATCTAGTGAATCCTACTACGTTAATCAATATGATTTAGCATTTTATTCTCTCCCTTTGTTATTAGCAAAAGCGGGTGGAGTGAAACAAAACTAGAATAAAGAGCCAAAAGTTGGGACATAACTAAGAGAGGAATAAGAATTTTGTTTAAACATAAAGTAAGTCATGATCTTGCTAAGGGAGAGAGTGGCACAGCGGAAAAATATATGATAAGCGTGAAAGAACAACATTCCATGATTTTACCAAAACAATTCTACCACTTGTTTTTCAAATTAATTTTTAAGAAGAATATTACTTGTTTGTACCACTTGTTAAAAGAGATGCAATATTGTTTGTCAAGTACAAGTGAAAGACAAATCCTTAGAAATAAGCATGAGAACACATGGTAAATGAAATACATGACTAAAAATGAGAAATGCGGAAAAAAAATAATTGAGAGTAGTATTTTTGTTATAGATTGACCATTCCAACAATATGTCTAGACTCTTCACATTTGAGCATTTAACTTTGAAATTTTTCATACCAAATAGGAAAGCATGAATCAACATATTCAAAAAGATTAGAACTACAATGTACCCAATTCATATTTCAAATAAAGAAAACATTGTAGAAATCATGCATTGCAATCTAGTGCTTTTACTTAAGGTTTTAGAGAATTATGTAATTTTGCATTAGGATCCAATTCTCATGAGTATAAGCTTTATGAAAATCAATGATATGTGCATAAGGTGTTTTGATAAAAGTATACAAGTGAAATAATCAAAACACATGACATATGTAGTGAAATAGTAACAACACCATTAAAATTGTAATCATATAATTACTTTCACACATCACATATAGAATAAAATTTCAAAGCACATAACATACGTACAACTACCAAGGTGCTTCACCCATACAATGCTCATTAAGACTTATCAGGGAGCGAAATATTGCTTGGGGGATCACATAAGCATTTTTTTTTGTTTTATAAAATTTTATTTTTAGTGATCCGGTGTACAAATAGAAGTGATAGAAAGAAATATGTTTGCACAAGACACTTTACAATTCTTTCCAAGGTGCTCAACCTCACAATGCTCATTAAGACTTATCAGGAGGGTGAGTAGTGCTTGGTGGAGTTATCTTTGGCATATTATTTCATTATAATTTTTTTTGTTTGGGCCAAAGGTCTCCGAATTCACTTGTTGTTGCAAACATTAATATTATAGAAATAACACTTCTATGTGTGCAAGAAATTTATTGTTTGAATGAAGGTGTAGGTAATTTAGACATACAACTTTATGTGCTAAAACTATTACACTACACAATCATGCAAGACTAAGATTATGAACAAATGTAGATTACCAAAATTAGTGAGTGTATGAATCATTAATTAACATAAAGCATTACTCATACTTAGAGGCATGCTAGGCATTCATACACAATTATCAATAGACTATTTCATTGCACATAATCAGATTAATGTCAAGGCATGACAAAAGCAATGTTTAGAAAATTTGAAATTAAAATTAGACATTGAAGAGAATCTTAATGTGTATGCCAAAAACAATTTTGACCTTTTGAAACAAGAATAACTAAGATGTTTGCTCTTGTGAAATTTTATAGTCAAACTATAATTTTGTAAAGAGTTAAAGCAAAACAAATAACAAAAACATATTTTTGAGCATTTTGAATTATTTGATTTTTTTTGTATTTTGGAAGAAAACAACAAAATTATAAAACAATAATTTGAAATTAGACACAATAAACTGAGAAAAACATTGGAAAAATACCAGAAAGAGACTAGTGAACGCAGAATTTTCATCTAGAGAAAAAGGCTAACGCATGGCGTTAAGTAGTTAACGCCGAAACAGTACTCGATTTTTGAGGTTTTTGAAAAAACTTTTCTTTGGCATAGATAGTATGTACATAGACCTTCTTAGGGTAGAAATTTCAGAGAAAGTTGATATGTTTTGAAGGCTAAATTAAGCATATTTTAGTGTTTTTAAGATAAAAATATATAAATATTTTTTTTTATTTGGAAGGAGACATAGCATGTTGTGATTATCAATTTGTTATATCTAAGACTCCTAATTCTAGTCTAAGTAGGGCAAATCGGGAATCCGGTAAAGGTTTGGTAAATATGTCTGCAAGTTGTGAATCAGTTCCAATAAAGTTTACATGAACATGTTCCTTTTTTATATGATCCCTAATGAAATGATGTCTATCGTCTATCTGTTTGGATCTTGAGTGATGAACGGGGTTGTTGGTTAAATCAATGGCACTCTTGTTGTCACACTTTAGTTCAATATTAGTTAGATGAACTCCAAAGTCTTCTAATGTTTGAGTCATCCATAATGCTTGGGCACAACAACTTCCTAGTGCAATATATTCCGCCTCAGTTGTGGAGAGTGCAACGGAGTTTTGTTTCCTACTTGACCATGCAACTAGAGAAGGACCTAAGAAATGACATGTATCACTAGTACTTTTCCTATCTAAAGAACAACCCTCATAATCAGAATCGGAATATCCATGTAATATAAAAGAGTCATTAGGTGGATACCAAAGACCTAATTTAGATGTGCCAATTAGATATCGAAAAATTCATTTTACCGCTTTTAAATGAGATTCTTTTGGGTTTGCTTGGAATCTAGCGCATAGGCAGACAACAAACATAATGTCGGGTCTAGATGCACTAAGGTACAATAAGGATCCAATCATTCCTCTATACAAAGTTTGATCAATGGAAATTCTTGTTTCATCTTTTCCTAACTTTAGTGACGCGCTCATTGGAGTACTAGCTTGTTTTAAGTTTTCAAATCCAAATCATTTTAACATATCATGTACGTATTTAGATTGACATATGAAGATTCCATCATTTCTTTGAGTTATTTGAAAGCCTAGAAAATAAGTTAATTCACAAACTAGACTCATCTCAAATTCATTTTGCATTACTAGTACTACTTCATTACACAACTCTTCATTAGTGGCTCCAAAAATAATATCATCAGCATATATTTGTAAAATAATTATTTCATTATCATTATGCTTAATGAAGAGTGTGTTGTCGGCACTACCTATTTTATAATCGTGCTTTAATAAAAAAAGATGTTAGTCATTCATACCATGCATGAGGCGCTTGTTTTAGACCATAAAGCACCTTTTCTAATCTATAAACGTGATTTGGAAAATTTTTATCAATAAAACTGGGGGGTTGTTCTACATAGACTTCTTCTTTAATTATCCCATTTAAGAAAGCACTTTTTACATCCATTTGAAATAATTTAAATCTTTTATAACTTGCAAATGCCAGAAAAATTCTAATTGATTCAAGGCGAGCTACGGGTGCAAATGTTTCGTCAAAGTCTACCCCCTCGATTTGAGAATAACCTTGTGCTACTAATCTAGCTTTGTTCCTAGATATTCTAGAATCTCCATCTAAATTATTTTTGAATATCCATTTTACACCTATGACTGGGTGATTAGATGGTCTTTCAAAAAGCTTCCAAACCCTATTCCGTTCAAATTGATTTAATTCTTCATTCATAACAATAAACCAAAACTCATCATTTAAACCGGTAGAAATATTTTTGGGTTCAATTTCAGAAATGAAGAATATATTAGAAAAAGATTCATTAAGGGAAGAGCGCGTCGTTACCCCTCTTGATGGTTCTCTAATGACAAGCTCCCTTGGATGATCTCTTATGAATCTAAGCACGCTTGGAGGCACAACTTCTTCTTGCACTGAATCTCCAACTTTGTCCTCTCCAAGTGGTTCATCATCATCAAGTACCAAAGGTGAGAGGGGTTAATTTTCCTTTCCTGCATTGTTAGCATCTACACAAGGCACAAGTTCATCAAACTTCACATGAATAGATTCTTCAACCTTTTTAGACTTTTTATTATATATCATATATGCCTTACTAGTAGAAGAGTAGCCAAGAAAGATTCCTTCATCGCATTTTTCATCAAATTTAGCTGATGCATCTTTAGTATTTAAGATAAAACATTTACATCCAAAAACATGAAAGTAAGATACATTTGGTTTCTTTTGGTAATATAATTCATATGGAGTTAATTTCAAAATAGGGCGAAGCATGATACGATTTATAACATAGCACGATGTATTTACCGCTTCAGCCCAAAAAGATCTAGGTAACCCATACTCGGATAATATAGTGCGTGCGAGTTCCTGAAGGGTTCTATTTTTACTCTCCACCACACCATTTTGCTGGGGGGTGCGTGGAGCAGAAAATTCGTTTTTAATGCCTATATTATTGCAAAAAGTGGTGAAACTATCATTTTCAAATTCCCCTCCATGATCCGACCTTATGCATTTAATTTTTAAGTCTAATTCATTTTGAATGCGAATGCAAAGTATTGAAAATTCAGAAAATGCATCGGATTTGGAGGTAAGAAATAAAGTCCACGTGAATCTTGAAAAATCATCAATTAATACAAAAGTATACTTTTTACCACCAAGGCTACAAGTGCTAATTGGCCCAAAAAGGTCCATGTGAATTAGTTGCAATGGTCTTGAGGTGGATACTTCAATTTTACTTTTAAACGAGGTTTTTGAAAATTTTCCTTTTTGGCATGGCGAGCATAAGGAAGAGAGGTTTCCATTTAGGATTGGCAATCCTCTAATAATTTTATTTTTCTATAATTTTAAAATCAACTTGGTGCTAGAGTGACCAAGAATCCTATGCCATAATTCAAGTTCTTCATTTTTAGATATAAGACATTTAAGAGATGCACGTGATAGATCATGAAACACAATTAAATAAACGTTATGAATTCTTGCTGTAGTGAGTACTATATTATTAGACTTAGGATCAATGATTTTGCACAAATTAGTAGAAGTCTCAAATAACACATTAAGGCCTTTATCGCATAATTGACTAATAGAGATTAAGTTATGTTTTAAGCCTTCTACAAACAAGACATTAGTAAGAGAGAAGGAGTCGTTACACACTGTACCGGTTCCAAGTATTCTTCCTTTTCCATTGTCACCAAATGTCACGGTTCTTCCTTTCTTCTTAGTGAGGCTAAGGAACTTTGCTTTATCGCCCGTCATGTGCTTAGAGCAACCTGAGTCCAAGTACCACATGTCTTCTTTGTCCTTAGCCTGCCAACATACCTAAGAGGAAAATGCTAGTGAAGATCCGGATACCCATGAGGTTCCTCCCATAACATAAGTGGAGACCTTAGGTACCCAGATTTGCTTTGCAGTACGCTTTCCCTTCTTCCTGCAAGAATCCGTGGTGTGACCAAAAAATAAACAATTGGCACACGCTACAAAAGGGGTTGAGACCTTTTTCAGAGAATGTTGTTGACCCTTGCTGGTAGATGCAGAGTTAGAGGGAGTGAAGGTATTATTTTTAAGAAAAGAGTTTTGATTTCTGGAAGCAGAGCTAACGCCATCGTTAGTAGTCAACGTTGGGCGGTAGGCTTCCGAAACATAACCCAGCCCAAACTTTGCAGATCCATGGCATTGGCTGCCCAAAATCATGTCCAGTGATTTTTGGCCAACTCCAAATTTTTTTATTGCCATATTAAGATCATTTATCTGTGATTTTAAGGCAAAGTTTTCGCTTACTAAATTTCCACACCTCTTTGCAAAATTTTTCTTTTCATTTTCAGTTTGAGAAAGCGATATTTTCATCCTTCATTCTAAGTCTCCCTTTTCTTTTATGAGTGATTCGATATTCAATAGAGCCTTAGAAAGTTCGCATTCAAGTTCCTTTGCCTTAGCCAAATGATTGTCATTCTTTTGGCAAGACACTAATTCTTTATCCAATGTATTTAGTTCTTTATTTAATTTTTGATTTTGTTTTAAAAGGATTTTATTTTCAGTTTTAAGAAGATCAAGATCTTTTAAATTTTTACCAAATGATTTGCACGTTTTTAAGTATTCGACATAAAGATCATCATAAGTGGAAGGGATTACCTCAGTGTCGCTTTTGGCACTGCATTCATCATCAGTTGAGTCTTGGTTCCTCCCCATGAGGCACAAGTTTGCCTCATCGTCCTCGCTTGAACTTGATTTGCTTGAGCATCCGGATGAAGAATCATCCCATGTAGCTGCCTTCAAGACTTTCTTCTTCTCCTTTCCCTTATGCTTCTTTTCTTTTTGCTCCTTTAAGTATTTTGGGCATTGACTTCTTATATGCCCGGTCCTCCTGCAGTGGAAGCACTTGGGAGGAGGTCGCTCTTCATCATCGTCGCTTGATTTCTCCTTTTTCTCCTTCTTGGAATATGATCCTTTTCGGAAGTACTTGCGGAAGGTGTTCCTCCTTTCTGGATTCTTCATGAACTTTGTGAAGTTTTTGACAAAGAGACTCTCCTCATCATCTTCCTCATCATCATCCTCTTTTCTTGACTTTAGTGCCAAGGCTTTCTTCTTTGGCTCCTTATTGTATTCTTCATCTTGAATTTTGAGTTCGACCTCATGGGTTTTTGATTCCCAATGAGGCTCTCAATTTGGAGCCGTCTTAGATCATGCGATTCGGAAATTGCGGTCACCTTTGGATTGAACTTCGGAGGAAGAGATCGAAGGATCTTTCTCACCAAGTCACCGTTTGAGAAGGTTTTTCCAAGAATTTTTGAGGCGTTGACAATCTTGGTAAAGCGAGAATACATTAGTCGATGTCCTCAGTTGGATCCATCCTGAACCTTTCAAACTCTGATTCCAGTTGGAATAACTTAGAGTCTTTGACCTGCGAGGTACCTTCATGAGTTATTTCAAGAAAATTCCAAATGTCATAAGCAGATTCACATGCACAAACTCTATTAAATTCAGTCCTGTCTAATGCGTAAAATAAGGCATTCATAGCTTTTGCATTATTTTTACATTTATTTTTATCCCCATCATCCCACTTATCTCCTGGCTTTTCCATGGTAACTTCTCCAACAATATACGTTGGAGTCGTATACGGTGTTTCAACACTCGCCCAGACATCTAGATCTAAATTAATTAGAAAATAACGCATTCGCGTTCTGCAATAGTTGTAGTCGGTTCCGGTGAACAGTGGAGGTCTACTTATTCCTTGCCCCTCATAGAAAGCGAGATTACTAGACGCTATTATTCCCGGTTGTTAGACCGTTTTTTGGAATAACCTATCTCAAATACCACTTGTTGGATCTTGAGGCACCCTTAGAGGGGGGGGGGGGGTGAATAAGGGTTTTAAAAACCATAAACTTTAATAGAAAACTTTTGATATTTTATTTGAATAAGAGTGAATATAAAACAAAGAGTAGTAAATCAATTTTATTAAATAGAAAAGATATGATTATCATTAATAAACTTGATTACAAAATTTGATTTCTATGCCGCTAGAAATCAAAGCGAATAATATGAAAACTCTTTTTGTTTTCTATACCAACTCGTATCCCCACGAACCGGTTGGCTTTAGCCAATCTCTCCCCAGATACGGACTCAAGCTGCTCTAGCCAATCTATCACCAGAAAGGCCTTGAGCACCCCCTAGATCTACTCCCTAGACCCAGTCGCCAACACGAGGCGAATTACTCCCTAAGTCCTACCCAGAACTAGTCTCCAACACGAGGCGAATTTATAAACCAATTACAATAAAAAGTGGTTACAAAAAAATATTAAATTCAAGTAAAAACTCCCTAGAAGAATTCTGGAGATGGCGAAGGCACGCTGAATATTCTTGAAGTCGAAGAGTGAATTATTCGCGTTGTGTAAGTGTTGATCCGGTCCTCCTTGAATTCTTTGCTTGAATATGTGTGGGAGATGATGGTCTGGAAAATATGGCCTTGACTGAGTTTCTGAAGTGCTGGACAAGGGATCTTGTTAATCAGTAGTTGGAGAAGACGAAATCCTCCAATTTATAGACTTTGAGCTAACGCCAGCGTTAAGTGCTAATGCCGGGCGTTGACCATGTATAGCAACATATTGATGGATACGATCTTCAGAAGAGGAAGGAGATTATGCACTTTAGGAATTGTTTTATTTTAGGCAATATCAACGCCGGCGTTAAGGCTAATGCGGGGCGTTGGGCAAATCATTCCTAAAGTTCCTCCTGCAATCACGACTGCTTTCTCCTTGCCAAATTCGTCGACCGGATAGCGTCCAGCGTTAAGACTAACGCCTGGCGTTGAGATTCATTCTTTATTCAGTTGGCACGCCATTTCGTCGAACAGCAGCTCAATTTGTCAAATGGCAATTTAATTCGTCGAATGCCATTTTCATCGAACGACCTCTCATTTCGGCAACCTCCATTTCATCGAACGGCTTCTCCTTACGTCGACCTCCATTTCGTCGAATGCATTTCGTCGTACATAATTTCATCGAATGTCGTGGTATGCATTTCGTCGAACGTCGTGGTATGCATTTCGTCGAGCGCCGTGGTATGCATTTTGTCGAACGGGCTTCTTCTTTCGTCGAACATAATTTCGTCGAATGCCATTTTCATCTAGCGCTAACGTACAGCGTTAAGCGTAACGCCCGACGTTAAACAACTTTCAATCCTTCAGCTTGTGGTTAGTGCCAGACCATTGTTGCAGCAACCTAGTGTCACATCTATCCAAACCTGCATGCTAAAAACACAATGGCAAACAAGATCAAATACAAGTAGGATTTGTTATTCTCAAATCAAAGGGATGTGGAAAACCATGTTCCAACATATCTATCACAGCACACGAGCAACAAAAAAAACACACAAGATTTATAATGGTTGCCTACAAGATAATGTGTCTAGAGGTACTCCACTGTCCCTCCCACCTATCTAGCAATGAGCTAGACTAGGCAACTTCTCCAACTCAGATCTCTTCTCAATAAGTAGTTCTTACAACTCAGGTTCATAAAGAACCCTACCAATCTCAGACTTTACAAGTCTTACAATAACTCAGATCTTCACCAAGATCCTACCCAACTCAAGCTCACACAGAACCCTACAGAACTCAGGCTCACACAGAACCCTACCAACTCAGGCTCACAGAGAATCCTACCAACTCAGATCTGTCACAAGATCCTACCAAACTTAGGCTCACTAAGAACCCTACCAAATAATACAGATGAGATTGTTGTTGTAGAAGAGAAGGCTTTAAGATGAAAGCTTTGACTGATCAGACTTCTTCTTCTTGCAACTATTAGCCCAGAGATCTTGTGAATCACTGAACCTTTCTCTAGAATCTTCTCTCGACCTTCACATTACAACAATGAAGTCTTCTTCTTGTACTTTTTCTCTCTTTTCTACTTGTATGTATATGAATAAGAATGTGAGAGAATAACTGCGACTTCTTCTTTTCTTTTCTTGATCAGAATCAGTATTTTTGTGAGAGAGAGAGACCAGTTCCTTTTGAAATCGACAATTTCTTTCTTTTATATTCTTCTACATCTTTGTATAAAGGTCCTTAGTGAATTCTTCCATAATTTGCTTGATAGAATATTTTAGAGAAATAGCAGAATAAATTATCATAAATGTATTGCCATTCATGGAACTTGCAGAATATGGAAGTGAATAATATTCTTCATTAATGTTGTGTAACGGCCATATTCTGCAGATGATATATCATTAATTATTCATTGATTGATGAGCTAGATAGACGGTGTGCATATTCCATATATATCAATTTCAGAGAAAATCGATGCATTAAATGCATCTCTGCATCTGTCAGGACGATAAAATTCCTTTAAGCTGATATCGTGTTGATCGTATCGATGATATGTAATCTTTACGATGATATCATCGACATACTTCCTTCTTCAAGACTTTACCTGATATCTCAATGATATTGCTTATTCTAGACGATATCATTGAGATGTTTCTAATATACAATATGTCTTCAATCTTCAAGGCGATATGTCTTCTTCATGACTATATCGTCGACATACATCCTTCTTTAAGACTTGACTTGATATCTCAACGATATTGCTTCTTCTAGACGATATCCTCGAAATGTTTCTTTTTATATGACTTAGAATAATTCATCAGGTTGATAATATTTCTTCAAGACGATATCAACTTGATCTTCTAGACGATATAAAGTCTTCAAGTCGATGTTGTCTACATGATCCTTTCTTGAGGACTTAACGAGTTATCTAAACGATAAACTGTCTTCAATCTTCAATATTATACATCTACTTCAAGACGATGTCGTCGAGTCATCTAAACTGTAAGCTTTCTTCAAGACGATATCGTCGAAACTGTCACGACGATATGTTTCCTTTCTCAACGATTTATATGCTGAGTCTTGAGACGATATTGTACATGGTGAACTTTTCACTTCTAAATAGTTTTGATACTGATATTATAGTCTTGATACTAGTGATGTAGCTTTGATGCATTTCAATGATATGTATATTATCTAAATGATATGTCCAGTCCTTCTTGACGATTTTGGACATAGAAAATTACTGGACATATGGTTTATCTTCTGCAGTCATGAATAAAATATACCATCAAATACATAGTTCATTTATCATTGATCTAAGCACTTCTTCAAATCAGGAACATTGTTGGGCACTGTTCCCAACAATCTCCCCCTATTTGAAGAAGTCATAACTCACTTCAATGAAAAATGCCAAATGATAAATAGAATCAAATTTGAAGACATTCAACAATTGTAACATGATTCATCTATCAACATGATATAAGTAGAGATAATGTTTTAAGACAAAATATTTTAGTCATTTGCCCAAGTCATTTTCTGACAAAACATTCCAGGATCTTCAGGCCTGCTGATGCTTCCCTTTCCTTTTCTCCTCTACCTTTCATAGAAGCTGATTGGTTTTGGAATCTTCTTTGGAGATGGAGGAGGACCATGAGGGAATGTTAGCTTATGATTTCTCCTTTTCTCTATTTGATTTAAATGAAGATTCCAGTCAGCATAATAGTAGATTCTTTCTGACCCATCTTGAGGGTATATAAACTCCATCTAAGCTTCTGAGGCCAGGGTCCTAGAGTTAGGACTCCACTTGCCCGACTGTGGATCCTGCTCAACTTCCCATAGCCTCTTCTACTTATTCCTATTTCTATGAACCCTCTTCCTTTTTCTTAAACTAGCAGATTCTCCAATTTCAATGCCATATACTTCTGAGGCAGTGCTCTCAGATGGTTCTGTTAACTCAAAAGTTGAGGGAGGCTTTGGTAAAGCTTGCTTGACTTGATTTATAGTCCACATGGCTTGATTTGAGACAGCATTTATCATTGCCTTCTCCCCCTTTAGGACTTCTTCAACAATTTGATCATCAGGGGCCACTGGTACCAAATTTATCCTCTCTGTTGAAATTATTGAAGTCAAGTGGAAGGTGGCCGGCGGTCTGTTTATTGGTGATCGCAGAGACCGCGCGGTCTTTGTGTTGGTGCTCTGCCAGTCTGGCTCTGGCGGTCTGCTGTGATGGTCGGGTTGTTCTTGTATGTTCCGGTCTCTTTCGGTCTGCTCTGCTTAGTTGGTCTATCTTTTTTGTAGAAGACCGGGCGGTCTGTTCTTGGGTTACCGCTGTGATCGGGAGGCTTATGCAGGTTGATCTGGCGACTTGTCTGAAGTTGGCCAGATGTTCTTGGTTTGTCTTTGGCGATCTAGGAAGGAGTGGTCTGTGTCCGCGCGGCTTGTGCGCGGTCTGCTGCTGATTTGCAGTCTTGGACAGGATGTTGTCCAAGTGGTGTGATCACGTGGTCTGCTCTGTGAGACCGCTCGCGATTTGATGGGTGGTGACTGTATCTCTTGCGGTGGTGACAACATCCATCCTCTCGCCTATAAATAGGTGTACAGGGCCCATCATTCCTAACGAGAACTGTAAGAACTAGAGCCTGGGTTGTTTTGTGCGGTCTCAACTTTGAGGTCGGGCGGTCTCGGAAGTGAGTTGACTGTTTGTTGTGTTCGCAGGTTTGCGGTCAGCAGGTTGTGGTCTCCTTCCTTGGTGATTTCCCAGTGGCTTGAATAAATAGTTCGGCAGCAGCTTATCTGCAAACTGGTTTATGTTGTTCTTGTGCTGTTCGCAGCGAGCTCAGCGATCAGGCGACCTTCTGCAGTTAGGCGATCTGAGTTGCGGTCTGGCGACCTTCTGCAGTTAGGCGATCTGAGTTGCGGTCTGGCGACAGCTTCTGTTCTTTATTTAGTTCAATAAGCTCCAGTTCGTGCGTTCTGAGGTGGCGGTCTTGCGGTGCAGGTCATCTTTCCTGTATTCTGTTCATGCGATCTCAGGTCAAGCCGGGCGGTCTCTAGAGTGCAGCGGTGTGTGCGGTCTCTGCCTTGTCAGGTCGCCTGATTTATTTTTTGGTGTGTTTTGTTCTTCTCTCCTTCGTGATTCTTATGAATCATGTCTCGCCATGTATGTCTCGAAATGTAATGAAGTTTTGTGATTCAATAAAGATTATTGTGTTGCTGTGTGGCATTGTGGTTGTTTGGCTATAACTCAGTTAATGCAACTCCTGCTTACTCCTAAACGATTCAAATAAAAAATTTTAACATGGTATCAGAGGTAGGTTGTTGGAGTGGATAAGCAGTGTTCAACTTGAGTTGCCATCATCTTTGTTAAGAAGTGACCACATAGTTTGCCATGGAAGCTGGATACGCAAGAGGGCTTGGTATTGAACTCCTCACATCGACTAAATACAAGAAATGGAAGTCATGTATGGAGAGTTACTTGCTTGGCGAGGATCTATGGGAGATAGTTAGAGGAGAAGACACACAAGAAGTTTTTCTATCAGGAGATAATATGGCAGAGGTGAGACTTTGGAGGAGGACTAATGAAAGGCAGAGTTCACACTCAAGAGGGCTATCTCACCAGAGCTATTCGATCACATCATTGGATGTAAATCTGCTGTTGAGATTTGGACGTCTTTGGACGGGCAGTTCAATAGGAACAATGTAACTCGGCTACAGTTTCTTGAAAATGAGTTGGCGAAGGACTCTCAAGGTGATCTTTCTATCTCTACCTTCTTTCTCAAGATGAAGAACCTCAAAGCAGAGATTTCTGTATTGGACCCTGATGAGCCCATTTCGGAGGCAAAACTGAAGAGGCATATCATCCGCGGGTTGCGGAAGGAGTATCTTGCCTTTGTGACGTCAGTTCAGGGTTGGGCAAATCAGCCATCTCTATTGGAGCTGGAAAACCTACTTGCTTTGCAGGAATGTTTGGCAAGACAGATGGCGGGGACTTCTATCTCTGGGGGAGATAGTGATGTGTTGTTCTCTGGGAAGAAGAAGAAGAAGTGGGAGAAGAAGAAGCCAGGTCATTATGGACCCTCTACTTCAGGTCAGCAGGATAGGGGTTATGTTCCTAAGTATGATTTGAAGAAGAAGGGAGAGGGACCAAGGTTCTTCAGATGCAATAAGACCGGCCACTTCAAGAAGTATTGCCCGGTTAATCTTCAGCCGGGACATGCAGCAGAGAAGGATAAGCCAAAGTCTGATGAAGCTGAATGGGGAGGAGTCTTTGCGGCCAATATGACGGCGATGCCCATTAAGGCCTTGGCTGCCATCAACTTTGAAGAGGATTGGATCGTGGATTCAGGGTGTAGGCATCACCTCACCGGGGATGAATCAAAGGTCTCTTCTTTGGCGCCTTACTTAGGTAACGATGCAATCATTACAGCTGATAATTCTGTTCATGCAGTAGAATAAGAAGGTTTTGTCTCTCTGGGCAGTGATAAGGGTCCACTCACATTGAGGAGTGTTTATCACATGCCGGGTATGAAGAAGAATCTCTTCTCTGTGACCAATGCGGTCGATGCCGGTTATCACGTTCTGTTTGGCCCAACATAAGTGAAGTTTCTTAAAACTCAACCGGAGATAAAGGGAGATGTTATTCATGTTGGAAAGCGGGTAAAGGACTTGTTCGTTTTATCGACAAGTACCTATGTTGACAAGATGAAGACCAATTATAGCGCGCCTATCTAGCATGAAAGTTTGGAGCATGTAGGCATGGACAAATTGAAGGCTATGGCGGTAAGGGGCCTTTTCAAGGGCTTTCCTAGCTTGTCCTCCTATGGAGACGGTCATGTTTATGTGGGATGTCAGTTTGATAAGTCTCATCGACTTCCATTTGATAAATCGCAAACAAGATGCAAAGCACCGTTGGTGTGCATTCACGGTGATTTGATGGGACCGACTGCCACCCCAAGCTTTGGAGGCAATAGATATATGTTGGTGTTGATTGACGATTACACCTTATATGTCTGGTATATTTTCTGAAAGAGAAGTCAGAAGCTTTTGCGAAGTTCGTGGAGTTCAAGGAGCTGGTGGAAGGTCGGTTAGGCATGCGGGTGAAAAAATTGAGAACTGACAATGGTGGGGAGTTCACCTCTGGTGAGTTCTCAAGTTTTTGCAGGAAGCATGGCGTCTGGAGAGAGCTCACTTGTGCCCATACTCCACAGCAAAATGGCATTGCAGAGCAGAAGATCCATCATCTGACAGAAACCTGCAAATGCTGGCTTCATGCCAAGAGTATCCCAAAGCTCCAACTGTGTCAAGCTCAGAGATGGAGGCTTTAGGTTCTAGAAGCAGGGGGATCGATGCTCCAAGTTCACCTGGAAGAAGAGCTAGCACAAAAGAAGCAGCTGAGGAGGTGGTTAGTCAGGAGCAACCTTTTAGGAGGTCGAAGAGGACTATCAAGCCACCTGATCGATACACTTGAGGAAACATGGTGAGCTTTGTCTCATGTTTCTTTGCTGGTCCCTTGGATGAGAGGGAGCCGTCGAGCTTTGAGAAGGCCAAAGGCGTGAAGTGGTGGGACATTGCTATGCAGAAAGAGATGGATGCTCTCAAGAAGAATGAGACTTGGTCTATAGTGCCCAGGACCAAGGGCATTACCCTTGTGACATGCAAATGGGTTTATAAGCTCAAGAAGAAAGTTGGCAGCACGATCGAGCGATACAAGGCTCGCCTTCTGGATCGCGGGTTCTCACAGTAGTACGAAGAAGATTATGATGAGACGTTCAGTCCAGTGGCAAAGATGACTTCGGTTCATTTTGTTATTGCATTGGCGGCATCCAGTGGATGGGAGATTTGGCAGCTCGACGTGAAAAATGCTTTCTTATACTGAGAGATTGACAAGGATATCTTCATGATCCAACCGCTGGGCTTCATCTCGGAGGATTGTCCAGACTATCTCTGCAAACTGAATAAATCCCTGTATGGGTTGAAGCAAGCGCCTCGGGCATGGTATGGGATGATCGCAGAGTATCTTCTATTCTGCGGGTTCTTTTCTTCAGACTCTGATTCTAGCTTGTTCATCAAGAAGGAGGGGGTGCTTCGGGTTATTGTTCTGCTGTATGTGGAGGACATGATCGTCACCGGGAACTCGAAGGAGGCAGTAGCAAGGCTGAGAGTCGAGCTTGCTATCAGATTTGAGATGAAGGATCTGGGTGAGCTTCACCATTTCCTTGGACTCGAGGTTCAGAGGTGGGAGAGCAGAGTGCTCATTTCTCAGGCTGGGTATGCGGAGCGGATCATTCAACGATTCGGCATGGAGGAAGGGAAGAGCAGCTCTATACCTCTGGAACAGCATCATAAACTTCGGAAGGATGAGGGGAGGGTTCTATCTGAACCATTGGTGTTCCGATCTCTAGTTGGGAGCTTGATCTACTTGACCATCACGAGGCCAGATATTGCTTATGCAGTTGGCAAAGTGAGTCGGTACATGGCGGAACCACGGAAACCTTATCTTCTGGCGGCTAAAGGAATTTTGAAGTATGTGAAGTCAACCTCTGATCTGGGTCTCCTATAAAGGAGAGGGTCAAGCTTGGATACATGGATGCTGATTACGGGGGAGATGTGGATGATCAAAGATCAATGTCTGGTTTTGTCTTTATGACAGGCCCCACAACTATTTCTTGGTGCAGCAAAAAGTAGGACTCGGTGTCCGTATCTACTACAGAAGCGGAATACAAGGCTTCGGCCTTGGCAGCTCAGGAAGCCATTTGGCTCAGGAGGTTGGTGGAGGACGTTCATGAGGAGGTTTAAGGTCCCACTATGCTACGCGGGGACAATGAGAGTGCTCTCAAGCTGGTTAATAATCCAGTCTGTCACGCGAGGACCAAGCACATTGAGATTGAGCACCATTTCATTCGTGAGAAGGTGTTGGGAGGATCTCTTATGGTCGAGCATGTTCGAAGTGCGGACAACGTTGCAGACATCTTCACAAAGCCGCTGGCGAAGGGACCGTTTACTCGATTGCGGAGTTTACTCGGGCTAGTTTCCACTTCCCACTTCAAGGGGGAGTGTTGAAATTATTGAAGTGAAGTGGAAGGTGGCCGACGGTCTGTTTATTAGTGATCGCAGAGACCGCCTGGTCTCTGTGTTGGTGCTCTGCCGGTCTGGCTCTGGCGGTCTGCTATGATGGCTGGGTTGTTCTTGTATGTTCCGGTCTCTTTCGGTCAGCTCTGCTTAGTTGGTCTATCTTCTTTGTAGAAGACCAGGCGGTCTGTTCTTGGATTACCACTGTGACCGGGCGGCTTATGCAGGTTGATCTGGCGGCTTGTCTGAAGTCGGCCAGATGTTCTTGGTTTGTCCTTGGCGATCTAAGGAAGGAGTGGTCTGTGTCCGCGCGGCTTGTGCGCGGTCTGCTGTTGATTTTCGGTCTTGGACAGGATGTTGTCCAAGTGGTGTGATCGCGCGGTCTGCTCTGTGAGACCGCTTGCGATCTGATGGGTGGTGACTGTATCTTTTGCGGCGGTGATGACATCCATCCTCTCGCCTATAAATAGAGGTGCAGGGCCCATCATTCCTAACGAGAACTGTAAGAACTAGAGCCTGGGTTGTTTTGTGCGGTCTCAACATTGAGGTCGGGCAGTCTCGGAAGCAAGTTGATTGTTTGTTGTGTTCACAGGTTTGCGGTCAGCAGGTTGCGGTCTCCTTCCATGGTGATTTCCCAGTGGCTTGAATAAACAGTTCGACAGCAGCTTGTCTGTGAACTGGTTTATGTTGATCTTGTGCTGTTCGCAGTGTGCTCAGCGATCAACCGACCTTCTGCGGTTAGGAGATCTGAGTTGCGGTCTGGCGATAGCTTCTGTTCTTTGTTCAGTTCAATAAGCTCCAATTCGTGCGGTCGGAGGTGGCGGTCTTGCAGTGCAGTTCATCTTGCCTGTATTCTGTTCGTGCGGTCTCAGGTCAAGCCGGGCGGTCTCTGGAGTGCAGCAGTCTGTGCAGTTTCTGCCTTGTCAGGTCGCCAGATTTGTTTTTTGGTGTGTTTTGTTCTTATCTCCTTCGTGATTCTTATGAATCATATCTCGCCATGTATGTCTCGAAATGTAATGAAGTTTTGTGATTCAATAAAGACTATTGTGTTGCTGTGTGGCATTTTGGTTGTTTGGCTATAACTCAGTTGATGCAACTCCTGCTTACTCCTAAACGATTCAAATCAAAAAATTTAACACTCTCATGTAGGTGTTGTTCAGTCTCATCCAAGTAATTTCTTACTTCTAGCAGATGTTCATCTAACTTCTGAGTATTCACTTCTATTCTATTCAGAATTTGATCTCTATCTGAATTCATACACTTTGCTATTTGTTGAAGAGATGTTTATCTATGTTCTGAGTATTCACTTCTATTATGTTCAGAATTTGATCTCTATCTGAATTCATAAACTCTGATATTTATTGAAGAGCTCTCTCAGTAATCCTTGACATAGTGCCTTGGTTTTGGATGATCTGATGAGACTGATGCCCAACCTTGTTGATCTACTCACCAACATGTTCCATGGTTGGAAACGCTATGTGAAAGAAGTGAGTGTGTTGAGTGTTGAGATGATGTATATCATCCTTCATAGTTTGCAGCTGATCAGCCTTTATTTCTTACCTTAGATCATCTACAGTCTGTAGAATGAACCTTTCTATATTCTCCCTTTGAACATTCACCAAATATGAGATCATGTGGAATAGGGAGCCTGAGTGATAAGTAGATGGTCCATCTACATTCACCTCTGCAACTTCCTCTAGAGGACTTCCATGAGCACTCCCATGACCCTGAAGGTTAGGAAGGTCTACTAGCATATGCTCTTCTTCCTCTTCTTCCATCATCACTTCTTTGCCTTTGAGAAGAAATAAACCAAGCCCAGCCTGGGGTTCAGTGCTCTCAACTTTTTCTGGCTTCTTGCCATCTTCAGATTCCTTCTCTAGAGCATCCTTCTCCTAGAGTACTTTTCCAGCTGCAGGTCCTTCAGCTTGATCCTCCAGGGTAGAGCACCCAGATGGGGCTCCCCCTCAATCCTCTCAGTATCTTGGGCTGAGCACCCATGTGGAGACTCCCCCTCAGCTCTCTTAGTGTTTTGGGCTGAGCTTCCAACCAGGAACTCCCCCTCAACTGGATCACTGCCCAGAATTGGGCTTCTTCTTGCTTCAATAACCTCTGTGTTAGCAGATTCACTCACATCCTATGGGATCATTTGATTTAGACCCACCACCCCCTCTATCAAAGTAGTGTTTGGTAGAGATGGAGCTCCTTCTTCCTCAGAAACCTTGGACAGGTTTGGGTCTGGAATTGATGATGCTACTCTTTTTTCAGAAGTGCTAGAGGACCCTACCTCCTCGATCTGAGTCATCAACTCTCATAGCTTTCTTTTTCTTTCCTTTTGTAGCTGTTTGAGTATCCTTAGGGGTTTTGGAGATAATTGTTGGATTGGTAGGCGCCCTTAGAGGGGGGGGGGGTGAATAAGGGTTTTAAAACTTTTTCTTATATTTTGAATATCTTGAAATAATAAGAGATTAAGATGGTGAGAAATCAAACAAACTAAGTGAAATAAAGTAGAGACATGTTTTATTAATATGAAATATGGGTTTACAAAAATTGATTTCTATAACGCTAGAAATCGGTGGCGAATAATAATAAATGCTTTTTGTTTTCTATCCCGACTCGCATCCCCACGAACCGGTGGCCCTAGCCTATCCTTCCCTAGATACGGCCTCAAGCCGCTCTAGCCAATCCTTCCCCAGATATGGCCTCAAGCACCCCCTAGATCTACACACTAGACCTAGTCGCCAACACAAGGCAAATTTCTGCCCTAAGTCCTACCCAGACCTAGTCGCCAACACGAGGCGAATTCTCTAACAGTTTATAAAAAATATGAAATGATAATAATAAAAACTCCCTCTTGAAGAAATTCTGAAGTTGGAGACGAAGATCCGCTATAGAATAAGCGTTGTTGAAGAGGACTTCATTTGAATCTGGAGTGAAGAAGTCCTTCAGAAATTTGCAGAGCTTTGGTGGGAGATCAACTTTCGGCCAAATCAGGTTCTGGAATTCTAGCACTCAACCTCTCTCCCTGATAATTGTGCAAAATGAGAGAAGAGGGGTGCAATTTATAGGCTTAGCGCTAGAGCTTGCACTAACGCTACTGCTGGCGCTATCCCATATTAGGACATAGTCTGCGCGGGAGAATCTTCAATCTGAGGAAACATTTCCGCCTTGCCTCTTGTGCTCCGCGCTACCGCCTGCGCTATCCGCTATCGCCTAGCGCTAGCGCCTTCTAAATGTACTCTCCGAATTGCAATAATCATCGCTAGCGCCAGGCGCTAAGTTCTACCTCCAGGCTCTAGGTGCTACCGCCAGGCGCTAGGTGCTACCGCCGACGCTAGTGGGCATGTTGGACTTATTGTCTCAATTTTGGGGGCAACCTTCTTATGTTATCCTTGAGTCATGTGAACTTTGTTTCCTGTATACTTAAACACACAAGATCAAATACACATAGGATTTGTGATTCTCAAATCTAGGAGATGCGGAAGACCATGTTCCAACAATATCTCTCTCCCATCCAGCATCTTTGAATCTAACCTCTTAGAATAATGTGGAGGTGCTCCCGTTTTTCTCTTCACCACATCCCTTATGGAATTCAGAAGGAAGATAAATAAGATTCTTCCAAATGAAGGGGTCTTTAGGGTGCTTTTAATCCTTTGTAATAGAAACTTTCTCCAGTCTGTCTTCTTTGAGATAATGATCATGCACATGATCTCAAACATTTTCTTGGAAAATCCTATCATGGGAACCAGGCTTGCACAGTAGTACTTTCCCTACCATGTCTGTTAGGAGTTTTCCCTTCTAGTTGAATTCTGCCTTTCTAATAGACGCATAGGTCTTGTCGTTGTGCCCACACAAGGCATATCCTGCAGAAAGGTCTTTAGGAGTCAGATCTTCCTCTTAAATCTCTTTCTCCAATCTTGGCACTCTCAAAGATTTTCCTAAGCTCTTGGCAGACATTTTGATCTTCTTTCCAGCCACTACAGACTTTAGGATGGTCCCTGAATGATTGATTCTCGCTCCATCAAAGAATTCCTGGAGCTCCATGTTCATGAGAACACAGGGTTCGCAGAGCAGATATTCCAGCCCTGTCAATTCCACCAGTCCAATTACCGACCTAAGTTCTTCAAAGCAGGAGTTGAATCCTCCTTGAAATAAAATAGATATTCTAACTAATTCACCTAGAGGGGGGGGGGGGGGTGAATAGGTCTTTTGTGTTTTGCTTGATTATTATGGCCAGTTAAAATATTCTAATCAGAGAATCAAGCAACACAGAAAAACACACAAGTGTTTATAGTGGTTCCCCAAGACAGGGTGTCAATGGGTAGTCCACTTTCCCCCTTCACCCTTCTAACAGTGTGTTAGACAGGGCCAACTCCTCCAAACTCGTCTCAAAGAGCTTACAGCACAAGTTCCTCAGAACTTCTCAGATCAAGGATGATCCTACCTCAGGACAAGAGTCCCTACAACTCAGAGCTATCACCAGCTCCTACCTCAGGCACAGCTGCCCTACAAACTCAGAGGAAAACACCTTCTACAGCTCAGACCACCTCCTGGTTCTACCTTAGGCAACAAGCCTTACAACTCAGAGGAAAACACCTCCTACAGCTCAGACCACTTCCTGGTCCTACCTCAGGCAACAAGCCTTACAACTCAGAGCTATCACCAGCTCCTACAATCTCAGGCAAACCAGCCCTACAGGCAAAAAGCCTTACAGAAAAAGATGTTTTAAGAAATTTTCTACAACAGAAATACTCTACTGTAGATCCTGCACAGTCTGTGCTTTCCTGTAACTGAAGATGTTGATAACAGCTACCACTTGATCTTCCTCTTCAATAGAAGGGTGGAAGATCACCTTGCCCCTTCTGGTGGAGGAGCTATCTTCTTCTCTCAGTTTCTTCTTCTCTTTCAGTTAGCAGGAAGAAAGACGAGAGCAGCAGTCGTCAATGGCGAATCGAGATTTTTCACGCAACTGGACGGTGTTAGAAAATACCCTATCTCTTTCTTTTATACTTCTTTTTTTCTTCAACGGCTCTAATTTGATCTCCCAAGAAGTATGGGAGACATTGGTGGACCCCTGTAGCTTTTTTGGAACTTGCCCTAGCCGCAGGTCCCGCCGCCCAACTTATCTGTAGAGAAGGTCTGCGTTCGACGAACACGCTACACTCTGTGCTCGACGAACCCGCTGCATCTTGCGTTCGACGATCTTGCCAAACTCTGCGTTCGACGAACTTGCCAAACTCTGCGTTCAATGATCTACCTTGTCTTTGCGTTCGACGATCTGCCTTGTCTCTGCATTCGACGATCTGCCTTGTCTCAATTCTTTATCCGAGCATGTCCTTGCATTATCATCTACCCGAACTGTGTTCTTCGTTCGACAAACACACCCTTTGTGCCTTCTTAGCGGCTGCTTCTTCTATCTCGTCTCAGCGGTCGACGAACTGTGTTCTTTGTTCGATGAATGGCTCTCTGCATTCGACGAACATGCAATTATCAGCTATTTCTTCTATCTCGTCTCAGCGGTCGACGAACTGTGTTCTTCGTTCGATGAATGGCTCTCTGCGTTCGACAAACACGCCCTTTGTGCCTTCTTAGCGGCTCCTTCTCTGGCCTCGTCTCAGCGGTCGACAAACTGAGTCCTGAGTTCGACGAACGACACTCTGCGTTCGACGAACACGCTGATTCTCTGCGTTTGATGAGCTTATCAGCTGAGACACCTTCTTCTCAGTGGATCCGCTGAGACGGCTCCTCGTCTCAGCGGTTTAGCTGAGACATTTCTTCATCAACTTAGGAGAAGATTTCTCCTAACCTTAGGTCTTGATTAACCCTTTCTCTTGAGTCACCTAAGCTTGTTTAACTTACAAAAAACAAAGCTTTATCAAATACAATATGTACTTAGTATTGGAAGTGATGCCTCTTCAAATCAAGGAAACATTGAGGGCAATATTCCCAACAATCTCGCCCTATTTGAAGAAGGCAGAACATCCCCAATGCTAAGGTACATAGCCAACAAAAACATATCATGATATCACTTAAAGGACATATTATGTAACTGATCTATAAGATAATCATGATAAAATAGCTAACAACTTCATGATACAACATTGTTTAAGCTAACAACTTCATGACAGATTATATAAAGATTTGACTAGCATAGAGGGCATCTCCCCCTTTCTAATTAAGATTGAATAGCATATCATGATAACAAATTTAGAGTGCTAACACTTCTTTGGTCTTAGCAACTAGCATTCCATCTTCTATTTGCATCTAGCAAGACCAAATTTGGTCTTAGCATTGGCCATCTCCCATTTTCTGGATTCTTCAACCTCTTTCCCATTCGGGAATAGGATACATCAACCTCTTACTCTTTTCAGGATAACCTACATCCTTTCTGACCTAATGAGCATTAGCTATCTCCCCCTCAACTTATAGCCAACTCCCCCTCAATTTGAGCAGGAGCTTGCTCCCCCTTAATTGGAGCACCTATATTTACCTAGACAATTCCCTGTTGATTAACAGAAAATGGAATTTCAGCTGATCCAGATGTTTCTGATTCAGCTGATCAATTTAAACTATCTTACAATTAACAACTTAGGGAGATTATCTACCCTATCAGTGGATTATGCCTATTTAGGGAAAATCAATTCAGATATTAATGTATCATAACATTACTTTTTATGATGAGTTGAACAGATAACATCATAAGCAGTTTAACACAGAATATATATTTAGAAATGTACTCATTCTAAATTCAACATGCCTAAGTCAATTTTAAAAGATTTAAACTTGGCCTCATCCAGCGGCTTAGTGAAGATATCAGCTACTTGATTGTCTGTAGAGACATATTCAAGTTTGATATCTTCACACTGTACATGCTCTCTAATGAAATGATACTTAATTTCTATGTGCTTGGTCCTGCTATGGGAAACATGATTTTTAGCAATAGAAATTGCACTGGATGAGTCACACAGCAGGGGTGACTGTCTTACCTTGATGTTGTAATCTTCCAACTGATGTTGGATCCACAGAATTTGAGCACAATAGGTACCTGCTGCAATGTACTAAGACTCAGCTGTGGGCATTGCCACACTGGTTTGCTTTTTGCTGCTCCATGAGACCAGCCTCCTCCCTAGGAATTGACAGGTGCCACTTGTGCTTTTCCTGTCCTCTTTGCATCCTGCAAAGTCTGCATCTGAGTAGCCTATCAGTTCAAAATCATTGTTCCTAGGGTACTAAAGGCCAAGATTCAGGCTTCCCTTGAGGTATCTCAAGATCCTCTTCACAGAGGTGTAGTGAGATTCCTTAGGACAAACCTGATACCTAGCATAGACACATGTAGAATACATAATGTCTGGCCTACTAGCAGTCAAGTACAACAATGATCCAATGATACATCTGCACATGGATTCATCAAAGGCCTTCCCCTTTTCATCCTTGTCTAATGATACATTAGATCCCATGGGTGTTCTCATGGTGGAGGCAGACTCCATCCCATATTTCTTGATGAGCTCCTTAGTGTACTTGGTCTGGGAGATGAAAATTCCATCATTAGACTGTTTCACCTGTAGCCCAAGGAAATATTTGAGCTCACCCATACTGCTCATCTCAAACTCCCCCTGCATTAGGTTAGCAAATCTCTTGCAGAGGTTGTCATCAGTAGGCCCAAAAATTATGTCATCAACATAAATTTGGACTAAGAGACACTTGCCCCTTGTTTCCCTAAGAAATAATGTGCTATCAATCTTTCCCCTCATGAACTTGTTCTTAAGGAGAAAGCTGGACAAAGTCTCATACCAAGCTCTTGGAGCTTGCTTGAGACCATAAAGAGCTTTTCTAAGAAAATAGACATGAGATTTAAGAGTAGGATGAACAAAACCTGACGGCTGCTCTACATATGCTTCCTCTTTTAGATTTCCATTCAGGAATGCTGATTTCACATCCATCTGGTAGACTTTGAAGCCCTTGTGAGAAGCATATGCTAGGAATAGTCTTATGGCCTCCAACCTTGCAACTGGGGCAAAGGTTTGGTCAAAGTCTATTCCTTCCTCTTGCCTATATCCTTTTGCAACCAACCTTGCTTTGTTTTTGATGATTGTCCCATTCTCATCTAACTTATTTCTGAATATCCATTTGGTGCCAATGATGTTGTGTCCTTCTGGTCTTGGCACCAACTTCCATACTTTGTATCTTTTGAATTGCAAAAGCTCTTCCTGCATAGCCTGAATCCATAATGGATCCAAGTTGGCCTCTTCAAACCTTTTAGGCTCTACCTGTGACAGAAAACTAAGGAAAAAGGCCTAATTGTGAGCCCTGCTCCTAGTTGTCACACCTTGCTGAACATTCCCTATTATCTGCTCTATGGGATGATCCCTTAGATGTCTGGTAGCTGCAGTCATTCTGTTCTCAGCTTGCTGTGCTGTTTCTGTAGGTTCAGCAGCTTCTTCATCAAGGTTGACTACTTCCTCTTCAGGGATGGCAGCATCAGAAATAGTTTTGCTGCAGCTGGGAGTGTCTTGTATAGACATCCTTTCCAATTCCTGTTCATTTCCTGTCAAAACAGAAGATCTAGACCAACCATTATATATTAGGCTGGTCTCATCAAAAACAACATGCATAGACTCCTCTACAACAAGAGTTTTCTTGTTGAATACTCTATGAGCTCTACTATGTGAGCTATAACTAACAAGAACACCTACATTGCATTTCTCTGCAAACTTTGTTAATTGGTATTTTCCATTATTTAGAATGTAGCATTTGGAGCCAAAGATTCTAAAATATGAAATTGTAGGTTGTTTGCCTTTCAGAATTTCATAGGGGGTTTTCCCATGAACCTTATTGATAGAAGCTCTATTGAGAACATGACAAGCTGTATTCACTGTCTCAGCCCAGAAATATTCTGGGAGTGAGGAGTCACTAAGCAGTGTTCTCCCAGCTTCTATCGAGGTCCTATTCCTCCTCTCAGCCACACCATTTTGTTGTGGAGTCCTTGTGGAGGAGAACTCTTGGGTGATACCAAATTCTTGACAAAATCTTGTCATTACATCAGATTGAAATTCTGTGCCAGTCCTAGTCCTGACCACAGCACATTGTAGATCATTCTGAATTGCCTTGACATGATTGATTAAGATATTTAATGTATCAGATTTCTTCTTAAGGAAGAATACCCATGAATATTTTGAGTGATCATCAACAATCACCAAAGTATACAACTTCCCACCTAGACTCTGAATTGGCAAAGGACCAAACAAGTCCATTTTCAAGAGATAAAGACATCTTTCAGTGTCTTTGGAGCCAATACTTTTAAAGGTGGCCCTAGTTTGCTTACCCATTTGGCATGCATGACAGGGACCATCTTTAATACATTTTAAATTTGGACTATTCCTAACAAGAGTTTTAGAGAAAAGTCTATACATTGTCTTGTAGTTAATATGAGCAAGTCTCTTGTGCCATTGAACACAAAGAGACTCATTCTCATTAGCTACAAGACAAACAGAAGTAAAAGAATTACTGCAAATGAAATCTAGGCAATAAACATTTCCACTCCTAGTGCCTGAGAGAATAGTCTTTAAGTCATTTGACTTTTTGATCAAGCACTTGTCATTGTGGAATTCAATGACATAGCCTAAGTCACATAGTTGACTTATGCTTACTAGGTTGTGTTGTAACCCTTCAACACAAGCTACCCTTGTGATTGTAAATATGCCATTGGAGATCATACCATAGCCTTTGGTGACTGTTGTTTCACCTCCCCCAAATATAACTTTGGGTCCATTCTTCACAGGCTTGTAATCCTGTAGAAGACTCCTAGTTCCTGTCACGTGCCTTGAGCAACCACTGTCCAAGTACCATATTTGGTTGAGACTGATACTTGAACTACCCTGCAAAGAAAGATTTAGTTATCCTTAGGATCCCAAAAAGCTTTGGGTCCTAGGTGCCTGTTAGTTTGAAGAGATACTCTCACACTAGATACACTCCTAGCAGGAAAGCTCTTCTTTGTATTAGGTACATTGGGGTTGTACCAACAATCTATGGCAAAGTGTCCCACCTTACCACAACACTAACAATCATGAATATTGTATCTCCTTTTCTGAACATTTTTTTGAATTGGTACAACACTGTGCGCATGTTCGGCAGAAGAGACTGCAACATTTTTCCTATTTCTTTCAGCAATAATCTGACTAAAGGATAAACTGTGGACAGTCTTGCTGCTCTTTATCCTGATAGACTCAACTTGCTTTGGCTTGGCAGTCATACAAGATCTGATGGAATCAGACACTGGGCAGCAGGCCTTGTCAACAGATTTGACAGTAGTCTTGCTTTTTGCTGAAGCTGATTTGGAAGTTCTTGCATCCTTGTTCTTGACTGAAGGCGCTGAGACACCAAACACAAATGGTCCAGATTAGGCCATTTGTATTTCCTCATGGGGAGCTTTCATTGCACTCAATCCCATGCCCTTTCTTTCACTATGGGAAGGAGTATTTTCCTTCCTATAGGACCTCCCATTCTTCCAGTGACCATAAATGCTTTCATACCTGTTGGAAGGAAGTAGCACCTTTTAAACTGTGGTTTGAGGCTTAGCCTTCTCCTTGCTCATTACTCCACTCCCTTCTCCTACTTCCATATTATTGAATCCAAGTCCTCTTCTATTGGTTTGAGAGGAGAAGGTGTCAATAAGGGGAAGCACAGATTTGGGCTTGGAGAATTGAGCCACCAGGCTCTTCTCTTTCACCAGCTTCTCCTCAAGGTCCTTGATGACCTGGTTCTTCAGGGAAATAGTGCTCAATTGAGCACTTGTCATACCCTTTAAATGACTTATTTGTCTACTCATCTGGGCCACCAGGGAGGTAGGTCCAGTGTAGTCACCTTCAGTCTTCTTAAGGGAGGCAATTTCCTGGGCTTGTCTTTTGGCAAGCTTCTTGCTCTCTTTCAGAGCAATAACCAAGGCATCATATTTGTCAATCAATTGATTGACATCTACCTCAGCTTCTGAAACACTTTCATCATGTGATGGTTGTGCTTCAGATTCTTGACATACATCATGATGAGAAATAGAAGTGGAATGGATTGATACCTGATCATTGTCAAACATATTCTGACTGCCTTCCTCATCAGTGAGGGCCATAAGGCCTAGCAGAACATAGTCTTCTTCATCCTCCTCTTCATCACTATCTGAGTGTGATAGAGGGGCCTTGATTCCTGTCCTAGTAGCAGGATAGTCTTCATCCTGCTGACAAGCAAACAGCCCTATGTAGGCTTTCTCTTCTTCATCTGAATCTGAAGATGAAGATTCAGATTCACTCCAGCTCTTGCTTTTCTTGGCTAGAAAGGATTTTTTCCCCTTCCTCTCCTTCTTGTGATGAGGCTTCTTTTCACCTCTTTCTTTCCTTTTGACTGGGCAGTCAGCAATGACATGCCCAGGCTGCTGCAGGAATAACAAACAATATTATCTGAAGCATGTTTACTAGTTTTTGAATCATACCTGTCCCCTTTGGGGTGCTGCCTTTCAGATCTGAAGTGATCCTTCTTGGAGTGTGATGAGGAGGTAGGCTTGCTCGTCCATTGATTCCTTCTCATCATCTTCTTGAACTGCATAGAGAAGGTAGCAAACTCTTCATCAGAGGAAGAGCTGTCTGGAGAGCAGCTCTCAGACTTCTCAGATTCAGCCTTCCTTCTTGTAGGTGACTGCAACCTGCTCTTGCTCTTCTTTGAGCTATCAGCTTTGAGAGCAATAGTTCTCTCCTTTGTGTGAGCCTTGGAGGAAGTATCCTCCTCCTTTCTTGTAGTAAGTTGCATCTCATATGAGAGCAGTTTCCCAAACATTGTATGGGTAGAGGTTTCTCCAAGCCTTGCCCCTTCCCTGATTACACAGATTTTTGTGCCCCAATCCCAGTTAGAGATCTAAGGAACTTGTCATTTAGCTCATAATCAGATAACACCCTCTCATAGGTTCTTAGTTCATTTACTATCCTAAAGAACCTTTCATAGCACATGGAGATGTTCTCCTGGCTCTACTGTCTAAAGGCTTCATACTCCTGATTAAGGAGTGACTTTCTATCATACCTCACTTCAGCTGTTCCTTCCATATATACAACTAATGTGTCCCACATTTCCTTGGCAGTTGTGCAGTGTACCAAGTTCTGAAATGTAGTGTCATCAATTGCATTAACAATTATGTTCTGGGACCTTTTGTCCATTATGTATAGTGTAATTTCATCATTGGTCAGCTCAGAAAATACCTTGAGTACTTTTGTAGTAGGGTCAATAGTGGAGGCCTTATCAAAGGTATAAGGACCATTTTTTACTATTACATAGATCCTTAGGTCTGAGGCTTCCATGAACAACCTCACCCTTTGCTTCCATATGCCAAAGTTTTCTTTGGAGCATATGGGCAACTTCATTGACCCTAACTCTTTCTTCATTCCACTGGAGGCCATCTGATTTTGAATCAGCAATACCTAATTAGGAACTGGTCAGACTGTTAAGTCCTTCTTGACCAACCTCCCTCTGATACCACTTGAAAGAAAATAGGTATTCTAACTAATTCACCTAGAGGGGGGGGGGGGGGGGGGGGTGAATAGTTCTTTTGAGTTTTACTTTATTATTATGGCCTGTTAAGATATTCTAATCAGAGAATCAAGCAACACAGAAAAACACACAAGTGTTTATAGTGGTTCCCCAAGACAGGGTGTCTATGGGTAGTCCACTTTCCCCTTTCACCCTTCTAACAGTGTGTTAGACAGGGCCAACTCCTCCAAACTTGGCTCAAAGAGCTTACAGCACAAGTTCCTCAGAACTTCTCAAATCAAGGATGATCCTACCTCAGGACAAGAGTCCCTACAACTCAGAGCTATCACCAGCTCCTACCTCAGGCACAGCTGCCCTACAAACTCTGAGGAAAACACCTCCTACAGCTCAGATCACCTACTGGTCCTACCTTAGGCAACAAGCCTTAAAACTCAGGGAAAACACCTCCTACAGCTCAGACCACCTCCTGGTCCTACCTCAGGCAACAAGCCTTACAACTTAGAGCTATCACAAGCTCCAACAATCTCAGGCAAACCAGCCCTACAAACTCAGACAAATAGCCTTACAGAATAAGATGTTTTAAGAAATTTTCTACAGCAAAAATACTCTCCTGTAGATCCTGCACAGTCTGTGCTTTCCTGTAACTGAAGATGTTGATAACAGCTACCACTTGATCTTCCTCTTCAATTGAAGGGTGGAAGATCACCTTGCCCCATATGGTGGAGGAGCTATCTTCTTCTCTCAGTTTCTTCTTCTCTTTCAGTAAGCAGGAAGAAAGATGAGAGCAGCAACCGTCAATGGAGAATCGAGATTTTGCACGCAACTGGACGGTGTTAGAAAATACCTAGCTCTTTCTTTTATACTTCTTTTTTTCTTCAACGGCTCTAATTTGATCTCCCAAGAAGTATGGGAGACATTGGTGGTCCCCTGTAGCTTTTCTGCAACTTGCCCTAGCCACAGGTCCCGCCGCCCTACTTATCTATTGATAAGGTCTGCGTTCGACGAACGCGCTACACTCTGCGCTCGATGAACCCGCTGCATCCTGCGTTCGACGATCTTGCCAAACTCTGCGTTTGACAAACTTGCCAAACTCTCCGTTCAATGATCAACCTTGTCTCTACGTTCGATGATCTGCCTTGTCTCTACGTTCGACGATCTGCCTTGTCTCAGCGTTCGATGAACGGCACTCTGCATTCGACTAACACACGATTATCAGCTGTTTCTTCTATCTCGTCTCAGCGGTCGACGAACTGTGTTCTTCATTCGACGAACGGCTCTCTGCGTTCGACGAACATGCAATTATCAGCTGTTTCTTCTATCTCATCTCAGCGGTCGACGAACTGTGTTCTTCGTTCGACGAACGGCTCTCTGCGTTCGACGAACACACCCTTTGTGCCTTCTCAGCGGTCGACAAACTGAGTCCTAAGTTCGACGAATGACACTCTGCGTTCGACGAACACGCTGATTCTCAGCGTTTGATGAACTTATCAGCTGAGACAACTTCTTCTCAGTGGATCCGCTGAGACGGCTCCTCGTCTCAGCGGTTCAGGTGAGACATTTCTTCATCAACTTAGGAGAAGATTTCTCCTAACCTTAGGTCTTGATTAACCCTTTCTCTTGAGCCACCTAAGCCTGTTTAACTTACAAAAAACAAAGCATTATCAAATACAATGTGTTCTTAGTATTGGAGGTGATGCCTCTTCAAATCAAGGGAACATTGAGGGCAATATTCCCAGCACTCCTCTCAGAAGCTCACAGCCGGAGATGACTGAGGATTCTTACTTCTTGGGATCCATTGAAGCAGAACGTCGAGAATTGAGCGATTGTCAGAGAAAGAATGAAGGTTTGTCGCGAAAATGATTTAAGGCAAATGAAGGTGTAATTTTTGTCCTAAGCATTCACTCTATTTATAGTAGAAGTAGATGAAGAGGCGCGTAACTTTTTGTCCTGGTTAATAGATTAAGAATCCATCAGATTGATCTGATTAAAGATCCAATATTGCATTAAGTATTTGGGTTATATTTTGATGATGTGCATTTTTGTCGTTGATAGTGTTGTCTAGATTACTTCAACCTTGTCGTTGGAATCACTTCAGCTTTGTCGTCGAGACTCCAGTAATATCGTCGAGACTTGGATTTTGTCGTTGAAACATTTCATTCTGTATGGATGAGAACTCATCTGTGTCGTTGAGATTCCCATCTGATACTTGTCTAACTTGAGAAAATTATCAGCACCTCTTAAATTAATCATCTAGGCTGTGCCACTTTGACTTCCTCCTTCAAATTTCTTATTTGGAGATACTAATTTGACATTTCACTTGATAGGCTTGGAATCCTCTATGGGCTACACTGACTAAGAATATTTTGTTTAATTCCAACCTTGTGATAAGAATAAGGGGTCTAGCCAAATTTGATGCCCTTCTCTTTTCTATACCCCTGACTTGTCTTAGAGCAGCTTGCAGTTTTCTGGAAATGATTTTTGTCTTTCATTTAATAATTAGCCTTGTCTTTATTGAATAGTTAATCCAATTTCTACCCTCTTTACTCCAGTCATGTGTCTGGAGCCACCACTATCCAAATACCAAAAGGGTTGGCAATTGGACATACCTGCAAGAAAGATTACTTACGCTTAGGTACCCAATTGGTTTTGGGTCCTAGGTTTCTGTTAGGTGGCAAACTGAGATATCACACCTCTGAGTGGTCTGCATACTTCTTGCACTAGGCACTGTTGGATTGAACCAGCGGTCCAAGGCAAAATGAACAATTTTTACACAACACCAGCACTCATATCTATTGTATCTTCTCTTATGCCTCACCATCTGGAAATGTTGGTGGGCATGAGTGAAGATAGTTGACCTAACAGGACTTGGGTGAACCCCAATTGTGAGTATGTAGTTGAGCTGGTCTCACCACTTTGGGAACATGCTTGGTGGGGACTGCCTTTCCCTTACTTTTGGGTGTTGATGTTGCAGATCCATGGACATAAGGACCTTGATTCTTCATTTGAGTCTCTTCAAGGGGTTCTTTAAAAGAACTCGGCCCAAAGCCTGCTCTTTTATGTGTGTTAGAGGGTTTACTGCTTCTTGTAGAGCAGGCATTGGTTAGATGACCATATGCAGATTCCTGGTCAAAGAAATTTGATTCCAGTAGCTTCTTCTTGAAAGGAGGTTGGGCTTCAGATGCCTTGGCCTTGACTGTCTCCTTACCAAATCCTACATTACCTCTGAATGGTGCAGAGAATTTGTTAATGATGGGATGGACAGTCTTGGGCATTGAGAAGCTAGCAATAATTTTCTTCTCAGCCAATAGCATTTCCTCAAGGTCCTTGATAACCTTGTTCTTCTGACCCAACTCAGCATTTTTGAGCTTTGTGGCATCCTTGAGTTTGTCCATTTATTTGCTCATAGCAGCCAGCTTTTCAACTGTCTCTTGGAGCTTAGATTGGGCAGATTTCAGGGATGCTAAATCCTTATATTGAGCTCTAATAATCTTCTTACTTCATTTCAAAGCAATCCACAAGGCTTCATTATGCTGCACTACCTCAGATTCAACCTCATGTGGGGATTTTGATGGTATGCTATTGCAAGCAGATTCACACTTACTATCATGCACAAAATCTGTCATTGATTCAGAATTAGAGACAAATAAGGGAGCTCTAATAAGTACCTTCCCCGGAGAAGTGTTGTCATCCTGGATTTATTCAGTTATGTCCATGAGGCCAATGAGAGCTTCCTCCTCAATTTCTAATCAATCAGAATCAGAAGCACTAAGTGTTCTGATTTTCTAAGCAATGATTCCTTTGTCAGATTTCTTTTTGTCCCTTGAACTTCTTATATCATTCTTCTTCTTTGATTCTCTTTTCTTGAAGGGACATTCAGTAATCATGTGACATGTCTTCTTGCAGTGATAACAAACTAAATTAGTGAAATCAATTTCACTGAGTTTGGAGTTATAACTTTCCTTCTTTGACGATTTGGGTTTATCATGTTGATCAGATCTTATGGAGCTCGAGGAGGACGTCATATGCCTATCTCTTCTCCTTCTAGGTATCAGCCTTTTGAGCATCTTGGAGAAGAGTACTAGTTCTTTAACAGTGTCATTAGATTCTGATGTGCTTGCATCAGAAGCTTCATTGTCTTCAGAGATATTTTGAATTATATGAGTCTTGTCCATGGTACTTCTCAAGCTTTCAGGCTTGAGGGCCATGGGCTTTTATTTGGTGTTCCCCCTTGAGTTTTCTTATTCAGTTCCATACATGTAGACCACCAAGGAATCCCACATTTCTTTTGTTGTTTTGTAATGAATTAAGTTCTGAAATGTATAATCATCAGTTGCATTTTTAGTGTGTGTTTTGCTCTCTTATCTATAGTTATCAGGTCCACATCTTCCTTAGTAATCTGCGACAAAGTTTTAGGGACTGAAGGAGTTGTTAGAGTCATTGAAACAGTCTTTGGGGACATAAGGACCCTCTTCAACAACCATGAATATTCTGGGATCTAATGCTTCCATGAACAACTTGACTCTTTGCTTCCAAATGGCAAAGTTATCTTTGGTGCAGATGGGCAGCTCCATTGATCTCATCTCTTGACGATGCTCACAGGCCATTGAAAGATCACAACCCCAAAAAAACTTGTAGATCTTGTTCTAAGCTGTTAAGCCTTTGAATTCAACCTATCTTTGATACCAATTGAAAGATATGAGTTGTCTATAATCTACACCTAGAGGGGGTGATTAGGTGTTTCCAATGTTATTTGCTACTTTAAAATCTATCTATCACTACAAACGAGCAACACAGAAAACACACAAGATTTATAGTGGTTCCTATGAGACAATGTGTCTAGAGGTAGTCCACTATCCCTCCCACCTATCTAGCAATGAGCTAGACTATGCAACTTCTCCAACTCAGATCTCTTCTCAATAAGTAGATCTTATAACTCAGGTTCACAAAGAACCCTACCAATCTCAGACTTTACAAGTCTTACAATAACTCAGATCTTCACCAAGATCCTACCAAACTCAGGCTCATATAGAACCCTACAGAACTCAAGCTCACACAGAACACTACCAACTCAGATCTTTCACAAGATCCTACCAAACTCATGCTCACTAAGAACCTTACCAAATAATACAGATGAGATTGTTGTTGTAAAATAGAAGGCTTTAAGATGAAAGCTTTGACTGATCAGACTTCGCTTCTTCTTCTTGCAACTGTAAGCCCAGAGATCTTATGAATTACTGAACTTTTCTGTAGAGTCTTCTCTTGACTTTCACAACAAAGCAGTGAAGTCTTCTTTTTATACTTTTCTCTCTTTTTAACTTGTATGTATATGAATAAGAATGTGGGAGAATAACTGTGACTACTTCTTTTCTTTTCTTGATCAGAATCAGTATTTTGGTAAGAGAGAGAGAGAGTCCAGTTCCTTTTGAAATCAACAATTCCTTTCTTTTATATTCTTCTGCAACTTTGCATAAAAGCCCTTAGTAAATTCTTCCATAAGTTGCCTGATAGAATATTTTAGAGAAATGACAGAATAAATTATCATAAATTCCTTTGCCGTTCTTGGAACTTGCAGAATATGGAATTGAATAACATTCTTCATTAATGCTGTGTAACAACCATATTCTGCAGATGATATATCATTAATTATTCTTAGATTTATGCGCAAGCTAGACAACGTGCATATTCCATGTATATCAATTTTCGATAAAATCGGCGCATTAAATGCAGCTCTGCATCTATCAAGACGATAAAATTCATTCAAGCCGATATCGTGTTGATCGTGTCGACTATATGTAAACTTTACGATGATATCATCGACATACTTCCTTCTTCAAGACTTTACTTGATATCTAAACGATATTGCTTCTTCTAGTTGATATCGTCGAGATGTTTCCTAGTATACAATAAATCTTCAATCTTCAAGGTGATATGTTTACTTCAAGACGATATCATCGACATACATCCTTCTTCAAGATGTTACTTGATATCTCAACGATATTGCTTCTTCTAGATGATATCGTCGAGTTGTTTCTTTTTATATGACTTAGACTTATTCATCAGGTTGATAATCTATCTTCAAGACGATATCATCTTGATCTTGTAGACGCTATAAAGTCTTCAAGCCGGCGTTGTCTACATGATCCTTTCTTGAGGACTGAACGAGTTATCTCAACGATAATCATTCTTCAATCTTCAAGACTATACATCTTCATCAAGATGATGTCGTCGAGTCATCTAAACTTAGTCTTTCTTAACTGTAAGCTTTCTTCAAGAAGATATCGTCGAAACTGTCTCGACGATGTGTTTCCTTTCTCAACGATTTGTCTGCTGAGTCTTGAGATGATATTTTACTTAGTGAACTTTTCACTTCTATATAATTTTGATACTGATATTATAGTCTTGATACTAGTGATGTAGCTTTGATGCATTTCAATGATATGTATATCATCTCAACGATATGTCCAGTCCTTCTTGACGATTTTGGACTTAGAAAATTGCTGGACATATGGTTTATCTTCTGCAGTCATGAATAAAATATACCATCAAATACATAGTGCATTTATCATTGATCTAAGCACTTCTTCAAAATAGGAACATTGCTGGGCACTATTCCCAACAGAATGTACTTTAACCTCTAGGTACCAGGATGGATTCCACCCAGGAGTATAATTAAAAGTCAGTGGAAGACCTAGAATGTATACATTTGACTGGATCAAAAAAAGGATTACTGATAATCAAAAAGTTATCATGAACAGATGTGTGAACACTCAAGAGTTTAAAAATTAAACTTTGTCTAAGAAGTTAGAAGAATCCACAAAGAACATTCAGAGATGCATAATTGAAGAAGTTAGAAAGGGGGAGAAGATTGGAAGTGTTCAAGCCCTTTTGATAGTGAATGAACTTCATCACTCCCTGGGACTCAATCTCATAGTGCTTGAGCCCCCAAGTTTTGACAATCCTTATTACACTCCTGGAGACACACAGTTGGAAGTTGAATCAAGTCAATAGAAGAGACAAAGGCAATCTGAGGAAGAATTGGCTGCCAAGAGAAGAAGCTAGAGCAAATGATCCTAGCTTTGAAATGTGGAGTCCAAAGTCAAGACATATAATTCTACAAACATGGAAGGGCTTTGGAAGCTTTGGCAAAGATACAGACAAATACTACTCCACTAATGAATGGATTAAATATATGAAGACTGACTCCCAGAGGAGGATATACATGAAAAAATGGAGAGAGGAAGCATTGCCAAAGAATGCTCCTCTTATCCCTAACATATACATTCCAAAGCCACTTAATTTCTTTGATAGACAAAGAGCAAAAGGAGAAAGTTGAAGGAAAGAAGAAGATGAGTACTTAAGTTTTAGATGTGCTGAAGGCAAATGTAGTTGTTATTAATCTGCTTAAAACATTTGACATACTTCTATATATGATATTTTGAATGTCTTCTCAATTCTCGATGTCATTATCTTAATATCTGTTATGTGTAAGTTATCTTTAATTGAAGTTCTTACTTCTTCAAATAGGGGGAGATTATTGGGAACCTTACCTATAATGTTCCTGATTTGAAGAAGTCCTTAAGTAATGGGTAAATACACTTTGTATTTTATGCACATGTTAGAATGTTGGTTTTCAGGTATTACATAGTGCAAACCTAGCATATGGCTAGACTTAGTGTCATCAGACATAGTTTTGCCAATGTAATTCCTAATTGTACAAAACACCATATCGACCTATGATCTAGATTATATTAGACTTGTCACTCACTTATTAAAATTGGGAATGAAGGTCTAGCAAGTAGGTTAAGGCAAAGGATCTGAATTGTGAAAAATCAAAAAATGACTAAGTCATATCGTCTTGGAGAGTCAAAATATCATCTTGTAGAGGTATCAATATTGGCTTGAAGACCTTAAGTTTCAAGATGATATCATCTTGTAGACTCTCAGCAGAAGCCAAATATCGTCTAGATTAGAAGAAGAAGCTCAAGATTCAAATATTGTCTTGGTAATGCAATATCTAAGACGATATTGTCTTGTAGACTCTCAGCTGAAGTCTAATATCATCTTAATTAGAAGAAGCGGCTCAACCTCCAAATATTATCTTAGTAATACACTATCCAAAATGATATCATAGTGACAAGGTTCTGCTATAATCATATTGTCTTGGAGATGATCAACAGATGTTTGGAAGATCTCCACAAATGTAGAATTTGACTAGTTCTTTATCGTATAGACTAAGTTCTTTATCGCCGAGGTTATCTCAATTATCATCAAGGATAAGTGAAATATCGTCGAGGAGTTAGCACAACATTTCTGAAATATAGAAGGCAGTTATCGTGTTGAACATAGAATTCGACTTGATATGTTTAACATTCGGCTAGAAGGCAGTTATCATGTTGAACACAGAATTTGACTTGATAGGTTTAATATTCGGCTAGAAGGCAATTATCGTGTTGAACACAGAATTTTATTTGATAAGCAAATTCATTCAGCTATAAGACAGTTGTTGGAAAAACAACCTCTTGATTTACCTTACAAATTCTGTAAAAGTGATTTCATTCTCTAGGATTTATTACCCATGTTGTATACCGAGGGAAATATGGCATTTAGATGTCCTAGGACGGCATATTCACCTTAGTGTGTCAAAGCCTAGTCAAAAAGTGATCAAAAACTAGTTGAGTTAAATCTGCGTCGAAAAGAAGTCGACGCAGCCTCGATTGAGAGTCGAAGTAACTTTGAATATAAGTAAACATAACTCAGACTAGCAATCAGCATGCAATGTTCATTAACGTTGCTTCAGTAGTGAATCTATCGGCACCATAACAGTAACATAAAACTTTGGACCTAATGGCCAGCCCCATGAACTTTCGGTAAACCAGGTAATTCTAGTAAGTACATCTGCCAGTGAGTTTCATTTCGGGGAGTTATGAAATCCTCTTCAAAAGAAAGTTCTCATTAGCATAACGTGCATACCCGTGAAAGATGCTTCTTCTAACAGTCGGCTTCATTGGAAGTCGACGCAACATCGAATGGTATTTGACGTAGAAGTCAGAACTTGAAGTCTACGTTCTTTATCTTGACAAATACATTGATAAAGAATCGATGCAACATCGATAACAAAGTTCAATTCAAAGCTGAGGTTTTCTGAAGCAGATTTTGAAGCTGCTTCTTGTAGAATTTAAAGATGCATCGATATGAAGTCAGAAGTTATTCGACGCAATGTCGAATACAATCAAGGAATTGGAATCTTCCTAGAATGGATTCTGATGATTATTCAAAAGGTATATATGGAAGATATTTGAAATATAACGGCTCACGCATGTACAATGAGAGAAAGTATCATTCCAGAGATTCAAGGGTGATGAAATTGGAAGTTATATAACAGGTTATTGATGCGTTGTCAACATAGATAGAAAGAGAGTAGTAATTCTCTCTGGACATTCCAATTGGAGAAGGATCAGAAAGAAAAATTCATTCAATTCCAATTCAATGGAATCGACAGAAGAATATATACATACAAAATTCTAAAAGGGGCAATGGTCGACTTTTCCCTCTCCATCTCTCTCTCTCTGTCTCTCTCTCTCACACAGTCTACCCAACATAATTATGGACTGCAGATTTCTTCTCTCAATCTGCAGAGATTCAACTTCATCCTTTCTTTGAAAGAAGATAATTAAGAACAAGATCTCTTGAACAACACCTGAGAAGAAGAACAATCCTTGACCTTCTATCTATCAAGGATTCATCAGATCTGAAGATTCATCATCCACTATAGTGCTCAAAGATCCTCAGTGACTCTGAGAGAGGATCTTGATCAGAAGAATTCTCTAACTCCTATAATTCTTCTAATTTTTTATTCTGATTTCTTATTCTGATCTTTAATTCTTTTTCATTCAAACACATTGTATAAGAGTTTTAAGAATCCCTCTTCAAAGGATTCAGAACTGGTTTTAAGAGTCTCCTTATCAAAAGACTAAGTGGTTCTAAAAGTCTCCTTATCAAAAGTCTCAGTGGTTCTAAGAGTCTCCTTATCAAAAGACTAAGCACTGTGATAGTGGATTCCTACCAAGGGGGTAGATGAGTGGATGTACCCATAATTTTGGGGAACCACTATAGCTTTTGTGTCTTTTGTGTTTGTGAATTTGCTGTATTTTTCTCTTGATTATTTCAATTATTATGTGATTGTACTAATTCTGATTGGAATCCTGGATGCCTAGTAATTAGGATTATTTCTCTGTGCACTTATTAATAAAAGTTGTTTTAAATCTCTATTCACCCCTCCCTCTAGAAAATACTCAGGGGAGTTACTATGCACTTTTAATTGGTATCAAAGGAAGTTCATCAGAAAAAGGTTAACTTATTGATCACAAGATCCTCTCACTCATATTTTTTTATATTTCAAAAGAACTTTTAAGAAAATGAATTCTAAGAACTTTGCATCCACTAGACCATCAATGTGTAACCTGAACAAGTTTACACTCTAAAAGGCTAGAATAAAATTATACATGAATTTTATTGATGAGGACATCTTTAATGTTGTATTGGCAGGTCCTCTAATGCATTACAGAAAGGATACTAGTGGGACCTCGACACAAGAACTGGTTCCTAGATCTGAGTGGACTTAAGCTGAGAAGAAAGTAAAAGCCTGTGATGCTAAGGCTATGAATATATTATTATAACTATGTCAAATGACATATTTTAAAAGGTGGCTGATTGCCAGTCTGCAAAAGAAATCTGGGATTCACTATCCAGATTAGTTGAAGTTCTGATGAAAGGAAGGACAGGAAGTCCCTTCTCATATCGAGTATGAGAACTTTCAGAAGAAGTCTGAAGAAAATATTGTTGAAATATATGAAAGGTTCAGCATCATAATCAATGAGCTCAAAGGACTGGATAAGGAGATCTCATTGACTGAGATAAATGATAAGTTTCCCATATGCTTTCCAAGCACTTGGGACACAAGGTTCTGGGCTATCAGAGAGTCCAGATGCCACATGCAGATCTTCACAGATGCCCTTCTAAGCAAGCTTAAGTCCTATGAGCCACTGCTAAAAAGTAGGGTTGAGATAGAAGCAAATGAGAAAGTCTCAACTCCTAAAGAAATGACCATTGCATTAAAGGCAGCTGAAGGAGAGCCTTCTACCCCTGAAGAAGAAATGTTTAATCTCTTGGAAAGAAGGTTCAGAAGGTGGATCAAAACTAAAGACTCAAGATGGAGTGGCTGTAGCTCAAGTAAACCCGGGTTTGAGAAGAATACCAAATAAGAGGTTAAGAGCTGAAGTATATAAATTGCAAAATGAAATAAATAGGTTGAATGCTGAAAATAAAATAATAAAGGAAGAGCTTATCAAGGCAAGAGCCTTTGAAGATTCTCTCAATAGGAGAAGTCAAAAGCTAAAAGATATCTCAGAGAATCTCTCTAGGAGATTCAAATGTCTTAGTTTAGGAGCAGACCCATCAACTAGTACTGTAACTTCCAACAAACCACCTTGGAAAAATCCAGTAATATTTGTTAGCTCTAGTGAGAATCAAGTAAATGAAATCAGTGAAATTTGTGAAGAATTAAATTATCATTCTGATAAAGTTAGTATATTTAATAGGGTGAACCCTAATAATCAGAAAAGAATTCTAGGCAAACATCCTTTAGTAAAACCAATAAATAACAATAAAAAAATCTAAAAACAAAAGAAAGATCATTATGCATTCTGCTGATTTATTATACCGAGATAAATTTTATGCAAATTTCTAGTACCATGCTAACATGTCTTGGTTTGATAGACCAATTCTCTTCCATCCAAAAGGGTATAATGAAAGACCACTCTACTCTTTCATATCACCCTATATTGGTAAAAGCAAAGGACCCAGGTAGCCCGAGTCCCCTCTAATATTTGAATTTCATGTGCAGGTAAACTTTGGGGCCCTTTGTCAAAAATAATGCAGAAAAAGGGAAATTAACTCTTTAATGTGTAACTACTGATAATCAAAGGGGTGGTATTTTCTATAAGCCACTTGATGGGGCGTTCTAATTCACATATATATCAAGTAAATCTTATTTTCAATAAAAATCTATTGCTGGGAAAAACAGCAAAATTCTTTAAAGAAAATTCAAATGTTAATTCAGAGCTGCGTCGAATAGAATTCAACGCATCGTTGATTTCTACTCGACGCCAGCTTCGAGAGTTGTCTGGGATAATTAATTCAAAAAGCACTCAATGATGCATCAAATTCATATCGACGCATGCGTCGACTCAATTGTTGTTGTATTTATCCGAAGTTACTCGATGCAACATCGACAGTTCGTGCACGTGCAGAATGTGCTTCTAGAAGCTACTTCAATTTATTTTGGCGCTCTGAATCTATTTCTTTTTGACGCTGCTTTGAGTAAAACCCTAGGCTATGACAAATCGCCTTCTGAAAGCAACACAGTCGTTAAACCTTTTTCACGCTTTCAAATTTTCTCCCTCTCCCGCTCTCTTGCTTTCTTGTTCACCCTCTTTCTTCCTGTATTGTTTTTGCAGGTATTCTCGTGATCATCAATGGACCCTTCGAAGGTTAACTCTGGATTTGATGTTGATATTGCTTCCTTCAATGTTGCTGCTAAAAACTTCTAAGGATTTTTAGGTCTCTTCGAAACCGCCGGACTCACAAAAATAATCTCCACCAGAAGCAAAATATATGATATGGAATTAAGTGAGTTGAAAGACACCATCTATTTTGAGAAGGATGGGTCTCTACGAGGAAGAATTTATGATACAGAATCCACATTACTGAGGAGCTGCTGAATCTCACCTTTGACTTACCAGTGGGTGAGGATCATCTGAATTGGTGGCGCTGGAAACCCAACAAGCCTTGCAAATCATGAACGGCACCAAAGAGAAAGCGATCAATCTCAAGAAGAATGATTTCTCTAAAGAATATAGGTTTCTGGCTGACATAGTAGGCAAGGTCTTACTATGTAAACTCTCTGCTCATGATGTCATTCCCAAACAACAACTCAAGATAATGGGTGTGTTGGTTCTGAACAAACGAATTCACTGGGGGAGATGTCTCATGAATTTAATCGGTCAAAAGTATGCTCAAAAAAAGTGCCTACCTGCAAATTATGAGTCAACTCCTGTATCAAAATTACTCAGCAGCATGCAAATCCAAAGGAGTGTTCATTCCTCCTAGAAAACAAATTAATATTGGGATATTCTCCAAGTGGACTCATCAAATACTGATACCAGGTCAACTTCCACCGTCACCTCCCTCCTCTCTACCTCTTGAACACCGTACAGACTCTGTACCTAGTACCCCAGCTGATATTCATCCAACACAGATTCCTCCTCTACAACAACAATCTACCACTCCTCCGGAACCTAACATTCCATCCATTCTTTCTGCTTCTCTAGAACATGCACATCTTCAACCAACCACTTTTATTGATATTCCTTCTAACTCCCATACAATACCTACTTTTGATATTGATCAGACAATATCTAAAGTAGTGGATCTGGCCACTAGGACATTCTCTGAGCGGCTATAGATACATTCCGGGAAATTTCAAAGAAAGTATTCTCAGATGGAAACTGCAATAAAAGAAACAAAAGAGTCAATATAGGCAACAACACACTGATATATTCATCCAAAATACCAAGATCTTTCTTAACCTCAATAGCCAGTATGGTTCAAAAGGGGGAGATTATTCAAGAGGAGGAAGTGTCTGCCACAGATGTTTCAGTTCCTGTCCCAGAAAAGCTTGTACAGATCCAAGGAAGTTTCCTGCATAAACTCAGGGGGAGCCTCTCACAGTTGATGAACAACTTCAAAAGGAAATTACTATAATTGCTCGTGAAGTTGCCTCACTGTTGAAAATATTGCATCACTCAAGGGGAGCTTCAAATGGATGCTGACAAGACTGCTGAGGAGGAGGAGGAGGAGACACTCACATTTCCATAAAGAAATGTGCCAACACATTTCTTTTCTAGAAAAAGAAAAGCTTCTCCTAAACACAAAGATCAATCAGAATCAAGTGAGAAAAAATTGTAAAACTACTCTTATACTCTTCAATTGCATATATCTGAGAAATAATTATGTTAGACAATCCTTTCCTTATTCAGAAGTTCATCAATTTCATCTTAGAAGATTCTTAGTTTATGTTGTTATCTTTTAACACATGCTTTTATGTATACGCTTTTATTTTTCAATATGTTGAAATCACTTAAGAGTCTGTAAAATTTGTTAAGATAAATAAACGGAGATTGTTGGAAAAAACATCCTCTTGATTTACCCTACAAATTCTGCAAAAGTAATTTCATTCTCTAGAATTTATTACCCATATTGTAGAGTGAGGGTAATATGGTCTTTAGATGTCATAGGATGACATATTCACCTTAGAGTGTCAAAGACTAGTCAAAATGAGATCAAAAACTAGTTGAGTTAAATCTGCATCGAAAAGAAGTCGATGCAACTTCGATTGAGAGTTGAAATAACTTTGAATAGAAGTAAAGATAAGTCATCATGGCAGTCCACACTTCATTAGAAGTCGACCCAACATCCAATGGTATTTGACGCAGAAGTCAGAACATGAAGTTTACGTTTTTTATCTCGACGGATACGTCGATAATGAATCGACGCAACATCAATAGCAAAGTTCAATTCAAAGCTGAATTTTTTGTGCTTGTCTCTTGATTATTTCTATTATTCTGTGATTGTATAAATTCTAGTTGGAATCTTAGATTCCTAGTAATTCAGATTAATTCTCTGTGCAGTTATTAGTAAAAGTTTTTTTTAATCTCTATTCACCCCACCCCCTCTAGAGAATACTCAGGGCAGTTACTGTGCACTTTCAACAGTGGTAGACAAATATCGTCATGTAGACTATAAGTATCATTGAGAAGAATAATATCGTCTTGTAGACTACAAGTATCATCGAGAAGATTAATATCATCTTGTAGGCTAAAAGTATCATTAAGAAGAATAATATCATCTTGAAGACTATTTGTATCGTCGAGAAGAATGTCATCTAGACAATGCCAATATCATCGTGAAGGCAGCAAATATACATTCGACTTGACATCAAGAAGATTCGACCAGACTTCTAGTCGAATTGTGGAAAAGGCTTGAATTCAAATTGAAGCGCAATTGTGGCATTATTTCATTTAATATCGCTACAGATTGGGCCAATCAGATTTGTCCTTTAAAGGCAAAATATTTCTGACATAAAGAGTCCGAGGATTCGATCGTTATTAAATGACCCTATAAAATGGATGCGACGGGAAACAACAAACCCTAATTTTCCAATCATTACATTCAAAAGAAATAACTCTCCGTTGTGATTGTATATTTTCTATCAAAGAGCACAAGAACATATGAGACAAACTTTGAAGCCAATCAATCAAGTCTCCTGAAGAAAATAAAAATCATCTTGTTGATTCAAAAGCTTATTCATCTCTTTGCAAGAAGATTTCAGAAGAAGCCATTCCGCAACAGGCTTCAAGAAAACTCACTCCATTCAAGATAAACCATTATGAGTCCAAAGAATCATTGTAATCTATTATCTCATCTTCTGTAGGATTTTTGAGGAAATCTGAGCATAAGGTCTTTTTGAGGCCTGAGTGTAGGATCCTGTGTTTTGGATCTGAGGTATGGAACTTGGTACATTTGCTGAGGTAGGATTCAAGTTGAATCCGAGTTATAGGAGAGATAAACTCTGAGCTATAGGATCCTGTAGGATCTGAGGTAGGAGACTTGGTCTCTGAGGTGTATTATCTGAGGATCTATGTTTTGGTTGAAGTTTGCTGATGCTAACTCATTGTTAGATATGCAGAAGGGGAAGTGGACGTACCCAACCCGGGGAACCACTATAAATCACTGTGTACTCTTTGTGTGAATGCTCTTTCTGTGTTGATTCTGTTGAATACTTTCTAACAAACTAAAAAAAACTTAGACACTTATTCACCCCCCCCCCCCTCTAAGTGTTAGACTACCCTAAACTTACAAAAAGCCTTTATAGAAGAATAATAATAAGAAGAAGACTTCGATATAACTACTTCTATATAAGTCTATATATAAGAAGAATAAGATATATAAGCTTCTTCTTCAATATATATAGGCTATATTCAAGGTATGTCGTTTATATATACTTCTTTTTCTTATTCTTCTTCTGTGTAAGCTTATAGAAGAAGAAGATGAAGAAGAAAAATCATATATAGACACCAAATAGAAGAAGATTCTTCTTCATTATATGTGTCTTTTATTAGAATCAAAAGCCTCTTCCTCCTTCTTCTTCAACTATATAGAAGAAGAAGCCTATATATAAGAAGTAGAAGATGTTTTTATGTATAAAAAGAGGCTTCTGCTTATTCCTATAAGAATCCTATATATAAGAAGAAGAAAATATATATATTCTTCTTCTATATATACTTCATCTTCTTCTTCGATATATGATTCTTCTTCTACATATGATTCTTCTTCTTCTATATAGACTATATAGAAAATACACATATATAGTTGAAGAAGACTATATAGAATATGAAGTAGTCTATAATTATATAGAAGCAGTAGTAAAAGAATTATATATATATAAGAGCTTATATATGTGCTTCTTCTTCTTTTCTTTCTTCTACATTATGCATAGGCTATATATGCTTCGTATGAAGCATATATAGGATATAGAAGAAGAATAAGCCTATATAATAATAATAAGAAGAAGCATATAGACGAAGAAGACTATATGGAAGAAGACTATATAGAAGAAGAAGTATATATATATAAGTCTATATAGAAGAAGAAATATAATAAGTATATATAAGTCTATATAGAAGTAGAAAAAGAATCCTATAGTTAGATTTCTTATAAGAAGCCTATATAGGCTTCTTCTTCTTCTCTATACCTTATTCTTCCATATATAGAAGAAGAAGATATTAAAGAAAAAGGTGTTATATAAGAAGAAACACATATATAGAAGTAGAAGAAGAAGAATTATGTATACTTCTTCTTCTTATAGGCTTTTCTAATATTGACTTCTACTTCTTCTATATAGATATTTAGAAGAAGTCTATATAGGATTCTTATTCTTCTCATATATACGCCTATATAGAAGAAGAAATAATCCTATATAGAATACGTCTTCTTCATCTATATATTGAATTAGCCAATATAGAAACAGAATATAAAGTCTTTAGTCTTCTTCTTTTTTTACAATTTAGGCTTCTTCTTGTATAGAAGACCATATTATTCTTCTATATATATATTGAAGAAGAAGAAGATGCCTTTATGAAAGAAGAAGAAGAATCTGTTGAAATTGTTAAAGTGGGAGTGAAGGAGGCTTTTGGACCTGGGCGGTCTGGGAGGAGGTCGGGCGGTCTGACGTGACCGCACGACCTGGCGGTCTGCATCCGCGGTCTGGCTGACCTTAGCCTAGCTGCGGTCTCCCGGGTTGACCGCTGGTCTTGTCCAAAGTCTGCTGAAGGAGCCGCGCGGTCTGTGCGTGACCGCGTGGCGTGCTGTCCTCTTCAAGGTTGTGGCGGTCTGGTGTGACCGCACAGTTTGATCCAGGTTCTCTCCAGAATGCGATCTGGTAGCTGATCGGGCCTTCTGGGAGTATTCGCGGACTAAGGGTCTTAGTCGCGCGGTCTCAGGAGGAGACTGGTATGCGAGCTGGTTGCTGTTCGCGGTCTCAGAAGGAGATCGGCATGCGGACAGGAGTTCGCGATCTGATGGCGAACTGACTGTGTTCGCGGTCTCGTGCGAACACAGGTGGTGAATAGCTTCGGGCGGTCTGGCGAGCTCTTTGTGGAGTCGCGGTCTGTTGTGAGAATGGAGGTCTCTCATGGCGACATTGAAGCTGGCGGGTTCACCAAAATGAAGCAGGAGTTATGTTGCTGATCGCGCAGGTTGACCGATCAGGTCGCGCGATCTGGAGGGTGGTGATCCTATCTCATAGGGTGGTGACTGGATCAGGTCCCGTGCCTATAAATAGGAGGCCACTGTAGCAGCAATATAGAGACACACCAAGTGTAAGCTGAGTTTGCTTGTTTCCTTGCGATCTGTTTTATTCTGACCGTGCAGTCTGCTGATTGAATTCCTCTTGTGTAGCTTCTGCGGATAGTGTGGGCAGCAGCGATCACCTCTTCCTCTGAAAGTGTTCGGGCGGTCTGCGGCTTGGAGTTGTGGTGCTGGAGTTCGGGAGGATCAGGAGATCGGAAGAAGGGAGCGGTCTGTGCAGCGGTTTGGTGGTGTGCTGTGATCGGCAAGGCGCTGCGGTCTGGCAGTGTGTTGAAGTCGCAGGGAGGTCGCGCGGTCTGGAGCGATCTCAAGTTATCCTCATCTACTTGTATTTCTGTTTGGTATCTGTGCTGGCGAAATCATGTCTCGCCAAGCATGCCTTGCCCTGTAATGAAGTTTATGCTATCAATAAAGATAAATTGCTTGCCTAAAGTTTGTTTCTGGTTGTTTGGCTTGTATCTCTAAGTTGCATAATCGATTCCTGCTTGCTTTCACAAGGTCCTTAGAAAAATTTCACATGGTATCAGAGGGAGGTTGGAGTGGATAGAGCAGGTTGCAACTTAGAGTAGCCATCGCCTTTGTGAAGAAGGAACCAGAGGAAAAACAATGGAAGGTGGATTTGCAAGAGGTCTTGGTATTGAGATGCTTACATCGACTAACTTCAAGAAGTGGAAGTCATGTATGCAGAGCTATCTTCTGGGTGAGGATCTATGGGAAGTTGTTGGAGGAAATGAGACAGAAGAGGTGAAGGCAACGGAAGCTGGTGACAATGGTCCGGCCGTAAGGGCGTGGAGAAAGACCAATGCCAAGGCCGAGTTCACTTTGAAGCGTGCCATTTCACCTGATCTATTTGATCACATCTTAGGGTGTGGATCAGCTGCCGAGATCTGGAGAGCCCTGGATGGGCTGTTTAATAAGAAGAATGTAGCGAGGCTGCAGTTCTTGGAGAATGAGCTGGCAAGGTCGGCTCATGGCGATCTTTCTATCTCCACTTTCTTTCTGAAGATGAAGAACCTCTGCGCTGAGATATCAACACTGGATCCTGATGAGCCAATTTCTGAGGCGAAGCTGAAGAGGCACATCATCCGCGGCTTGCGGAAGGAATATGTGGCCTTTGTGACGTCGGTGCAGGGATGGGCAAATCAGCCATCTCTGTTGGAGCTGGAGAACTTGCTTTCTTCGCAAGAAAGCTTGGCAAGACAGATGGCGGGGTTGTCAGTGACTGGGGGAGATGGCGAAGTTCTCTTCTCGGGGAAGAAGAAGAAGTGGGATAAGAAGAAGAAGACTACTGGAGGCTATGGACCTTCAACTTCTGGACAGCAGGAGAGGGGCTAACCTCCTAAGGCTGAGGAGAAGAAGAAGAAGGAAGGTCTCAAATGCTACAAATGCGGGAAGGTTGGGCACTTCAAGAAGGATTGCAGAGTGGTCACTCAAGCAGGGCATGCTGCGGAGAAGGAGGAAGCTGAGGCCAGACATATAGATGGAGGATGGGGAGGAGCCTTCTCGGCTTCTATTGGAGCTTCGGCTCCCATCAACTATTTGGAGGACTGGATCGTGGACTCGGGGTGTGGTCATCACCTCACCGGAGACGGGACCAAGCTTTCTTCTGCACAGCCCTACACAGGTAACAATGCAATCATTACTGCTGATAATACCGTGCATCCAGTAGAGAAGGTGGGGGTTGTTTCTTTGGGCAGTGATAGAGGGCCACTTACTTTGAAGAGTGTCTATCATGTGCCCGGAATGAAGAAAAACCTCTTCTCCGTGACCAACGCTGTTGACGCTGGGTATCGCGTTCTGTTCGGCCCAACAGAAGTGAAATTTCTACGTAATGTAGAGGCCGTGAAGGCCGAGGTCGTTCATATCGGGAGATGGGCAAAGGACTTGTTCGTTTTATCGACAAGTTCCTACGTCGACAAGATGAAGATGAATGATGATGCCGTTATATGGCATGAGAGGTTGGGGCATGTAGGAATGGATAAGCTGAAAGAAATGGCGGTGAAAGGTCTGGTCAAGGGCCTGCCAAGTCTATCTTCCTACGGAGAAGGTCATGTTTGCGCAGGATGTCAGTTCGGCAAGTCTCATCGACTACCGTTTGACAAGTCGCAGACAAGGAGTAGTCAGCCGCTAGAGTGCATCCACGGTGACTTGATGGGACCAACTGCTACCCCAAGCCTCGGAGGCAGCAGATATATGCTGGTGTTGATCGATGATTACACCAGATATGTCTGGGTATTTTTCCTGAAGGAGAAGGCGGAGGCGTTTGCCAAGTTTGTGGAGTTCAAGGAGCTCGTGGAAGGTCGGCTGAGACTGCGGGTGAAGAAGCTGAGGACTGACAACGGAGGGGAATTCACCTCCAGTGAGTTCTCTACTTTTTGCAGGAAGGCAGGCATCCGGAGGGAGCTTACTTGTGCACATACTCCACAGCAGAACGGAGTTGCAGAATGAAAGATCCGTCATCTGACAGAGACCTACAAGTGTTGGCTGCATGCCAAGAGTATTCCAAAGTCCTTCTGGGCGGAGGGAATGTCTTGTGCTGCCTATGTCATCAACAGGATGCCTCTGAGCCCCATCAACATGTTAACTCCGCATGAGTTGATGTTCAAGGAGAAGCCAAGCGTGGCACACCTTAGGGTGTTTGGTTCCACCTGCTATGTGCATGATCCAGATGCTCTTCGGACGAAGCTAGATGCAAAAGCAAGGAAGCTAGTCTTCGTGGGATACGACGAGCGGAAGAAAGGATGGAAGTGCATGGACCCAGAGACGCGGAGATTTGTTGTATCTCGCGACGTTGTTTTTGATGAGGTGACATCTTATAAGGGGTCTTCTGGACTGGAGATACCAGAGAGCAGGGTGGAGGTGCCAGAGCAAGCAGTGGAAGATCTTCAGGTGGAGCTACCTGTGTCACCAGGTGGTCCATCTCCTTCTAGTTCCGAGACGGGGGCTTCTGGTTCAGGGAGCAGGGGGAGCAATGCTCCTAGCACGTCTGGAAGAGGAGCTAGGGAAGAAGCAGCTGGAGATAATGCGGTTCAGGGGAAGGAGCTGAGGAGGTCGAAGCGAGCAATTGTTGCCCCTGATCGCTATACAGGAGGAAATGCAGTGAGCTTTGTCTCATGTTTCTTCGCTGGTCCCTTAGATGAGAGGGAGCCGTCGAGCTTTAAGAAGGCCCAAGGCGTGAAAGAGTGGGATGTTGTAATGCAAGAAGAGATGGCAGCTCTTGAGAAGAATGAGACCTAGTCTCTTGTGCCCAAGCCCAAGGGCACTACTCCTGTAACATGCAAATGGGTCTACAAATTGAAGAAGAAAGCTGACGGCAGTATCGAGCGTTACAAGGCTCGTCTTGTAGCTCGGGGGTTCTCGCAGCAATACGGTGAAGACTATGAAGAGACTTTTAGTCCGGTGGCCAAAATGACTTCAATTCGGTTCATCATTGCCTTGGCGGCGTTTAGTGGATGGGAGATTTGGCAGCTCGACGTCAAGAACGCCTTCTTGTACGGCGAGATTGACAAGGACATCTTCATGGTCCAGCCACCAGGCTTTGTGTCTGAAGACTTTCCGGAGCATGTCTGCAAGCTGAAGAAGGCCCTGTATGGGTTGAAGCAAGCGCCAAGGGCGTGGTATGGAAAGATCGCAGACTATCTCCTATTCTGTGGATTTTGTGCTTCAGACTCAGACTCAAGCTTGTTCGTCAAGAAGAGCGGGGAGCTTCAAGTCATCGTGCTGCTTTACGTCGACGATATGATCGTGACGGGGAACTCGAAGGAGGAAGTGGCTCAGCTTCGGGCCGAGCTGGCCATCAGGTTCGAGATGAAGGACTTAGGTGAGCTTCACCATTTCCTTGGACTCGAGGTGCAGAGGAAGGAAAGTGGAGTGCTGATTTCCCAGGCTGGATATGCAGAGCGAATCGTGGAGCGATTCGGCATGAAGGAAGGGAAGTGCATCTCTACACCTCTGGAGAAGGCTATGAAGCTTCGGAAGGATGAGGGGAGGATTATGCAAGATCCGTTGGTGTTCCGAGCTCTGGTTGGGAGCTTGATCTATCTGACGATCACGAGGCCGGATATTGCATATGCAGTAGGCAGAGTGAGTCGGTATATGGCGGAGCCTCGGATACCTCATCTGCTAGCGACCAAGAACATTCTGAAGTATGTCAAGGCGACCTCGGTCATGGGTCTCCTATACAGGAGGGATGCGGGCTTCGAAGTGCATGGATACATGGATGCTGATTACGGGGGAGATTCGGATGATCGGAAGTTGACATCTGGATTCGTCTTCATGGCGGGCCCTACGGCTATATCATGGTGCAGCAAGAAGCAGGATTCCGTATCAGTCTCCACCATAGAAGCGGAATCCAAGGCTTCGGCCTTAGCAGCTCAAGAAGCCATCTGGCTTAGGAGGTTGGTGGGAGACGTCCACAAAGAGGTTCGGGAGCCGACTCTGCTACGCGGTGACAACGAGAGTGCTCTCAAACTGGTAACCAATCCAGTTTGTCATGCGAGGACCAAGCATATTGTTGGGTATTGTATCCACAATAGCCTTGATTTGTAGAAAGTCAACTTTGAACCAAGATTGAATTGTTTGTGTATTTGATATGCTTTTCTAGTAATGCTCTTGCAGGTTCACTTTGCTAAGTGTAGACCAATGTCAGGTCACAATGGGTCAATAAGCACAGTCTCATGCAATGTAATTCTTCATTGTGTGAGGTATGGGGTTGACTCATGTGTGGTCTCTCAATTGGGATACACTTTATGATCAAGACATTAAAGGTTCAAAGCTTAGGTGTGCAGCATTGGCCTGAAGACAAAAGAAGAAATTTCTCTATGTAAACTTTTCGAGAAGTAAGGAGATTTTCCGAGAAGTCTTTCTGTGTTTTCGAAAAGTCCTTATGTTTTTTTTCGAGAAGTGTTGTTTCAGATGTTTCTCGAGAAGTTGGTGAAATTTCCGAGTAGTTTCTTGTATTTCTCTAGATGTCTTTGTTCTCTCGAAAAGTCTTCTTTGTTTTCGAGAAAAGTTCTTTTCTAGTTGTTTTCGAGAAGTCTGTCTCAGCTCAGCTTTCGAGAAGTCTTTTATCTCTCGAGAAGTACTTTTGTTTTCGAGAAATCTTTGGATCTTTCGAAAAGCCTTTATCTCTGAAGGTTGTTCTCGAAATTGTTCTGAAGTTTTCGAGAAGTTTCCCTTGTTCTCGAGAAGTCCTGTATCTCTCGAGAAGTTCTGTCATAAATCTTTGTTCTCTCTTTCTAAAGCTGTTTTTCGAGAACTAGTCGTTTCTCTCGAGAAGTCTTGGAATTCTCGAGAAGTCTAGTCCTATCATTTCTCGAAAAACTTTGTTTTCCCGTTTTGACGACAAGTCCTTTCCGTCAATTTGACGTGACGTCTTTCCTCGTCTTAAGGTTAAATCGTTAGGATGTCATCTATATAATGATTGCTCCTTAAGAATGAGTTAACAAGTTTTTGAGATTCATAAGATCAGAGTTCGTTTTTTTTTCTAACCCTAATCTGATCCAAGATTGTCGTCAAGTGCCGCGCATCGCCTTTGTTGGAGTTCAATCGTGAGTTATCTGAAATCGTCTCCAAGTGGAAGAGGAAGGTCAATTGATCATTGCCTTACACGTTCTGATTCTATCGGATTGATCAAGACCTTAGAAGATCTGATTTGTGCCGTTTCGATTCTTCATTTTCTACATCAAGCCGAAGTCATTTTTGTCGCAAGAAGAAAAGAAGATTTTCAGATCTATTTGTGATTTGATAAGTATAATCTCATTATCAATTTTATATTTGATTGTAGGAGAGATTGTTCTCCGAGTTGTAGGAGAGGTGTTCTCCGAGTTGTAAGAGAGGGTTCTCTCTGAGTTTGTAGGAGATTGATCTCCGAGTTGTAAGAGTTTTGACTCTGAGATTTGTAGGATCGTTCTTGATCCGAGATTTAGTGAAGTAGTCAAGTCTAGCTGTGGTGCTAGATTGGCGAGGCCGGCAAGTGGAGTACCCAAGATCGGGGAACCACTATAAATTTCTTTGTCGTCTGTGGTTGTGGTTTGCATTTTGTGCGTTCTTTATTTTCAAGATTTTCAATTCCGCAAAAGACGCTGTTATCACCTATTCACCCCCCTCTAGGTGATTTTGGTGGGCAACTAGATATTTCAATTGGTATCAGAGGCAGGTTGTTCTTAAAAGGTTAACACCTTGAACAAGATCTTTTCACTCTATTTGCCTTCAAATCATGGAAAAGTGCAAGGAATCGTCTTCGTTGAAATTGCCAATATGCACAAAGGCTAACTTTCCTATGTGGAAAGAAAGTGTCAGATTTTATATGGAAGCCGCAGACCCAAGAATCTTCCAAGTTGTGGAAGAAGGACCTCATGTGCCAATGACTGCCTCAACAGTCAATCCTACGGTTCAAGTACCAAAGAAAATGATGGACTTAACAAAGGATGAGATCGCTCTCGTTGCCTTGGACAAAAAGGCAAAGAACATCATTGCCAGTGCAGTGGATGATTCTATGTTGCAAAATCTAATTCACTGTAATTCTGCAAAAGAAATGTGGACGTCCTTAATAGTTCTTATGGAAGGTACCGAAGAAGTAAGAGATGATAGAAGATCTCTTTTGAATCAAGAGTATGAAGCATTCAAGCAGAATAAAAAGGAGTGCATTGCTGATGCTTATGAAAGATTCTTCAAGATCGTAAACGGCCTAAGAAACTATGGTCGGGAATTCTCAAATGGTGAACTGAATGATAAATTCCTGCGTTCCCTAACGAAAGATTGGGATAGCAAGATTGTTGCAATCAGAGAATTTGGGAAGTTACCAAATCTTGACCCTCAGAATCTGTTTGGGAAACTGTTGTCCCACGAGCTACAAATGAACATTCGGAAAACAGAAGAAGATGGGAATAGAGGTTCAAGCAAGGAAAGAACCTTGGCTATGAAGGCTGAGAGTTCTAGAAAATGCAGAACTTTGTCTCCAATCAGTATACAAGAATCTACTGATGAAGAAGAATCTAAGGCCGGCTCCTCCAGCTCAGAAATGTCTGATGGGGAATTCTCTCTTATCTCCCGTCAGTTTAAAAAACTGCTAAACAAAAGAAGACACATGAAGAACAAGTTTTCCTCTAAAAATAGACAGTCTCGACGTGATGGTGATCATCACAAAAAGAGTTCTAGCAATCATGACAGGTATAAATCTAAAAATGGTAAACATATTTCTTCTGACATAGTTTGTTATTGTTGTAATAAGCCAGGGCACATGATTGCTGAATGCCCTTATAAAAAGAAGGAGGGTGGAAGAAAAGAAGAAAAGAACTCCACTCACAGAAAAAGGAAGACTGAAAAGAGTCTAGTCGCTAAAAAGAACAAAACTTTAAGTGACAGTGACTCGGAAAAATCAAGTAGTGAAGAAGAAGCCTACTTCGGGTTGATGGCTATGACTGATGATGAAGAAGAACCTCCATACACTGGGAAGGTAAATTCTCACACTATGCTATCTGATTCGGATTATGCTTCTGCTGAACAAAAAGATTATCTCTCTGATGATGAATCTAAACTCATGACCCAATACACCGAAATGCTCAAGAGCTTTGACAAGTGCCGAAGGATTGTCAAATCTCAGACCAAGGAAATTATGTCTCTTAAGGAAATGGAAACCAATTTGAGAAAGGAAGTTGAACAACTTTCTTCCTTCAAAGAGGAAGTCCAAGTCTTATAAGACAAGATCAAAAGCTCGGATGAGCTCCTTGATCGGAGAGCGAACTCTATCAAAGTTTTGGAAGAACAGCTAGCCGCTGAACGAAAGCTAGTTGAAAAGTTTTCACAACCCAAAACAATTCTTCCGCTCATTGATAGATTCACTGCTCAAGCAAGTACTAGTGGATTAGGTCATGTGGCAGGTCCTAGTAACACTACTAAGGGCACACATGCCAATTAGAAATTCATGAATGCTAAGAAGGCCTCCATTGAAGAGAAAGGGAAAGCCCATCAAAAACATGTACCATTTCAGAAAGTTATTTTTCCCTCAAACATTTATGACATGCAAAGCACTTATGGTCACTTGACCCGACCAATTAAGTTTGGACCTGTCAATGACTATAAGGGATGGACTAGTCCCCGAAACTTCGAAGATAGTGTTTTCAAAGCATCTCATGAAGAGATAAATCTAAGAGATTATGGTCCTTATGTTCACAAACATAATAAGAAGAAAGCACCAATAGTAAAGACTATTGTACCTAAGCCAGAGGAGAAAGCATTACCCTGTGTATGCTGTACTCATGAAACATACTCATCCAGAAGGATTGCTCCTGCCAAAATCAACGTTCAAAGAATTAAGCAGGAAAATATTAAGAGAAGGTACAACAGGTTTAACTGTTGGTGTTGCGGCAAAATAGGTCACTTTGCCGTAGACTGTTGGTTCAATTTCACATATTCCAAGAGACCACAAATTGACAATGCAAGAAAGACCACTCGCAATGTTAATGCTCCTCATGGTACTCAACTAACAAGGGACCAAGGACCCAAAGTTGTTTGGGCTCCTAAGGCAAAATAATTTGTTTTTGCAAGTATGTCCAAAGGCCATCAAAAATCCTATCTGGTATTTGGACAGTGGTTGTTCTCGGCACATGACCGGGACTAGAAGTCTACTGCAAAATTTTACTCCAGTTGAGAATGGACCAAAAGTTATTTTTGGGGGATCAGACCGTGGAGTTACAAAAGGCTATGGTATGATTTCTAATGGCAATGTATCTTTCTTAGATGTGGCTTATGTGGAAGGATTAGAACATAATCTGATAAGTATAAGCCAACTCTGTGATAAAGGATACATAGTTGATTTTTGTAAAGACAAGTGTTTGATAAAATCGGCAGAAAATTCTGAAACAATTCTATCAGGCACTCGTCATAGGAATATTTTCTGTTTAAATTTTATTTGTTTATCATATTCTACACCAGTATGTCTTTTAGCAAAAGATAGTGCATCTCTTGCTGATCAATGGCATAAGAGATTAGCACATATAAATTTCAAAACTATAAATAAGTTGTTTTCACAAAACTTAGTACGTGATGCGCCATATGTTAAGTGCATTAAAGATAGACCTTGTCATGCTTGTGTAAAAGGCAAGCAAACAAGAGCTACCTTTAAAAGCATTATAGGCAAAGATTCAACTAGGTGTTTGCATCTACTTCATATGGACTTGTTTGGTCCTTTGCAAATTAGGAGTTTAGGAGGTAAGTCTTTTACATTAGTTATTGTAGATGATTACTCACGTTTCACATGGGTATTCTTTCTTAAACACAAGTCAGATACGTTTGCCATTTTCACTAAGTTTGTCAAGCAGATCCAGAACGGATTTGAATGCACTGTGGTCAAAATCAGAAGTGACCATGGAACAGAATTTGAATCTGGGGCTATGACAGATTTTTGTGAAAGTCTAGGTATCTTTCATGAGTTTTCCTCACCTCGAACTCCACAACAAAATGGGGTAGCTGAGAGAAGGAATAGAACACTCATTGAGGCTTGCAGAACAATGTTGAGTGACACTTCTCTACCCGAATATCTTTGGGCTGAAGCCGTCAACACTGCATGCCACGTGCAAAATAGAGCACTCATAAACAAAAACCATGAAAAGACTCCTTATGAACTACTAAAAGGCAAGAGACCAACCATCTCTTATTTTAGAATCTTTGGCTGCAAATGCTTTGTACTTAATAATGGAAAGCATTACAAAACTAAGTTTAGCGAAAAGAGCTTTGAAGGTATTTTCGTAGGCTATAGCAGCCATAGTAAAGCTTATCGTATTTTTAATAAGAAAACTTTGATTGTAGAAGAGTCTATTAATGTTGTATTTGATGAGACGAGCTTGATTCAAAGCAGCTCTTCTAGTTCCTCTATTGAAGTTGCAGGTTCAAAGTTGCAAGATTCACACTTGCATAAGCCAGTTAAAGACGACGCTCAAACCTTCGTCAAAATCTCTCCTCTAACCTTAGCTGAAGAGGAAGATCACCAAGATGAAGAACCAACTCCAGTGGAAGAATTTGTTCCAGTTGAAGAAGAAGTAGTTCCCGTTGTTCCAAGCGATGCGAGAAATCTTGAATTTAGACACATGAGGGATCACCCTATTGATCAAATCATAGGAGATCCTCATGATGGCATTAGAACAAGAAGAGGTACTACTAACAAAAATTTGCATTTGAGCTTTCTTTCACAGGTAGAACCAAAGAATTTCAAGAAGCAAATGAAGACCCATACTGGATTATTGCAATGGAAGAAGAATTAAACCAATTCAAGCGTTGCAAGGTCTGGACACTTGTTCCAAAGCCTAAGGATAAGAATATAATTGGAACAAAGTGGGTGTACAGAAACAAGTTGGACGAAGATGGAACAATCATCAAGAATAAAGCAAGACTTGTAGCAAAAGGCTATAGACAGGAAGAAGGGATCGACTTCGATCAAACTTATGCTCCGGTAGCAAGGCTTGAAGCGATCAGAATGTTCTTAGCCTTTGCTGCATTCAAGGGTTTCACCGTATATCAAATGGATGTCAAGTCAGCATTCCTCAACGGAAATATCAAAGAAGAAGTATACGTGGAACAACCTCCAGGTTTTATCAATCCAGACTTTCCTAATTATGTTTATTTACTTCAGAAAGCTTTATATGGGTTAAAACAAGCTCCTCGAGCTTGGTATGAGACGCTGTCTAACTTCCTTCTTGAGAACAAGTTCACAAGAGGAAAGATAGATAAGACATTATTTCTTAGGGAAGTAAAAGGCAAGATTTTGCTAGTGCAAATCTATGTTGATGACATTATTTTTGGCTCTACGGACGACAATCTTTGCAAAAAGTTTTCAAAACTTATGCAGGGAAAGTTTGAAATGAGCAGTATGGGCGAGCTGAAATATTTCTTAGGACTTCAAGTGAAACAATCTGAAGATGGAATTTTCATCTCACAGACAAAATTCACCAAGGAGTTGATTAAGAAATTTGGAATGGAGAATGCAACCTCTATGAGGACTCCAATGAGCTCAGCTATGTCTCTGGACAAGGACGAGAAAGGGAAACCTTTTGATGAAACCAAATACAGAAGCATAATTGGCTTTTTGCTCTACCTTACTGCCAGTAGACCTGACATAATGTTTTCTACATGTGTATGTGCTAGATATCAGGTGAACTCTAAGGAATCTCATTACACTGCTGCAAAGCGAATCTTGAGATACCTTAAAGGCACACCAAATCTTGGCTTATGGTACCCAAGAAGTAATGATAGCGAACTAATAGGCTATTCAGATGCAGATTTTGCAGGTAGCAGAGACGACAGGAAAAGCACTTCCGGAACATGCCAATTTCTTGGAAGAAGACTTATTTCCTGGAGTAGAAAGAAGCAGAATTGTGTTGCAATTTCAACCGCCGAGTCAGAATATATTTCTGCAGGCAGTTGTTGCGCACAACTTCTATGGATCAGGAACCAGCTTCAAGATTATAATTTGAAGATAAAGAATATTCCAATGTTTTGCGACTCCTCTAGCGCAATTGCTATAGCAAATAATCCGGTCTCACACAGTCGGACAAAGCATATCGAATTAAGATATCATTTCATCCGAGAGCATGTGGAGAATGGGGATATCAACTTAAGTTATGTCTCTACAGATAAGCAAATAGCAGATATACTCACGAAGCCGCTGGATGAGACCAAGTTCTCTTTCTTCAAGACGGAACTTGGAATGCTCAACATGGAATAATGATCAAACAAAGGAAAAGGGAAGAAGATAAGTAAATTTTCTTAAGTTTATCTTTTTTTTTATGTTATGTTCTAAAAATGGAGCACAGGATTATCATTTGGAAACAAGAAAAATTAAAGAAGGAAAATCCAAGTCATTATTAAACTTCTCGAGAAATGAAGTTAATATCTCGAGAAATGACTTGCTGTTGTTTGAAGATAAAATATTTCGAAAAATTTGACATCATCTCTCGAAAAATGAATTCACACTTCTCGAGAAATGGGTTATCCCTCGAGAACTTTAATTATCTTTCGGAAGAAGATCGGCAAAGTTCAGAGACTTCTTGAGAACCTTCTCAACCTCTCGAGAAATGTCTTATACTTCTCGGAAACTTTATTCACAACTTTTCGAAAATACGAAGAACCAGGTACGCGTGAACTTTATTTTCTTTAACTTAATTAACACCAAATTAATTGTCACATCAGAACCATACTATAAATAGAGTCTCAAAATGAATTAAGAGGTCACGTGAAGTACTTCCATTTCCTCTCGAAAAGTGTCGTCGGTTCATCTCCTCTTACGCAAAATCGACGTTCCAGTTCGCCCTCAAAAGGATCTTCTCTAGTTCCAGTCCTCATCTCAAGTTCTCCTCATGATTAATGGCTCCTTCCGGGAAACCTAAGATCGGCGTCGGCAGTGAACTCGTGCGAGAAGGTCTCCAGTCAATCTCAGATGAGTTTCAAAACCTCTTTTATCTTTTAGACGCAGCAGGACTGTCATTCGTACTAGAACATCAATGTCGAATTCTATTTCAAGAGGTAGAGGATCTGTTTATCAATGTAAAAGTTCACAAAAACGGAAATAGGATGAAATCAATGGTTGGAAATTTCAAAATCAAGATTAATCCAAAATCTCTTTCCAAGTATTTGAAAGTTCCATTGGAAGAAAATGAGGACACTCTAAGTAATGAGGATTGGGCTCATGCCCTAATCTTTTGTGGACTAGATAAAGGAACTTCAACCATTCGTAGACAAAAGATGAGCGATGTTGGAAAATTGTTAGTGGACATTATTTCAAAAGTCTTACTTTGTCATACTGGCAGCCTGGGTCATGTCTCTTCAGATATTTTCAGTTTAGTAGCAATGGTGGTTTGTGGAAAAAGGTTCAGCTGGGCAGATTTCTTATTCAATAAGATCAAAGAAAGATATTGAGCCCCAATTTTGCAAGAATCCTGACACTCTTTTTAAATCAGCTTGATCCAGTTGTGTTTGACATGTCCAAAGGAGCTATTATTCATCATTTGAAGAAGGTAGATGTTGTCACAATGAAGAGGTGGAATATCAGAATTAATAAGCCAGCTGCAGGTGCAGGTCCCCAGGGGGAGCCTATTACTTCAGCTCAATCAGTTCCTGAATTTGAAGCTCCTGCTCCTCCTCCTCCAGAAACATCAGCAACTCCAGCTCCACCTCCAGCTCAACTCAGTTCATTTCCAGATCCAGATCCATCTCCAGCTCCACAAGACACCATTCCTTCAGCAGAACCAAATACAGTTCTTTCTCCATCAGCTCAGGATCCTTCAGAACAAGTTCCTTCAGATCTAGCTCCTTCCAAAACTCCATCAATCCCAGATGATCAAGTCTTGTCAGATACTCCTATGGAAACTACTGTTCTTTCACAAGTTCAAGGAGATCATTTCTCACCTCCTCCAGCTATAAATGAAGACAGAGTAGATTCCACCATAGCAGATGTGGTGAGTGAAATTCTAAAAGGTGGTGATGATGTGCTTAGCACTAGTGACCACATGGGTGGGTCAGGAGCAGATTTTGATTTTACTCTAGAAGGAGATGATGTTTCAGTGCATGATTCATCTCCTCCCCCAGTACATATTGAGGGGGAGCAAGATCCTTGCTTAGAAACAAACAAGGAAGCTCAGGAAAAGCTTGTTGTTTTATCTCCTGTGAAGCTCCAGAGTTCAGTTGTTCTTGAAGATCTACCTGAAGAAGCTCTACCAATCCCTCCTCTTCCATCTCTTTTTGATGAACAAACAATTCTTGGTAAAATTGAACTTATGCTTCAAAGACAAAGTGCCAAAATAGATTACTCCTTCAAAGAAGTTCATGCAAGAATATCTGATGTTGAAAAGGAAATGTCAAAGAAGTTGAAAGAATTCAAAACCAGTTCAGATCAACTAAAAGAGGTTGTTATTCAGGGAGGAAAGGCTATTGATTACACCATAGAGGGTGTAGCCACAGTGCTAGCTGAAGTTATTCAAGTAAGAAAAACTCAAGAAAACATGGCTTCAAGGGCTGAAGATAATACTTTCAAAGTTATTGATGAAGTTGGCCAGTTTAAGGAGTCTATTCTCCAAACCCTCTCTGTAGAAGTCAGAAAGGGGGAGGACAAGTTGATAGGTTTAATTGATGAAAATTTATTTGCATTTCATAATCATATGAGTGAGAAGTTTGATCAACTGTCTCAGGGAGTCCAGAAGCAGGTAGCTGATATCAAAGAATTCACACAAAGGTCTACCACTTGGCTTCATAGTGAGATCTTTCCAGATTTGGGCATTGACCCTGCTGTTCCCCCTCCTCAGTATGAGCCTCCTCAGTTCTCTCCTAGACAAGCTGTGTCTTCTGATGTAGAAGTTGCTTCTTCTAAGCAAGGTTCAAGAAAAAGAAAATATGGTGAAGGACCTTCTGCTAAGAGATCTGTTCCTGAATCTAGTTCAGCAGGCTCTGGCAAAGCTGCTGCTACTGATCCTGTAAATTATCCAGATATTTGGAGTCCTATTTCAAAGGCTATCATTCTTGATTCACTCAGATTAGTTGAAGAAGGAGGAATGCAAGTTCAAGACTATTACAGCTCTTCTGAATGGAAACTTTATCAAACCAGCAAGACCAAAAGGAGATTACATTATAGGATATATAAGTACAATGATCCTACAGCTCCTCCAGCTCCTCCAAAGTACCATCCTAAACCTTTTGCATACTTCAAAAGACAGGAACAGAAAAGAAGAGACAATGCCAGAGGTTGAAGATCATCAAATTCTATTGTCATATGCTTGTGTGAACTTTAATTCATTAGACAATCTTAAATCTAAATATAGTTTTTGATTCTGATGTGACAATCATGTTCTTATATTTAGATATTGCTCTTAATGTTCTTTCTAGTATATTCTTTTTATATTTAATATGGCTACAATTCATCTTGGTAAGAAGGGTTCTGACTTCTACAAATAGGGGGAGATTGTTGGGTATTGTATCCACAATAGCCTTGATTTGTAGAAAGTCAACTTTGAACCAAGATTGAATTGTTTGTGTATTTGATATGCTTTTCTAGTAATGCTCTTGCAGGTTCACTTTGCTAAGTGTAGACCAATGTCAGGTCACAATGGGTCAATAAGCACAGTCTCATGCAATGTAATTCTTCATTGTGTGAGGTATGGGGTTGACTCATGTGTGGTCTCTCAATTGGGATACACTTTATGATCAAGACATTAAAGGTTCAAAGCTTAGGTGTGCAGCATTGGCCTGAAGACAAAAGAAGAAATTTCTCTATGTAAACTTTTCGAGAAGTAAGGAGATTTTCCGAGAAGTCTTTCTGTGTTTTCGAAAAGTCCTTATGTTTTTTTTCGAGAAGTGTTGTTTCAGATGTTTCTCGAGAAGTTGGTGAAATTTCCGAGTAGTTTCTTGTATTTCTCGAGATGTCTTTGTTCTCTCGAAAAGTCTTCTTTGTTTTCGAGAAAAGTTCTTTTCTAGTTGTTTTCGAGAAGTCTGTCTCAGCTCAGCTTTCGAGAAGTCTTTTATCTCTCGAGAAGTACTTTTGTTTTCGAGAGATCTTTGGATCTTTCGAAAAGCCTTTATCTCTGAAGGTTGTTCTCGAAATTGTTCTGAAGTTTTCGAGAAGTTTCCCTTGTTCTCGAGAAGTCCTGTATCTCTCGAGAAGTTCTGTCATAAATCTTTGTTCTCTCTTTCTAAAGCTTTTTTTCGAGAACTAGTCGTTTCTCTCGAGAAGTCTTGGAATTCTCGAGAAGTCTAGTCCTATCATTTCTCTAAAAACTTTGTTTTCCCGTTTTGACGACAAGTCCTTTCCGTCAATTTGACGTGACGTCTTTCCTCGTCTTAAGGTTAAATCGTTAGGATGTCATCTATATAATGATTGCTCCTTAAGAATGAGTTAACAAGTTTTTGAGATTCATAAGATCAGAGTTCGTTTTTTTTTCTAACCCTAATCTGATCCAAGATTGTCGTCAAGTGCCGCGCATCGCCTTTGTTGGAGTTCAATCGTGAGTTATCTGAAATCGTCTCCAAGTGGAAGAGGAAGGTTAATCGATCATTGCCTTACACGTTCTGATTCTATCGGATTGATCAAGACCTTAGAAGATCTGATTTGTGCCGTTTCGATTCTTCATTTTCTACATCAAGCCGAAGTCATTTTTGTCGCAAGAAGAAAAGAAGATTTTCAGATCTATTTGTGATTTGATAAGTATAATCTCATTATCAATTTTATATTTGATTGTAGGAGAGATTGTTCTCCGAGTTGTAGGAGAGGTGTTCTCCGAGTTGTAAGAGAGGGTTCTCTCTGAGTTTGTAGGAGATTGATCTCCGAGTTGTAAGAGTTTTGACTCTGAGATTTGTAGGATCGTTCTTGATCCGAGATTTAGTGAAGTAGTCAAGTCTAGCTGTGGTGCTAGATTGGCGAGGCCGGCAAGTGGAGTACCCAAGATCGGGGAACCACTATAAATTTCTTTGTCGTCTGTGGTTGTGGTTTGCATTTTGTGCGTTCTTTATTTTCAAGATTTTCAATTCCGCAAAAGACGCTGTTATCACCTATTCACCCCCCTCTAGGTGATTTTGGTGGGCAACTAGATATTTCACATATCGAGATCGAGCATCACTTCATACGGGAGAAGGTGCTGGAGGGGTCTCTTTCGGTCGAGCATGTGCGGAGTGCGGACAATGTCGCAGACATCTTCACAAAGGCGCTGGCAAAGGGGCCGTTCACACGGCTAAGGGAGCTACTTGGGTTGGTTTCCACTTCCCACTTCAAGGGGGAGTGTTGAAATTGTTAAAGTGGGAGTGAAGGAGGCTTTTGGACCTGGGCGGTCTGGGAGGAGGTCGGGCGGTCTGACGTGACCGCATGACCTGGCGGTCTGCATCCGTGGTCTGGCTGACCTTAGCCTAGCTGCGGTCTCCCGGGTTGACCGCTGGTCTTGTCCAAAGTCTGCTGAAGGAGCCGCGCAGTCTGTGCGTGACCGCATGGCGTGCTGTCCTCTTCAAGATTGTGGCGGTCTGGTGTGACCGCACAGTTTGATCCAGGTTCTCTCCGGAATGCGGTCTGGTAGCTGATCGGGCCTTCTGGGAGTATTCGCGGACTAAGGGTCTTAGTCGCGCGGTCTCAGTTCGCGGTCTCAGGAGGAGACTGGTATGCGAGCTGGTTGCTGTTCGCGGTCTCAGAAGGAGATCGGCATGCGGATAGGAGTTCACGATCTGATGGCGAACTGACTGTGTTCGTGGTCTCGTGCGAACACAGGTGGTGAATAGCTTCGGGCGGTCTGGCGAGCTCTTTGTGGAGTCACGGTCTGCTGTGAGAATGGCGGTCTCTCATGGCGACATTGAAGCTGGCGGGTTCACCAAAATGAAGCAGGAGTTATGTTGCTGATCGTGCAGGTTGACCGATCAGGTTGCGCGATCTGGAGGGTGGTGATCCTATCTCATAGGGTGGTGACTGGATCAGGTCCCGTGCCTATAAATAGGAGGCCACTGTAGCAGCAATATAGAGACACACCAAGTGTAAGCTGAGTTCGCTTGTTTCCTGCGGTCTGTTTTATTCTGACCGTGCGGTCTGCTGATTGAATTCCTCTTGTGCAGCTTCTGCGGATAGTGTGGGCAGCAGCGATCACCTCTTCCTCTGAAAGTGTTCGGGCGGTCTGCGGCTTGGAGTTGTGGTGCTGGAGTTCGGGAGGATCAGGAGATCGGAAGAAGGGAGCGGTCTGTGCAGCGGTTTGGTGGTGTGCTGTGATCGGCAAGGCGCTGCGGTCTGGCAGTGTGTTGAAGTCGCAGGGAGGTTGCGCGGTCTGGAGCGATCTCAAGTTATCCTCATCTACTTGTATTTCTGTTTGGTATCTGTGCTGGCGAAATCATGTCTCGCCAAGCATGCCTTGCCCTGTAATGAAGTTTATGCTATCAATAAAGATAAATTGCTTGCCTAAAGTTTGTTTCTGGTTGTTTGGCTTGTATCTCTAAGTTGCATAATCGATTCCTGCTTGCTCTCACAAGGTCCTTAGAAAAATTTCACAGAATCTATATAGGCTTCTTCAATATAACCTTATTCTTCTTCAATATGTATATATATAAGATTATATAGGCTTTTTTTATATTGGCTATGTAGAATAATAAGCTTATATAGGCTTATAGGATATATAGACTTATTCTATATAGGGTTATACTTCTTTCTCTTATATATAGAAGTCTACAAAGCCTATAGTCTTCTTATTCTATATAGGTTTTATATTCTTTTTCTATATAGGCTTATTCTTCTTCTATATATAAGAATATATTAGCTTCTTCTTATTTATATAGGCTATGCAGAAGAAGCTATATAAAAGAAGCATTTATATGTGTGCTTATAGGCTTCTTCTTCTTATATATAAGCTTCTTCTTTTATATAGTCTATATATATAAATAAAAAGAATATGTCTATATAGAAGAAGAGGTCTATAGACTTCTTCTTTGAAATCTTTTTTATCTTCTATATATAGACTTCTTCTTCTTCTTCTTCTTCTTCAATATAGGCTACTTCTTCGTCTTCTCCTAGATAGAAGAGGAAGAAGAAAGTAAAACTTTTATAAGAAGAATCCATCTTCTTCTTCATATAGTATGTACAACCCCGTCTTTGTTGAGTGGATTCATTAAGACATCATGCGATCAGGAGCGAGACAGGGCTTTGGTTAGTCAGTTGGGCATGTGGGGGGGTCCCAGCTCGCACTCTCCCCTAGCCTGCACTCACCCCTAGCCCGGTGTGAGTGGCGAGTCCCAACCCTACCGTGTACTCGCCACTCTGGCTAGCCAACTTAGAATAACATGGACTCGTCTATCTGTTTGGTGGTCTATTTTCCCAGGAAGTCCCATTTTGGCTTGCAGTTATCCATTCCAAACTGTGGGATTTTGTTGTTGGCAGACCAATTTGGGCTGCTTTTAGTAAAGCCAAGACGCGAGATTCAGCTATCCACATACCATTTTGAGAAAACTATAAATACACCCAAAGGGCACCTTTGGAGAACATCTCTCACTTGTTACTCTCTGCTCTGGCTAGCTTTGTTAGGTTAGAGAGTGTTAGCTTGCTGCTCAACGTAGTTTCCAGGTGTGTAGACAGGAACTCTCTAGCATTCTCCAAGGTGCCTAGTTCATCATTTATCTTTGGAGGGGAAGTTATCTAAGATCTTCCAGGTTAGTGGCGGTACCTCCTCGTTGCAGCTCGCGGGGTCTGTTCCTAGTTTTCCACCTTTTGTGAGTGAGGTTCTTTGCTCTGAGTGCATGGCCCAGTGATTGAACATAGGAGAAGTAAAAGCATGTTACACCAGTTCGAACTCCTCTCGAGCCGTGGTTTCCGGGTTCAGAGGTTGAACCAAGGTTTTCAGGTTCAACAATTTTGCTGCGGTGAGCGTGGACCGTAGCTTGTTCAAAAAATCTCAAGTAAAATCCCATGGCCGAAAGCGATGGGCAAGAAGGCAACCTTGGGAGCTCGCCCCCTTCAGGTGAGTTTGTTAAAAAGAGCGACTTTGAGGAGTTCAAGAAGTCAATTTTGGAGACCATGCCATCGCTTTCTCTCCGCCGGGAAAGTTCTCAACTTCCTCGGTTCTAGTGCTTGCCACACAAGCATTGGGAGAGGATGCACCCGGTAGGCTACTCGAGAAGGAGGCGTAGGCAGAGGAGGGTGAGTGAGCCCTCCATGTGTGGGTGCTATTTCCTAGCCCGCTGAGTGTTTGTTACCCAAGCGAGGAGATCGGGCGAGTACCCCCAGCTCGCCAGGTAGGGTCAGGAAGTCCATTCTGCAAGCTGATTCTCTCATCTCCCATTATAAAGGGATTTACGAAGCCCGTCGTGTCCTACTACACGATCAAGGATGATCCCCTCCAGCATCTCCAGTGGTTCAAGGACGTCGTCTCCATCAGGCAGATGACAGACGCCTTCAAGTGCAAGTTATTTGCCATCTTTTTTAATGGGAAACATGAGAGACTGGTTCCATCAACTCCCTTCCGATGCCATCTATAGTTTTGAAGATCTATGTCGGAGTTTCTTGTTGTGGTTTCCCACATCAAAGAAGAGGAAGAAGGGGGGCGAGGCTCTTTTCTTAGTCCAACAGAAGACCAAGGAATAGTTGGGGAGTTACATGGACCGATTCCAAGAAGAGGTTCTCTTGGTCCATGTGGTGTCTGGGCGCACCTTGCAACTTGACTAACCCTTGCATTGCAGCAAGGGCTATTCAAAATGGGACTTGCCTGAGATCCCCCTTTGTCATATGAGGAATTGATCGAGCGGGCGGGGCGAGAGATCGAGGGGGAGACCACCAACAGTGCTTTCGTGGCAAAGTTGGCCAAGTGGGCCGGAGCAGAAGAGAAGGGGGGAGGAGGATCCCAAAAGTAGGAGGTGAGAAGAAGGGAGGAGCTGAGGAGGCAGGGGTTCCAAGGAGTACTCGACTAATATGGTAACCACTCAGCTATTCGTTGAGACCATTCGACTAATCTGGTAACCACTCAGCTATTCGTAGAGACCACTCGACTAATCTGGTAACCACTCAGTTATTCATCAAGAGCACTCGACTAATCTGGTAACCACTCAACTAATCTGGTAACCAGTCAGCTATTCATCGAGACCACTCGACTAATCTGGTAACCACTCAGCTATTCGTCGAGACCACTCGACTAATCTAGTAACCACTCAGCTATTCATTGAGACCACTTGAATAATCTGGTAACCACTCAGCTATTCGTCAAGACCACTCAACTAATCTCGTAACCACTTAGCTATTCGTCGAGACCACTCAACTAATCAGCATATTCATCGAGACCACTCGACTAATCAGCATATTCATCAAGACCACTCGACTAATCAGCATATTCATTGAGACCACTCGACTAATCAGCATAACACTTCTCTTCCAACCCATTTTGAAAAAAGTGGGGTGTTACATATGGGTTGTATAGAAGGGGAAGAAGAAACCATTCTTCTATACAAACTTCTTCTGTATAGACTTCTTTTTCAATATACTATATACTACATAAAAGAAGAATAAGTTATAGTCTCCTTCATCTATATATAGTCTTCTTCTATATTGACTTCTTCTATATAAGATATATAGAAGAAGAAATCTATACAAGAGAAGTTAATATAGCTTATATACACTTCATCTTCTTCTTCTTTTTATTCTTCTATATATAAGAAGCGTATAGAAGAAGAAGACTATTTATTTTTCTTCTTCATCTATATGCTTCTTCTTCTATATATAGACTATATTGAAGTCTTCTTTTATATTCTACTTCTTCTAGATAGGCTATAAAAGAAGAATATAGGCTTCATAAATCACATATAGACTTCTTCATCTTCTTATAGCCTATATATAGACTTATTCTTCTTCTTCTTTTCTTTATAGGGCTACTTATTCTCTATATATGCTTCTTCTTCTATTTAGGCTTCTATATATGCATATATTTAACATGCATTGAAGAAGAATAAGAATATGCTATATATTGATGAAGAAGAAAAAGTAACCATATATTGAAGAATAAGTCTATATAGACTTCTTCTTCTTATAGACTATGTAGACGAAGAAAATATAGAAGAATTAGCCTTATATAGAAGAAGAAGAAGAAGTATATATAAACTTCTTTTATATACCATATATAGCATATATATATGATATATATTATATTGAATAATCCTTACATGCTTATATATTCTTATGCTTACATATATGTTATATAGAAGAAGAAGAAGAATAATAAAAAGAATGATTCTTATTCATATTCTATATATGTTTATTCTTCTTTTATATAGTCTATAATCCTATATAACCTCCTCCTCCTCCTCTTTTTCTATATATACTACTTCTTCTTAAGATTCTATATAGCCTTCTTCTATATTATTCTATATAGACTTCTTCTCTTACTTATATATATGCTTTTTCTTTTTCTATATACTTCAAATTCTAAATACTTCTGATATATAGGCTTCTTCTTTTTCTTCTATATAACCTATATAGAAGATGAAGCCTATGTTGAAGATGAAGCCTATATAGATAGGTTTCTTCAATATATAAGAAGAATAAGGTTATATATACTAAGAGACCTATATCTATGCTCATTATTCTTCTTATACATAGTCTATATTGACTATATAACATATATCCTAAATTATTATACTTATTGAACTACTATAATAAGCTTATAGAAGAATAAGATATGCGTTATATATAGTGTACAGAGTTTTCTTCTTATATAAACACTTCTTCTTCTTCTTCTTCTTCTTCTTATATAGACTTCATATTCTACTTTCTTCTACTGTGGTCCTATATATACTTCTTCTTCTTTTACTCCTTCTTCAATATATAGCATATTCTTCTTCTTCTTCTTCTTCTATATAGGCTTCTTTTTCTTTTATATATATGCTTATATGCTATGTATTCCAATAAGCTTATATTTGATTATAGGCATGCATAGACTTTAAGCATATATATATAGGTATAATATGATGCATATATAGAAGAAGAAGAAGAATAGACTATATAAAGACGAAGAAGAAGAAGAAGAAGAAAAAGAAGAAGGAGGAGGAGAAGAAGAATATATAGGCCTACTGATAGCTAAAATTAGAATTATTTTATATTATAAACAAAATAGGCAAGCGTACCTATCGTTCATAGCATAGGATATAAAAATATCAAGGTCGTATAAATCCATGGGTCTGTCGAGTACTTTTACTTCGGGAAAACAAAACTATTATTTTATCGAATAATACTTTAGGAGAAATCTTATAAATAAAAGTTAATTACAGAAAAGAAATCTAAACGTGAACAATGTGCAATTCGAATGAAAATAGAAAAGATAAATTTCTTATCTGATACTTGACCATGGAGATTCCCAAATTACGAACGCACCTCTGTCAAGGGTACGCTCACCTGAGTTTAGGTTTATCGACCGAACTTTCATTCTAAAATTAAAACCCCTAAAACCTGCTTTAACGTGGTGAATCCCGATATAGGATTTGACTCATATCTAGAAGATTTTCATCATCCTCTCTCGAGGGTTATGATCAACTCTTTTTATCCCTGAGCGATCGATTCGTATGCATGCTTCGGTCAGCTATTAGAATGCGAAAACAAATATGACGTCATATATAGACATATGAAATCAAGATAAATCAAAAATAAATCAACGAGAGATAAAAAATGAGAAAGTAAATTCCATTCACCATTTGCAAAGATCAAGATCTAATATTAATCTAATTGACATGAAAATAAAAAGGTGGAGAGAAGAGAAAAGGGCAATTCATAAAAGAAAATTATAATAACATTTCATAAAAATAGAGTACATAAAATAAAAGGACAATTGCTTAGAATTAAATCTAAATTACATTGCATGAATTTAAAGTGCATGAAATTGAAATCTAAGCTACAAAATAAATAAGAAAATACAAGAAAGAGAAAAAGGTATTTCTGCCCCAAAAGGGGGCACAGGGAAGGAGTTTCGGCCCAAGAGGGGTGTAAATTGATTGCCTTGTGATCTGGAGAAGCTGCCTTTAAATAGGCAAAAGTTGAGGTTACACGCCCTCAGTCATGCCCGTGACCAATGGAGTGTAAGGGGAATGTTTGAAGTAGTAGCAGAGAGGGCGCCTTCTGGAGTTATTGTAGTTGTTACAAGGCACGCCCTTGGTCACACCCATGACTAAGGGCATGTAATAATTAAACTACAACCGGTGGGAACATCTGGCGGGACGAAGGCATGATCTGGCGGTAGAGGAGTTACACAGGCGTGTACATGGCTGAATCAGGCCATGGCGGCTGGATGAGCAGCAGAATTCGTTAGAAGTTACACGGGCGTGATAATTAAAAGTCATGGGCATGACTTGACCAACATGAGCGTATACTGAGTGATTCGTCTCGATAAACTGAAATTTGACTTGTCATGGCCATGTCACCTTACACGGCCTTGGTCACGGGCGTGACCGAGGGAGCGACTTGAATTTCTTCATGTTTTTCGGCTTTAGAACACGACAATGAGCTGGAACGAGTCTTTATGTTGAAACGCCCTTGGTCAGGGGCGTGACTGAGGGCGTATATGCAATTTTGGTCAAAAGCTCCATAAATCCTGAAAAACGTAAAATAACCTTAAGTTAGTAAACAATTTATAAAAATAAATGATTATTTAAGTAAAATAGACATATTATTTACAAATTTATATTAATATTAAACTAAATACTGTACTAAAAGTAGGTCAAAATACTATTTATCAAATTCCCCTATACTTAAGCATTTGATATTCCAAAGCAAAAGTATGAGAAATATTCATAAGACATTAATAAGATTTTTAATTAAACTATTTTATCAAATCAAGAGAAAGCCAAAACTAAATTTAGGGATCTCTGAGATAAGTCCTAAATTATGAAAATAAGATGAAAAGAGAGAAATGTTTTAGCCAGGAATTCTCAAAAAAAATTTACTAGCACACAAAACTGAGTAATTTGCAAACAAAATTTAATTAGAATTATGAAAACTTCAATTTTAAAGAGACTTACGGAAAATTACAAACTAATACTTATGCTCTCCCAATATTTTAATTTAAGTCTAAAATCAATTATATTGGCTAAAGGGTTTGGGTAAACATGAAGATAGCCTTGCATGGAGGTGATGAATTTTATCCTCTCACCCTATCTTTAATGCTTTTATTTGTATATGTTTAGGAAAATGATGAATTTTATCCCCTCATTTTCCATGACATATAGTCTTTTCAAAATATTCTTCATACAAAGGAGGCATATGTTTAAGAAATAATGAATTTTATCCTCTTATTCCCATGACATATGCTCTTTTAATAAATAATTTTTTGGGTAGGGAAAGGCTAAGGGTAATGGGCTAAAGGCATAAAAAGACTAAACAATTTTTTTAAATTAAATTATAACATTTTGAGAGCACCTATAGTAAATTGAAATTTCCTAAGAATCCAAAAGCATGAGAAGAAATAATTAAAATCTAAAGGTGTTAAGCACAACTACTACAAAATTGAATCTAATTAAAATAAACGAGAAAGAATGCTAAATAAATTACTCTAATCAAATTAAAATCACAAAATATTTCTTAAAATTAAATGATCTAAAATTTAAATCAAACTAACCATGATATAACAAAAGATTAGCAAATGAAAAATAATAAAAATGCTTATAAATAAACTCACAAATGTTTGGTTTTGGAAACAACAAAAACCAAAGTAAGGGATTTTTTTTACTCTTTTTTAAAATTTTGAAACTTTTATGAAATTTTTTAATTTTTTCAGAAAATTTAAAGATTATGAAATACACCCCCATACTTAAAATTCAACATTGGTCCTCAATGTTGAAAACTAAGTACGAAGTTAAAAAACATGAAAAAATAAACAAAGAGAGGAAGAAGAGCACGTCCCTAAATTGGAGACAGAGATACCACCATGAATATTTGCATAAAAATAAATTAACAAAACACAACAAAAAAACAAAAAGTGAAAATATTTTTGGTAGGTTTTAATTAGTCTTGGACTTCCCAAGGTCTACCCGGTGCAAGGTACTTGGAGCTGTGATGGGATGATACCCCAAATGTCCCTTTCCAAGAATTTAATTATAGCATAAATTTTATTTTATTTTATTTTTTTTAGATAAAAGGGGGAAAAAGAAAAAAATATGAAAAATGAAAGATAAAATTAATAGTGTTTCCCCTTTTCAAAATATCGACAAAAATTCCCCAGCAACGGCGTCGAAAACATGATAGCTAAATTTAAAATTATTTTATATTATAAACGGAATAGGCAAGCGTACTTATCGTTCATAGCATAGGATATAAAAATATCAAGGTCGTATAAATCCACTGGTCTGTCGAGTACTTTTACTTCGGGAAAACAAAAATATTAATTTATCGAATAATCCTATAGGAGAAATTTTACAAATAAAACTAAAATACAGAAAAGAAATATAAACTTGATCAATGCGCAATTCGAATGAAATTTGAAAAGATAAATTTCTTATCCGATCTCTGACCGTGGAGATTCCCAAATTATAAACGCACCTCTGTCGAGGGTACACTCACCTGAGTTTAGGTTGATCGACCAAACTTTCATTCTAAAATCACTAAAACTCGCTTTAATGTGGTGAATCCCACTATAAGATTTGACTCCTATCCAAAAATAGTTTGTCTTCCTCTCTCGAGGGTTGCGATCAACACTTTTTATCCCTGAGCGATCGATTCATATGCATGCTCCGGTCGGCTACTAGATTACAAAAACAAATATGAAGTCATACATATACATATGAAATCAAGATAAATCAAGAATAAATCAACGAGAGATAAAAAATGAGAAAGTAAATTCCAGTCACCATTTGCAAAGATCAAGATCTAAATATTAATCTACTTGACATGAAAATAAAAAGTTTGAGGGAAGAGAAAAGGACAATTGATAAAAGAAAATAATAATAACATTTCATTAAAATAGAGTACATGAAATAAAATGACAATTGCTTAGAATTAAATCTAAATTACATTGCATGAATTTAAAGTGCATGAAATTGAAATCTAAGCTAGAAAATAATAAGAAAATACAAGAAAGAGAAAAATGCATTTCTTCCCCAAAAGGGGGAGAGGGACGAAGTTTCGGCCCAAGAGGGGTGGAAAATTGATTGCCTTGGGATTTGGAGGAGTTGCCTTTAAATAGGCAAAAGGTAAGGTTACATGCCCTCGGTCATGCCCGTGACCAAGGGCCTATAAGGAGCATGTTCGAAGCAACAGCGGAGAGGGCGCCTTTTTGGAATTATTGTAGGCGTTATAAGGCGCATTATGCCCTTGGTCAAACCCGTGACCAAGGGCGTGTAATAATTAAACTGTAAGTGGCGGGAACTTCTGGCGGGACGGAGGCATGATCTGGCGGTAGAGGAGTTACACGAGCGTGATATTGAAAGTCATTGGTGTGTAAATGGTTGAATCAGGGCGTGACGATTGGATGAGCGGTGGGATCCGTTGGAGGTTACAGGGCATAACAATTGAAAGTCATGGGCATGACTTGACCAACACGGGCATGTACTGAGCAATTCGTCTAGATGAACTGAAATTTGACTAGTCATGGCCATGTCACCTTACAATGCCTCGGTCACGGGCGTGACCGAGGGAGTGACTTGCATTTCTCATGTTTTTCTAGCTTTAGAACATGACAGTAAGCAGGAACGAGTCTTTATGTTGACACACCCTTGGTCACGGGCGTGACTGAGGGCGTGCACTTGCAATTCTGGTCAAAAGCTCCAGAAATCCTGAAAAACATAAAATAACCTTAAGTTAGTAAGCAATTTATAAAAATAAATGATTATTTAAGTAAAATTTACAAATTTTTATTACTATTAAACTAAATACTATACTAAAAGTAGGTCAAATACAACTTATCACCTACATAAGAAGAAAGAAGTGTAAGACGCCGATATAAAAGAAGAATAAGTCTATAGAAGAATAAGGGGAACAAGAAGCCTAGATATAATAAGAAGCCTACATAGAAGAGTATTGCATATATAACAGAAGCATACATTGAAGAAGAATCTTATAAGAAGAAGTATAAGCCTATAGATACTTCTTCTTCAATATGCTTAATATTCGTCTTATTCTTCTATATTGCATATATAAACTTTGTATATAGCTATATGTAGAATAATCCTATATAGCCCATAGAAGAAGTCATATTCTTCTTCTAATAGGTTTTTGCTTCTTCTTCTATATTTGTTTATTCTTCAATATAAGCTTTTACTTCTATATAGGCTTCTATAGAAGAAACTTATATAGCATTCTTCTTCTAGGCTATAAGAAGAATAAGAAGCATATATGGAGGAAGCATATATATAGAAAGAAGAATCTAGAAGAAGAAGAAGTCTTCTTCTAGATAGACTACATAGGCTTCTTTTATATTCGTGTAGCCTATATTCTTATTATTCTATATTGAATATAGGCTTCTTCTCATTATTCTTCATCTTCTTATATATAGAAGAAGAATATCCTTCTTCTTCTTCTATATAGGATTCTTCTGTCGTTGCTTCTTCTTCTATATATGCTTCTTCTTCTTATATAAACTATATAAGAAAAATCTTATATGGAATAAAATCTAGATATGCTTCTTATTCTATATGCTTCTACTTCTTCCTATATGAGAATTCTATATAGAGGAAGAAAATCTAGAAGAATATGTTTCTTCTTCTTCCTATATAGAATAAGAATTCTATATGTATTCTTTATAGGCTAAGCCTGTATATAATAAGAAGAATCATATAAGCTTATTATTATACAGTCTTCTTGCATATATCTATTTTCTTCTATATAAACTAGCCTATATATAGCCTACATATAAGCATATGTAGGATTCTTCTTCCTATATAGAAGAAGAAGCTAAATATGTTATAGGAGAAGAAGTAGAATCATAAGAAGATGAAGAAGATGATGATGAAGAAGCTATATAAGCTTATTGTAGGATATAAGATCCTTATATAATATATAGAAGGAGAAGAAGAAGCTTGTATATATAGGCTTCTTGTATATACATTTTTTCTTTTATTTAGGCTTCTATACATGCATCTTCTTCTTCTCGAAGTGTTGGGAACCTTACCCACAATGTTCTTGATTTTAAGAACACCTCAAGTCAAGGGTAAATACTCTTTGTATTGGATGCACATGTTTAGAATGTTGGTTATCATGTATTAGATAGTGCAAGCCTAACATAGGGATAAACTTATTATCATCAAACATAGTTTTGCCAATGTAATCCCTCATTGTTCAAAACACCATGTTGACCTATGATCTAGACTATATTAGGCTTGTCACTCAGTTATTAACATCAAGAATGAAGGTCTTGCAAGTGGGTTAAAGCAAAGGATCTGAATTGAGAAAGATCAGAAATTGACTAAGTCATATCGTCTTGAATAGTCAAAATATCATCTTGTATAGGTACCAATATTGACTTGAAGAACTTAAGCTTCAAGATGATATCATCTTGTAGACTCTCAGCAGAAGTCAAATATCATCTTGATTAGAAGAAGAAGCTCAAGCTTCAAATATCGTCTTGCTAATACACTATCTAAGACGACATCATCTTGTAGACTCTCAACTGAAGTATAATATCATCTTAATTAAAAGAAGAAGCTCAAACTCCATATATCGTCTTGGTAATACACTATCCAAGATGATATCGTCTTGATAAGCTTCAGCTATACTCATATCGTCTTGGAGATGATCAACAGATGTTTGGAAGCTCTTCACAAAGGAAGAATTTGACCAAGTTCCTTATCGTAGAGACTATGTTCTTTATCGTGAAGGTTATCTCAATTGTCCTCGAGGACAACTGAAATATCATCGAGGAGTCAACACAACATTAAAGAAATATAGAAGGCAGTTATCATGTTGAACACCGAATTTGACTTGGTAGATTTAACATTCGAATAGAAGGAAGTTATCGTGTTGAACACAGAATTCGAGTTGATAAGCTCATTCATTCCACTAGAAGGCAGTGGTAGTCAAATAACGTATTGTAGACTACAAGTATCGTCGAGAAGAATAATATCGTCTTGTAGACTACAAGTATCGCCAAGAAGAAGAATATCATATTCTAGGCTATAATTATCATCGAGAAGAATAATATCATCTTGAAGACTATAAGTATCATCGAGAAGAATATCATCTAGACAATGCCAATATCATCATGATGACAACAAGTATACATTTGACTAGACATCAAGAAGTTTCGACCAGACTTCTAGTTGAATTGCAGAAAAGGCATGAATTCAAATTGAAGCGCAATTGTGGCGTTATCTCATTTAATGCTGCCGCAGATTGGGCCAATCAGATTTCTCCTTTAAAGGCAAAAGATTTTTGACATAAAGAGTTCGAGGATTCTACATTTATTAAATGACCCTATAAAGGGATGTGATAGGAAATAACAAACCCTAATTTTCCAATCATTACATTCAAAAGAAAGAGCTCTCTGTCGTCACCGTATATTTTATGTCAAAGAGCTCAAGAACAGAGGAGACAAACTTTGAAGCCAATCAATCAAGCCTCCTAAAGAAAAGAAAAATCAGCTTGCTGATTCAAAAGCTTATCCATCTCTTTACAAGAAGATTTTAGAAGAAGTCATTTTGCAACAGACTTCAAGAAGACTCATGCTATTCTAGATAAACCATTCCGAGTCTAAAGAATCATTGTAATCTATTATCTCATCTTTTGTAGGATTTTTGAGGAAATCTGAGTGTAAGGTCTTTTGAGGCTGGAGTGTAGGATCCTGTGTTTAGATCCGAGGTAGGGAACTTGGTACAGTTCCTGAGGCAGGATTCAAGTTGAATCTGAGTTATTGGAGTGATAAACTCTGAGTTGTAGGATCCTGTGGTTGGATCTGAGGTAGGAGACTTGGTCTCTGAGGTGTAGGATCTGAGGATATGAGGTTTTGTTGAAGTTTGCCGAGGCTAGCTCATTGCTAGATAGGCAGAGGGGGAAAGTGGGCATACTTAACTCAGGGAATCACTATAAATCACTGTTTACTCTATGGTGTGAATGCTATTTTTGTGTTTATTCTGTTAAACATTTTCTAACAGACTAAAAAGAATTAAACACATATTCACCCCACCCCCCCACCCCCCACCCACCCACCCCACCCCCACCCCCACCCCATTCTCCCCCACTACAACAAACTGTACTTATAGTAAGGACCTAATTCGTTACAATAAGTGCCAAAATTTGTTACAAAAACTCTTTGGTAACGAAAAAAACTTTAAGTAACGGTCCTTCTCTAAAGCTCGACGCTAAAGGTTCTTGTAACGAATGTATGCATGTCGTTACAAAAAAAGTAATTGTAACAAATGATACTTTCTCACCAAAAAGAGATTCTTCCTCACAATAAATTGGTCACAATAAATACTATTTCGTTACGAATGTTATTTTTTCCTCACAAAAAATAGTTAGGATTAAAACTATTTCGTTACAAATGTTTTATTTTTTCCTCACTAAAAAATAATAAATTCGACAATAAAGTATAATAAACATTATTTCGTTACAATAGATTAAACAATAGTAACAAAAAAAATCGTTACATTTGTTTTTCATTCTTCTTACTACAGCCAATTCATTTATATATCAAAAATATTACATTTCTATTTTTTGTGTACCTGAGATTTTATTACAAATAATAATCTTGAAAACACATATATTTATTCACACCAAAAAGTATTACATAGAGTGCAAGTTATTATCATCTCTTCTACAATAATACAATATTACATTACAAGATCAACATGTTTCTAATAAATCTTCCATCATTTTTCGAAAAATGAATCGTCGATCACTTTCTGACTAATGAATCTTTCGTCACTTGTCGGTCAATGCTCGAGCACCCTACAAATAAAAGAGAGCAATTAAGATCACCCTACAAATAAATGAGAGCAGAAACATCCATACAAACTCACATCCATACATACATAATCCATACACACCCTATTAAACAAGCGTATAGTAAAATATGTGAAAGAAACTATTGTTGCTGGGAAGAGAGAGAGAGAGAGAGGAGTAGGACATAAGGATGCTGAACATACAATAAAAATAACCATATTGATGTGTCATGCACAAGCTTGATCATACGATTCACTGGCTTGATGATAAAATTTAGCTATTGTTGATACCACATTGGCTAAATCATAGAGAATACATGCACATAAATTATCATCAGCAAATACTGGTTTTTATTCTTCAGTTCAAAAAGAAACAATACTCTTGTGTAATAGAAAATTTTAGCAGGAGTAGAGTAAGTGGAAATGAAAGGAGACGGAACATATTTATGACCCACAGGTATAACAATAGTGAGGAAATATATATACGTACATAGAGCATAAAGAACCTCTACGACCTGTTCTGAAAAGCTGCATAGTTCTCTAGAAGTATAATGTCAGAATATTTTGGGTCTATTTGTGCAGTTCTCTCCAAGCACATAAACATTATGCTAACATGTTCCAACAAAAATAACAAGAAATTAAGAACTCCAGCAAAATAATGGTGTTGGTGTTTTCTGAAGATGATGCAAACTGACTTGTTTATAAAGTTTCTATATGACAATTCTTCTTCAAATTTTCTATATGGCATAATGTTTTCAAATGAACTAAGAAGAAATTATAAATTCATGAAGAATAGACATGAACACATATAAACTATGAACTAAAAAGAAACTAAAGCACAAATGCTAACCATTTCAAAAACTAGAATGAAGAAAATAGGATAAGTGATCACCATGAGTACCATCAGTACCTCCTGACCGAACTGTTGCTCACACACAAACACATGCAACCACATTTTAAACCTACACACATGCATAGAACCACACACACACACAGAACCAAACACATATATACACACTTTCATACACAGAACCACACAAACATATACGCACACTTTCATACACAAACACACAACCACACAAACAAATGAATGTTCTACTTTTTCATTGCTACATCATATAAAGCCTACATAACTTAACACAACTATCAAGTGAATGAAGTGATCAAAGCAAGGAACATTAAAGAACCCATACAAAAAACAGAGAATGTTGTTGATTTAACATGTAAGCTTGAATGATTATTAGGAATAATTAAAATTGAATCCCATAAAACAACTCATTATAGATTATACCCAAAAAAAATTGAATCCCCTAACACAAGAAGAAATCGAATCAGAAGAAGTTTACATGTTCAGCAAAGAGAACTCCAAAACTTGAAATATTATTTACCTTTCCACAGCCAGGAGGACCTTCCAGAAGTACGCCGTGAGGAGGCTTTATACCCATCTTATCAAACAATTCTGGGTTCTTCAAATATCTAACAAACTATAAGAATCATAGAACATCGGTTAAGGGGAATGTGTGCTGCATAAATGCAGTCTGTCTCTTAATAAAAATTTCTTTTTAGAAATGTACTGATCAGATGAGAAAAAATTATTTGGTATAAGATGTTTTCCATAATTCCATTTGTACAAGAGTTTAGAATTATGCTAACCTATCTTTACTCAACAAGCTTGGCAAAAAAAAAGTAATATGGAAAATTTTGAAGAAAGTGCACAATTGAGATGGAATTATTCCACAATATCTCACCTCTAGTAGTTCCTCCACTGCCTCATCAATACCTGCTACATCATTGAATGTCACTCCTGTAGATCCCTAGAAAAACAAACATGTTAAAGCATAAGATTTACCTTGTCTCACTTTATACCGGTATGATGTGAAAAGCTGAACATATAGAAAACAGATGCGTGGTAGGTTTGATCAAACTTAAAAAGTTAAAAGCATACATCAACTTGAGCTTGTGGTTAAGACTGTCCAGACTCTATGCCTTGCCAAATATCCTATAAGAAACATGTGGGAAACATAAAAAAGAATTTTTTTACACAAACTACCATATACCAATGAAAAGTTCAAGTAAATTTACATGTATATTCAATGAATCCATAAACAAGAGAGAGGTACCCATTTCCTGAAGTTCTTCGGCCTCCGTGATAAAGTGAAACAAACAAGAAGGACCATAGTTACAAAGACCAATAACATTAATCTCAGCACCGAAGAAGGCAAAGCGCCGTGAATGCTTTCGTGGCACTTGAAAAAACGCCGCAAATGCAACATGATAGAGGCCGCCGTGAAAACCTAGAGACATTAGCGGCATTTTTTTTAAAAATGCAGCTAAAAGTAGTGACATTTTTAAAAAAATTCCGCCAAAAGTTGTGGCATTTTTTTAAAGAAATGCCCCCAAAACTGGCGGCATTTAAAAAAAATATTAGTAGAGCTTCCATCTTCCATATTATTCACTAGAGCTAAAGAAATGACCAGAATATTGAGAACACAATCACCTCACCGTTTATGAAATCACTTCCATTCTTCACATGGAGAAAAGTTTTTAACAAAAGGAGAATAGACAACAACTATAATTAAATAAGTCTCAAAAAGCAAATTCACCTCCAATAGTCCACAACATCATACATACAAATCATTTACATCAATGACATGAATAATACCAAATAAGTTCCCAAAACAGCACCCTCAAGATTGAAATAACAAGCACACACAAAAATGCTATAAACAGTTCCAAAAAAACTTCCAATTAATTAGAAAATTGACACAACTTCAATACAAGAATAATAGTGAGGCACGATGGGAGCAAGAACAACACGATAGAATACAAATCCAAAGGCACCCTAAAAATGAGATAATCAACAAAGAATGCTAACATCTGCCCGAATCCAAAGAAAAATCATAATCAATATATGACTATCTATAAGCATGTAGGAGCATGTGAAAAGCCCTCATAAAAGAAAGCATAGACACATTGGATTCGATAAAAGAAAGCATGCATTATATAACTAACAGCTTTCTCATCATGGAAAAACACATTGGATTCGATATTGCATTACAAATCAGTCATCTACAATAATTTACAAACATGAACAATTTTGATAAAAATTTAGTTAAAATTATCCAGAGAAAATTCTAGGAGTCTAGAGTTGATTAAAAGATAGGAAAAACTAGCAGCTCCATCAATCTGCAAGCTCCAACCATCAACACAACATTTTTACCTATGCACTCCATTCAATCTACTATTTAGGTCCATTTGGAAACACTTTTAGTATTTTTATCTAAATAATATGTATAAAAAAGCTTCATAAGAACTATCGGGTTCTGTACTAATAATGTATATACTAAACAAATCATGAACAATGAAATTATTCGGATTTCATTATTTGATTTTATATCTTGTTTTGAACAAACAATGCATACTAAAAATCTTGAAAAAAAGTTATACAAACTCAATTATTTGATTTTATATAAGTGAAAAAAGCTTCAATTTCCCAGCTCAAAACCTCATTCATCGAAGAAGAAGAAAAGGAGAGAAATAGATAGATAGATAGATAGAGAGAGAGAGAGATAAAGTTGAGACCTCGGGTTTCAGAACATTTTCGCACTAGTGAAAAAGAATGGGTATTTGCTAGAGAAGAAATTCACATTCTCCATCCATCTTTACTCCAATAATCAAACCTCAGAAAAAAATCAAAAAGGAGTAGGGAAGAAAGAGTTAAGCTGGTCTAGATCTTACCTAACCCGGAAGAAAGAGATCCAATCCCTCTCCAAAAGAAGAGCTTGATGCTCCTTTTATAGCCAAGGCCGGACAACATCAAGCGTCCACTGAGGTTTTCCTGATGAAGAAGTGGCTTTTGATACATGGACGAAGCATCTCCCAAGAATCCCATCCTGGAGGAGGATTGAGCCCAGATTCATGATTCCTGCCAAGCGTGCGATCCGACCAACTAATATCTCCCTCTGGTTTAGCCTCCTGATTTCAGAGCACGATGAAGCCCCCTCGCAGGCCTTAATGGCGCCTTCAGAAACCTGCGGAAGCCGAAAATGAAGTAGACGGTTGATAGGTGTTGAACCCTAAAAATGGGGAGGTTTGAGAAGGGTGCAACAATATTGTTTGCTTACCAGAGAATCGGCGTCGGATTTTTGAGGAGGAGCCGTGACCTAGAGGAGAGAACGAAGAAGAAGACATCGGGGCGTCAATCTATGTAGAGGGAAGGCGAGCTGCTGCTGATGTAAGGTGAGGTGCCTCAATCAGAGGTGTGTTGATGCTCTGTGCGTGTGATCGTTTCTTCTTCGTGCAAAGTTGGGTGCGTCGATGGAGAGGGAAGTCGAGCTGCCGCTGAGATCGATATGCAGGGATCGATCTCTGGTCGAAGGAGCAATTTCTGGGCGAGTTTGAAGTGTCGACCTAGGTGAGGAGATTAGAGGGAAGGGCGACGTGTACTGGCGTGAAGAAATTAGGAGGGGTTTGGGAAAGCGTGATATATTGATTAGGAGGGATCTGAAAATTTTTGGTGGAAAAACTGAAAAGTGAGCAGAAATTAAGAAATGACTAAAAAATGATATGTCTTGAATGAAAAGGAGGGTTATGAGAGGGTGTTTCTAGCACAATAAATGTTACACCATTCAACTTTTGTCTTTGAGGGTTATGAGAGCAGAAATTAAGAAATGATCGTGTTGCGCCCACATTCGAGCGGGCTGCGCCCGCATTCGAGCATCCTCTCCCGCATTCAAGCGGGCAATGCCCCCATAGGAGCATAAATACTTTTATTCAAAACATATATATGAGTACTTAAAATGACCATAAAAAAATTTGAATCAATATTCGTATTTTAATTTTGTAAAATAATGTATATTTTTACCTACAAAATCAATAACTTGGAGTTGTCTAAGGGTATCTATGTGTCTATGTGGGTTTTGTGTTTATGTGGGTTTGTGTTTGTGTGTGTCTGTGTATATGTGTCTATGTGTATGTGTGTATCTGTATTTGTGTTGGTCTGTGTTTGTGTTTGTGTCTGTGTCTGTGTGTGTTTGTGTTTGTGTCTATGTGTGTCTATGCATGTGTGCCTGTGTCTGTGCCTGTATTTCTATGTGTATCTATGTCTGTGTGTGTCTGTCTATGTGTGCCTATGTATGTCTATGTCTATGTTTCTTTGTGTGTTTATGCATGTATGTGTTTATGTGTGGGGGTGTGTCGGTGTCTGTGTGTGTGTCGGTGTCTGAGTGTTTGTGTCTGTGTATCTATGTCTGTCTGTGTCTATACCTATGTGTGTGTGTGTGTGTCTATGTGTCTATGTGATCTCTAGCTATGTGTGACCGTGCATGTGTACATCTGTGTCTGTGTGTCTATGTGTGTTTGTGCATGTGTGTGTGTGTGTGTGTGTGTCTGTATGTGTCTTTGTGTCTGAATGTGTCTGTGTCTGTGTCTGTGTCTATGTCTGTGTTTGTGTATATGTCTGTGTGTGTCTGTGTGTCTGAATATATGTGTGTGTCGGTGTGTGTATGTATGTCGATGTGTGTATGTCTGTGTATGTCTGTGTGTGTGTTTGTTCCTTTGTGTGTCTGTGTGATCTCTAGATAGCTATGTGTGACTGTGCCTATGTGTATGTCCGTATCTATATGTAGATGTGTGTTTGTGCATGAGTGTCTGTGTTTGTGTGTCCTTGTTTATGTGTCTGTGTCTGTGTGTGTCATGTATCTATGTTTGTGTCTGTGTCTGTGTATGTGTCTGTGTGTCTGTGTCTATGTGATCTCTAGCTATATATGTGTGTATGTGCATGTGTGTGTCAGTCTGTGTTCGTGTGTATGCGCATATGTGTGTCTGTGTCTGTATGTGTATGTATGTGTCAGTGTGTTTATCTGTGTTTGTATGTGTATGTGTGTCTGTCTGTGTCTATTTGTGTCTGTGTCAGTCTGTATCTGTGTTTGTGTCAGTCTATTTCTGTGTGTGTGTGTTTGTGTATGTGTTTGTGTGTTTGTGTGTCTGTGTCTGTGTGTCTGGCTGTGTTTATATATGTGTCTATCTGTGTCTGTGTATGTGTGCAGTATGTGTGTCGTGTGTGTGTATGTCTATGTCTGTGTCTGTGCAGTGTCTGTGTGCAGTGTTTGTGTTTAATGTCAAATTGACATTCATTTTTAAATTTAATATTTTTAATTTTTGGATTTTTTTTTTTGCAAAATTTTATGGAAGTAAATTTTCCTCCATATATTTAATTCATTCATGTAAGAGAGAGGAAGAGACGAAGAAAATCTTTTATAAAATGTTTCTAAAGTCTTATAAAAACTTTATATGACATTTTTTATAATGTTTTATAAAAAATTTATATAAATAAACTTTATACATCTTTAACTACAATATATAAACTTTAAAATGTTTTTTTGTTAAAATATAAATGTTTTTGAAAAAAATAATTATAAAATATTGATGTATATTTTTTTACGGTCATTTTGAGTACTCATATGTATATGTTGCGGGCGAAGCCCGTCGGAGGCGGGCAAAGCCCATCGTCGCCGGCCCGGTATGGTAGAATGCGGGGAACATGGGCCTAATGTGCACTGTTAGTTGATCGAGCTCCTGAGAGCGGACAAAATTGAGCGGGGGTAATTCATATTAAAAAAAACATAAATCTTATTTAAAAAGTAAATTTTATTGAACAACGCGTTGTATTTATGAATTGATTTGACATGTATTTATGAATTTTATTACACATTTATTTTCATTAAAGCACGTGTCATCCATCAATCAATATATATATATATGACATATATTTTCATTAAAACGTTAGCTCCCGAGCAAAAAACATATGCGCTGACAAATTAATTTATGCTCCTGAGCAAAAAAGATAGAGCTAGTGCAATGCGCGCGATTGAAAAAAAATGTGTGCTCGGGAAATAAAACGCCCATCCGAGTGAAAAGCACATGCTCGAGTGAAAAATGGGCGCTCGAAGGGTACAATTATTTCACCCCTGCGCACAATGAAAAAATATGCGTGCATGCGGGGCCAATGCGCGATCGATATTTTTATTCAAAAATTAAGTTAATATGTTTTAAATTTTTTGATTTGTTTTGTGCAAAAATTTATGGAGGGAAATTTCCCTCCATATATTTCATTAATGTGAGAGGGAAGGAAATAGACAAAACTTAATAAACTAGAGGAAGAGAACGGCGCGCGGCGACAGCCGAGAAAGAGAACGACGATGGCGGCGGCCGTGGAAGAGAGAGGCGACGGCGGCGGCGACCGTCGAAGAGAGGGGAGACAACGGCGGCGGTCGTACGTGAAAGACATTGCTACAGCTCGCAAATGGATGTTTGTGTGTTTGGTTGTCCGTGTCGATGTGTGTGCATGTGTCTCTCTTTGAGCCCTGACACATGCAATATGCGCTAGCTCTCAAGTAAAAAAAGGAAAACTACACGCACGAGAGTGCATTTACGTGCGCGCGAGAGTGCATTTGCGTGCTTGCGATAGTGCATTTGCGTGCGCGGGAGAGTGCATTTGCGTGCACGCGAGAGTGCATTTGCCTGCACGCGGGTTCGTGCGTGATTTTATTTTAATTCCTAAATTATATTAAAAAATTAATGTTATATTAATTTGCATTCATTTTTACATTTAATATATTTTTAATTTTTAGTTTTGTTTTGTTCAAAATTTTATGGAGGAAAATTTTCATTCGTATATTTCATTCATTCATGTGAGAGAGAGAGATAAAGCTGCATGGGAGAGAGGCAGAAAAACTTTTATAAAAAGTTAAAGATTTATAAAAACCCCCGTACGCACAAAAATACGTGTCGCAATAGTACCACATATCTGTGACAGCCGCACACAGATGTTTGCGAGCTGTAGGAGTACTGTCGTCGCGTTAGAGCACTATCGAGGCGGGGTACTGTCGCGCGCATACAAATTTTTTTTTATTTTTTTCAAAAAAAAAATTAATAATTCAAAACTCTGATAATAAAATAGTACAAAAATTGAAAATAAAATATGATTTATTTTTTGTAACAAAACTTTAATAATAAAATATTACTATTAGTAAGGACAATGTCTTTGTCACAAAAAACTTTCATGATGTGGTTACAATTGATACTTATTGTGAGAAAAGTTTTCTATTTGTAACGTAACATTAGCGTTGTTACAAATACTTATAATTATAGTAACGTATTAATTATTATTGTAACAAAATTTAAAATATTCGTTACAAAAAAGTACTTTTTTGTAAGAACAAAAAAAATAAGTTACTAAATATAACTATTAGTAACAAACTGTGTTTGAGTTACATTTCAGTCCTTACAACAGGTGCAGTTTGTTGTAGTGCCCCTAGGTGATAAACTACCCTAAACTTATAAGTGGTATCAGAGCTAAGTTGTTCAAAAAGGGACTAACATCTTGAACAACATCCTCATCAGGGGAAGACAGTCTACTGACAATGACTTCTGGAGAAAATTACAAAGAACTCAGTTCAATGAGGCTGTCAATATACAAAAAAGAAAACTGTGGAATCTGGAAGGAAAGGGTAAGACTGTTCATGGAAGCTTCTGACCCTAGAATATTCATAATTGCTGAAGAAGGGTCTTTAATTCCCATGAAAGTCTCCACTATTAATGCAAATCTGCAAGTTCCAAAGAAATTTTCTGAGATGACTATTGATGAAATAGTTCTGGCCACCATTGACAAAAAGGCCAAGAAAATAATTATGAGTGTCGTAGATAACTCCACTTTCCAGAATCTCATTCATTGCAGAACTGCTAAGGAAATGTGGGATTCCTTAATTGTCTACATAGAATGCACTGAGGAAGTAAGAGATGATAGGAAATCTCTTTTTAATCAATATGAGGCCTTTAGGCAGGAGAAGAAGAGCTCAATTGTTGACTGCTATGATAAGTTCTTTAAGATAGTCAATGGACTAAAGAACTATGGGAGAGAGTTCTCCAACTATGATCTCAATGATAAGTTCTTAAGAACCCTCAACAAAGAGTGGGACATCAAGATTTGTTCAATAAGGGAGATGGGGAACTTGGATAACATCCAGCACCAAAATCTGTATGGCAAGCTGCTATCCCATGTGTTGCAGTGGAATACAAGGAAGGCAGAAGAAGAGTCTTCCAGATCTCATTCCAGGGAGAAATTTGTAGCCATCAAGGATGAAAGCTCCAGGTTGAGTAGAGAAGACTCCCCAACCCTCAAGGAGAGATCTGTTGAAGAAGAAGAATCTGAGACCTGCTCTTCAGGCTCAGAACATATAGATTAAGAACTATCTTTGTTCTCCAGGCTATTTAAAAAGCTGTTGAGCAAGAGGAGGAAGTGGAAAAATAGACCATCATCCTCCTCCAGCTCAAAGAAGAACTACAACAGCCTTGACAGGCCAAAGCAAAATCCCAAAAGGAACAGGTATGCTCCTAAACAGAGCCAACAGTTTTCATTTGATATTGTTTGTTATTATTGTAACAGACCAGGACATGCATAGCTGACTGTCCTGATAAAAGAAAAGATGGAAGAAGAACTGATGAGAAAAGATCTCATAAAAACAAGAAGCCTGAGAAGAGATTCATTGCCAAGAAGCCCAAGACCTTGAGTGAGAGTGACTCAAGCTCATCCGAATCAGAAGAGGAAGCCTACATTGGGCTCACTACAATCTCAGAAAAGAGTGGGAGGCTGACTATCCTATTGCAAGGGTGTGCATAAGGGCACCCATATCACTGTCAGATTGTGAGTCAAAGGAAGAGATTTACTATGGGCTAATGGCCCTAACTAAAGAAGAGAAGAGGATAATTTATATCCTGATAAGGTACATATTAAAGCCACTTTATCTAATTCTAGATCTGACCTTGAGTCTGATGCTGGATCAAAAGCAAACTCGTTATCTAATGATGAGAGTGATTCTGAACTAGCAGATCAATATAATGATCTGATAAATAAGTATGGTGCTCTATTAAAAGAATTAAAGAAAAGTAAAGACTTATTCAAAGCTCGGGTTGAAGAAATAAAAAATCTTGAGCCATTCAAATCCTAAGTGGATGAGAAAACAAACGAAATAACAAGTTTGACTTCTGAGCTTATGGTACTTCAAAAGAAGTATGAAGCTCAGATCAAATTGCTTGTTCAAAGAGACAGAGCCATCAAGGCTTTGCAGGACAAGCTTCTTATAGAAAGGAAGCTTGTGGCAAGCTTCTATAAGCCAAAAACTATACTCCCTATTATAGACAGCTTCTCTTCTCCCTATAAAGGAGGGATTGGGTATGATAAGGAAAAGGAAGAGGCCTCTAAAGATATTATCTTCCAATAAGTTATCCTGCCCTCCAATTCATATGATAATGATCTAACTTATGGATATCTCTCCAATGGATGCTCTACTAGTGGAACAAAGCCACGGAACTCTAAGAACAGAGTAAGCATTGGACTGAAAGCTCTCAAGGCACCCCTTGAGGAGATTCAGATAAATGATCATGGACCATTTGTACTCGGCTCTATAGCACCATCAACCAAAGGAAAAGGAAAGGCTCTCCTCAAAGGCATGTCCCTAATGCGAAACATGTGACTGTGTAGTCAACCTTCAATTCTATGTATAACCACAGGATTAGCTTAAGACATGCTAGTCATAAAGCAGGCTACTCTTCTGATCATCTGCACCATCACTCCACTCAAAAGGTGACTCGGAAAAGGAGGTACAATAAATTTGAATGTTGGTGTTGTGGCAAGATTGGTCACTTTTCCATAGACTGTTGGTACAATCCAACAGTGCCTAGGGAAAAGAATGTGAAGTTTGCTAATAATTTTGTTATTAAGCATCCTGCAATCAAGGCTAATAGGAACCAAGGACCCAAATTTACTTGGGTTCCTAAGGTAAACTAATTTATTCTTCCAGGTATGTCCAAAGACTAACAAAATGCCTATCTAGTATTTGGACAGTGGATGTTCCAGGTACATGAGTAGAACAAGAAGCCTTTTGAAGAACTTCACCCCTGTGGAAGATAAAGCCAAAGTAATGTTAGGTGGATCTAATGGAGGCACTATTGATGGCTATGTTCTTCTAGTATTGTAGGAACAGGTTTGAAGTTAAAAGAGCTAAGCCTAGAAGAGTTTACACCTTCAGACTTGATCATTGAAGATGGAGAACAAATCCAAGGAGAAACACAAGAAATAATGCATGTACAACAGTTAGCTTAAATGGAGATTACTGATACTCAAGGAGCACTACCTCTAGCTTGGAGACACCATAAAGACCACACAAGCAAACACGTCATTGGATATATAAACCAAAGAGTGAGAACAAGCAGAAGTGCTCAGAATGAGGATAGATATTTGAAAGTGAGGTTAGATCTTTGATTTACTCTAGAGGGGGGTGAATAGAGTATTAAAAACTGCTGCACTTATTTTTATAGCGGAATTAAAATAGTGATATATATATATATGTGTACTGAGTGAGTAATAAAAACAAACACAAAGAGAGCACACAGCACAATATAGAAAAATAAACAAGAACATAGAGGACACAAGGATTTTATAGTAGTTCCCCAATAAATCTGGGTACGTCTACTCTTCTACCACCCTTGGTAGGATTCCACTAGGTTTTTGATCAGGTGCCCTATCACCAATGGATTTTTGATCAGGTGTCCAAACACCAATGATCTTTTGATCAGGTGCTCTAATCAAGCTATAGGTTTTTGTTCAGGTGCCCTGCCACCAAGGGGTTAACTTTTGAAGGGAGTTATAACCCTGTACAAGAGGGGATAAAGAGGGTTTAGATGTTCTTCTCTGTCAATAATTTGAGAGAAGACTCTAGTGGAATAAGATGATGTTGTAAAGCTTCCCTGTCTGATTAAAATTTGTTGACAGTTGAGGATAAAGCTTTCACTTGAATGAAGTATCTTCCTGTATCTTCCTGATAGCTGATAAATCTGAGAGACAAAATGTTTCTCAGATTGTTTATTGCTCTTTTGAAGATCTAAACTTGCAGCAGAAAAACTGAGAGAATATTTGTTGATGTTGTTCTCAGAAATTGAGGTGTTGTTTGAGGAAGATGAACTCTGAAAGCTTTTTCTTTTCTTCCTGCTGTATTTTTCTCTCGACAGCTTTCTTCTTCTCTTTTTCCTATCTTGTTGTACTGCTGTAATGTAATAATACTGTATATCTTCTTCCTTATTTCTTTTGAAATCTCTGACTTATTTGAGATTCAAATCCCTTAATTTAAGGAATAAAATATTCAAAAGAGATATATTTTGTACTGCAAATCTGATACGCTTTATACCTTTTTCCTTTTCCATGAAAGTGTCCTTTTCAGCTATATGTCAACGGCTATATTCTCGAAATAATAAAAGGAAAGATATAATCCTTACTTATCTTATATAATAGAGTTGTTGCTGAAAGATCTGAGTTCAGAGAATAAAATAGAATTGATCTGTCTGAAAAACTGAACTAAAATAAGAATTTTCATCGATCTGAACAAATTTGTCGAACACAATCTGGAGTTCGTCGATATCAAGTTGGAGGTCATTAAACTAAAAGATAATATCTGATAAGCTAGCTGGAATATTGAATTCGTTGAGCTGAGAAGATCTTTCATCGATCTGAATCAATTCGTTGACCGCTGAAACTTGGTCAACCGCTGAGACTGAAGTTCATCAACCGCTGAGACGAGCTTTCGTCGACCGCTGAGAGCATTTCATCGAACGCAGAGAGGAGTTCGTCAAACGCAGAATGAGTTCATCGAACGCAGAACCTTGGCAAGTTCTTCAAACGCAGGAGCATGCCGTTCGTCGAATGCAGGATGGAGTTCGTCGAACGCAGCATGGAGTTCGTCGAATGCAGAAAACTTATCTATTCCTTAGATCTATCAGCCTAAAACCTTGACCCTTTAGACTAGACATTGGGGTCAACTTAGTCCTAATAAACAGATAGTGATCCTATCCCAAATCAGTAATAGGGTTGCTCCAACAATCTCCCCCTATTTGGGTTAGGACACTATTTGACAAAAATTGAATAAAATAAAAAAACAACAAAACAACAGAGCATATATATCTGATAGATTTTAAATATTTCAGCAGATATAAAATATGATACTCTGAGTTTTGAATTTTACATTTAAAACAAATAGATAGAACCTTTTGCTTTCTGAATTCTGACATTGCCTTCAGCTTTCTGAATTTGATTATCTGAGCTGTATCTGCTGTATCTGAATTTGATATCTGAGCTGTAGCTTTATAATCTGAATTTGCTTTGCTACCAATCTGCATTTTAATCTTCTATATCAAAATTTCTGAAACAAAACTAAAACTACAAACTGTTGTGAGCTTTATCAAGAACTGAAAACATGTTTCTTCATCAACTGAATGATTTTTCTTTTTCATACAACATCTCCCCTTGAAACTTTGAGCATCTTCATAAAACATCTCCCCCTATCATAAAGGAGCTTCTTCAAAACATCTCCCCCTGTCAAAAGGAAAGTATCTCCCCCTAACAAAAAGGAGCTTCTTCAAGACATCTCCCCCTGCCTAGTTTCAGGAAGGCCTGAAGCTAGGCCCCTAGAAGAAGGGACATTTGAAGAGGTAGGGAAGGATGCAATCTTTTTGAAGAAATATTGCTATTGTTCCTTCAAAATAAAAATAGAGATCAAGTGCAAAGGAACTGGAAAAAGAAAGCAATTCTGTAGGCATTCAGTTAAAAAGAAATAAAAGATTTGATTAAAAGGAATGATTCAGAAAAAAAAAGCTTCATCAAAACTGCGTTCGACGAAAAATAAATTTTCATCGATCTCAGTTCGATGATCTAGATGACTTTGTCGATCTCCGTTCGACGAACGACTAGATTTCGTCGATCTCAGTTCGATGAAGAGATGGGATAAGTAGAAAATTTAATTTTTAATTGATTGAATCTCTATCTATCATTCCTAGCTGATTTATAAAGAAGATATGTTTCTTTTCATCGAAGGGTTTTGTGAAAATATCAACCCTTTGCAAATCAGTAGAATAAATTGTAGGCAAATTTTATTTTTATCCACATTATCTCTGATAAAGTGGTGCCTAATTTCTATGTGTTTAGTCCTACTATAGAGAACTAGATTTTGTGTTATAGATATTGCACTAGTATTGTCATAAAATATAATTGAATTATTTAGATTGTTACAATAGTCTAGAAGTCGATTTTGTCTCCACAATATTTGTGAGCAGCAACTGCCTGCAGTAATATATTCTGCTTCAGCTGTTGATGTTGACACAGATGTTTGTTTCTTACAAAACCAAGACACAAGCCTATCACCAAGAAACTGACAAGTTCCTAATGTGCTTTTCCTCTCTACTCTGCATCCAGCATAATCAGAATCTGAGAATCCAGTTAATTCAAATTCTGAAGTTGTTGGATACTAGAGTCCTAGATTTGGACAACCCTTTATATATCTCAAAATTCGTTTTAATAAAATTAGGTGAGATTTTTTGGGGTTAACTTGGAACCTAGGACAAATACATATAGCAAACATTATGTCAGGTCTACTAATTATTAAGTAAAGTAGTGAGCCAACAATTGCTCTATATACTTTCTGATCAACAGGTTTCCCTGATTCATCATTGTCAACAACAACATTGGAGGGCATGGGTGTTTTCATGGTGGAAGCATCAGACATACCAAACCTTTTCACTAATTCCTTAGCATACTTGGATTGTGATATGTATTGCTACATATTGTTTCCTTAGTGCAATTCTTCCCCATTCCAACAATGATACCTATTGTTTCTTTAGTGTATTTTTTCCATTCCAACTTCCCGATAGAATGCATTTAAAGGCAACCTAAGCACTACTCCCCTGCTGGGAGGCAAATCAACACCAAAGAAGATGAGCAAACTTTATGGGTGGAAATTGGAAGAGCAAGTACTTGAGCAGTTGAGCGAACAAAAGAAAACATTACCTATTTTGCAACTTAAAGGAGAATGACGTTGAAATCACTTACCTACCGGAAACCCTAAAAATCCCCTCTGACGAAAAAACACCGGAAGGTTGAACGACGGACAAGGTTGCTTCAAATGCTTCGATTAGGAAGAATGGAAGCCCTTGTAATGGTGGTGGGAGTAAGGGATTTGAAAATTTCTTGAATGCAGCAAAGGCCAGAAAAATCCTGATAGCTTCAAGTCTTGCAACAGGAGCAAAGGTCTGATCATAGTCAATTCCTTCTTCCTGTGAATATCCTTGGGCTACCAATCTTGCTTTGTTTCTCACTATGTTGCCTTGATCATCTAGCTTGTTCTTGAAGACCCACTTGGTGCCAAAAATTGGATGACTTTTTGGTCTTGGAACCAAATCCCATACCTTGTTCCTTTCAAATTGATTGAGCTCCTCTTGCATTGCAAGAATCCAATTTGGATCTTTTTCTGCATCTTTTATGGTTTGAGGTTCAACTTGTGATAGGAAACAAGTGTGCATCTGATTTTGGTGTAGTTGATGCCTTGTTTGAACACCTGCTGAAATATCTCCAATGATTTGAGATATTGGATGATCTCTAACTGTGATGTGATCAACAGTTGGAGTTGGTTCAGCAATAGTTTCTACTTGAGGAATTTGATCAGCTGTCACTTGATTTGAATTGTCAGCAAGATCTGGATGATCCTCTTCTTCACTGTCTTCAATTATTTCATTTGATGGAAGTAGAGAATCTTTATTCTGTAGATCTAATCCATTAAGTTCTTCATATAGAACTGGTACCTGCTAAGTATCTTTGGTAGAGGTGGTGTTCCTCTCCTCATTTAACATATTAGATTCATCAAAAGATACATGCATGGACTCTTCTATCTTAAGAGTAGATTTGTTGTAAACTCTATATGCTTTACTAGAAAGAGAATATCCAAGGAATATACCTTCAGCAGATTTTGCTTCAAATTTCTTGAGATACTTCTTATCATTGTTATGCACATAGCATTTACAGCCAAATATCTTAAAATAGTTAACCTTAGGCTTTTTATTCTTAAGTAATTCTTAGGGAGTTTTACCCTTAAGCTTATGTATCAGGCTTCTATTCAACACATAGTTTGCTGTGTTCACTGCTTTTGCCCAAAAAGAGACTGGCATGTGAGCATCAGCAAGCAATGTAGTTGTTGATTCAATAAGTGTTCTATTTTTCCTTTCAGCTACCCTATTTTATTGAGGAGTTCTAGGAGCAGAGAAACAATGCCTGATCCCTTCTTTTCCACAGAATTCTCTCATCAGAAGAGATTCAAACTCAGTGCCATGATCATTTCTGATCAATGCAACTAGAGTAGAGTACTCAATCTTGATGGACCTGAGAAAGTCTGTCAGAACACTGAATGTGTCATACTTGTTCCTAAGAAAGAACACCCTAGTGAATCTTGAGAAGTCATCTACAATAACTAGAGAGTAATGCTTCCCTCCTAGACTTTGTATTACAGTGGGTCCAAAAAGGTCCAAATGAAGTAAATACAAAATCCTAGGTGAATCCCTCTTAGATAAAGATTTAAAACTACTCTTAGTTTGCTTACCTAATTGACAAGCCCTGCAGAGTCCTTTCTTCTTGTATGAATCAGAAGGCAGTCCTCTAACAAGATTGTCCTTAGAGAGCTTAGAGATAATTCTAAGGTTAATGTGTCCAAACCTTTTATGCCATAATTCATTTGTTTTACATATTGAATTAAATAAACAAATGTCTGAATTGGCAGTGTCAAAATTGACTAAATAAATGTTTCCATGTCTAATACCAGATAATACATTTATGTTTTTATTATTGGTAATACGACATAAGGAATTATTAAAAGTTACCTGATAACCTTCATCACAAAACTGGCTTATGCTGATGAGGTTGTGCTTGAGACCCTTGACATAAGCTACCTCCTTGAAGGTAACTGCTCTAACTTTGATCTTCTCATATCCTTTGGTTTGTCCACAGTTGGAGTCTCCAAAGATCACCTTGGGTCCAAGCCTTGCCTTGTAGTTTCTTAAGTTGGCCTTGTTTCCTGTCATGTGCTTTGAACAGCCACTATCCAGATACCAATATTCTTTTATGTTTGGATAGCTGTGTACCTGCAAAAATAGAAAACAGTCTAGTTGTTCTTAACCCAGACTACCTTGGGTCCTTTTGTTTTTCCACAAAATTTTGAAATGAAAGACATCTCAGGCTGATCTTTATAACCTTGTGGATGATATCTCCTTGGAGGAATTATCCATTCAGTGAAAGGATTCTTAGTATGCGAAGAAAAAGAATTCTTCAGATTTTCTGTATATTTTCCGTTCGACGAATTCAGGTGAGTTCGTCGATCATTGTTCGACCACGTGAAGTGCTTTCATCGAGCGCCGTTCGAATAATAACTATACTGAAATTTTGGCTTCAGAGTTCGTCGATCTCCGTTCGACGAAGTGAATTGATTTCATCGAGCTCCGTTCGACGAATTCCGCTGAATTCTTGTATTCTTAACAGCCTTGCTTGAAATGTTTTCATCTATTTCTACTACCTCTTTGCTCTTAGCAGAAATGAATTTTACTGGTTTAGATAAGATGTTTTCTTAATCAGATGTGGCTCACTTGATGATGCACCCAAGCCTAGTTTGTCACTTAATCTAGCATTCACTGTGCTTGTTATGTCCATCAGTTTGATACTTCTCCCATTTAAGGATTCTTCAAATCTCTTAGCTTCAGACAACTTGTTCTCAATGAGAACAATGTGTTCTCTGGAGGCAGCCAAATCTTTCTTAAGAATAGCATTTTCTTCACTTAGTTGGTTCATTTCAGCCAACTTATTTCTGAGAGAGATTATTTCCTTCTCAGATTTGATTTAGTCTAAGCAAAGAACTTTGAATTCATCTTTGAATTCAATTGAATTAAAATCAAAGTTTGAGATTACTTGATCAGCACCATTGTCAGACTCTGATTCATCTGAGTTGTTTGCTGAGGCATTTATAGTCATCATGCAGAAATTCTTTTCTTCTTTATCATCCTCATCATCACTGGAGCTGGATGAAGATGCATTTTCTGACTCACTGCTTGAGTCATAGATAGCCATCAAGCATAGGTCATTCTCATTTGAATTTTCTTCATCTTGAGATGAGCTGGATGAAGACTATGATTCTATTTCACTCCATGTTTCAGCTATAAACCCTCTTCCCTTATGCTTGTGTTTGTGGGAGGATGGCTTGCTGGATTGCCTCTTTTCTTCTTTATCTTTTCTCTTTTCCTTCTTTTGAGTCTCTGGACACTCAGGTAGTATGTGCCCAGGTTTCCTGCAGCCAAAACAAATTATTTCTTTAGAACATGATTTGTCATACCTTGGCTTTTCTCTTGATCTGGAATCCTTCTTTCTGAAGTCCTTCTTAGCCATTTTATATAATCTTTTTGCTAGTAGGCTCATGAACTCCACATCTCTTGGAGCTTTTTCTTCTTCTTCAGTAGCTTGGAAAGCTATACTTCTCTCCTTCTTGGATGCTGGAGATGAAGTAGATTGTTCAGCTTCTCTAGTTTTGATAAGCTGCTCGTAGGATTTAAGTTTGCCTAACAAGCTCTCAGTGAAGATCTCATTGAGGCTTCTGGCTTCCTTGATTGGCCAGATCATAGAGTCCCATGTGCTGGGGAAGCACATTAGGATCTTATCATTGACCTCAGTGATGGAGATCACTTTGTCCAAAGTCTTCAGCTCATTGATTATGAGGTTGAGCCTGTTGTACATATCAGCCACTGTCTCAGTTTCTCCTTTCTTGAAGTTTTCATATTGAGAAATGAGCTAGGATCTTCTATCTTTTCTTTCATCTGCTGATCCTTCAACCATATTGTTGAGTGACATCCAGATTTCCCTTGTTGAAGTGCATTCCACAACTTTTTTGAAAATGTCATCAGATATTGTCTGTGCCAATATGTTCATAGCATTGGCATCAGCACTTCTCTGCTTCTTCTATGCATCTGTCCACTCAGGTGGTGGAACAACATTGTTTGTTGTTGTGGTTTCAGCACTTTTTGTTGTTGTAGGTGAAGGAGGTCCTGTCAAAATAACATTAAAAATATCTTCGTCAATGGAATTCATGTATAACCTGATCCTTGCCTTCCATAGTGCAAACTTATTTAGATTGCACATAGGAGGTCTTGTGCTTAAATATTATTTGTTCTGTGCCATGAGTTTTTAAGCAAAAGAAAACTCTAAAAAAAATTTAAGATCTAATTAATCTTTTGATTCAGGTGTTAGGCTCTATTTGGTTGGGCTGTTACTGATGGAAAGCTGCTGATGGAAAGTTGCTGATAGGAAAAGTGCTGATTTTGAAAAACGGAGTTTTGCTAAAAAACTGTTTGGATGAAAAATTGCTGATTCTGGAAAATAGAGTTTGTAAAACGGAGTTTTGAAAAAGTTGTTTGGAAACAAAATGGAGTTTTGAGTGATTTTTTTTTCTCACCAAATATCAGAAAAATTAATATATTTTCCATCATATAATACCAAACACAAAAAAATAATGTCCACATGAACCATATGTCATGATATCTCCTACGATCTAGATTCATACAACTGATCCGCTATACTATCACGTAGCGCGATCATCTCCTCTACACCACCTACAGTGTCAGGGCATGTATCTTGCCGCTCTTGTGTGGCCACTCCATCATCTCTACCCCTATGCTCGGACTCACTGAAATCAAAATCCACACACGAAGGATGCCGGCGAATGAAATTATGTAAAGTCATTGTGGCCATCACAATATCTGCATGTTTGTCAAAGCGAAAGCTTGGCATATCCTGCAGTATGGCCCACTTCTTCTTCCATAAACCAAAAGATTGTTCTATCACACTTCTAAGCGATGAATGCGCATGATTGAACATCTCTCGACGTCCTTCTGCGCGATGTCCACCACGGGCAAAGTCTGGCAGATGATACCTTGTATCTGGATATGGTTTTAAATATCCTTTTTGTAGAGGATAGCCAGCATCAACCAAGTAATATTTTCCTGAAAAATATTATTAAATGTTTAAAAATAGATATATTTTTTAAAGTAATAATTAGATGAACTGAATTTTGACTATTTACCTTGAGGTGGATGAGGGAACTTATAACGAGGATCAGTAATTGCATAATTGAATATGCGACCAGCGTGCGCAGATCCCTCCCAACCTGCCATAACAAAAGTAAAGCATATATTGAAATCACAAGCCGCCAAGACATTTTGTGTCGGTCTGCCTTTTCTCCCAATATATGGAACTTGACCTCCCACTGGTACGCACGCGTCGACATGTGTTCCATCTATTTCTCCAACGCAATCTTTAAAAAAAGGCATATAATGCCTATCATACATAATCTCTGGCGGAGTGCAGCTGAAAGACCTATCGGATGGTTGAATCACTTCCTCGGCTAACTTCAACAATGCGCGAACACCTCGAGCAAAAAATCTGCTAGTTGTCACTGTTGAGTGCTGAAATCGCTCGCGTGTTTTCCTCATTGATTCATTATGTGACAAAAATGTACACGGTCAATACTAGGACTTCTATAGATGCAGTTGTTGAGGATGGAACGTTCACCTAGAGGGGGGGGGGGGGTGTTAGGTGATCTTGGTACTTTTTGAGTTATTAGCGAGAGTTATCAATATTCAAGCAATGCACAAAATTATCACACAAATAAATCACACCAGACGACACAAGATCTATAGAGGTTCCTCAAGACCGGGTGTCTTGAGTAGTCCTCTCTCCCTCTACACCTACCCAGCAGTGTGCTAGTCTCGGCAAACTCCGCCAAAAGCTTCAGGCCCTCAAGCCTTACAACACGGACCCGTAAGTCCCAACAGCCTAGGCCCGCAAGCCCCTACTGCCCCCGAGCCCGCAAGCTCGACACTCAGGCCCTCAAGCCCTACAACACGGACCCGCAAGTGCCCTCAAGCCTTACAACACGGACCCGCAAGTCCCAACAGCCTAGGCCCGCAAGCCCCTACTGCCATCGAGCCCTCAAGCTCGACAAATCGCACCCGCAAGTGCACTGCCCTGGCCCTCAAGCCTCACAGCTCTCCAGCCCTCAAGCTAGACAAATTGGCCCACAAGCCTTACAAGAAAATACTGTAAAGAGATTGTTACTTCTGCCGGATGAAGATTGGCAACTTAGCCTGATGATGATTGGCTTCTTACGATTGAAGAAGATTCTTCTTATTCAGAACTTTGACAGCGCAGTTCTTCTTCAATCTCTACTTTTTTCTTGATGTTGAACGGCGACTTCTCAGTCAATGAAGATGACTGATTCTTTTGAGAACGCTTGAATCTTGTTCTCTTTCTTCTCTGATGAATATATTGTTCTATTGAAGAGCGGCGGGATTCTTTTACTCGTTCTTTTTCTTGCACAGCAAGCTTCTTCCTTTCTGATTGATTGCTTGAAGATGTGTTAGGGCAACCTCTTATCTCTTTTATAAGACAGCGAGGTCCCCAACGGTCTTCTGAAAAAGCACCTTAAGTGTCAAACTCTCCCTTCCTTAAGAGCACACGCTGATTAGACAATCAGGCGGCAGCATTAATTGCTGACAACACATCCGCAAGATTTGAATCCTGTCTTGAAGATATTTGCATCATTACAATGACAAGCTATCTCTGACTATGCCGTCGCGATCTTCCTTCTTGCATCATGTCATCGTGATCATATTGTTCTCTCGACGACATGCATTCTTTACGAAGATGTTTGTTCTTTCTCGACGACACGGCCACTTTAGTGAAGTCGACGATACTGCGTCTTCTCTGTGTTCGACGAACAGCATTCAGCGATCGACGAACTTGCAATCCTTCGTTCGACTATCTGCATTCTTCATTCGACGATCTTGCTGAGCCTCAGCGGTCAACGATCTTCCTTCTGAGTTCGATGATCTTGATTCTGCGCTCGATGAGCAGGCCAAATCTCAGCGGTCGTCGATCTTCCTTCTGAGTTCGATGATCTGCCTTGTCTCTGCGTTCGACGAACGCACTATTATCAGCTATTTCTTTTATCTCGTCTCAGCGGTCGACTAACTGCCTTCTTAGCGGTTGCTTTGCACATCATTAAAGCGACAAGCATTCTTTGTCGATGTTATCTCCTATTCCTCTCGACGACATTTCTTTAATTTCCTGAGACTTTAAGCTAGAGAAGTAATTAAATACAAAATGAAGTTTCCTTGGCTTGGTGACTTCTTCAAATCAGGAATCATGTGGGCCAGATTCCCAACAATCTCCCCCTATTTGAAGAAGTCAGAATCTCAATTCAAGACGACTTTCACTGGACAATAAATATTATAATCTTAACTTTGAGCATGTAAGATTGTACTTATCTTTGCTGAACTCCCTGAGTGCATCAAACCAGTGGCTCCCCCTTTATTTGATGTCTCTTCTTTACCGCTCCCCCTACTTCTTTGCTCCCCTATCTTTGAGGTCTTCTTTGCTCCCCCTACTTCTTGGACATTTGATGCCCTTTTTCTTTCTCCCCCTTTCTGACTTCTTTCCTTCTGCTTTTCTAACCAAGGAATAACACAAGCTCCCCCTTGCTCAGGCATGATTCATCAAAGTCCTGTGAGATTTTCTAACCACTCATCTAGAAATGCATTAATACATAATAAAGTTGAGGGTTACTCTAAGTTCAACATTCCCAGTTCGAATTTGAAGAAGTTGAACTTATCTTCATCTAGGGGCTTTGTAAATATATCAGCCACTTGTTTGTCTGTTGGGACCAACTCAAGGGTGATATCCTCATTTTCCACATGCTCCTTGATGAAGTGATGCCTGATCTCAATATGCTTAGTCCTGCTATGAGATACAGGGTTCTTAGCAATTTAGATAGCACTTGAAGAGTCACAAACAAGGGTGTTTTGGTCATCTTTAGATTGTAATCTTCAAGTTGATGTTTGATCCATAACAGTTGGGCATAGCAGCTTCCAGCCGAGATATATTCTGATTCTGTTGTTGAGATTGCCACACTTGTCTACTTCTTACTGCTCCAAGAGATCAATCTTCCACCAAGGAATTGACATGTCCCTGATGTACTTTTCCTGTCTTCCTTGCACCCAGCATAATCTGCATCTGAATAGCCAGTCAGTTCACAACCATTGTTCCTAGGGTACCATTTGCCAAAATTTGATGTACCCTTCAGGTATCTTAAGATTCTCTTGACAGAGACATGATGAGATTCCTTAGGATTGACTTGATATCTAGCACAGACACATGTAGCAAACATTATGTCAGGCCTACTTGCAATTAGATAAAGCAAGGATCCAATCATGCATCTGTACTTGGTTTCATCAAAGGGTATTCCCTTCTCATCCTTGTCCAGAGACACATTGGTTCCCATTGGAGTTTTCATTGAAGAAGCATTTTCCAATCCAAATTTCTTGACTAGCTCCCTAGTGAATTTGGTCTGAGAGATGAAAATCACATCTTCAGATTGTTTCACTTGGAGACCTAGGAAGTATTTGAGCTCACCCATACTGCTCATCTCAAACTTTCCCTGCATCAAGTTGGCAAACTTTTTGCAGAGATTGTTATCTGTAGATCCAAAGATGATGTCATCTACATAGATCTGCACTAGCAAGATCTTGCCCTTCACTTCCCTTAGGAACAATGTCTTATCAATCTTTCCCCTTGAGAACTTGTTCTCAATTAGAAAGATTGACAGAGTCTCATACCAGGCCCTTGGTGCCTACTTTAAGCCATAAAGTGTCTTTCTAAGAAAGTAAACATAATCAGGATAAGTAGAGTCAACAAAACCTGAGGGCTGCTGTACATATACTTCCTCTTTGAGGTCACCATTTAGGAAGGCTGACTTCACATCCATTTGGTAGACCTTGAAACCTTTCTATGCTGCATAGGCTAGGAACAGTCTTATTGCTTCCAGTCTGGCTACTGGAGCGAATGTCTGATCAAAATCTATCCCCTCCTCTTGTCTGTAGCCTTTTGCCACTAGTCTTGCTTTATTCTTGGTGATGATTCCATTTTCATCCAACTTGTTCCTGTAGACCCATTTGGATCCTATGATGTTGTGTCCTTGGGGTCTTGGAACCAATTTCCACACTTTGCATCTTTTAAATTGGTTCAGTTCCTCCTGCATTGCAATAATCCAAAATGGATCCTGATTTGCTTCCTCAAATTTCTTGGGTTCAATTTGAGAGAGAAAACTCAGGTACAATGCTTGACTTGCAGCTCTACTCCTTGTCAGCACGGCTTGGTTGACATTTCCTATTATCTGCTCTTAGGGATGATCTCTTACTTGTCTCAAGGCAGTTGGTAGTGTTCTGGGTATTTCTGTATGAGCTACGTCTTCAGGCTGCACTTCTTCAGCCATTTCTGTATCGTTTGCAGGATCTACCTCTATTTCAATCATCACAAACTGATTCTTTTTGTTGAGTGAGGTGTCAGCCTTGTCTTCAATGGATAGCTTCTCCAATCTCTCCACTGTACCTGCATTCACTAGAGAACTAGACCAGCCCTTATGGATAAGGCTAGTCTCATAAAATACAACATGAACAGATTCTTCCATTGTTTGGGTATTGAGGTTGTATACTCTGTATGCCCTGCTGTGGGAGCTGTATCCAACAAAAATACCTTCACAACGTTTCTCAGCAAACTTAGTTAGTTTGGATTTCCCATTATTAAGGACATAGCATTTGCTACCAAAGATCCTAAAGTAGGATAGAGTTGGTTTTCTGCCCTTCATTAGCTCATATGGAGTTTTCTTGTGCTTTTTGATGATTGAGGCCCTGTTTATCACATGACAAGCAGTGTTGACAGCCTCTACTTAGAAGTATTCTGGCAAGGAGGAGTCACTTACAATTGTCCTGCTGGACTCTATCAAGGTTCTGTTCTTCCTTTCAGCAACCCCATTCTGTTGAGGAGTTCTGGGGGAGGAGAATTCTTGGGAGATACCTAGGTCTTGGCAAAATTCTATCATGGCCCCTGACTGAAATTCTGTCCCATGGTCACTTCTGAATTTGACTACAGTACAGTTCATCTCATTCTGGATCTGCCTGACAAAATTTTTCAAGATATCTAGGGTATCTGATTTCTTTTTGAGGAAGAATACCCAAGTGAACCTTGAGTAGTCATCAACAACTACAAGGGTGTAGGCCTTCCCTCCTAAGCTATGAACTGACATGGGACCAAATAGATCCATGTGCAGTAAAAATAAGCATCGTGTGGACTCTTTGTTAGAAATGCTTTTAAAGCTAGTCCTAGTCTGCTTTCCAAGTTGGAAGGCTTGACAAGGACCATCTCCGATGCACTTAATGTCAGGTCCATTTCTGACCAGGCTTTGTGAGGAAAGCTTGCCTATTGTCTTATAATTGATGTGTGCAAGTCTCTTGTGCCATTATACACATAGAGCATCTTTGCCATCAGCGACAAGACATATGGGGGTGGAAGAATTTATATTGAGTAAATTCAAACAATAAATGTTCCCACTCCGAGTCCCAGTTAAGGTAGTCTCAGAATCTGAGAACTTCTTAATTAGGCACTTATCCTTGTGGAAAGTAATAACAAAGTCTATATCACAAAGCTGATTTATGCTTTTGATGTTGTGTCTCAACCCCTCCACATAAGCTACCTTTGTGATGGTAACTAACCCATTAGTGATGTTGTCGTAGCCCCTGGTCACTCCCTTTTCTGAACCTCCAAAGATAACAGTCGGTCCATTCTCCACAGGGATGAATTCTTTCAAATACTTTCTGGCTCCAGTCATGTGCCTGGAGCAGCCACTGTCCAAATACCAAATTGGAGATTGGTTTGCATTTGGACCTACCTGCAAAACAAATCACTTCCCCTTAGGTACCCAATAGGGATTGGGTCCTTGGTTTCTGTTAGGGTGATAGAATGGAATCGCAAACCTCGGAGGGTTCTCCACTCTCCTTGTATTGAGCCCTGTTGGGTTGAACCAACAGTCCAATGCAAAGTGACCTACTTTCCCACAGCACCAACACTCATATCTGTTATATATTCTCTTCAGTGCCATCATCTGAGTAGGATAGTGCTGATGAGCAGGAGAGAAGGCTTCTTGTCTAACAGATCTAGGGTGAACCTCATGTGTGTGAGCCGGGGGAGGAATTGGCTTCACCACTCTTTGGTTCACCTTCTTGGGAGTAGGATTTGTTGGAACAGCCATTCCCATTCTCTCAACTACTGTTGCTGCAGGTCTGTGGGCTGAAGGACTTGCTGTCAGCACCTTCTTATAAGAAGGTCTAGCTTCAGGATCTTTTCCCATGACTGGCTCCTGATTGAAACTGATACCAGCTCTGAACTGTCCAGAAAAGGCGTCAGTTATTGGCAGGATAGTTTTGGGCATTGAGAAGCTGGAAGCAAGTTTCTTCTCAGCCAACAACATTTCCTCAAGGTCCCTAATGACCTTGTTTTTCTGCCCTAACTCAGCATTCTTAAGCCTTATAGCTTCCTTAAGTTTGTCCACTTCTGTGCTCATAGAAGTTAGCTTTTCAGCTGTCTCCCGGAGCTTGGATTGGACAGGCTTCAAGGAATCTAACTCCCTCGGTCTGCACCTTGAGGAGTTTCTTACTGCCTATGAAGGCTTTCCATAAGGCTTTATATTGCCTTATTAGTTCCGATTCAACTTCATACTGGGATCTTGAGGCTGTGCTGTTGGCAGGATACCTCCTCATCATCATGCAAAGAATCTGCCACTTATCCAGAATCAGAGGCAGATAAAGAAGTTCCGTGTTTTACCTTTCCAAGAGAGTTGTCATCCTGGTTGCCTTCATTGATGGCCATCAGTCCAATAAATGCCTCATCCTCAGTCCCAGAGGAGCTTGAGTCAGAGTCACTCAACGTTTTGGTCTTCTTTGCCATGAACCCCTTCTCAGAGGTTCTCTTGCTCCTAGAGCTTCTTCTCTCTTCATGGTTCCTTGACTCCCTTTTCTTGGAGGGGCAGTCGGCAGCCAAGTGACCCGTTTTGCTGCAAGAATAGCAAACAGTATTATTTAAATCATGTTTACTTGAGTTGGATCTATACCTGTCCTCCCTGGGAGCCATGGATCTGTCCCGATAGTCAGATCTTCTGGAGCTTGAGGAGGAGCTTCTGCTGTTGTCCATCCTTCTTCTGTATAGCATCTTTCTGAATTGTTTTGAGAGGAGTGCCACCTCTCTATCAGTGTCATCAGAGTCAGAGGAGCTGGCTTCTGATTCCTCACTGTTCTCAGTTCTGTTCTGAGAAGTAGATGTCTTGCCCTTGAATCTTCTGGTGCTCTCAGCCTTTAGAGCCACCGATCTTTCTCTTGAGCTCACCTTTGAGATTTCTTCTTCTTCATCCTTCCTCGTATTAAGTTGGAGTTCATGAGACAGCAGCTTCCCGTATAGGTTCTTGGGCTCCATGTTGCCCAGTTGGCCCATCTCTCTGATGGCACATATCTTGATATCCCATTCCTTTGTGAGGGATCTGAGAAACTTGTCATTTAGATCAGAGTTTGTGAACTCTCTTTCGTAGTTTCTCAGGCCATTCGCTATCTTGAAAAATCTCTTATAGCAGTTGGAGATAGTTTCATTCTTGCCTTGTTTAAAGGCTTCATATTCCTGGTTGAGGAGAGATTTCATGTCATCCCTTACCTCTTCAGTACCCTCCATGTATACGATCAAGGAGTCCCACATCTCCTTGGCTGTTTTGCAGTGAATTAGGTTATGGAGGGTTGAATCATCTACAACGCTTACAATAACATTACGTGCCCTCTTATCCAGGCCTATCAAGGCTAGCTCGTTCTTGGTCATATCTTCATATTTCTTTATTACCTTCCATGTCGGATCAATGGAGGAAGGGGTTATGGGGATAAAAGGACCCTGTTGGACTGTCAGATAGATTCTTGGATCGGCCGTTTCCATGAACAGCCTAACTCTTTCCTTCTAGATGGGAAAGTTCTCCTTGGTGCAGATCAGAAGTTTCATAGATCTCATCTCCCGATTTTGATCTCCACCGGCCATGGTGAATCATTCCTGATCTAGATCAGACTGTTGAGTCTTCTTTTGATTAACCTCTCTTTGATACCACTTGTTGAGGATGGAACGTTCACCTAGAGGGGGCTGTGCTAGGTGATCTTGGTACTTTTTGAGTTATTATCGTGAGTTATCAATATTCAATCAATGCACAAAATTATCACACAAATAAATCACACCAAAAGACACAAGATCTATAGAGGTTCCTCAAGATCGGGTGTCTTGAGTAGTCCTCTCTCCCTCTACGCCTACCCAGCAGTGTGCTAGGCTCGGCAAACTACGCCAAAAGCTTCAGGCCCTCAAGCCTTACAACACGGACTCGCAAGTCCCAACAGCCTAGGCCCGCAAGCCCCTACTACCCCCGAGCCCGCAAGCTCGACACTCAGGCCCTCAAGCCCTACAACACGGACCCGCAAGTCCCAACAGCCTAGGCCCACAAGCCCCTACTGCCCCCGAGCCCTCAAGCTTGACAAATTGCACCCGCAAGTGCACTGCCCTGGCCCTCAAGCCTCATAGTTCTCCAGCCCTCAAGCTAGACAAATTGGCCCGCAAGCCTTACAAGAAAATACAGTAAAGAGACTGTTATTTCTGCCGGATGAAGATTGGAAACTTAGCTTGATGATGATTGGCTTCTTACGATTGAAGAAAATTCTTCTTATTCAGATCTTTGACAGCACAGTTCTTCTTCAATCTCTACTTTTTGCCTGATATTGAACGGCGACTTCTCAGTCAATGAAGATGGCTGATTCTTTTGAGAATGCTTGAATCTTGTTCTCTTTCTTCACCGTTGAATATATTGTTCTATTGAAGAGCGGCGAGATTCTATTTCTCGTTCTTTTTCTTGCACAGCAAGCTTCTTCCTTTCTGATTGATTGCTTGATGATGTGTTAGGGCAACCTCTTATCTCTTTTATAAGACTGCGAGGTCCCCAACGGTCTTCTGAAAATGCGCCTTAAGTGTCAGACGCTCACTTCCTTAAGAGCACACGCTGATTAGAAAATCAGGCGGCGGCATTAATTGCTGACAACACTTCTGCAAGATTTGAATCCTGTCTTGAAGATATTTGCATCATTACAACGACAAGCTATCTCTGACTATGTTGTCGCGATCTTCCTTCTTGCATCATGTCGTCGTGATCATATTGTTCTCTTGACGACATGCGTTCTTTACGACGATGTTTGTTCTTTCTCGACGACACGACCACTTTGGTGAAGTCAACGATACTGCATCTTCTCTGCGTTCGACGAACAACATTCTGCGATTGACGAACTTGATATCCTTCATTCGACGATCTGCATTCTTTGTTCGACGATCTTGCCGAGTCTCAGCGGTCGACGATCTTCCTTCTGAGTTCAACGATCTTGCTTCTGCGCTCGACAAACACGCCAAATCTCAGAGGTCGTCAATCTTCCTTCTGAGTTCGACGATCTGCCTTGTCTCTGCCTTCGATGAACGCGCTATTATCAGTTGTTTCTTTTATCTCGTCTCAGCAGTCGACTAACTGCCTTCTTAGTGGTTGCTTTGCTCATCATTATAGCGACAAGCATTCTTTGTCGATGATATCTCTTATTCCTCTCGAGGACATTTCTTTAATTTCCTAAGACTTTAAGCTAGAGAAGTAATCAAATACAAAGTGATGTTTTCTTGGCTTGGTGACTTCTTCAAATCAGGAATCATGTGGGCAAGATTCCCAACAATCTCCCCCTATTTGAAGAAGTCAGAATCTCAATTCAAGATGACTTTCACTAGACAATAAATATTATAATCTTAACTTTGAGCATGTAAGATTGTACTTATCTTTGCTGAACTCCCCGAGTGCATCAATCCAGTGGCTCCCCCTTGATTTGATGTCTCTTCTTTACGGCTCCCCCTACTTCTTTGCTCCCCCTATCTTTGAGGTCTTCTTTGCTCCCCTACTTCTTGGACATTTGATGCCCTTTTTCTTTCTCCCCCTTTCTGACTTCTTTCCTTCTGCTTTTCTAACCAAGGAATAGCACAAGCTCCCCCTTGCTCAAAAATGATCCATCAAAGTCCTGTGATATTTTCTAAACACTCATCTAGAAAGGCATTAGTAGATAATAAAGTTGAGGGTTACTATAAGTTCAACATTCCCAGTTGGAATTTGAAGAAGTTGAACTTAGCTTCATCTAGGGGCTTTGTAAATATATCAGCCACTTGTTTGTCTGTTGGGACAAACTCAAGGGTGATATCCTCATTCTCCACATGCTCCCTGATGAAGTGATACCTGATCTCAATATGCTTAGTCCTGCTGTGAGATACAGGGTTCTTAGCAATTGATATAGCACTTGAAGAGTCATAAAACAGGGGTGTTTTGGTCATCTTTAGATAGTAATCTTCAAGTTGATGTTTGATCCATAGCAGTTGGGCACAGCAGCTTCCAGCCGAGATATATTCTGATTCTGCTGTTGAAATTGCCACACTTGTCTGCTTCTTACTGCTCCAAGAGATCAGTCTTCCACTAAGGAATTGACATGTCCCTGGTGTACTTTTCCTGTCTTCCTTGCACCCTGCACAATCTGCATCTGAATAGCCAGTCAGTTCACAGCCATTGTTCCTAGGGTACCATAGGCCAAGATTTGATGTACCGTTCAGGTATCTTAAGATTCTCTTGACAGAGACATGATGAGATTCCTTAGGATTCACCTGATATCTAGCACAGACACATGTAGTAAACATTATGTCAGGCCTACTTGCAGTTAAAATCTCATAATTTCCATTATGTCCACAAGAAATAATTAAACATAATGCAATAAACTATTGTTATCATCACAACCAGAAAAAAGTTAAAAGTGTCCACATCAAAACAAAAAATATAACATCCATAGTTCAATAGTAAAAATATAACATCATGTCTCCTACTATGCCCACGAGTAAATCGGTTTTTCAGCCACTTTATGTCCATGCCTTCCGGAAGGCACATGAAAGTCTCTCTATGTTTTGTTTCCATCAAATATGTGATGGCAAAATCATAGAAGTCTTCATCGGATTGCACTTCTGAGTACGTGCCTAATTTTTCTAGTGCAAGTCCAATAGTAAAAGAAGAAGATGAAATCTTGGGTGGCTCCTGGATGCATCGACTTATGATCTTGGAGGACTCGGCCAAATCTTCTAACACCGAGCTAGTAGCTTTCTTCTTTACTTTCTTTCTATTTTTTGCTTATTTCTGAGGTCTCAGCTGGATGTGGAACTTTGCTGACCTCAATGTCATCATGTTCATCCTCTGACATTGCTCTTTCATCGATTGACTCCGTAGCAAGATTCCTGGAGTTAGGAGTGCAAGCATGATGTCCTATAGCGACAACCGAACTGAACATCAAGTTCAGTTTGTCCTCTAACTCTGGGGGTTTCCAGCATACCTGAATTTCTTTGCCAGCGGGACAACCTAAAAAATAAAGGGTTTTAAATTTGAGTTTGAAAATTTTAAACTACTAAATAAGAAATACAAATAATTTTAATTACTAAATACCTTCAATCTTTTATCCCACCACTCATCTGAGGCGTCTATAGTCTTTCTTGATGGATTCCACCCCAAGTCGGTCTCACCACGTTTCAACTCGGTCCATAATTTCCACTCTTTCTTCAAATGATCCCATTTGTTCTTTAGTTGTACTTTATCGTATTTTTTCCCGGTGTGTTCTTCAAATGTTTTCATCACATTTGACCACCCATCTTTACTAAAATGCGTGGTTGGTCGATTCCCAAGCTCTATCTCTTTAATGCAGATATCACAGAAGATCATAACATCATTATTGTCCCACATAGCGGACACTCCGACATCTTTTGTTTTGCACATCCTTAAAAAATTAAACAAGATAAACAAATATATCAAACAAAATCAAACATACACACACACATACCACAACATACACACACAACACACAACACAACACACATAAACACATAAACATACACAAACAACACAAATTGAAAGTCCTCTGGTATCAGTGGAAAGTCCTCTGATACCAATTGAAAGTGAGGTTAGATCTTAGATTTACTCTAGAGGGGGGGATAGAGTATTAAAAACTGCTGCACTTATTTTTATAGCGGAATTAAAATAGTGATAAATATATGTGAACTGAGTGAGTAATAAAAACAAACACAAAGAGAGCACACAACACAATACAGAAAAATAAACAAGAACACAAAAGTCACAAGGATTTTATAGTAGTTCCCCAATAAATCTGGGTACGTCTACTCTTCTACCACCCTTGGTAGGATTCCACTAGGTTTTTGATCAGGTGCCCTATCACCAATGGATTTTTGATCAGGTGTCCAAATACCAATGAGCTTTTGATCAGGTACTCTAACCAAGCTACAGGTTTTTGTTCAGGTGCCCTGACACCAAGGGGTTAACTTTTGAAGGGAGTTATAACCCTGTACAAGAGGGGATAAAGAGGGTTTATATGTTCTTCTCTGTCAATAATCTGAGAGAAGACTCTAGTGGAATGAGATGATGTTGTACAGCTCCCCCTATCTGATTGAAATTTGTTGACAGTTGAGGATGGAGCTTTCCCTTGAATGAAGTATCTTCCTGTATCTTCTTGATAGCTGATAAATCTGAGAGACAAAATGTTTCTCAGATTGTTTGTTGCTCTTTTGAAGATATGAACTTGCAGCAGAAAAACTGAGAGAATATTTGTTGATGTTGTTCTCAGAAATTGAGGTGCTGCTTGAAGAAGATGAACTCTGAAAGCTTTTTCTTTTCTTCCTGTTGTATTTTTCTCTCGACAGCTTTCTTCTTCTCTTTTTCCTATCTTATTGTACTGCTGTAATGTAATAATACTGTATATCTTCTTCCTTATTTCTTTTGAAATCTCTGACTGATTTGAAATTCAAATCTCTTAATTTAAGGAATAAAATATTTAGAAGAGATATATGTTGTACTGCAAATCTGATACGCTTTATACCTTTTTCCTTTTCCATGAAAGTGTCCTTTTCAGCTATATGTCAACGTCTTTATTCTCGAAATAATAAAAGGAAAGATATAATCCTTAATTATCTGATATAATAGAGCCATTGTTGAATGATCTGAGTTCAGAGAATAGAATAGAATTGATCTATCTGAAAAACTGAACTGAAATAAGAAATTTCGTCGATCTGAACAAATTCATCGAACACAATCTGGAGTTCGTTGATCTCAAGATGGAGGTCGTTGAACTGAAAGATAATATCTGATAAGCTAGTTGGAATATTGAATTCGTTGATCTGAGAAGATCTTTCGTCGATCTGAATCAATTTGTCGACCGCTGAGACTTGGTCACCCGCTGAGACTTGGTCAACCGCTGAGACTGAAGTTCATCAACCACTAAGATGAGCTTTCGTCGACCGCTGAGAGCATTTCTTCGAATGCAGGGAGGAGTTTGTCGAACACAGAATGAGTTTGTCGAACATAGAACCTTGGCAAGTTCGTCGAACGCAGGAGCATGCCATTCGTCGAACGCAGGATGGAGTTCGTCGAACGCAGTATGGAGTTCGTCGAACGTAGAAAACTTATCTTTTCCTTAGATCTATCAGCCTAAAACCTTGACCCTTTAGACTATACACTAGGGTCAACTTAGTCCTAATAAACAGATAGTGATCCTAGCCCAAATCAGTAATAGGGTTGTTCCAACAATATCTGAGCTTCCTATCATTAATAGAACTAAAGAAATTTGAAGAAACCAACTCAGATCCCTCTTGGATCATGGCTATGCAAGAAGAACTAAGTCACTTCAAAAGGTGTAAAGTATGGAAGTTAGTTCATAGGACCCAACATAAGAATGTTATTCGAAAAAAGTGGGTCTATAGGAACAAGCTGGATGAGAATGGTATCATCATCAAGAACAAAGCAAGGTTGGATGCAAAGGGATACAAAAAATAAGAAGGGGTTGACTTTGATCAAACATTTGCACCAGTGGGCAGACTTGAGGCGGTAAGGTTGTTTCTAGCATATGCAGCTCACGGAGGATTCAATGTATATCAAATGGATGTGAAGTCTGTCTTCCTAAATGGAGATCTCAAAAAAGAAGTTTATATAGAGCAGCCTCTAGGTTTTGTTGTTCCTAACTTACCTGATCATGTTTATTTCTAGAGAAAGTCTTTGTATGGGTTAAAACAAGCACCTTGAGCTTAGAATGAAACCATATCTAGCTTCCTCATTGAAAAAAAGTTTTCAAGGGGGAAGAGATAAGATATTTTTTCTAAGGGAAGTAAAGGGCAAAATTTTGCTTGTACAAATATATGTTTATGACATAATTTTTAGTTCTAGTGATTACAACCTTTGCAAGAAGTTTGCAAACTTAATGCAAGAGAAGTTTGAAATGAGCAGCATGGGGGAGCTGAAATACTTCTTAGGTCTCCAAGTGAAGCACTCTGAGGATAGGATATTCATCTCTTAAACCAAGTTCATAAAAGAGCACATGAAGAAGTTTGGAATGGGGAGTGCAATCTCAATGTATACTCCAACGGTCTCCAATGTGTCTCTGGACAAGGATGAGAAAGGGAAACCTTTTGATGAAACCTTGTATAGAAGCATCATTAGATCTCTGCTCTACCTAACTATTAGTAGACCAGACATTATGTTTGTTATATGTGTTTGTGCCAGTTAACGCTAACCCTAAGAAATCTCACTACACTTCTACATAGATAATCTTGAGATACCTCAAGGGAACTCCAAATCTTGGCCTTTGGTACCCTAGAAGTAATGATTTTGAGCTAACATGATATTCAGATGCAGACTTTGCAGGTTGCAAAGAAGACAGAAAAAGCTCATCAGACACTTGTCAATTCCTGGGGAAGAGGCTGATCTCATGGAGCAGTATGAAGCAAACAAGTATAGCAATCTCCACTGCTGAGTCAGAGTACATCTCAGCTAGGATTTGTTGTGCACAACTGCTATGGATACAACAGCTGCTGGAAGACTACAATATTAAGACCAGCAAAATCACAATGTATTATGACTCATCCAGTTCAATTTCAACTGCTAAGAAACATGTATCACACAGCAGGACTAAGTATATTGAAATCAGTTACCACTTCATCATGGAGCATGTTGAAAAGGAAGATATCTATCTTGAGTATGTCCCCACTAACAACCAAGTAGCAAATATCTTTATAAATCCCTTGATGAAGGCAAATTCAATTTCTTTAAATTTGAGATTGGTATGCTAAATTTAGATTAAGTATACTAATGCTCACTTGCCTTCAAATATTATGGATATGCATGCTAACACCGCCCTTGCAGGAAATCAATATAAAAATGCAGGGAAATCACAAGTTCTCTATCGTCGAGCATTAAAGACAACATAGAGGTCATGTCGAAGGGTTGTCAAGATGACACAACAACTGTATCGTCATGGTGAACCTTCGACACTCAAATAATAGCTTATATTTGATCTTTCATCACATCCATTCAATTATGGTTCAATTTCTTAAGAATACTCACCTAGGTACGCACCTCTTGATATTCTTAAAATAGAATATATAAATAGGTCAAATGCTTAGAATTAGATTACAACTTCATTTGCCCTAAGCCATCAAAACAAAAAGCTCATTCTGCTCGACAAACCGCGATGTCACCGACCCTCAATTCTCCAGCTTTTCTTGCCATGGCGCCGAAGAAAGGGGATGATTCTTGCAACATTTGATGTGAATTAGTTAAAGGAGGATTAAACAAAGCAGATGATGAGATAAAATCATTCATTGGATTATTTATTGTCGCCGGCTTGGAGTACGTTTTATCTGAACCAACTATCATTATGCATAGAGAACGGGTGGAGTTCTATTCCACGCCCCAAATGAGCACCTCTGGCAAGGCCATCAAAATAAGGGTTGGTAGTACCTTGTTAAGAGTGACAGTACAAGGGATGACGAGAGCACTCCATACCAACATTTGAAAAGGATGATTAATAAGATGACGTTGCCAATGAAGATTATTCAAAAGATCTATAGTGGTGTGGACATGATGCAGAATATTATGGTTCGCTGAAAAGGTTCAATTTCAACTCAAAAGGAAAACTGCTAGCAGACATCATTGGGAATGTCTTAATCTGTAAGCCCGGGTCTTATGATAGAATCTCAAAAGAAATGTTGAGATTATGACAAGGGTCATCCTGACCAAGAAAATTAACTGGGCTCAGACACTATTCGACAAAATTCGAGGAAGCTTCAGTGTCCCAAATTTTCGAAGGATTTTATCCATATATCTGCTGACTAGTATGACAAATAAAATGAACAAAAAAACTAGGCACTCACATCCACTGTATGAAGAAAATGGACATAATAACCCTGTAAAGGTGGAGAAACTGTTCTCTAAGGATCCTAAGAAATCCAAGGAAGTTATCTAAAGATCCTAAGAAATCCAAGGAAGTCAGCTCAGTAAAGAGAAAGATAGCCAATGTGATTGAAGAAAGCTCTTCTGAAGAAGAAGAACATGTTGACAGTCCTACCCTTGCACACACTGAGGGGGAGACTAGTCAGAGCTCAGTTCAAAGTTTCACACCAGAACCATTGGGTGAGCCCATGGTCACTGATGAGGTTGTTCCTCCTGGGTTTACTACTGTAGCAGATGATAGACAATTTGTTGCTCAAGAAGATGCTCCAGTTGAGGGGAGATTCAAAGTGAGCTCTCTAATCTATGGTTTGAGGAAGCAATCCTCACTGGGTTGGCTGTCTAAGAGAACCTAGAAACTTCTCCAATGGTCATGGATGATGCTATTCTTGAGAAACAAGGACCAAGAGTTGTTGTCCCAAGATAGGACACCCCTGGCATTCTTTTTGATGATGATGATATGGTTGACATGTATCAATATTTGAAAAGAAAAGTGGTTGAGAAAGAGCATGATGTTCCAAGTACATCTGCTTCACAGCCTCAAGAAGAAGTTTCAAGATCCATCATCACTCAAATAAATCCTTGCTAACAGAAGAAATAATACACTATCAATCATATATTGACAAGGTGGTGAAGGACATCAAGGAATATATATGTGCTCAGATGAAAGAGATGAATGCTGAGATTGACCAAGTCAATGCCCAAATCACTGGTTGGTTCACTAAAGAAGGAACAGTAATGGATTGTAACATGAATGTACTTTAACCTCTAGGTACCAGGATGGAATACACCCTGGAGTATAATCAAAAGTCAGTGGAAGACCTAGAAAGTACAGTTGATAAAAAGGATTACTGACAATCAAAAGTCATCATGAACAGATGTGTGAACACTCAAGAGTTTACAAATTAAACTTTGTCTAAGAAGTTGGAAGAATCCACAAAGGACATTCATAGAAGCATAATTGAAGAAGTTAGAAAGGGGGAGAAGATTGGAAGTGATCAAGCCCTTTTGATAGTGAATGAACTTCATCACTCCCTGGGACTCAATCCATAGTGCTTGAGCCCCCAATATTTGAAAATCATTATTATACTCCTGGAGACACATAGTTGGAAGCTGAATCAAGTCAGCCGAAGAGGCAAAGGCAATCTAATGAAGATTTGGCTGCCAAGAGAAAAAGCTAGAGCAAATGATCCTAGCTTTGAAATGTGGAGTCCAAAGTCAAGACATATAATTATACAAACATGGAATGACTTTGGAAGCATTGGCAAAGATACAAACAAATACTACTCAACTAATGAGTGGATTAAATATATGAAGACTGAATCCCAGAGGAGGATATACATGAAAAAGCGGAGGGAGGGAACATTGCCAAAGAATGCTCCTCATCTTATCCCTAACAGATACATTCGAAAGCCACAGAATTTCTTTGATAGACAAAAGCAAAAGGAGAAAGCTGAAGGAAAGAAGAAGAGTACTTAAGTTTTAGATGTGTTGACGGCAAATGTAGTTATTATTAATCTGCTTAAAAACATTTGACATACTTCTATATATGATATTTTGAATGTCTTCCCAATTCTCAGTGTCATTATCTTAATATCGGTTATGTGTAAGTTATCTTTGATTGAAGTTCTGACTTCTCCAAATAAGGGTAGATTGTTGGGAACCTTATCTACAATGTTCCTGATTTGAAGAAGTCCTCAAGTCAAGGGTAAATACACGTATTTGATGCACGTGTTTAGAATGTTGGTTTTTAGGTATTAGATAGTGCAAGCCTAGCATATGGCTAGACTTAGTGTCATCAGACATAGTTTTGCCAATGTAACCCATAATTGTACAAAACACCAAGTCGACCAATGATCTAGATTATATAAGACTTGTCACTCACTTATTAAAATCAGGAATGAATGACTAGCAAGTGTGTTAAGGCAAAAGATCTGAATTGAGAAAGATCGGAAATTGACTAAGTCATATCGTCATGGAGAGTCAAATATCATCTTGTAGAGGTATCTATATCGGCTTGAAGACCTTAAGCTTCAAGATGATATCATCTTGTAGACTCTCAGCAGAAGCCAAATATCATCTAGATTAGAAGAAGAAGCTCAAGCTTCAAATATCGTCTTGGTAATACACTATCTAAGATGATATTATCTTGTAGACTCTCAGCTGAAGTCTAATATCATCTTAATTAGACGAAGCAGCTCAACCTCCAAATATTGTCTTAGTAATACACTATCCAAAATGATATTGTATTGACAAGGTTCAGCTATACTCATATCATCTTGGAGATGATCAACAGATGTTTGGAAGATCTTCACAAAGGAAGAGTTTGACTAAGTTCTTTATCGTATAGTGTTGGGTATTATGCCCTTAATGTTTCTAGATTTGAAGAAGGAACACAAGTACAGATAAGCCAAGTTGTTTTTGATGATATGTTTAAGTTCATGTTGTGACAGATACATCAAAGTTACATCACTATTATCAAGACTATAAAAGTAATGAAAATTCACTAAGAAAAATATCGTCTCAAGACTCAGCAGATAAATCATTGAGAAAGGAATCATATCGTCGAGACAGTCTCGACGATATCATCTTGAAGAAAGCTTATCATTGAGAAAGCTAAGTTCAGATGTCTCGATGATATCGTCTTGAAGAAGAAATAGAGTCTTGAAGATTGAAGACATATCATCGAGATAACTCATTAAGTTCTGAAGAAAGGATCATGTAGACAACTTCTGCTTGAAGACTTTATATCATCTAGAAGAACAAGATGATATCGTCTTGAAGAAAAATTATCAACTGAAGAATAAGTCTAAGTCATATAAAAGAAACATCTCTACGATATCGTCTAGAAGAAGCAATATCGTTGAGATATCTAGTAAATTATTGAAGAAAGAAGTATGTCTACGATATCATCGAGAAGATTACACATTGTTGAGATGATCAAGATGATATCGGCTAGAAGAAATTATTGGAATATGGTCTTCCGCATCTCTTAGGTTTGAGAATAATAAATCCTATGTGTATTTGATCTTGTGTGTTTAAGTGTGCAGGAAACAATGCCACATGACACAAGGATAACATAATAAGGTTGCCCCCAAGTTTAAAGCCATAATTCCAACATGTTCACTAGCACTGGCGGTAGCATCTAGCGTAGGCGCTAGCTCTGATTAGAGCAATTCGGGAGATGTTTTAGAAGGCTCTAGCGCCAGGCGGTAGTGGCTAGTGCAGGCGCTATCTTGATGCACATGAGGAATGTCGGGAGGGTTTCCTTGCAATGAAGATACGCACACGCAGATTATTGCATAAATAGGGATATCGCCAGTGGTAGCGATAGCGCAGGTGCTAGATACAATGCTATAAAAAGGAGCCCTCTTCTCTCATTTTTGAACACACATCCTTGAGAGAGTTCTAGTGCCAAATTTCCAGATCCTTATACTGCCGAGAGTTGATCTCCCACCCAAAGTTCCGTGAGTTTCTAAAGGAGGATTTCTACATGCCGCATCCGACCGACGATCACTTCAACCACGCTTATTCTACAGCGGTCTTTCGTCTCCAACTTCAGAAGTTCTTCAAGAGGGAGTTTTTAATATTGTTGTTATTTTCATTCTTGTGATCGCTTAGTAAATTTGCCTCGTGTTGGCGACTAGGTCTGGGTAGGACTTAAGGAGGAATTTGCCTCGTGTTGGCGACTAGATCTAGGTTTGCTCTAGGGGGTGCTTGAGGCCATATCCAGAGAAGGATTGCCTAGAGCCGCTTGAGGCCATATCCGGGGGAGGATAGGATAAAGCCACCGGTTCATGGGGATACGTGTTGGGATAGAAAATGAAAAAAGTCTTTTTACTATTCGCCTTCGATTTCTAGCATTATAAGAAGTCAAGTTTTGTAATCCTACATCTCATATTAATAAAATCATGTCTCTATTTTATTTCACTTAATTTGTCTTTGTTTTGCACTATTTTGATCTCCTAATATTTCTAGTATTTCAAATTATATTAAATGTTTTAAAATACTTATTCCCCCCCCCCCCTCTAAGGGCGCCTACAGATCCAACAAGTGGTATCAGAGGTAGATTTTATTCCAAAACGGTCTAACAACCGGGAATAATTGCGTCTCATGATCTCGCTTTTACCGAGGGTCAGGGTATTAGTAGAACACCTCTTTTTACTGGGTTAGATTTGAACTACTGGAAATCTAGGATGATGTGTTTTCTTATGACCATGGATATAGAAGTATAAAACATGGTAAAAGTTTGGTACTCTCCTCCTACAACTGTAGTAGGAGAGGTTACGATAGAAAAACCTAAGGATATATGGGATAATAACGATAAAATTAATTGCAAAAATAATGCCAAGGCAATGAACACTTTATATTGTGCTTTAAATCGAACTAAAATTAATCGAATTTCTACATGTGTAACTTGTTATGATATTTGAAACCAATTAGAAGTTACTCATGAAGGTACATCGCAGGTGAAAGATGCAAAACTATTCCAACTGGAATTGGAATATGAAAAATTCAGGATGGATGCTGAAGAAGACATCAACTCGATGTATACAGGCTTCACCAAGATTAGTCAACGCTTCAAAATCTCTTGGAAAGATCTACTCCGACGGCGACTTGGTCAGAAAAATTCTTCGCTCTCTACCTCCGAGGTTCAATCCAAAGGCCATCTCGGAGTCAAACAACCTTAGAATGCTCCAAATCGAGAATCACATTGGGAATCTCAAAACCCATGAGGTAGAACTCCAGATTCGATACGAAGAATACAACAAGGAGCCAAAGAAAAAAGCGTTGGCACTAAAATCAAAGAAGGAAAGCAACGAAGATGATGATGAAGATGAAGAAGGTCTACTGGTCAAGAACTTCAAAAAATTCATTAGAAATCCGGAAAGAAGGAACACCTTCCGAAAATTCTTCCAGAAGAATGCACGATGAAAAAGGTCTTCCTCTTCATCAAAGAAAGAAAAGGAAAGTGAAGACGAAGAAGAATGACCGCCACCAGAGTGCTTTCACTACAGGAAGACCGGGAACATTCGGAACCAGTGCCCGTAGTATCTAAAGGAGCACAAAGAAAAAGTATACAATGGGAAGGAGAAAAAGAAGGTGCTGAAAGCCACAACATGGGATGATTTTTCCTCTGAAGAATCAAGTGGATATGAGTCAAGTAGCGTGGAGGAAGAAAACTTATGCTTGATGGAAAAATGCAGTGATGATGACACCGGTGTTCTTAGTGACACTGAGGTAACTCCTCCCACCTTCGAAGAACTTTATGATGAATTTGTTAAAACCTGTGAAGCCTATGATAAAAGTATAGAAGATAATACTATTTTAAATCGTGAAAATAAATCTCTTATCAAAGAAAATCATAAGCTTACTAAAAAATTAATTTCCTTGGAAAAGAGAAAGGTTTCATGCCAAGAGTGTGAACACTCCTTATGTAAGGCAAAAGATCTTGATGTTTCTCTTTCTAAGGCCCTCTCACAAATTAAAGCTCTTACAAGAGAAAAGGGAGACTTAGAGAGAAAACAAAAAACTTCTCTCTTATAAACTGAAAATAACAAAAAGGGCTTTGAAAATAAATGTGTCATGCTTGTAAAAGAAAATTCATCTCTTAAGAAACAAACTCATGACCTCAATATGGCCATCAAAAAATTTGGAATTGGTCAAAAATCCTTGGACATGATTTTGGGGAACCAATGTTATGGTTCTGGAAAATTTGGGCTCGGATATCAAAGTGATAGCTACCGCCGACACTAGCCACTAACATAGGCGGTAGACCCTCATATAAAAAAATCTTCTGTTTTTCAAAATTCAAACCTCATCCAGTAAGAGCAATGTAGAATTTAAGAAAAGGGCCTCAACCCCCTTTATTTCGTGTGCAAACTGTCATAGGTTTGGACACACGTCTAGCTCATGCAGGAAAATAAAACAGGGATCTTTAAAGCAAATTTGGGTACCTAAGGCATCCACATATTCTATGGGTGGTACCTCTTTGGTATCCAGATCTTTACTCTTATCTTCTTTCTAGATTTGCAGGAAGGCTAAGGATACAGAGGACGTGTGGTACTTGGATTTGGGCTGCTCCAAGCACATGACGGGCAACAAAGCAAAGTTCCTTAGCCTAGAAAAGAAGAAGGGAGGAATCGAAACTTTTGAAGATAACAGAAAAGGAAGGATCATGGGAGTCGGTACAATGGGTAACAAATCCTTTACTATTTCTAATGTTCTTTATGTAAAAGGTTTAAAACATAACTTAATATCGATTAGTCAATTGTGTGATAAAGGATTAGATGTTTTATTTGAGTCATCTACAAATCTTTGCAAAATATTTAATCCTAACACAAAAGATGTTTTAATAACTGCACCTAGAACTCACAACGTATATGTAGTTTCCTTTCATGATCTTTCCAAATCATCCATAAAATGTTTTATAACTAAAAATGATGAGTTAGAACTTTTGCATAGACGTTTAGGTCACGCTAGTACAAAGCTCATTTTAAAACTAACCAAAAAGGAATTGATTAGAGGATTGCCTAGAATAAATGAAAATTTATCCTCACTATGCTCTCCATGTCAAAAAGGAAAATTTACTAAATCTTCTTTAAAAAGCAAAAACAAAATTTCAACTACAAGACCTTAGGGAAGCTCCATGTAATAACCCTTCTATATGCTTCTGAGTTAGAGTACATCTTAACTGAGCCAACCCGTCTTTACAACTCCGTCGTCTCTGCATTTTATGAAAATGCCGACTTAAGTAAAACTGAAAGAGCTATTCACACTATTGTGGCTGGACAATATTTTGAAGTAGCTGCAGTAAGTATATCCAAATCCCTACAACTCACTGACTTTAATAAGGATGAAGAAGAAGAAGTCACTGAAGCAGATATCTCTGAAGGACTGAGATGGTGTGGTCTTGCAAACAAACCTTAGGGAAGCTTACAGAGAACGCTTATGAACAGGTAAGGAAAATTACTCACGGACATAATTGGGAAAGTGTTGCTGTGTAAAACAGGCTCACATGATAGGGTATCCAAAGGGATGTTTGAAGTAATGGTCAGAGTGATCCTGAACAAGAGGATTTACTGGGGTAACATTGTGTTTGAAAAGATTAAAGAACACATAAGATCTCCAAACCTTGGCAGAATAATATCTTTGTATCTCAAAAATTGCATCCCTCGTCACCTCAAAGAGTCAGAATCTACCCCTCTCCACTATCTCAAAAGATAGATGTAAAGATAGTTAGTAGGTGGGAGAAGAAGTTCACCAAGAAAGAAGTAGGTGAATCTTCACTACAAAGTTCTGAAGTTTCCAAAACCACTGCCCCAGTCCCTGTAGCTGCTCAGGAACCCCTGAATCTTATTGAGGTGGAACACCTGAGAGAAGATACAACTATGATGGACAGTGCTCTAGCACCTCAAGAGGAGAATAATCCAGAATAAGAAGTTATTTTGAATGTGGAATTTGAAAAATCTGAGAAAAGTCCAAGTGGTGGACATACAGTTATTAGAGAACTAGATGAGTCTGATAGATCACTGAATGAATTTCTCAATTATGACATGCATCTAAATTAAGAAGAAGAAGGATATGATCACCCCTCTGAAATACTTGCAACAATTGAGGGGGAGTCTACTGTTCAACCCCTAGTGCTTCCCTCACCTCTAAGGATGGAAGATAAGCAACATTCTCTGGCCATCCCAAACCCCACAGCCACATCAAATGAATTTATGCCCCAATTAAAAGTATTGTTGGACAGGGAAAGAATACAGTTTGAAGTTTATGTAAATAATGTTGTTACAAGTTGTAAGAATGAACTATCTGCCAGGATAGATGGTTTGCAAGAAGACATCCAGCATATCAACCAGCAAAATTCAAATGTGTGCAATACTGCTGCAAATGATGTTGCCAATACTGGGAATGAAATTGTTCATATAAATGAAGCAACCATGATGATTAGACAACAACTCAATATAGTGCTTGATAGAATGTCTATTCTAAGAGACAATCCGCAGGCCATCATACAAAACCAGAATGTGAACTTCATTGACTTTGAAGATGCAGTTAATACCATTCCTCAAAGAATCTCCTCAGCTGCTCAAACCTATAATGTGTTAGTATATAATATGGGTGAGAGTATTCTACATCAAGTTCTAGTGACCCAAGATCAACTCTCCACTTCTCTAAGTCAATCTCTCAGGACATCCCAAAGCACCCTTATGGATGCCATTGGAAATTTAAATAATCTTATGTCTAGACAAATCCAGAACTCCCAGGAAGCTCTCTCCAAAGATATATTTTCAGAAGCCAAAAATGGTGAGATTATGTCTAGTCATCATGATATGTGGCTTTCAAATGAAGTCAGATATTCTATGGGTCAAGAGGAATTAGATTATGGGATTTCTTACCAACATCCCCTTTCAGAAGGAAGTCTCCGTGAAGGACCTTCAAGTGAGACCATAGCAGAACCTTTCCTAGATCCATATCAACATCCTGGAATTTATCAAGAATGTTTTGTTGATTAGCCTATCAATATGAGTGGGCAAGTCAGGAAAGCAATAGACATCATGTTGATAATGAAGATCAAGAAGCTAAAAGGAAGATAATGGAGGAAGTAAAGAAGAATCCTAAATTTAAAGAATGGAGCCCTTGCTCAAGGGATAGCATCATGAATACTTGGACTTTATATAAGTAGGGAAAGCATGACAAAGGTAAATTCTACAGCTCTGAAGAATAGCACAAATATGAGATGGGTAAAGCTGGGAGAAGGGATTATTAGAACAAAGTTAAGATGGGAAATACTTCAGTGCCTGCTCATGCTCCTCTCAGATATCATCTAAGCCTTATAATTATTTTGAAAGGCAAAAGCAGAAGTTGGCTGAAGCTGAGCAATACAAGAAAGCTGGACCATCTAGGAAAGGAAAAGCTGTTCAGGAGGATTGAAGAAGAAGGATTCTAGAAATCACATGCACATTTCTATGTTTTACACTTTTTATCTAATATATCTAATTAAATACTTGATTGATTGTTACTGATTATATTTATTAGTCAGGCCTATCTATACTTGTAAGTTTTGGCTTCTTCAAATAGGGGGAGATTGTTGGGTATTATGCCCTCAATGTTTCTAAATTTGAAGAAGGAACACAAGTACAGATAAGCCAAGTTGTTTTTGATGATATGTTTAAGTTCATGTTGTGACAGATGCATCAAAGCTACATCACTGGTATCAAGACTATAAAAGTAATGAAAATTCACTAAGTAAAATATCGTCTCAAGACTCAGCAGATAAATCGTTGAGAAAGGAATCATATTGTCAAGGCAGTCTCGACAATATCGTCTTGAAGAAATCTTATCATTGAGAAAGCTAAGTTCAGATGTCTGGACGATATCATCTTGAAGAAGAAATATAGTCTTGAAGATTAAAGACATATCGTCAAGATAACTCATTAAGTTCTGAAGAAAAGAAAATGTACACAACATCGACTTGTAGACTTTATATCGTCTAGAAGATCAAGACGATATCGTCTTGAAGAAATATTATCAACTTGAAGAATAAGTCTAAGTCATATAAAAAGAAATATCTCGACGATGCTGTCTAGAAGAAGCAATATCGTAGAGATATCTAGTAAAGTCTTGAAGAAAGAAGTATATCGACGATATCGTTGAGAAGATTACACATCATTGAGATGATCAAGACGATATCGGCTAGAAGTAATTTATCGTCGTGACGGATGTTGAGGTGCATTTAATGCACCGATTTTCTTGAAAATTGAAATGCAGGGAATGTGCACGCCACTCATCTTGGGCATTAATCAAGGAGTAATAAATGATATATTCTCTATTAAATATTGTTGTTGTACAGTATTTAATGAAGAATATTAATACTTCTATATTCTGCAAGTTCCAAGAATGGCAAGATATTTATGATAAAATATTATGCCTGTTCTGTCAAACCTTTCAAACTGACAAATTGATTATGGAATAATCAATAAGGGCTTTTAGTTAAAGTTGCAGAGCAGTATAAAAGAGACTTTTTTATTACAGAACCACCTGTTGCTTAGCATTTTTTTCCACGATTATTCTCAGTCATACTAACAGAAGAGAGAGAAAAGAATTAAGAAGAAGAAGACTTCATTGATCTGATGTGAAGGTCAAGAGAAGATCCTATAGAAAGGTTCAGTGATTCACAAGATCTCTGGGCTTACAGTTGCAAGAAGAAGAAGAAGTTTGACCAATCAAAGCTTTTATCTTGAAGCCTTCTCTTCTACAACAGCAAACTCTTCTGATTATTCTGTAGGGTTTTTTGTGAGCCTGAGCACATTGTATCTTGTAACAGATCTGAGTTCTGTAGGGTTCTTTGTGAGCCTAAGTTTGGTAGGATCATAGAGAAGATCTGAGTTATTGTAAGACTTGTAAAGTCTGAGTTGTTGGTAGGGTTCTTTATGAGCCTGAGTTGTAAGATCTACTTATTGAGAATAGATCTAAGAAGTTGGAAAAGTTGCCTAGTCTAGCTCATTGCTAGATCAGTGGGAGGGACAGTGGACTACCTCTAGAAATATTGTCTTATAGGGAATCACTATAAATCCTGTGTGCTTTCTGTGTTGCTTCTGTGTTGTGATAGATAGAATTTAAAGTAGCAACTAACTATGAAAACACCTAATCACCCCTAGGTGTAGTTTAATCAAACTCATATCGTTCATACAGACTAAGTTCTTTATTATTGAGGTTATCTCAATTGTCATCAAGGATAAGTGAAATATCGTCGAGGAGTCAACACGACATTTCAGAAATATAGAAGACCGTTATGTGTTGAACACCGAATTTGACTTAATATGTTTAACATTCGGCTAAAAGGCAATTATCATGTTGAACACAAAATTCAACTTGCTAGGTTTAATATTCGGCTAGAAGGCAGTTATCGTGTTGAACACAGAATTTGATTTGATAAGCAAATTCATTCAGCTAAAAGGCAGTTGTTGGAAGAAACATCCTCTTGATTTACCTTACAAATTCTGTAAAAGTGATTTCATTTTCTAGGATTTATTACCCATGTTGTATACTGAGGGAAATATGGTATTTAGATGTCCTGGATGGCATATTCACCTTAGAGTGTCAAAGCTTAGTCAAAAGGAGATCAAAAACTAGTTGAGTTAAATCTGCATCGAAAAGAAGTCGACGCAGCTTCGATTGAGAGTCGAAGTAACTTTGAATAGAAGTAAAGATAACTCAGACTAGCAGTCAGCCTGCAATGTTCGATAACATCGCTTCAGTAGTGAATCTATCAGCACCACAGGAGTAGCATAAAACTTTAGACCTAATGGCCAACCCCATGAACTTTTAGTAAACCCAAATTTTCTAGTCAGTACGTCTGCGAGTGAGTTTCATTTAGGGGGGGGGGGTTATGAAATCCTCTTTGAAAGAAAGTTCTCATTAGTGTAACGTGCATACCCGCGAAAGTAGCTTCTTCCAACAGTCGGCTTCATTGAAAATCGACGGACGATCGAATGGTATTTGACGTAGAAGTCAGAACTTGAAGTCTACGTTCTTTATCTCGACAGATACATTGACAATGAATCGATGCAACGTCGATAGCAAAGTTCAAATCAAAGCTGAGGTTTCTGAAGCAGATTTTGAAGCTGCTTCTTGTAGAATTTAAAGGTGCGTCGATATGAAGTCAGCAGTTATTTGACGCAACGTCGAATATGGTCAAAGAATTGCAATCTTCCTTGAATGGATTCTGATAATTATTCAGAAGGTATATATGGAAGATATTTGAAATATAATGGCTCGCGCATGTACAATAAAAGAAAGAATCATTCCAGAGATTCAAGGGTGATGAAATTGGAAGTTATATAAAATGTTTTGACGCGTTGTCAACATAGATAGAAAGAGAGCAATAATTCTCTCTGGACATTCCAATTGGAGAAGGATCAGAAAGAAAAATTCATTCAATTCCAATTCAATTGAATTGACAGAAGAATATATACATACAGAATTCTAAAAGGAACAATGGTCAGTTTTTCCCTCTCCATCTCTCTCTCTCTCTCTCTCTTAGTCTACCCGACAGAATTCTGGACTACAGATTTCTTCTCTCAATCTGCAAAGATTCATCTTCATCCTTTCTTTGAAAGAAGATAATCAAGAACAAGATCATCTGAACTACACCTGTGAAGAAGAACAATCCTTGACCCTCTGCCTATCAAGGATTCATCAGATCTGAAGATTCATCATCCACTATAGTGCTCAAAGATCCTCAGTGATTCTGAGAGAGGATCTTGATCAGAAGAATTCTCTAACTCCTATAATTCTTCTGATTTTTTTTCTGATTTCTTATTCTGATCTTTAACTCCTTTTCATTCAAACACATTGTAAAAGAGATTTAAGAATCCCTCTTCAAAGGATTCAGAACTGGTTTTAAGAGTCTCCTTATCAAAAGACTTAGTGATTCTAAGAGTCTCCTTATCAAAAGTCTCAGTGGTTCTAAGAGTCTCCTTATCAAAAGACTAAGCACTGTGATAGTGGATTCCTACTAATGGGGTAGAAGAGTGGATGTACCCATAATTTTGGGGAACCAGTATAGCTTTGTGTCTTTTGTGTTTGTGAATTTGCTATGTTTGTCTCTTGATTATTTCTATTATTATGTGATTGTAGTAATTCAAATTGGAATCTTGGATGCCTAGTAATCAGGATTAATTCTCTGTGCACTTATTAATAAAAGTTTTTTAATCACTATTCACCCCCTCCCTCTCGAAAATACTCAGGGGAGTTATTGTGCACTTTTAATTGGTATCAAAGCGAGGTTGATCAGAAAAAGGTTAACACATTGATCAAAAGATCCTCTCACTCATATTTTTGCATATTTCAAAAGAACTTTTAAGAAAATGAGTTCTAAGGACTTTGCATCCACTAGACCATCAGTGTGTATCCTATACAAGTTTACACTCTGAAAGGCCAGAATAAAATTATACATGAATTCTATTGATGAGGACATCGTTAATGTTGTGTTGGCAGGTCCTCTAATGCCTTATAAAAAGGATACTAGTGGGACCTCAACACAAGAACTAGTTCCCAGATCTAAGTGGACTGAAGCTGAGAAGAAAGTAAAAGCTTGTGATGCTAAGGCTTTGAATATATTATTATCAACTATGGCATATGACATATTTCAAAAGATGGTTGAATGCCAATCTGCAAAAGAAATATGTGATTCACAATCTAGATTAGTTGAAGGAAGTTTTGATGAAAGGAAGGACATGAAGTCTTTTCTCATATCCCAATATGAGAACATTCAGAAGAAGTCTGAAGAAAATATTGTTAAAATATATGAAAGGTTCAGCATCATAATCAATGAGCTCAAAGGACTGGATAAGGAGATCTCATTGACTGAGATAAATGATAAGTTGCCCATATGCTTTCCAAGCACTTAGGACTCAAGGATCTGGGCTATCAAAGAGTCCAGATACCACATGCAAATCTCCACAGATGCCCTACTAAGTAAACTTAAGTCCTATGAGCCGCTGCTAAAAAGTAGGGCTGAGATAGAAGCAAAGGAGAAAGTCTCAATTCCTAAAGAAATGACCATTGCATTAAAGGAACCTGAAGGAGAGCCTTCTATCACTGAAGTAGGAATGTTTAATCTATTGGAAAGAAGGTTCAGAAGGTGGGTCAAAACAGAAGACTCAAGAAGGAATTACAGGAGCTCAAGTAAGCTCGGGTTAGAGAAGACTCCCAAATAAGAGGTCATCTATTTTGCCTGCAGAAAGTCAGGGCACATTACTCTTGAGTGTCCTGAACAGCAGAAGGACAAAACTAGAAATAAGGAGTATAAGAAGAAGTCCTTCAGAAAGAAAGGCAAGAAGAAAGGATGAGGTTTCATAGCTGAAACTTATAGTGACTCAAAATCTGAGTCAAGTTCCTCATTTCAAAGTGAGGAAGAAGTTGTTTTAAATGAAGCATGTCTGATGGTTCTAAAGGCTTCCTAAGATGATGAGGATGTTCAGGTATCTCTCTTTGATGATTTTAATTTCTCTTCAGATAAATTCAAAAATTGTCTTAAAAAATTTGTAAAGAATTAGAAGAGTTTAAGGAACAAGATACATGTTATAATAGCTATGAATTAAGAGTTGAAGTACCTAAATTGCAAAAAGAAATAGATAGGTTGAATGCTGAAAATCAAACACTAAAGGAAGAGCTTATCAAGGCAAGAGCCTTTGAAGATTCTCTAAATGGGAGAAGTCAAAAGCAAAAAGATATCTCAGAGAATCTCTCTAGGAGATTCAAATGTCTTGGTTTAGGAGCAGACCCATCAACAAGTACTGGAACTTCCCATAAACCAGCTGGAAAAAATCCAGTAGTATTTCTTAGATCTAGTGAGAATCAAGTAAATATAATCAGTAAAATTTGTGAAGAAATAAATAATCATCCTGATAAAGTTACTATATTTAATAGGGAGAACCCTAATAATCAGAAAAGAAATCTAGACAAACATCCTTTAGAAAAACCAATAAACAACAATCGAAAATCTAAAAACAAAAGAAAGATCATTATGCATTCTGCTTATTTATTATTCAGAGATAAATTTTATGCAAATTTCTAGTACCATGCTAACATGTCTTGGTATGATAGACCAATTCTCTTCCATCCAAAAGGGTATAATGAATGACCACTCTACTCTTTCATATCTCCCTACAATGGTAAAAGCAAAGGGCCCTGGTAACCCGGGTCCCCTCTAATATTTGAATTTCATGTGCAAGTAAACTTAGGGTCCCTTTCTCAAAAATAATGTAGAAAAAGGAAAATTAACTCTTCAATGTCTAACTACTGATAATCAAAGGGGTGATCTTTTCTCTAAGCCTCTTGATGGAGCTTTCTAATTCACATATATTATCTAGTAAATCCTATTTTCAATAAAAATCTATTGCTGAGAAAACAACAAAATTCTTTAAAGAAAATTCAAATGTTAATTCAGAGCTGCGTCGAATAGAATTCGATGCACCATTGATTTCTACTCGACGCTAGCTTTGAGAAATGTCTGGGATAATTAATTCAAAAAGCACTCGACGATGCATTGAATTCATATCGATGCATGCGTCGACTGAATAGTTGTTGTATTTATTCGAAGTAACGTCGATTGTCACTCGATGCAACATAGGCATTTCGTGCATGCGCAGAATGTGCTTCTAGAAGCTACTTTAACTTATTTTGGCGCGATGAATCTATTTCTTTTTGACATTGCTTTGAGTAAAACCCTAGGCTACGACGAAATGCCTTCTTAAAGCGACACAGTCGCTAAACCTTTTCACATTTTCAAATTTTCTACCTCTCTCACTCTCTTGCTTTCTTGTTCCCCCTCTTTCTTCCTCTATTGTTTTTGCAGGTATTCTTGTGATCATCAATGGCCCCTCCGAAGTTTAACTCTAGATTTGATGTTGATATTTCTTCCTTCAATGTTGCTGCTAAAAATTCAAAGGAATTTTAGGCCTCTTCGAAACCGTCGGACTCACAAAAAGTAATCTCCACCAAAAGCAAAATATATGATATAGAATTAACTGAGTTGAAAGACACCATCTGTATTAAGAAGTGAAATGAGATTAGTTCTTAATTATGTTAAAGGTCTTTTGTTTAAGTTTACTTCAAAGTAAATGATATATATATATATATGAGTGTTTGCTGAGTAATAAAAACAAACAGTAAGAGTGCATAAAAAATCACAGCACACAAATAAGAAATAAAACAAAAACAAAGCACATCCAGATGACACAAGAATATATAGTAGTTCCCCTCAACTGGGTACATCTACTCTTCTACCCACTGGTAGGAATCCACTGGAGGTTGTTGATAAGGTGCCCTCACACCAAAGTGTTTTTGTTCAGGTGTCCACACACCAATGGAGGTTTGATCAGGTGCCCAATTCACCTATAAGCTTTTGATCAGGTGCTTATAAACCAAGATGCAGGTTTTTGCAAAGGTGGCCTGTCACCGGGAGTAAATTTTTGAAGGGAGTTTTAACCCTGTACAAGATGGGAGAAATAAAGAAAACAAAAAGGTTTGTTGTTCTTCTCTTTGTAAGAAGACACTTGAAGATCCTGATTGGTAGTTGAGTTGAATCTTGATGATGTTGAAGAGAGCTCCCCCTGTCTGATTTAGTTTAGATGACAGCCTTATGGATGGAGCTTCTTCTTTAGAAAGCAAATCCTCTATTCCTCTTCTTGCAGTTTTAGATCCCTGAGCAAATGATATTTGATTTGGTGTCTCATGTTGTGTATGATATGTAAAGAAGAAGTTAGGCAAAAAGAAGATATAATATAAATTTGAATCTGCTTCTTTTTGCTCTATTCTTCTTTTTCTCTTCTTCTTCTTCTTCTCTTTTCTCTGGACAGCAATATTGATATGTTCTGTCTATATTATGTTCTCTCTTCCTTTTTCTTTTCTCTATATATTTATTCTGGAGATCTTGTGGCTGATTTGAATTCTTGCCGACAAGAAAGAAAGAGATAATATCTCTTTTATTTCCTAGATCCTCGAGAACATAAGTTATCGTCTTTAGCTTGCTGTAACGGCTATAACATTTATTGCTGTGCTGTCAACGACTATTTCAAACAAAAGAAAGGCAGCAATATATGCAATATATAAATAGAAATAATAAAATATTGCTTTAATAACTCTGACATCATATATATATAATCTAATATTTTAGACGAGCTGAAAGATATTAAAATAATGCTGGGAGAAATTCGTCGAGCTCAGCTTCACGTTCGTCGAGCTCATCATTTGATTCATCGACCTGAAAATTTGATTCACTATTCTGAACATCTGCTGAATATTCGTCGAACGCAGACTTGAGTTCGTCGAACGGAAGTATTCATCGACCGCTGAGACGGGCTGGATCGTCGACCGCTAAATATTGAGTTATTGTCGAACGCAGTCTTGAGTTCGTCGAGCGGAAGATTTCGTCGACCGCTGAGATGAGTAAAAGCGTCGACCGCTGAGCTTGAGTAAAAGTGTCGACCGCTGAGACGACATCGTCCAGTGCTGAGATAGGTGATCTTCGTCGACCGCTGAGATGGTTTGATTTTGTCGAGCGCATAATGAATACCATTCGTCGACCACAGGGCGCCGTTCGTCGAACGCAGAGAACTTATGTAAATTTAATTCTTCTCTTATTTTTTAGCCAATTAAATATATATATTTATATTTCTTAGTATATTATATATATATTCTTTTCAGCCTTCTAACTTAATCGGATATGATCTAAGTTATAAGATATATTATGATATAAACTTTAGACATTAAAGGTGGATCCTAACTCAAATCAAAACTAAGGTTCCAACAATCTCCCCCTATTTGAGTTGGGATCCTAATCCAAATTAAGACTAGGTTCTAACAATCTCCTCCTATTTGGTTTAGGATACCTAAGTATAAAAAGTTTTTGAAGCTTAAGGCTTAAGGGTAAGAGATTTTAGAAAATTTATTATTCTGTTTGAAAACATTTAATCATAAAATTATATTGTTTTCTTCTTCTTTTAAAATACATTTGGGCAATTCTGATTCCTAGATTTTGATTTAAGTAGGATTTTAATATGTGAATTGCTAGCTGTTATTAGATTCTAGGAATTTTAAAATCAAAAAGGCAATGCCTGATAGCTTCTTTCTATAGAATCCCCTTAATCAGAAGAGACTCACACTCAGAGCTCTGATCATTTCTGATCTATGCTATTTGAGTAGAATGCTCAACTTGATTTTAGGACAAAATCTGGAAGAATGTGAAGTTATCTGATATTGCTTTAAAATTGAAAAATTCAATGAAATCATTTAACTAATGTTTAATTTAATTATAATTTAAGTAAAAATATTAAACAGTTAAAACAAAATTGCCTTATAGATAGATATGTTGGCCTTTTTATTTCATTAAAGTATAAGTTTGAAAATTTTCTTTGATTTTGTTGAACATACATAATTTTCTTCTTAACAGGTTGCTCAAATATATTTTTCAAATAAATAATTTTCTTTTCTGATGTTTGCAAATCTATTTTAAGTTTAGTGTGTTCAGAAGTTATTTTTAACTCTCTTATTTCTTTGTCAGATTTTATCATATCTGTATGTATTAACTTAAAATTTGATTGGTAATTTTTAGATTTTAATAAATATGTACCTGAAGATGTGAAAACAGATTTAGAGGTAAAATTAGGAATAGAAGTTACCTCGGTTACCTTTTCTGGTTCAGATTTAGATTCAGATTCTGCATCTGAGCAATAGTTTGAGCCATATATGGCCATCATGCAGAATCTTATGGATTTTTGTTCTTCTTCTTCTTCTTCTTCAGTTAGAGTAGAAGATGGTTTTGCATCAAAAATGATGTTAGTGAAGGAAGTGGAAGAAGATGGTTCATTTACCATCCTTGAGAGGGAGTTCCAGAAGCTCCTTGCTGAACTGCAGTCATTAACTATTTGATAAATGTCATATGACATTGATTGAGCTAATATCTTCATGGCATTTGCATCAGCACTGATCAACTTTTCTTGATCATCAGATGAAGAGATTGAAGATGGAATTCCTGTCAAAATGGAATTATAAATATCTTCATCTATGGCATTCATATATAGCTTAATTCTAACTTGCCATAAATTAAATCTATCCAAATTACAAATAGGTGGATCAGAAAATGAAAAATCTAGAAGTGCCATTTAGAAAAACCTTTTTAAAATAAAAAAATAAGAACTAAGTGATCTTTGTGATTTCAGGTGTTAGCCTATGTGAAAAATTAACCTCCCTCTGATACCAATTGAAAGGAGATTAGTTCTTAATTATGTTAAAGGTCTTTTGTTTAAGTTTACTTCAAAGTAAATGATATATATATATATATGAGTGTTTGCTGAGTAATAAAAACAAACAGTAAGAGTGCATAAAAAATCACAGCACACAAATTAGAAATAAAACAAAAACAAAGCACATCCAGATGAAACAAGAATATATAGTAGTTCCCCTCAACTGGGTACATCTACTCTTCTACCCACTGGTAGGAATCCACTGGAGGTGGTTGAAAAGGTGCCCTCACACCAAAGTGTTTTTTTTCAGGTGTCCACACACCAATGGAGGTTTGATCAGGTGCCCAATTCACCTATAAGCTTTTGATCAGGTGCTTATAAACCAAGATGCAGGTTTTTGCTAAGGTGGCCTATCACGGGGAGTAAACTTTTGATGGGAGTTTTAGCCCTGTACAAGATGGGAGAAATAAAGAAAACAAAAAGGTTGTTGTTCTTCTCTTTGTAAGAAGACACTTGAAGATCCTGATTAGTAGTTGAGTTGAATCTTGATGATGTTGAAGAGAGCTCCCCCTGTCTGATTTAGTTTAGATGACAGCCTTGTGGATGGAGCTTCTTCTCTAGAAAGCAAATCCTCTGTTCTTCTTCTTGCAGTTTTAGATCCCTGAGCAAATGATATTTGATTTGGTGTCTCAGGTTGTGTATGATCTGTAATGAAGAAGTTAGGCAAAAAGAAGATATAATATAAATTTGAATCTGCTTCTTCTTTTTGCTCTGTTCTTCTTTTTCTCTTCTTCTTCTTCTTCTCTTTTCTCTGTACAGCAATATTGATATGTTCTATCTATATTCTGTTCTCTCTTCCTTTTTCTTTTCACTGTATATTTATTCTGGAGATCTTGTGGCTGATTTGAATTCTTGCCGACAAGATAGAAAAAAGATAATATCTCTTTTATTTCCCAGATCCTCGAGAACATAAGTTGCCATCTTTAGCTTGCTGTAATGGCTATAACATTTATTGCTTTGCTGTCAACGACTATTTCAAACAAAGGAAAGGCAGCAATATATATAGCAATATATAAATAGAAATAATAAAATATTGCTTTAATAACTCTGACTACATATATATATAATATAATATTTTAGACGAGCTGAAAGATATTAAAATAATGCTGGGAGAAATTCGTCGAGCTCAGCTTCACGTTCGTCGAGCTCATCATTTGATTCGTCAACCTGAACATTTGATTCACTGTTCTGAACATCTGCTGAATATTTGTCGAACGCAGACTTGAGTTCGTCGAACGAAAGTATTCATCGACCGTTGAGACGGGCTGGATCGTCGACCGCTAAATATTGAGTTGTTCGTCGAACGCAATCTTGAGTTCGTCAAACGGAAGATTTCGTCGACCGCTGAGATGAGTAAAAGCGTCGACCGCTGAGCTTGAGTAAAAGCGTCGGCCGCTGAGACGGCATCGTCCAGCGCTGAGATAGGTGATCTTCGTCGACCGCTGAGATGGCTTGATTTCGTTGAGCGCAGAATGAATACCATTCGTCGACCGCAGGGCGCCATTCGTCGAACGCAGGTGGTCGTTCGTCGAACGCAGAGAACTTATGAAAATTTAATACTTCTCTTATTTTTTAGCCAATTAAATATATATATTTATATTTCTTAGTATATTATATATATATTCTCTTCAGCCTTCTAACTTAATAGGATATGATCTAAGTTATAAGATATATTATGATATAAACTTTAGACATTAAAGTTGGATCCTAACTCAAATCAAAACTAAGGTTCCAACAATCTCCCCCTATTTGAGTTGGGATCCTAATCCAAATTAAGACTAGGTTCTAACAATCTCCCCCTATTTGGTTTAGGATACCTAAGTATAAAAATTTTTGAAGCTTAAGGCATAAGGGTAAGAGATTGTAGAAAATTTACTATTCTGTTTGAAAACATTTAATCATAAAATTATATTGTTTTCTTCTTCTTTTAAAATACATTTGGGCAATTCTGATTCCTAGATTTTGATTTAAGTAGGATTTTAATATGTGAATTGCTAGCTGTTATTAGATTCTATGAATTTTAAAATCAAAAAGGCAATGCCTGATATCTTCTTTCTATAGAATCCCCTTAATCATAAGAGACTCACACTCAGAGCTCTGATCATTTTTGATCTATGCTATTTGAGTAGAATGCTCAATTTGATTTTAGGAGAAAATCTGGAAGAATGTGAAGTTATCTGATATTGCTTTAAAATAGAAAAATTCAATGGAATCATTTAACTCCTGTTTAATTTAATTATAATTTAAGTAAAAATATTAAACAGTTAAAACAAAATTGCCTTATAGATAGATATGTTGGCCTTTTTATTTCATTAAAGTATAAGTTTGAAAAATTTCTTAGATTTTGTTGAACATACATAATTTTCTTCTTAACAGGTTATTCAAATTTATTTTTCAAAAAAATAATTTTCTTTTCTGATGTTTGCAAATCTATTTTAAGTTTAGTGTGTTCGGAAGTTATTTTTAACTCTTTTATTTCTTTGTTAGATTTTATCATATATGTATGTATTAACTTAAAATTTGATTGGTAATTTTTAGATTTTATTAAATATGTACCTGAATATGTGAAAACAGATTTAGAGGTAAAATTAGGAATAGAAGTTACCTCGGTTACCTTTTCTGGTTCAGATTTAGATTCACATTCTGCATCTGAGTAATAGTTTGAGCCATATATGGCCATCATGCAGAATCTTCTAGCTTTTTGTTCTTCTTCTTCTTCTTTAGTTAGAGTAGAAGATGGTTCTGCATCAAAAATAATGTTAGTGAAGGAAGTGGAAGAAGATGGCTCATTTACCATCCTTGAGAGGGAGTTCCAGAAGCTCCTTGCTGAAGTGCAGTAATTAACTCTTTGATAAATGTCATTTGACATTGATTGAGCTAATATCTTCATGGCATTTGAATCAGCACTGATCAACTTTTCTTGATCATCAGATGAAGAGATTGAAGATGGAATTCCAGTCAAAATGGAATTATAAATATCTTCATCTATGGCATTCATCTATAGCTTAATTCTAACTTGCCATAAATTAAATCTATCCAAATTACAAATAGGTGGATCAGAAAATGAAAAATCTACAAGTGCCATTTAGTAAAACCTTTTTAAAACAAAAAAATAAGAACTAAGTGATCTTTGTGATTTCAGGTGTTAGCCTATTTGAAAAATCAACCTCCCTATGATACCAATTGAAAGGAGAATAGTTCTTAATTATGTTAAAGGTCTTTTGTTTAAGTTTACTTCAAAGTAAATGATATATATATATATATATATATAAGTATTTGCTGAGTAATAAAAACAAACAGTAAGAGTGCATAAAAATCACAGCACACAAATTAGAAATAAAACAAAAACAAAGCACATCCAGATGACACAAGAATATATAGTAGTTCCCCTCAACTGGGTACATCTACTCTTCTACCCACTGGTAGGAATCCACTGGAGGTTGTTGATAAGGTGCTCTCACACCAAGGTGTTTTTATTCAGGTGTCCACACACCAATGGAGGTTTGATTAGGTGCCCAATTCACCTATAAGATTTTGATCAGGTGCTTATAAATCGAGATGCAGGTTTTTGCAAAGGTGGCCTGTCACCGGGAGTAAACTTTTGAAGGGAGTTTTAACCCTGTACAAGATGGGAGAAATAAAGAAAACAAAAGGTTTGTTGTTCTTCTCTTTGTAAGAAGACACTTGAAGATCCTGATTGGTAGTTGAGTTGGATCTTGATGATGTTGAAGAGAGCTCCCCCTGTCTGATTTAGTTTAGATGATAGCCTTGTGGATGGAGCTTCTTCTCTAGAAAGCAAATCCTTTGTTCTTCTTCTTGCAGTTTTAGATCCCTGAGCAAATGATATTTGATTTGGTGTCTCAGGTTGTATATGATCTGCGAAGAATAAGTTAGGCAAAAAGAAGATATAATATAAATTTGAATCTGCTTCTTCTTTTTGTTATGTTCTTCTTTTTCTCTTCTTATTCTTCTTCTCTTTTCTCTGTACAGCAATATTGATATGTTCTGTCTATATTCTATTCTCTCTTACTTTTTCTTGTCTCTATATATTTATTCTGGAGATCTTCTGGCTGATTTGAATTCTTGCCGACAAGATAAGTTGTCGTCTTTAGCTTGCTGTAACGGCTATAACATTTAATGCTTTGCTGTCAACGGCTATTTCAAACAAAGGAAAGGCAGCAATATATATATATAGCAATATTTAAATAGAAATAATAAAATATTGCTTTAATAACTCTGACAGCATATATATATATATATATATATATATATATATATATAATATAATATTTTAGACGAGCTGAAAGATATTAAAATAATGCTGGGAGAAATTTGTCGAGCTCAGCTTCACGTTCGTCAAGCTCATCATTTGATTCGTCGACCGAAACATTTGATTTACTGTTCTAAACATCGGCTGAATATTCGTCGAATGCAGACCTGAGTTCATCGAACGGAAGTATTCGTCGACCGCTTAGACGAGCTGGATTGTCGACCGCTGAATATTGAACTGTTCGTCAAACGCAGTCTTGAGTTCGTCGAACGGAAGATTTCATCGACCGCTGAGACGAGTAAAAGCGTTGACCGCTGAGCTTGAGTAAAAGCGTCGACCGCTGAGACGGGATCGTCGAGCGCTGAGATGGCTTGATTTCGTCGACCGCTGAATGAATACCATTCGTCGACCGCAGGGCGCCGTTCGTCGAACGCATGTGGCCGTTCGTCGAACGCAGAGAACTTATGTAAATTTAATTCTTCTCTTATTTTTCAGCCAATTAAATATATATTTATATTTCTTAGTATATTATATATATATATATTCTTTTCAGCCTTCTAACTTAATAGGATATGATCTAAGTTATAAGATATATTATGATATAAACATTAGACATTAAAGGTGGATCCTAACTCAAATCAAAACTAAGGTTCCAACAAGAAGGATGGGTCTCTACGAGGAAGAATTTATGATACAGAATCAACATTACTGAGGAGATGCTGAATCTCATCTTTGACTTACCAGTGGGTGAGGATTCATTAGAATTGGTGGCGCTGGAAACCCAACAAGCCTTTCAGATCATGAACTTCACCAAAGAGAAAGCGATCAATCTCAAGAAGAATGATTTCTCTAAAGAATATAGGTTTCTGGCTGACATAGTAGGTAAGGTCTTACAATGTAAACTCTCTGCTCATGATGCCATTCCCAAACAACAACTCAAGATAATGGGTGTGTTGGTTCTGAACAAATGAATTCACTGGGGGAGATGTCTCCTGAAGGTAATCGGTCAAAAGTATGCTCAAAAAGAAAATGCATACATGCGAATTATGTGTCTAGTCCTGTATCACAATTACCCAGCATTATGCAAATCCAAAGGAGTGTTCATTCTTCCTGGGAAACAAATTAATATTGGGATATTATCCAAGTGGGCTCGTCAAATACTAAAACCAGGTCAACTTCCACCGTCACCTCCCTCCTCTCCACCTCCTGAACACCATACAGACTTTGTACCTGGTACCCAATTAATATTCATCCAGCACAGATTCTTCCTTTACCACCACAATCGACCACTCCTCCAGAACCTAACATTCCATCCATTCTTTCTGCTTCTCTAGAACAGGCCCATCATCAACCAACCCCTTCTATTGACATTCCTTCTACCTCTCATACAATACCTACTTTTGATATTGATCAGGCAATATCTAAAGTAGTGGATGTGTCCCTTGGGACATTCTCTGAGCTGCTACAGATACATTCCAGGAAATTTCAAAGAAAGTATTCTCAGATGGAAACTGCAATAAAAGAAACAAAAGAGTCAATACAGGCAATCAACACACTGACATCTTCATCCAAAATAACAAGATATTTCTTAACCTCACTAGCCAGTAAGGTTCAAAAGGGGGAGATTATTCAAAAGGAGGAAGTGCTTGCCACAGATGTTTCAGTTCCTGTCCCAGAAATGCTTGCACAGATCTAGGGGAGTTGCCTGCACAAACTCAGGGGGAGCCCCTCACAGTTGATGAACAACTTAAAAAGGAAATTACAATAATTGCTCGTGAAGTTGCCTCACTGTTGAAAATATTGCATCAACTCAAGGGGATCTTCAAATGGATGTTGACAAGACTGCCGAGGAGGAGGAGGAGAAGACACTCACATTTCCATAAAGAAATGTGCCAACACATTTCCTTTCTAGAACAAGAAAAGCTTCTCCTAAACACAAAGATCAATCACAATCAAGTGAGAAAAATTGTAAAACTACTCTTATACTCTTCAAGTGCATATATCTAAGAAATAATTATGGTAGACAATCATTTGCTTTATTCAGAAGTTCATCAATTTCATCTCAGAAGATTCTTAGTTTATGTTGTTATCTTTTAACATATGCTTTTATGTATACTCTTTTATTTTTCAATATGTTGAAATCACTTAAGAGTATGTAAAAATTGTTAAGATAAATAAGGGGAGATTGTTGGGAAAAACATCCTTTTGATTTACCTTACAAATTCTGCAAAAGTAATTTCATTCTCTAGGATTTATTACCCATATTGTAGAGTGAGGGTAATATGGTCCTTAGATGTCCTAGGATGACATATTCACCTTAGAGTGTCAAAGACTATTCAAAATGAGTTCAAAAACTATTTGAGTTAAATCTGCGTTGAAAAGAAGTCGACGCAGCTTCGATTGAGAGTTGAAATAACTTCGAATAGAAGTAAAGATAACTCAGCATGACAGTCGACGCTTCATTAGAAGTTGACCCAACATCCAATGGTATTTGACGCAGAAGTCAGAACTTGAAGTTTATGATGATTAAAAAAATATACGTATTTGTAGTATAGTTTTTAGTATAATTTTAATTAATATTATAATTATTTCATGTAAATTAATAAAAAACCTGCTTGATTTATTATTTTCCTTACTAACTTAGCTTTTTCAATTTTTTAGCATTTTGGCAATTTTTTGTTAAGTCACGCCCTGGGTCACGCACGTGACCTTGAGTCACGCCCGTGACCAAGGGCGTGTAATCTTAAAATGCCAATTTTCAGCTCGATCGACATCCCGTCCCATCGATCGGCTTGTGGTCTCGTCGATCGTCTTGTTGTCCCATCGATTTACATGGTCACGCCCGTGTACTCTGCAATCAACTCCCGTCCTGTCAATCGACCTCTTGTCTCGTCGATAGGCACCTGCTCCCCTCGATATTTGCAAAGTCACACCCGTGACTAAGGAGGTGACCCATCAAATCTTTCCAGAAGTCAGCGTACACGCCATCCATCACGCCCCAGTTGAACTAGATGTGTGCCGCCCAAGGTCACGCCCTTGACACCTCAAGTCACGACCATGTGCAGCCATTTTTTAGGTCAAAATCTTCTAAAAGGCGACTGATCCTATCCTTCCAGCACCGCAAAAGTCACTCCCTCGGTCACACCTGTGACCGAGGGCGTGTAAAAATAAATTTGTTCCTATAAATAGAGGGGCTCGGCTAAAGCAATTCCATCCAGATTTTAAGAGTGTTTTATGTTTTTTGAATTGTTTTGAGTGTACGTGAGTTCTTTTATGCATTTAAGTTTTAGTTCTTTTGTAATTTTTACTTTCATAGCCTAGTTGTAATGTTTGTTTTGAAAATAAAATGTTGCTTTTCTCATTTGGATCTTCATTTTAATTTTATGTAAGTGTGTGTGTGTGTGTGTATGAGAATAGATTTTACTTTCTTTTAATTTAGCTTTTAATTACAAGTAGAGCGTGTGTGTGTGTGTGTATGAGATTAATTGTATTGCTTTCATAACTTAGATTTATTGCTTTCATAATTTAGATTTAAAAGCTTTCATAAAATAATTTATCGCTTTCTTTAACGCTTTATTTATCATTTTCATTTAACGCTTTCTTTCGATTTAGTCTTTTTATTACAAGTAGTGTGTGTGTGTGTGTGTGTGTGTGTGTGTGTATGAGATAGTATTTTCCTTTTTGTAACTTAGCTTTATTTCAAGTCTTATTACCACCCCCATCCCAGATGAGATGCAAAGTACTTTTTAGAGCTTGATTAAGATGGTTGGGACGGATATTATTTCTGCATTTTTATAAGTCTTTCAATTTTCCCGCTCATAACCGCTTAAAATATTAACATGTCTTTTCTAATTACTTATGTCATCTCCATTTTGATGAGTGGCTAATTTCCTTTAGCACACGAGGTCGAAGAGCATTGGGACAAATAAATGGTTTTCTAAAAATTAAAACATCTCTTTTCTAAAAAATAATTAACGAGCTTAAGGTTTACTTGAGAAAACCATTGAGTGAGGCCATATAGTCGCTGTATGGTCCTCATTTCCGTTTCCATACACTAGTTAGCCGATAGGATCATGCACATGGATTGATCGCTCAAGGGTAAAGAGAAGTGCGCTCTACCCTCGAGAGAGGATGAGGTAAGTCTCCCGAATTGGGAATAAAAACCCAATAGAGGGGTTCACAACATAAAGCGAGTATTAAGGAGATTCGATTGAAGAACGAGAGTTAGGCCGAATACTCTTAATCTTAGGTGGGCGTACCCTCGAGTGAGGTGCGTTCATACTTATGGAACCTCCACGGACAAGCAGTTTTAATATTTTGAAAAGTCATATCTTTTACTTTTAAAAAAGACTATTTTTGTCTCAAGGTAATTCGACATCGGGCGCTATCTTCATCATCGCTTAGAACTCTAGTTATACGCATACTATTGTTCCTTATAAAACCAACTCAAAATATTACTCTGATAAAATAATAGTTCATTCCTTATAAGTAGAAGTAATCAACAAGATCCGCGAAAATATACGACCTCGATATTTTCTAAACCAAAATATCTTATACTACACACGATAAGGTATACTTGCCTTTATCATATGATTAGCTTGGATATAAATTAAACAAAAGCTTTTTAAACCAAAAACTTCCAAAACTCTCCTTTGCTATTTAAAAATCAATAGAATTCAGAGTCATAGCCGAGGCATAATCGTCAATACTTCGAAAGAAGAAAAGACTGCTTCTATCCTTCGATAGGATATCGGTTAGTTTCTCGAAGTAGGAGTGCTTGCGAAACTCCTCGAAAACATCTGCCTAATTCTAATCTCATCACATAAAGGTCGTGCAAACACACAAACACAGAAAATCTAAATCTAAATCATCAAGTTTTTGGCGCCGTTGCTGGGTACACTTTGTTATTATTTTGAAAAAGGAATCACTATTAATTTTATTATATATATATATTTACAAAAAAAAAATTAGAAAAAGCCAAAAACAAAAAATATATATAATTTTTATTAGTCGTATATGACCCGAGGAAACTCCTCGGACAATTCAAACATTCCTTTTGACCCCAAAATCGAGCGTACCCTTCGTGAGCGCATCTGATTTTATAATCAGAACTTACTCGTGTTTCCCGAAGAGTCTATCGGAGATACTTACACTGAAGCTATGACCGATCAAATTCTAGATGCGGCCCCGCCACGGACCATGGCATATTATGTCAGGCCAAATTTGGAAGATACTGGATCGAGTATTAGACGCCCAACAGTGGCTAATAATAATTTTGAAATAAAATTTAGCATCATTCAAATGGTACAACAGTCAGTCTAATTTGACGGTTTGCCATATGATGATCCGAATTTACACCTTTCTAGTTTTTTGGAAATTTGCGACACTTGTAAGATTGATGGCATTAGCGTTGACGCTGTTCATCCACGCTTATTTCCATTTTCGTTGCGGACAAAGGCAAAAGCGTGGTTAAGTTCTCTCCCTAGAGGATCCATAACCACATGGGCCCAATTGACGGGGAAATTTCTAAAAAAAAATATTTTCCCCAGTCTAAAACCGTTAAATTATGCACAGATATCGCCTCCTTCATTCAATTCAATTATGAGTCTCTCTACAAGACTTGGGAGCATTTTAAAGAGTTCTTGTGTATGTGTCCTCATCATGCGCTTCCATACTAGCTGCAGGTCCAGACATTCTATAATGGCTTGAATTTCTCAACGCGAGAGATGATCGATGCAGCCGTCGGGGAACTTTAAACAACAAAACCTAGGAGGCCGCTCAAGCCCTATTCGAAGAAATGGCCATGAACGCCTATCAATGGAATGCGCCTAGAGCACACCCTAACAAACCAACTGGGATATATGAAGTGGATTCCACTTCTCACTTAGCCTCTCAAGTCGAAAGGTTAAGTAAGCAAGTGGCAGAGATGACTGCTTCCTTCTCCACTCACGCTTGGCCTCCAATTAATAATAATAATTTTGTCGAAGAAACTATAGATTACTTAAGCAACCCAGTTCGGCCCTCCTTCAACCTTAATAATAATTCGTATAGTAATAATTATAATCTGGGTTGGAGGAACCACCCAAACTTCTCCTGGAGCAATCCAAACAACACTCAGAGGCCCCCAAATGTGAATCAGCAAGGATTTCCATAAGGGTTTCCGCACGGATTCCAGCCTCCTCCTCCAAGAACTTCTCCGCTCGAAGACGTTTTTGCTATATATGTTGCGTCTACCGAGTCAAATATCCAGAATATTACTAGATCAATTAAAAACTTAGAAAATCAGGTTGGACAGCTTGCAAAGGTCTCCGAGCGGCCATATGGAGATCTACCAGGAAACACGAAGCCGAACCCCTGAGAAACTGCCAATGCCATAAATCTTCACAGTGGCAAGGAGGTAACCTCCACAAAATGGGTTGAGCCTAAGGTACCTATTTCGACACCGACCCTTCCACCCTCTTCTTTGATAGATATTTCATCGAGTATTCCGACTTTGCCGAATGTTTTTAGCACATCTCTTAATTATCCCTCAAAAATAAACAACGAGCGGAAGGACGGGCAATATAAAAAAGTCTTATAAATTTTAAAACAAATCCAAATTAATGTTCCTTTCTGCGAGGCGAGGAAGAGTTGCTTTCTAATAAAAAGCACCTCGAGGATGTTTCGCGTGTTTCCCTTAACACGGAATGCTCGGTTATTCTCCTTAACAAATTGCTGCCTAAATTGAACGACCCGGGACAGTTCTCCATCCCGTGCCTCTTCAACAATATGTTAATAAAGTACGCTCTAGCGGACTTGGGCGCTAGCATCAATTTGATGTCTTTCTCCCATTTCAAAAAACTCAATTTAGGCATTCCAAACCCGACAAAGATGAGTATCCAACTCATGGATACCTCGATAAAGTACCCAATATGGGTAGTGGAGGATGTTCTGGTCTAGGTAGACAAGTTTATCGTCCTGGTGCACTTCAACATCCTCGACATCGAGGAGGACACCGAGATGCCTATCATCCTCGGTCGCCCCTTCCTCGCCACCTTTCGTGCGCTAATTGATGTCAGTAATGGTCTACTCCTTCTTCAGGTCAGAGATGATGAAGTTACTTTGCACGTTAATCCCTAATTACAGCACTCCCTATCAAATGATGATCCCTGTTCTTTAGTTTAGTCAAGCTACGCGACGGTAAATAAAGCGCTTGTGGGAGGCACCCCATATTTATTTAATATTTTATTATGCTTTGTTCTTTTTACATGTTTTTGCAGGGTTTCTTTTGGCCCTGCCAGCTTTAATTCAGGGAAGCCTTTTTGCTCCCTCTTCATTTTTGTACATACTGCACTTTCATTTTCCCTTCTTCATACTTAAATTACAACATTGAGGACAATGTTTAGTTTTAAGTTTGGGGGTGTTTTACCGTTTTTCATTACAACAAAACCAACAAAAACTATATATTTCAAAATATATATTTATATATTTTGTAATTATTTCTCCATTTTATCTTTCTTACTTCTTGTAAATAAAAAACATGAAAAAACTAAAATAAAAATAAAAAACAAAAATATAAACTTGGAAAAATTCAAAAAACATTTGCAAAACCCCCACAAATTTTCACAAAAAAAAATTAGTTTATTTCATAGTACCAAACTTAGAAAATTCCAAAAATAATAAAACCTCTTACTTTACTTTTATTCTTAATGCATTTAGTTTCGAGAATATCTATTTATGGCTTTTCATAATCGCTAGTTTTTCTATTTGTTCATTTACCTAAGATCGATAGATTTAAGCGTTCGGGGTTAAGTTTTAAAGAATATCTTGTGTTTCTAATTTAAATAGAGGCTTTATTTTCAAGCAATACTTCTACTAGCTAAAATAGTGGCATATGTATTATGTTGGCAAAACAACTTTAGACCACAATTATCCCTACTTTATGTCTTTAGGAATCTAGGAATGTTCAAATTACTAAGGTTGCTCTCAAACCTTTTTTTTATTCTAGAATTTCTCTTGAAAACCCCTTGTATGCACCAATTTAGCATGAATAAAAAAATAAAAGAAGAAAAAGATCTTATGTCAATGGGAATAAGAATTCATTCCATAAACATAGGCACCCAATAAAATTTTAAAAGATCTTGTGTCATTGGGAATAAGATTTCGTTCCGTAAACATAATCATTGGGTTAATAAAAACAAAAGATTTAGTTTTCCCTCGTAAACCACAGGGGCACCAAAGAAAACTAAAAAGAAGGGGTGGAAGGGTAAAATCCATCACCCCTAATTCAAAAACTCTCCTTTTTGCCAAAGCTTTTTATCCCCTTTCCCTTAGCCAATTTATTGTATCTAGTTTTAATTCAAAAAATCATTTGAGAGCTTAATTAGTAACTTGTATTTTTCCTTCACGTTTCTTTAAACAAAGGTTCTTATAATTTTGATCTAATCTCGTTTACTAATGATTGCAATTTTGCTTGCTATTTGGTTAATTAAGAAGTCTTTTGGCTAAGCCATTTCTCTCTACTTAAATCATTTACATAATTTAGGACTTAACTCTTTATACTCCGAATTTTTATTTGTTAGTCTCTTTTGATTAAATAAAACGATGGCAAAAAATTAGAACTTCTGTTAATCCCGTATAGATCTCTCTTACATTTGCTCTGGAATAGTAAAAACTTAAGTATGGGGGTATTTGATGAGTAAAAAAAATATACTTATTTGTAGTATAGTTTTTAGTATAATTTTAAGTAATATTGCAACTATTTCATGTAAATTAATGAATAACTTGCTGGTTTTATTATTTTCTGTACTAACTTAGCCTTTTTCTATTTTTTGGCATTTTTTGTTAAGTCACGCACTGGATCATGCTCGTGCCCTTGAGTCATGCCCGTGACCAAGGGCGTGTAATCTTAAAATGCCAATTTTCAGCTTGATCGACATCCCATCCCGTCGATCAGCTTGTGGTCCCGTCGATCGGCTTGCTGTCCCATCGATTTACATGGTCACGCCCGTGTACTCTACGATCAACTCCCATCCCGTCGATCGACCTCCCATCCCGTCGATCGGCACCTGCTCCCATCGATATTTGCAATTTCACTCCCATGACCAAGGTCGTGGCCCATCAAACCTTTCTAGAAGCCAGCGTACATGCCAGCCGTCACGCCCCAGTTGAACCAGATGTGTGCTGCCCAAGGTCACACCCATGACACCTCAAGTCATGGACGCGTGCAGCCATTTTCCAATCAAAATCTTCCAGAAGGCGGCCGAGCCTATCCTTTTAGCACCGCAAAAGTCACGCCCTCGGTCACACCCATGACCAAGGGCGTGTAAAAATAAAATATTTCCTATAAATAGAGGGGCTCTGCTGAAGCAATTCTATCCAGATTTTGAGAGTGTTTTATGTTTTTTGAATTGTTTTGAGTGTATGTGAGTTCTTTTATGCATTTAAGTTTTAGTTCTTTTGTAATCTTTACTTTCATAGAATAGTTGTAATGTTTGTTTTGAAAATAAAATGTTGTTATTCTCATTTGGATCTTCATTTTAGTTTTATGTAAGTGCGTGTGTAAGAGAATATAATTTATTTTCTTTTAATTTAGCTTTTAATTACAAGTAGAGTGTGTGTGTGTATGAGATTAATTTTATATCTTTCATAACTTAGATTTATTGCTTTCATAATTTAGATTTAAAAGCTTTCATAAAATAGTTTATCGCTTTCTTTATCGCTTTCTTTTAACGCTTTCTTTCGATTCAATTTTTTTATTACAAGTAGAGTGCGTGTGTGTATGAGATAGTATTTACCTTTTTTGTAACTTAGCTTTATTTCAAGTTTTATTACCACCCCCATCCCGGATGAGAGGCTAAGTACTTTTTAGCGCTTGATTAAGATGGTTGGGACGGATATTATTTCTGCATTTTTATAAGTCTTTCAATTTTCCCGCTCATATCCGCTTATAATATTTACATGTCTTTTCTAATTACTTATGTCATCTCCATTCCGATGAGTGGCTAATTTCCTTTAGCACATGATGTCGAAGAGCATTGGGACAAATAAATGGTTTTCTAAAAATTAAAACATCTCTTTTCTAAAAATTAATCAACGAACTTAAGGTTTACCTTAGAAAAATGTCGAGTGAGGCCCTATAGTCGATGTATGGTGCTCATTGTCATTTCCATACACTAGTTAGCCGAGAGGCTCGTGCGTATGGATTGATCGCGCATGGGTAAAGAGAAGTGCGCTCTACCCTTGAGAGAGGATGAGGTAAGTCTCCCGAATTGGGAATAAAAACTCAATAGAGGGGTTCACAACATAAAGCGAGTATTAAGGAGATTCAATTAAAGAACGAGAGTTCGGTCGAATACTCTTAATCTCAGGAGGGCGTACCCTCAAGAGAGGTGTGTTCATACTTATGGAACCTCCACGGCCAAGCCGTTTTAATATTTTGAAAAGTCATATCTTTTACTTTTAAAAAAGACTATTTTCGTCTCAAGGACATTCGACATCGGGCGTTATCTTCATCATCTTTTAGAACTCTAGTTATGCGCATATTATCGTTCAGTATAAAACCAACTCAAAATATTACTCCGATAAAATAATAGTTCATTCCTTATAAGCAGAAGTGATCAACAATATCCGCGGAAATATACGACCTCGATATTTTCTAAACCAAAATATCATGTACTACACACGATATGGTATACTTGCCTTTATCATATGATTAGTTTGGATATAAATTAAACAAAAGCTTTTCAAACCCAAAACTTGCAAAACTCTCCTTTGCTATTTAAAAATCAATAGAATTTTGTGTCATAGCCGGGGCGTAATTGTCAATACTTCGAAAGAAGAAAAGATCGTTATTTCTATCTTTCGATAGGATATCGGTTAGTTTCTCGAAGTAGGATTACTTGTGAAACACCTCGAAAACATCCGCCTAGTTCTAATCTCATCACATAAAGTTTGTGCAAACACACAAACACAGAAAATCCAAATCTAAATCATCAATCTACGTTCTTTATCTCAACGGATACATCGATAATGAATCGATGCAACATCAATAGCAAAGTTCAATTCAAAGATGAGGTTTTCTGAAGCAGTTTTCGAAGCTGCTTCTAGTAGAATTCAAAGTGCATCGATAAGAAATCAGAAGTTATTCGACACAATGTCAAATACAGTCAAAGAATTGGAATCTTCCTGGAATGGATTCTGACGATTATTCAGAAGGTATATATGGAAGATATTTGAAATATAACGGGTCGCATATGTACAAGAAGAGAAAAAATCATTCCAGAGATTCAAGGGTGATGAAATTGGAAGTCATATAAAAGGTTATTGACGAGTTGTCAACATTGATAGAAAGAGACCAATAATTCTCTCTAGACATTCCAATTGGAGAAGGATCAGAAAGGGAAAGTTATTCAATTCCAATTCAATTGAATCGACAGAAGAATATATACATACAGAATTCCAAAAGAGACAATGGTCGGCTTTTCCCTCTCCCTCTCTCTCCCTCTCTGTCTACCCGACAGAATTCTAGAGTGCAGATTTCATCTCTCAATCTATATAGATTCATGTTCACCCTTTCTTTGAAAGAAGATAATTAAGAACAAGATCATCTGAACTATATCTATGAAGAAGAATAATCCTTGACCTTCTGCCTATCAAGGATTCATTAGATTTGAAGATTCATGTGTTGGCACAAAAGTTGTACCTCCAAAACTCACACTAAAAAAGATATGTGGGGAATACTGCAGAGTGTAGGTTACTTGAGACGGAGGATGCCAGAAGAGATCTTTGAGAGAAAAGCTGCTTCGATTGATCTTAAAAAAGGTTACAAGATGGGGATCTAAAACAGGTAAGGGTGAGAGGTAAAAAAGTGACAAAAAACGAGACTGCTTGCACAGGTTGCAAGCTAGAGGCTCAAGGCAAATTCCTTTCTTTGGTACCCCTACCCCTCTATTTATAGACGTGAAGGCTTCCCAAATGGGCAGATCCAAAAATTACGGGCTGCCCGTGGTGCAGGAGAACCGGGGCAGAGACAGGGGTGCAAATAATAAAAGGAAAATAAACCTCAGACCGCGTGATCTGGTGATCTCCCTGGAGCCTGGCCGCATGTTCCATAGAAGAATTCCTGGAGATGAGACAGGCGATCTGGGCGGTCTCCCAAAATTGAGACCGTCGAAACTGACCATTCCGACCGAAAAAGAGAGGTCGCGGGCTTCCGGGCAAACATGATCCCCACACATTTTCATGTTTTGCTGGAACTTCGGAAATGTACTCTTTGACCATTGAGACCGCGACCATCATAAATGCGAGAGAGTCTATAAATACGGCTTCAAGGCTTCAGAATCTAGAACTTTCTGGAAAAAAACTGCGAGCTTGTGCTATCAGTCACCACTGCTTATCAGACCGCAACGATCTCTGAATGGTGAGCATTCTGAATTGTCAATACAAGTGAGCACATGCCCAAGGGGCGCCCAAGGTAGCTTCCCCAAAGGGAAAGGGCGAAGAGAAGGAGACTGGTAGCTCCAAGAAAGTTCTGGCGGTCAAGTTCTCTAAGGTCGCGACAAAGGTAGAGGCGCTGAAGGAGACCGTCGGCATTCAGGAAAAGCAAGTTGAATTGCCGAAGAGGGATACATTTTTGGCGGCCTCAAGCATTGTAAACTTGTCGGCCACCTCTTCAGGGCCTCCTATGTTGAACCTCCCAGGTGTCTCTATCACCTTTGACTGCCAAAAGTCAGAGGAAATTCTTATCCAGGTCATTTTCCAAACCAGGGAGACTGCTTCGACTGAGGCTATTAAAGCTCAGATGCAAGAGAAGAAGGCTTCCGCAGAAAAGCTCAGACAGTAGAACGCAGACAAGCAGGAAGCTGCAAAAGGGGCGAAGAGAAAAAACACAAACTCTTCTATTCAGACCGTCAAAAAAAGGAAAAGTGGAGAACACAAAGTAGTGACCGCTAAGTGGGCGGTCACACTACCTGAAGATGACAGTTTGAGACATCCTCCTATGGATGGCTCTGAGAAAGTAAGTAACCAAGTCGAACTCCCTTTTCCTCCCGCGGTCTCAGTTTCTTCTAAAGGAGCGGACCCAGAGTTGATTGCTTATCTTGATGGTGATTCTTCTAACGGTCTTGTTTATTCAGTTTCGCAGATGGTTGACCCTTTTGAGTCTGAGAGTCTTCGGGAGGCCGCCGAAGAGCGGGATATTGCTGAGAATAAGAAGACCGAGGAAGAAGCGGCCAGGAAAAGGCAGAGGCGGAGGAGAAAGAGAAGGAAAAAAAAAAGAGAAACGAAAAAGAAGAGAAGGCAGCATAGGCTGCTGCAGAGAAAGAAAGAAAAGGAGAAGGCGATGCAGATCGCCTCCAAAAAGAAGAAGGAAGATGAGAAGAAAGCAGCGTTAGCCGCTGCAGAGAAAAAGATAAAAGAGGAAGAAAAGGTGATGTTGATCACCGTCGAGAAGAAGAAGGAAAATAAAGAGCAGGCAGCGCAGGTCGCCGCTGAAAAAGAGAGGAAAGAGAAAGAGGAGAAGACAACTCTGACCACTGTTGAGGGAGAGAAGAAGGAGGATAAGAAGAAAAAGAAGAAGTCCGCTGAGGGGGAGAAGGAGGAAGAGGAGAGAGAAGAAATCTGGCAGGTCAAGAAAGATAAGGTTGCGCTATCCGCTGGTCTGAAGAATCTCTCCGCTATCTAGGAAGCCAAGTTGGATAAGGCAGCAGCAAGTCTGACGAAAATCCTTCCTCTTCATGCTCTTCGACCTAGATCTCCAAAAGAGTAGCGTGAGATTGTCATCATTGAAACAGATGACATCCTTGTTAGCAATGCATAATTGAAAAGAAGAATAAAATATGGAGAGAGGTCGTTTAAGAGAGAGTTGGAAAGGATGGACCTTGAGCATTTAAAGGGATCAGATCGCCTTTTGCTGACCGCAGACCTTGCGGTGACAAAAGATGTTGAAAATGTCTTACGCGACAACGGTCTTGATTTTTTTCTAAGTATTCCTTGTGCGCGAGCTCTTCTACTTTTGAGTTGTTGTCGTTGAGCTAACTGTTCTCTACTTTTTGATCGCAGATACTGATGAGGTCGCGAAGACTACTCCTGAGGAAGGGGAGATCCCGCAACAGTTGGTGACTCTCCTGCAGCTCGCTGACATCCTCAAGCTTATGTTTAAGGATGTTCGCGCCATGCGAGCTTGCGAGCGGGCACAAGATGAGTTATTACGCGCCACGGAGAAACGAGTCTTCGAGGAATGCGAGCTGAAAAATGCCGAACTGAACAAGGCGCTCCGGAGGGATAAAAAGGATGCTGAATATTATAAAGGAAAGGCCACCGCTCTGGCCGTTAAGGTCGCGACACTTAGGGCCATTCCCGCCCATATGATGATATAGTCGGGAACATCTGGCGGTCTCCCTGAGGAGAGACCGACCTCTGAGATCGTGGTTATTCCCATGGAGCAGGTGGACAAGGAGATGGCGAAGATCCATCGAGTTGTAATGCCAGCAAATCATAGCCTATCAACTGCTCTAACCGCCATCAACGAAATGCAGTATGTTGCGGCTTTCATTGGGAGAAAGCGTCCAGCTAGGAGATAAATTTTAGCTGTTAATTTTATGCGGTCTAAAAAAATTAAATTTGGATTATTTGGATTTGTAATATATGTATTGTGATAATTTGACTTTCTTCTAATGTGATCTCTGTATTTGTTACGATGCCGTGTTGGGTTTTTCTAGAACCATACATCAAATGTAGGCGCAGCGGAAATAAACAGAAACAACCCAAAAAGGTTTGGATCGGCCATGAATGTTGAATCAAGAAGTTAACAAAATGCTAGGTATGAAATTACCTTTGCGGGATTGGATCAAATCCAACCTAGATGCTCCACGAGTTGATTCCTGTCGTCGGCTATGCAAGAGTCCTCACGTAGAATAATGTCTACATCTCTACAGTGATCCACACGAGCCGGGAGAAGAACGACTGCACCTTGGACTTCCACGAACTGCTAGGTTCGCTCCAGGAAGAACACACACGGCGACGATCGCCGGAGAGGAGGTCGGCGGACGCGATCGAGCGACGGAACTCCTTCCATCTAGGGTTCGGGCGAGAGCGGAACACTTCCGTCGGCCTCTTCTTTTTGTTAGTTCTCAGAACCCTAAAAACGAAGTCCTATTTATACCCAAAGGATAAACAGCTTCTAGAAGAATCGCTATCCGCAGACCACACATCAGAATAAGGGCTTCTGTTGCAATTCGTCGGAATTCCACGGAAGATCATTCGTCGAGTGTTCACGGGACAACCCGACGAATCCCGACGAATCCAGATCAGACGACAACATTTGCCGAGAAAATGATCTCTGTAACAATTCGTCGAGTGTTCACGGGACAACCCGACGAATCCCGACGAATCCCGACGAATCCAGATAGACGAGAACATTTTGTCGAATGAAGGGTTTCTGTAATAATTCGTCGAGTGTTCACGGGACAATCCGACGAATCCCGACGAATCTGACGAATTCTATCCGTGTAAACCCGACGAATTCAGACAGCAACAACCTGCTGGATTTCCCCATTCTATATACATGGTGATTGGTAACATTTACCAACACAGTCAATCTACCAACTTCTCCACATGCTCTTATGTGCGACCCTGCAGGCTCATATCGCGTTGGCAGTGAGATTACATGTTTGACCACTTCTAGATCACAATGGCAACTCCAACAGTCTCCCACTTGATCTTGAAAGTATCAAACCAAAAACCTCACAAATAATGAGCGGCATCTAGCAATGCATCATTGCTCCCCAAGCAATAAGAGTTCATAACTCATAAGCCTTTATGACCAATGTTCCAGCGTTGTCTTTGTCCCTTTGTCCCTTACATCCGGAAAGAACTAGAGGCATGGACCGTGTCACCCTCATAATAGCTCAATCCAAGTTTCTTGATCTAGAACGGACTTCCAGAGAATGGTGAGCTCAATATCACATATTGACTCTACCAAGCATGGCCATGCATTTCTCAGTCCAATTCCATCAAGGGGCCCATGGATGCAACTCCTGTTATATAGGAGGACAAATCCCATATCTGCTCACACCCAATCACCCAAATGATTCGTAACGTACCCAACGACCACCCTTATCATCAACCTTCTTCAAGGAAGACTTTAGATGACATCAAAGAACGCTCTTCCTCACTCGGTGAATGTTGTGACTTCAGGTCAAAGGACCACAACACCATTGTCAAATGAGACCTACTTGTGACACTTTTAAGTAACAATCCACAAAGTAGTCTCAGGTTGGGTCTGTCCAGTACAACTTGTTCACTAACAAGTACCCACGTGATGACTTGATATCACAATATCATGACCTGTGAGAACCGGTCATCAGTCAACACACATGCTAGTCTTAATGTATCATCATCACCCTTAGCTTCTACGATGATACCTCGACCAGGGACCTTTTAAGAATGAAGCTTCGAAATCATAGGCTCTCACATTCAAGTCTCGTACTTGATGTCCTATGGAAGCGAACATTCTAAGGGTATTTATCACGAATTTTATTCTATCATATAGAAACAGTATATCGTAAAAAAAGAACTTGCCATTAATCGTAAAAAGAAATAATTGGTACACAATTCATCATATGAATAAATTTTAAACAGCCAACAGAATATTTATTTTACATGCAACCCACAAGACTCCCACTAGAGTTGATCATTCAGGTATCGTATACCCATTGATCTAGTATGACCATCATGCTTTCTCTGCGCGAGAGGCTTTGTCAGTGGATCTGCAATATTCTCCTCAGTCGGCACTCTGCAAATGTTCACATCTCCTCGTTCGACAATCTCACGAATAAGATGGAACCGCCGAAGTATGTGCTTGGAGCGCTGATGGGATCTAGGTTCCTTAGATTGTGCAATTGCACCATTGTTATCACAGTAGAGAACTACGGGACCAACAATGCTAGGAACTACATCTAGCTCGCCGATGAATTTCCTAATCCATACAGCCTCCTTCGCTGCATTAGCTGCAGCGATATACTCGGCCTCAGTTGTAGAATCAGCAACTGTCTCTTGCTTGGAACTCTTCCAGCTCACAGCTCCTCCATTCAGGCAAAACACAAACCCTGACTGCGCCCAAAGAACCAATCTCAGTGAACTCCAACAATGGTGACAGCTCATGCATCAGCTGCTAAGATATTCCTTAAGATCGATCACAAGCCAAGTCGTCTTTCCAAAAAAGAGTACTTGAGCTTTCTGGAGAGGCGCATGATCCAGGGTCAGATCGTCGTGAGACCTCCAACAGAAGAGGAGGGCTTAAACTTTGGTGAGGAAAATAAAATCATCATCCCAATCGATCACTTCGATTGGGGTCTGACGCTTCCTCTCCTTTGGGAGGTCCTGGAGGTGCTGGAAAACTATGGTCTGGTGCTCGCCCAGCTGCCGCCGAACTCCATCGGTCTCATGACCATTTTTATCAATTACTTGAGATCGGTGAGAGTGAAATTTACAATAGACCTATTCCGCACGACCTTCTCTGTAAAGTCACTGAAAGAGGGGAGAAAGAAGGAGGAGTTCAAGGGTCTCCTCTACTTCTCCTACAATAGGATCAAGGTGCTCAACCTCCTGAACAAGATTCCTTTCTGGGCAGAAAGGTTCTTGGTGTTCGAAGGCGACCTCAGTGGTCTCCAATCCAGGTCGTCCCGCCGAGCTGAAGGAATCTTTTGCGCTCCAAAAGTCCTTTTGGAAGATGAAATTAAGATTCTAGCTTTCTTGGCGGACAAGCGGTTCAACCTCCTCTATTACTTGGCGATCTGGCCATAGATCACGGAGGTTACCCTAAAGAAAGTAAGATGCTTCTAGCGGTCTCTTGCGATCTCGTTACTTTTTACTTTTGCTTCTCTATAACTTTCCTTTTTCAGTGACCTTCGCAGTCCCCGAAGTCGACCCCGTGGTGCCAGCTGAAGAGGTGTTCACTCATAGGGAGATAAGGAAGAAGAGAGCCCTCAAAAGGGAGACCGCAGAAGTCGGCTTCGAGTCAGAGGCCGCCCACAGGACCTTTCCTCAGATCAGCTCTAGGAAGAAGCTGGCGAATATCAAGGGCAAGCCCCTCCTCAAGTGGTGCGCTAAAGGCAAGAGCGTGAAGGTGTCTACCGACCTCCCGTTGCGGAGTGGGAAGTTGGCATGTCATGCCTTTGCAATCACCTCTGCTCTCTATGAAAAAAAGCAATGTCAGGGAGGCATATGATTTAGAGACCTATATGCTTCTGAATATTTGCATGCATGTGACTGCCAAGAGCACAGTCTTGAATCATCATATGGGGCGGTATCTCCGAAAGGCCCTGAAATAAAATAAGCTTCTACAAGAAGGGTTGCATTTAAGATTACCTTACCTACAATCTTCGATTTTCTTCTTTTATAACCGTATGACCAGATTGTCTTCTTTCTGCAATGATTAAAGAAAGCAACTTATCATGCAGACAATCCAGATTTTCAAAATGCCATGATGCAGTACGTAAAAGAGTCTTCAGAAATGATGATCACCGAACTTTGAGACCTTGGCGGTCTCACCGAAGAGTTCAATGAGGTTAAATTTGCCGACCTCTTTCCTAATGCGGCATGATTGATAGATGAGCAGTCGATCACAAAAATAGAGGCTATGGGAGAAGAGGAAGATGTCGAGATCGACGGAGATGCGGATGGAGCAACTGGAAGCCAATATATTGAAGGCGATGAAACAAGCTCTGATGCCAATTCTGGGTCAAGAATTTCAAGCAAAAGCTCTGAAGAGTCCTCCGAAGAGTCCTCCGAGGAAAGCAGTGCCGTTGTAACCTTAATAATCTCTTGAAGAAAGCAATGTCAGTGAAGAAGGTGCAGTCATGCTTCTAATGGGCAGGTGCGGTCATGCTGCAAGGCTACACCGGCACTGCTTTCCTCAAGAGATCATTAAGGTTGTAACACCCTAAGAAGAGAGAGAAGAAGAGAGGTGAACAACTCTAAATGATCTAAAGGGCAGGTGCGGTCATGCTCCAAAGCTTCACCTGCATTGCTTTCCTCAAGAGATCATTAAGGTTGTAATACCCTAGCCACTCAAGGTCTCAGGCGACGGTCTCAGATGCTGCTGACTGCCCCTTGTCTATCCTTGCACCAATGAGTATTCGAGGGTCACAGAGCAAGATGATCAGTAGGACAGGTGTGGTTATGACGTGGGGACTATACCAGCATTGTTGGGCATTTACCCAGACCTCCCTTGATGCAAAGGTATGTTAGATGTCAGCAAGGACCCAGTATCCTAAAGTTCCTCCGCACGACATTGGCGAGATACTACTACACAAATGCGAAATCTCCCTGCTACCTGTGGTCATGGTAGATTTACATCTCAAGCTTCAAGTCGAGGGGGCATCAAGTAGGACCCATCGATGTCTCACTTGGTATGATTTTAGCCTTTGACAACCAATCTATCTCGATGCTTTCTTTTCAATATGCATAATACAAGAGGTCGTAACCACATCAACATAATGCTTGCAATAGAAAGTAAAGGAGGAAATGAAAAAATACAATTTTCAAGAAAAGAAATGCTTGAGATCATAACCACTCAAAGTATGTGATAGCTCTTCTCCTTCATAAGTCTGGAGATGATAAAAACCATTCTTGAGTACTTCTTTGATAATGAATAGCCCTGCCCAGTTTGGATTGAGCATTCCAGCCGAGATAGATCTTGTTGTTGCATCCCCCTTGAGGACAAGATCGCCAACAGCAAACTCTTTGACTCTAACATTCTTGTCAAAATACTTGGCAATTCTTTTCTTTACCTCCTCTTGCCTAATTTTTGTTGTATCTCTTAACTCTTCAATGAGGTCGAGGATGCATTTTAGCTCCTCATCATTCTCTTCCATCCAGCTATCTTGATTTTGCTGAGATAATATTACCCTTGGACTCCTTACTAAAAGTGCACAGTGTGACTCTGAGAATTCTCTAGAGGGGGTGAATAGAGATTTAAAATATTTTCTGTTCTATTTAGCACACACAATAAAAACACTAAGTATTATGCATTCAGCAAAACCAAAGACAGAATAAATTAAATGCAGTTTGCTGAAAATAAACACAGAATAAATAAGTAGGGACAGCATAGAAAATCACAAAGCAAAGGCACAAGAATTTTTATAGAGGTTCCCCAAAATGTGGGTACTCCTCTCTTCTACCTCCCTGGTAGGATTGCACAACCTGTGTCTGAGTCTTTTGATAAGGAGACTCTTAGAACCACTGAGTCTTTTGATAAGAAGACTCTTAGAACCACTGAGTCTTTTGATAAGGAGACTCTTAGAACCACTGAATCCTTTAGAAGAGGGATTAATAAAACTCATTACAGTTAAAGGAAAAACTAAGAAGAAAGAAAGAAGAAGAAGAAAAGAATTATGTTCTCAGAATTCTTCAGAAGCACTGATGTTGCTTGTGTCTTACACAGGATCTAAAATGATGAACCCTTGCTTATGATAGTGATGATTTGCAAGGGTTATTTTGTTGATCCTTTTCTCTGAGCACTTCTTATAATCCAGCTGTTGTATAATGATGAAGAAGAAGCAGTTGTATGTATTATTTGTACAGTGAGATCACTTGTGCTTTTCTGCCTCTTAGGATTTGAGGAGGAAGAAGATGAACACCCTATTCGACAGATGAGAATACTATAATAAATCTCTTCTTGTCTTCTCCTCTTTTTGCATACTTATTCTGTATGATTGTGATTTCAAATCCTTTCTTCTTTTGGGCTGTCATGAAAAGGAATTCATCTTAGCCACCTATTTTCCTTTCTTCTTTTGTTCTCGACTCATCCATCAATTTTGAATACCTTCCAAAAATGATTTGATGTATCCTGGAAAGCTCCATTCCATTCTTGGCAATAAATGAGTCGTTGGAGAACTATCCCTAGCCCGGTGGTCCTTCTGGAAAGGTCTCAAAAGGACAGCAGAAAAAGCTTCCTTTTTCTGACTGTATTTGATACTGCGTTGACTTCATCATTCCTCATGTCAACGCACCTCTGAGTTCTTATCGACGTAGCTTCGAATCCCTTCTTAGCATTGGCTGAACTCATATGTCAACGTTACGTCGATTCCTTATCGATGTATCCATCGAGTTGAAGACTTGGACTTTGAGCTTTTACTTCTGCGTTAAATTGTAGTCGGAGTTGCATCGACTTCTTGAATGGCTTCGACAAGCTCTTCCTTCTACGTCGAGTTCCTTTCGATGTTGCATCGACTTGAATTATAATTCGACAGGCTGAATAAGGTTCTTGGACTTCTAGTCAGAGTTGCGTCGATATCAAGTCGAAGTTGCGTCGACTTTCATTTTATGCAAGTCTTTACTTAACTTATTTTGTGATTGTCTATACTTGGTCTTGACACTCTAAGATGAGTGTGACATGCTGAGACATCTAATGACCAATTTACCCTTACTATACAATGTGGGTAATATAACCTAAGAAGTAAAATCACTTATAGATAATTTGTTAAGTTAAATCAAAAGGAGTTTTTCCCAACAATCTCCCCCTATTTATCTTAACAAGTTTTACAGATTGTTTAAACTGATTTTACACATTCTTTGACATAAATAGAAATACAAGTAAGACATACATAGCCAATAAAATATGACATAATGAAAATATCTAATTGATATAACTGAGTGTTATCAAAGTTAATTTACCAAAGATATGTTTCACTTTTTCTTTCTGAGAAATGTTGACAAAGCCTCATATACCTTTCTGGATTTCCACTCCACATATTCGAAATTAGCTGGAATGGCTTTTTCTGGATTCTTCTGGATTCTCTCATGCCACTTGAAGATCTTTTCCAGATCAGCTTCTATTTCAGGATATACATCACCGATCTTTGATCCAATACTGATAACCTTAGCAGTCAGCAGGTTAATTTCTTCCAGATCTATGTCCTCTGCATCAGGATCAGGTATTATGAAAGTTGACTGAGGAAGTCCTGAAACTAGAGCTGTTTTGAAAGTGATCTTCCTTTTCTTTTGATATGGTAGGTCTTCTAAATTTTTCTTAATTCCAAGACCCTGTGTACCTTGTTGCCCTTTCTCTTCCCTGAGTTTGGCCAAAGGGTTCTTGGCAGTATATTTAGAAAGATCAAACAGAGTGCTGGAAATCTTGAATGCCTCTTCTAATTATTCTTTTTCCACAGCCTCTTTACCCTTTTTCAGCATTTCAATGAACAATCTTCTCCTTTCCTCTAGCTCTCTTTGAGAAGTTTCAAATTCATATTTCTCTTTTACTCTGATTTCGTTTAGAGCACTGTCAAGTTTTGGATGAACATATTCCTTCATTGTATTTTCAGGCATAGCAACTTTCTCATATGTCTTTTAATAAGATTTGTCCTTTTTATACATTTTTCTTTGTTCTATTGTATACCTCTCCCAGATGGGTATACTTCTTCCATGACCTCTTCCTCATGCATCTCTTCCTCTGAAATTTCTTCCCTAACCTCTCCCTCCGTATGGTGGTCTTCCTCTGAGAGCAGATGCTTGGACAGTATGGGTGGATGCTGGAGTGGGATCAGGAGGGAGCTGAGCTGGTGGTGGAGATGATGGAACATGATCAGGAGCCTGCTCAGTAGGCTTGGATGATGGGACTGTTGTAGATTCTTCAGAGTAGGTCCAGAACTCCTGTATCTCAGAGATGGGCATATCAGTTCACTCATGTTGTTGTTGCACACTCTTTAAGTAACCAATGTCATCTGAAAAGAGGTCACTCTCCCCCTGTTTTGATGACTCCCCCTGTATTGAGTGCAGGGTTCATGGAGGAGAGTAAAATGCTGGGAGTGAAATAAGCTTAGAGGTGATGGCAGACTCTCCTTCAGGCACAAAGGATAAAGTGAGAGTTGTAGTGTATACTGAGTCTTGAGGTGGCTTCTTGCTGATACACTTCTACCCCTGCCTTGATTTCATTCGTGAGGTCTCGCAACCTTCTGTGCTGAGCGCACAACTTTCCATAGCAATCCTTCGAGAAGTCAAGATAGAGAGCACTGAACTGAGATAATAAGGTATCGAGAGAAAAATCAACTGCTTCGATAATGTCTCTTTGATTTGAAGTAATCGCCATTGAAATCCTGTGAGTACCTGTGGGGAAAAGAAAGAGAGAAGTAGAAGGGAAAATGGAGGAGAGTGAAAGGGAGAGAAGTCGAAAAGCACAATAAGTTCGTATGCCTGAGTTGCTTTGAGTAGATGAATCGTCGCAAATTAGGGTTATATTCAAAGCAACGTCGAAAGGAAATGAAGCGTGCCAAAACCTGTCGATGTCGCTTCTGTGCGTGCTTTGCAAATTTGACGTAGCATCGAGAAGAATTCGACGTGGCTCCGAATATAGTTCAGCAACCATGATGTCGACGTAAGCGTCGATATATATTCGATGCTACATCGAGTGCTATTCGAAGGAACTATCCCAATCTGCTCTCGAAGCTGACGTCGAGTAGAAATCGATGGTGCGTCGATTTGTATTCGATGCAGCTCTGATTTAAACAGTTGCATTTTCCTTAAAACATTTGTTGTTTTTCCCAGCAATACCTTTCTTTGAAAAATAAGTTTGACTACATAATATAGTGGGAGTGACTTAAAGGGCTCCATCAAGCATTCCCAGTGCATTGATGAAGAGCTTGTGATTACTTTTTGAAGGAGAGTTTAGATCTTAATATTACTCTAGAGGGGGTGAATAGAGTATTAAAACTTTTTCCCTTAATTTTATAGAGGAATTAAATTAGTGATATATATGTGTATATTGAGTGATTTATAAAAGCTAAATAAAAACAAATCAGCACAGCAACAAAACACAGAAATTCATAGGAACAAAGACACAAGGATTTTATAGTAGTTCCCCAATAAATCTGGGTACGTCTACTCTTCTACCACACTTGGTAGGATCCACTAGGTTATTGATCAGGTGCCCTAGCACCAAGGGATTTTTGATCAGGTGTCCACACACCAAAGAGCTTTTGATCAGGTACTCTAACCAAACCACAGGTTTTTGTTCAGGTGCCCTGTCACCAAGTGGTTAACTTTTGAAGGGTGTTAAAACCCTGTACAAGATGGAATAAGAGGGGTTGAGAAGTTCTTCTCTGTCAACAATCTGAGAGAAGACTCTAGTGGATGATGGTGTAAAGCTCCCCCTGTCTGATTGAAGTTCTTGACAGCTTGAGGATGGAGCTTTCTCTTGAATGCAAATATCTTCCTTGATAAGCTGATGAATCTGAGAGACAGATGTTCCTCAGATTATTGTTGCTCTATAGAAGATTTGAAACTTACAGCAGAAAGACTGAGAGAGTGATCTTGAAGATGTTCTCAGAGAATGAGATGCTGGTCGAGGAAGATAAACTTTTCTTTTTCCTTTCTGAATATTTTCTCTAGACTGAAGCACAGATATTTTCTATCTCTGTGTATGTCTGCCTTCTTCTTGGTATTCTATTTTCTTTTTAGAAGACGACTGATTTGAATTTCAAAATCTCTCTGAATAGGAATAGAATAATCTGCAATAAATCTTTTCTTGTAACTTCCACTGATTAAGACAAAACTTAATTCCTTTCCTTTTCCATAATAAATGATATCCTTTTCCAACAAGCCAAATGGCTATTTTATCTCGAGAGAAGGAATTGGAAAGAGAATAAAATTAAAGGAACGATAAAACTTGTCTTATCTGGAAGAATAACTCCAAATGAAGAATAGAACTGAATCTGATAGATGAACTGAGTTCAGAGAAATAGAATGACTGATCTGAACAATCTGAGAGAAAATTCGTCGATCTGAGATAAGATTTCATCGACCTGAAGGAAGAGTTTGTCGAACTGAACATCTGATAAAGATTCGTCGAACACAGACTGGAGTTCGTCGATCTTAATATAGAGTTCGTCGAACTGAAGAATTCGTCGACCGCTGAGCCGCTGAAAACTGAAGATCGTCGACCGCTGAGACGCTGATACTGGAGCACGTCGTTCGTCGAATGCAAAGAGAAGGCCGTTCATCGAATGCATAGAGCAGTCCGTCAAACCCAGTATAGAGTTCATCGAACGCAGAAACTTAGAGAAATTTTAAGTTCTAGCTATCTTATCAACCTAAAACTATGACCCTTAGACTATACAATGGGGGTCAACTTAATCCTAGTCAACACATACTAATCCTAGCCCAAATCAGTAATAGGGTTGTTCCAACACTTTCATCAAGTGGCTTAGTGAAGATGTCAGCGCTTTGAATATCAGTGGAAATGTATTGAAGGTTGATCTTACCCTTCTCAACATTATCCCTCAGAAAGTGGTTCCTTATCTCGATGTGCTTAGTTCTGTTGTGGAGAACAGGATTGGAAGCTATAGAAATAGCACTAGAGATGTCACAAAATATTGTGGAATTAACAATAGAAAAGTTGTAATCTAACAACTGATTTTGCATTCACAGTATTTGTGAGCAGCAGCTTCCTGCAGCTATATACTCAGCTTCAGCTGTAGAAGTGGAGACTGTGGTTTGCTTCTTGCTAAACCATGAGAACAGTCTAGCACCCAGGAATTGAGCTATTCCTGAGGTGCTTTTTCTATCCAGCCTGCATCCAGCATAGTCTGCATCTGAATAGCCAACTAATTCAAAACCAGATTCAGCTGGATGCCACAAGCCAAGTTTAGGTGTACCCTTTAGATATCTTAGTATCCTTTTTACAGAACTCATGTGGGATTCCTTGGGGTCAACCTAAAACCTAGAACATATATAGGTAGCAAACATTATATCTGGTCTGCTAGCTGTTAGGTAGAGAAGAGAGCCAATGGCTGCTCTGTAAGTCTTCTGATCAAAGGATTTACCATTTTCATCTCTATCTAGAACAACATTAGTAGACATGGGGGTTTTCATGACAGATGCATTTTCCATTCCAAACCTCTTGATGAGTTCTCTGGTATACTTGGATTGGGATATGAAAATGCCATCTACATTCTGCCTTACTTGGATCCCCAAGAAATAGGATAGTTCTGTTGAAATTATTGAAGTGAAGTGGAAGGGAGCCGGCAGTCTGTATATTGGTGACCACAGAGCCCGCACGGTCTCTGTGCTGGAGCTCTGCTGGTCTGGCTCTGGCGGTCTGCTGTGTTGGCCGGTTTGTTCTAGTATGTTCTGGTCTCTTTTGGTCTGCTCTGCTTGGTTGATCTATCTTCTTTGTAGAAGATCGGGCGGTCTGTTCTTGAGTTACCGCAGTGACTGGGCGGCTTATGCAGGTTGATCTGGCGACTTGTCTGAAGTCAGCCAGATGTTCTTGGTTTGCTCTAGGCGGTCTAAGGAAGGAGTGGTCTGTGTCCGCGCGGCTTGTGCGCGGTCTGCTGCTGATTTGTGGTTTTGGACCGGATGTTGTCCAAGTGGTGTGATCGCGGGGTCTGCTCTGTGAGACTGCTCGCGATCTGATGGGTGATGACTGTACCTCTATTGTGGCGGTGATGACATCCATCTTCTCGCCTATAAATAGGGGTGCAGGGCCCGTCATTCATAACGAGAACTGTAAGAACTAGAGCCTGGGTTGTTTTGTGCGGTCTCAACTTTGAGGTCCGGCGGTCTCGGAAGCGAGTTGACTGTTTGTTGTTTTCGCAGGTTTGCGGTCAGCAGGTTGCGGTCTCCTTCCTTGGTGATTTCTCAGTGGCTTGAATAAATAGTTCGACAGCGGCTTGTCTGCGGGCTGGTTTATGTTGTTCTTGTGTTGTTCGCAGCGATCTCGGCGATCAGGCGACCTTTTGTGGTTATGCGATCTGAGTTGCGGTCCCCCGACAGCTTCTGTTCTTTGTTCAGTTCAATAAGCTCCAGTTCGTGCGGTCTGCGGTGGAGGTCTTGCAGTGCAGGTCATCTTGCCTGTATTCTGTTTGTGCGGTCTCAGGACAAGCCGGGCGGTGTTTGGAGTGCAGCGGTCTGTGCAGTCTCTGCTTTGTCAGGTTGCCAGATTTGTGTTTTTTGGTGTGTTTTGTTCTTCTCTCCTTCGTGATTCTTATGAATCATGTCTCGCCATGTATGTCTCGAAATATAATGATGTTTTGTGATTCAATAAAGACTGTTGTGTTGCTGTGTGGCATTGTGGTTGTTTGGCTATAACTCAGTTGATGCAACTCCTGCTTACTCCTAAATCATTCAAATCAAAAATTTTAACATGGTATCAGAGGGAGGTTCTTGGAGTGGATAAGCAGTGATCAACTTGAGTTGCCATCGTCTTTGTGAAGAAGAGACCACATAGTTTGCCATGGAAGCTAGATACGCAAGAGGGCTTGGTATTGAACTCCTCACATAGACTAACTTCAAAAAATGGAAGTCGTGTATGGAGAGTTACTTGCTTGGCGAGGATCTATGGGAGATAGTTGGAGGAGAAGACACACAAGAAGTTTTTTTAGCAGGAGATAATATGGCAGAGGTGAGACTTTGGAGGAGGACTAATGCAAAGGCAGAGTTTACACTCAAGAGGGCTTTCTCACCAGAGCTATTCGATCACATCATTGGATGTAAATCTGTTGCTGAGATTTGGACGTCTTTGGACAGGCTGTTCAATAGGAAGAATGTAGATCGGCTACAGTTTCTTCAAAATGAGTTGGCGAAGGCCTCTCAAGGTGATCTTTCCATCTCTACTTTCTTTCTCAAGATGAAGAACCTCACAGCAGAGATTTCTGCATTGGACCCTGATGAGCCCATCTCTGAGGCAAAACTGAAAAGGCATATCATCCGCGGGTTGCAGAACGAGTATCTTGCCTCTGTGACGTCAATGCAGGGTTAGGCAAATCAGCCATCTTTGTTGGAGTTGGAAAACATACTTGCTTCGCAGGAAAGTTTGGCAAGACAGATGGCGGGGACTTCTATCTCTGGGGGAGATAGTGATGTGTTGTTCTCTGGGAAGAAGAAGAAGATGTGGGAGAAGAAGAAGCCAGGTCATGATGGACCCTCTACTTCAGGTCAGCAGGATAGGGGTTATGTTTCTAAGTCTGATGGGAAGAAGGGAGAGGGACCAAGGTGCTTCAGGTGCAATAAGACCGGCCAACTTCAAGAAGGATTGTCGGGTTAATCTTCAGTCGGGACATGCAACGGAGAAGGAGAAGCCAAAGTCTGATGAAGCTGGATGGGGAGGAGCCTTTGCGACCAATATGATTGCCATGCACGTTAAGGCCTTGGCTTCCATCAACTTCGAAGAGGATTGGATCGTGGATTCAGGGTGTGGGCATCACCTCACCGGGGATGAATCAAAGTTCTCTTCTTTGGCGCCTTACTCAGGTAACGATGCAATCATTATGGCTGATAATTCTGTTCATGCAGTAGAACAAGAAGGTGTTGTCTCTCTGAGCAGTGATAAGGGTCCACTCACATTGTGGAGTGTTTATCACGTGTCGGGTATGAAGAAGAATCTCTTCTCTGTGACCAATGCGGTCGATGCCGGTTATCACGTTCTGTTTGGCCCAACAGAAGTGAAGTTTCTTAAAACTCAACCAGAGATAAAGGGAGATGTTATTCATGTTGGAAAGCAGGTAAAGGACTTATTCGTTTTATCGACAAGTACCTATGTTGACAAGATGAAGACCAATGATAGCGCGACTATCTGGCATGAAAGGTTGGGGCATGTAGGCATGGACAAATTGAAGGCTATGGAGGTAAGGGGCCTTGTCAAGGGCTTGCCAAGCTTGTCCTCCTATGGAGACGGTCACGTTTGTGCGGGATGTTAGTTTGGTAAGTCTCATCGACTTCCATTTGATAAATCGCAAACAAGATGCAAAGCACCGTTGGAGTGCATTCACAGTGATTCGATGGGACCGACTGCCACCCCAAGCCTTGGAGGCAATAGATATATGTTGGTGTTGATCGACGATTATACCAGATATGTCTGGGTGTATTTTCTGAAAGAGAAGATGGAAGCTTTTGCGAAGTTTGTGGAGTTCAAGGAGCTGGTGGAAGGTCGGTTAGGCCTGTGGGTGAAAAAATTGAGAACTAATCATGGTGGGGAGTTCACCTCTGGTGAGTTCTTAAGTTTTTGCAGGAAGCACGGCGTCCGGAGAGAGCTCACTTGTGCCCATACTCCACAGCAAAATGGCATTGCAGAGCAGAAGATCCATCATCTGACAGAAACCTGCAAATGCTGGCTTCATGCCAAGAGTATCCCAAAGTCCTTTTGGGTGGAAGGAATGTCTTGTGCGGCATACGTCATCAACAGGATGCCTCTAAGTCCTATCAACATGAAGACCCCTCACGAACTGATGTTCAAGGAGAAGCCAAGTGTTGCACATCTTCGGGTGTTCGGGTCAACCTGGTAAGTGCATATCCCTGATGCTCTTCAGACAAAGCTAGATGCGAAAGCAAGGAGGCTAGTCTTTGTTGGATATGATGAGCGGAAGAAGGGATGGAGATGCATGGATCCTGAGACACGGATATCAGTGGTATCTCAAGATGTGGTGTTCGATGAGGTGACTTCCTACAAGGAGAGTTCAGGAGTTGAACTACCGGAGAGCAGGGTTGATGAAAAAGAGAAAGTTGCGGGAAATCTTCAAGTGGAGTTGCCTGTTTCCCCAGGAGCTCCAGCTATGTCAAGCTCTGAGATGGAGGCTTCAGGTTCTTGAAGCAGTGGGAGTGATGCTCCAAGTTCGCCTGGAAGAGGAGCTAGCACAGAAGAAGCAGGTGAGGAGGTGGTTAGCAGGTGCAACCTCTTAGGAGGTCGAAGAGGACTATCAATCCACCGGATCGATACACAGGAGGAAACATGGTGAGCTTTCTCTCATGTTTCTTTGCTGGTCCCTTGGATGAGAGGGAGCCGTCGAGCTTTGAGAAGGCCAAAGGCGTGAAGCAGTGGGACATTGTTATGCAGGAGGAGATGGATGCTCTCAAGAAGAATGAGACTTGGTCTCTAGTGCCCAGGCCCAAGGGCATTACCCCTGTGACATGCAAATGGGTTTATAAGCTCAAGAAGAAAGCTGACGGCACGATTGAGCGATACAAGGCTCGCCTTGTGGCTCGCGTGTTCTCACAGCAGTACGGAGAATATTATGATGAGACGTTCAGTCCAGTGGCAAAGATGACTTCGGTTCGTTTTGTTATTGCTTTGGCGGCATCCAGTGGATGGGAGATTTGGCAGCTCGACGTGAAGAATGATTTCTTATACGGAGAGATTGACAAGGATATCCTCATGATCCAACCGCCGGGATTCATCTCGAAGGATTGTCCGGACTACGTCTGCAAACTGAAGAAAGCCCTGTATGGGTTGAAGCAAGCGCCTCAAGCGTGGTATGGGAAGATCGTAGAGTATCTTCTATTCTGCGGGTTCTTTGCTTCAGACTCTGATTCTATCTTGTTCGTCAAGAAGGAGGGGGTGCTTCGGGTTATTGTTCTGCTGTATATGGATGACATGATTGTCACCGGGAACCCGAAGGAGGCAGTAGCAAGGCTGAGAGCCGAGCTTGCTATCAGATTTGAGATGAAGGATCAGGGTGAGCTTCACCATTTCCTTGGACTCGAGGTTCAGAGGCGAGAGAGCAAAGTGCTCATTTCTCAGGCTGGGTATGCGGAGCGGATCATTCAACGATTCGGCATGGAGGAAGGGAAGAGCAGCTCTATACCTCTAGAACAGCATCATAAACTTCGGAAGGATGAGGGGAGAGTTCTATCTGAACCGTTGGTGATCCAAGCTCTGGTTGGGAGCTTGATCTACTTGACCATCACAAGGCCAGATATTGCTTATGCAGTTGGCAAAGTGAGTCGGTACATGGCGGAACCATGGAGACCTCATCTTCTGGCGGCTAAAGGAATTTTGAAGTATGTGAAGTCGACCTCTGATCTGGGTCTCCTATATAGGAGAGGGTCAAGCTTATAGTTGCATGGGAACATGGATGCTGATTACGGGGGAGACGTGGATGATCGGAGATCAACGTCTGGTTATGTCTTTATGACAGGCCCCACAGCTATTTCTTGGTGCAGCAAAAAGCAGGACTCGGTGTCTGTATCTTCCACAGAAGTGGAATACAAGGCTTCGGCCTTGGCAGCTCAGGAAGTTGTTTGGCTCAGGAGGTTGGTAGAGGACGTTCATGAGGAGGTTCGAGGTCCCACTATGCTACGCGGGGACAATGAGAGTGCTCTCAAGCTGGTTAACAATCCAGTCTGTCACGCGAGGTCCAAGCACATTGAGATTGAGCACCATTTCATTCGTGAGAAGGTGTTGGGAGGATCTCTTATGGTCGAGCATGTTCGGAGTAAGGACAATGTTGTCAACATCTTCACAAAGCCGCTGGCAAAGGGACCGTTTACTCGATTGCGGTGTTTACTCGGGCTAGTTTTCACTTCCCACTTCAAGGCGGAGTGTTGAAATTATTGAAGTGAAGTGGAAGGTGGCCGGCGGTCTGTATATTGGTGACCGCAGAGACCACGCGGTCTTTGTGTTGGTGCTCTGCTGGTCTGGCTCTGGTGGTCTGCTGTGTTGGCCGGTTTGTTCTAGTATGTTCCAGTCTCTTTTGGTCTGCTCTGCTTGGTTGATCTATCTTCTTTGTAGAAGACCGGGCGATCTGTTCTTGAGTTACCACTGTGACCGGGTGGCTTATGCAGGTTGATCTGGCGACTTGTCTGAAGTCGGCCAGATGTTCTTGGTTTGCTCTAGGCGGTCTAAGGAAGGAGTGTTCTGTGTCTGCACGGCTTGTGCGCGGTCTACTGCTGATTTGCGGTCTTGGACTGGATGTTGTCAAAGTGGTGTGATCGCGCGGTCTGCTCTGTGAGACCGCTCGCGATCTGATGGGTGGTGACTATACCTCTCATGCGGCGGTGATGAAATCTGTCTTCTCGCCTATAAATAGGGGTGCAGGGCCCGTAATTTATAACGAGAACTGTAAGAACTAGAGCCTGGGTTGTTTTGTGCGGTCTCAACTTTGAGGTCGGGCGGTCTCGGAAGCGAGTTGACTGTTTGTTGTGTTCGCAGGTTTGCGGTCAGCAGGTTGCGGTCTCATTCCTTGGTGATTTCTCAGTGGCTTGAATAAACAGTTCGGTAGCGGCTTGTCTGCGGACTGGTTTATGTTGTTCTTGTGCTATTCGCAGCGAGCTCGGTGATCAAGCGATCTTTTGTGGTTAGGTGATCTGAGTTGCGGTCTGGCGACAGCTTCTGTTCTTTGTTCAGTTCAATAAGCTCTAGTTCATGCGGTCTGAGGTGGCGGTCTTGCAGTGCAGGTCCTCTTGCCTGTATTCTGTTCGTGCAGGTCCTCTTGCCTGTATTCTGTTCGTGCGGTCTCTGGAGTGCAGCGGTCTGTGCGGTCTCTGCTTTGTAAGGTCGCCAGATTTGTGTTTTTTGGTGTGTTTTGTTCTTCTCTCTTTCGTGATTCTTATGAATCATGTCTCGCCATGTATGTCTTAAAATGTAATGAAGTTTTGTGATTCAATAAAGACTGTTGTGTTGCTGTGTGGCATTGTGGTTGTTTGACTATAACTCAGTTGATGCAACTCCTTCTTACTCCTAAACGATTCATATCAAAAATTTTAACAAGTTCCCCCATGCTACACATTTCAAATCTTGACTGCATTAAGTATGCAAACCTTTTGCATAGAGATTGATCTGTTGACCGAAATATAATGTCATCTACATATATTTGTACTAATAAAAGTTAGTTCTTATGTGCTCTTGTGAATAGTGTTTTATCCACTTTCCCTCTTTCAAAGGAGTGTTCCAGAAGGAAGGATAAGGTCTCATACCAAGCTCTTGGAGCTTGCTTGAGGCCATAGAGTGCTTTATCTAACCTATATACAAAAGTGGGAAAAGTTGGATTGACAAAACTTGGGGGCTGCTCCACAGGCACTTCTTCCTGAAGAGTTCCATTTATAAATGCACTCTTCACATCCATCTAATAGACTTTAATCTTCATGTGAGCTGCATATGCAAGGAACATTTTGATGGCCTCCAGCATTGCTACTAGAGCAAATTTCTGGTTGAAGTCAATCCCCTCCTCTTGCCTATATCGATGGGCAACAAGTCTGGCCTTATTCCTGATTATGACTCCTGTTGAATCCATTTTGTTTTTGAATACCCATTTGGTGCCAATGACTGGGTAATTCTTTGATCTTTCAACTAATGTCCAGACCTTGTTCCTCTCAAACTGTGTTAGCTCTTCTTGCATTGCAGATATCCAGTGAGGATAACTGTCTGCATCTTCAAACCTTTTAGGTTCATATTGAGAGAGGAAACACTGCAACATTGTTTCATTTGTGAGTTGATTCATTGTTTTGACTCCAACTATCAAATCTCCTATAACTTGTGTTGAAGGGTGATCATTTAGGGTCATCCTGGATCTTGTTGAGTTATTAATGAGATTTTCTTCTTCCTGAAGAGCCACTTGCTCAGTGACAGTGGGAGCACCATCTTCATTCACTAGAATAATCTCAGTGGTTGCTAGTTCAGGTGCTGTAATTTCCTCTTCATCTGCTGCAGAATCTTCATCTGAATCTGTGTCAATTTTCTGTTTTCCGTTATCTTGACATACGGATGGATGATCCATGATGCTGAGTCTTTCAACCTGATCTACTAACTGGTCTTCTTCTTGCAGAATAATGCTGGTGTAAGTTTCCTTCCCCTTATAAAACATGTTAATTTATCAAAGACCACATGCATAGACTCCTCAATCTTGAGAGAGCTTTTATTATAGCACCTATAGGCCTTTCTTGATGAGGAATATCTCCAAAATATCCCATCATTAGCCTTCTTGTCAAATTTGGCAAGATGACTTTTCCCATTATTAAGGATAAAGCAGGTACAACCAAAGATCCTATAATAAGTGACTATAGGTGTCTTTCCCTTCAATAACTCATAGGGTGTCTTCACCATTGTCTTGTGAATGAGACTTCTATTTAGAACATAGATGGCAGTATTCACTGCCTCAGACCAAAAGGACTTAGGCAAGTTGGATTCAGCCAACAATGTCCTTCCTGATTCAATTGGGGTTCTATTTTTCCTTTCAGCCACACCATTTTGTTGGTGGTTCTAGGAGCTGAAAAGCTTTATCTTATCCCTTCATCCTCACATAATCTACACATTAACTGATTTTCAAACTCAGTACTATGATCATTTCGGATCACAGCAACCTGAGTGTTGAATTTAGATTGAATTTGTATAATGAATCTTGAGAGGATCTTGCAGGTGTCTGACTTAGCTTTTAGAAAGAACACTCAGCTGAATCTAGAAAAGTCATCTACAATGACTAGGGTATAGGACTTACCTACTAAGCTCTGAGTGGAGATAGGACCAAATAGTTCCATGTGCAATAAGGAATAGGATTCTGGGGGAATCATTCTTACCAATTGGTTTGAATGATGATTTGATCTGCTTTCCTAGTTAGCAGGCTCTACAGGGATGGTCTTTATTGAACTAACCTGTTGGTAAGCCTCTTACTAGGTTAAGTTTAGAGAGTTTGGCAATGGTCTTAAAGTTAAGGTGACTAAGTCTCCTATGCCATAACTCATTGTTTTCTAATTGGGAGTTAAACAAGCAGATCTCTGACTTTGTATACTCAAAGTCTATAACATAGACCTTACCTTTCCTAAGACCGGTCAATACTATTTAGTTAGTTATAGAACTAACTATATGACATAAAGTCTTAGTGAATACAACTTTGTATTCACCATAACAGAGCTGGCTAATACTAATTAGATTATGTTAGAGACCTTCAACATAATCTACCTTAGAAAAAGAAACTTCTCCAATCCTAAGCAGACCATACCCTTTGGTTTGACCAGAGTGGGAATTCCAAAAGATTACCTTAGGCCCTTCCTTGGCCATGTAGTTTTCCAGCAGTTCTTTTGCTCCACTCATATGCATGGAGCATCCACTGTCCAGATACCACTGCTGGTTTGTGGTTGAACAGTCTCCCTTCGGCACATGAAATCAAACATTAGTATAGACCCTCACATGTTGGGGTCACTTTCTTCTGTCATCATATGGAGTTATGAAAGAATAAGATGGTCTTTCAGTATACTCCTTAAGGTGATGAGGTGTTGCATTATTATGCCATCAATGTTTGGCTATATGCCCAAGTTTAGAACAACAGAAACATCTAGGAATAGAGGTAGAGAGTGTTTTTGATGTTTGATAAATTCTTGCAGGAAACATGCGTCGAGAACAAATCGACACATCTTTAGAGTTGCGTCGAGTGTAATTCGACGTGCCTGCATAATTTCGTCAATAATAATTCAATGCAGAGTATTGGTTGCGTCGAATATAATTTGATGCACCCTTATACTTGCTTTGAATTGATGTCGACATATATATTGAACTCCGTCGAGTTGCATTCGACGCATCTTTAAAATTGCGTCGAGTTTTTTCGACGTATGATTCTTTTATTAAGTTTTTTATTGATTTTATTTGGCTTTTCTTAGGGGTGTTTACCTAAAATTCCTGATTGATTAGTAATGTTTACCCTATTAAATATAATGAGTTTATTAGGGTTATTATTATGATCTTCACATGATCCTAAGTTGTTATTAGGTCTAGACCTAAACAATGCTACAGGATTTTCCCAAGCAAGTTTGCTAGGGATTAGTATGTTAGTGGATGGTAGTGATTCTAAATCAAGATGATCAAATCTCTTAGAGAGATTTTGTGAGATATCCTTAAGCTTTTGACTCCTTCGATTAAGGGAGTCCTCAATGGATTTTGCCTTTGTGAGTTCTTTCTTTAGATCAGAATTTTCAATATCTGATATGTATATTTCTTTTTCTTTCTTAAACAATTGATCTCTCAGATCATAGTTGACTGAGTATAGATTATCTTTCCTAAGGTCTTCTAGTTTTGTTCTTATTATTTTAAGTTCCTTTTGGCTATTAATACAATCTTGACAGAATTCTTTAATACAATCTTTAAAATCTTTTGAGGAAAAGTCAAAATCATCAAAAATTGTTACCTCATTCTCAGCAGTAGAGCCCTCCAGAGCCATTAAGTGGGCTTCTTCTGGTCCACACTCTTTATCACTATCAGATGAGGAGGAGCTTGACTCAGAGTTTGTATCACTCCAGGTTTCAGCTATGAAACCTTTCCCTCCTTTCTTATCGTTCCTCCAGAAGGATTTCTTTTTGTGCTCCTTCCTCTGCTTGTTGCTTTTGTTCTTTTCTTCCTCAGGACATTCAGTGGCAAAGTGACCTGGTTTTCTGCAAGAAAAGCAGATAATCTCATGTTTAGGAGTTTTGTCATGCCTTGGATTGCCTGAACTCCTCTCTTTCCTTCTAGAGTCCTCTATCCTGACCCATCTCTTGAATATTTTAGCCAAAAGATTAAACATCTCTTATTAAGAGGTGGAGGACTCTGCTTCAGCAGTCTTTAGTGCAAGAGTCCTTTCTTTAGGAGTTGAGATTCTCTCATAGGCCTCTGACTCAGCCCCGCTTTTTAGTAGAAGCTCATAGGACTTGAGCTTCCCTAGCAGAGCATCTGTTGATATTTCTCTGAGGCATCTAGAATCTCTGATGGCCCAGATTCTAGAGTCCCATGTGCTTGGGAAGCACATGAGGAGCTTGTCATTAATTTCTCTCAGAGAAATTTCTTTGTCAATCCCTCTCAGCTCATTTATGATGAAGCTGAACCTGTCATACATTTCACATATGCTTTCATCAGCCTTTTTCTTGAAGTTCTCTTATTAGGATATGAGAAGTGACTCTTGTCTTTTCTTTCATTAGAGCTTCCTTCAACTAATCTGGAGAGAGATTCCCAGATTTCTTTGGCAGAGTTGCAATCAACAACTTTTTGAAATATGTCATCTGACATAGTTGAGACCAGGATATTCATGGATTTGGCATCACATGCCTTCACCTTCCTCTCAGCATCAGTCCGGACTGCAATTTGTGTTACTGTCCTACTAGCATCTTTCCTTACTGGGACTGGAGAACTTGTAATAATGACATTAAAAATTTCCTCGTCAATAGAGTTCATATAAAGCGTTATTCTGGACTTCCAGAGTGTAAACTTATTCAGGTTACACATTGGAGTTTGTTGATGCATAATCCTTAGAACTCATTTTCTGTAAGAAATAGTTTTAATTAATTTTAAAATAAAGAAATGAGAGTAGGAGATTGTTTGATCAAGGTTGATCAAGGTGTTAACCTTTTAATGATCAACCTAGCTCTAACACCAATTGAATGTGCGCAGTGTGCCTCTGAGAATTCTCTAGAGGGGGGTGAATAGAGATTTAAAATATTTTCTATTCTATTTAGAACACACAATAAAAACACTAAGTATTATGCATTCAGCAAAACCAAAGATAGAATAAATTAAATGCAGTTTGCTGAAAATAAATACAGAATAAATAAGTAGGGACGGCACATAAAATCACAAAGCAAAGACACGGGAATTTTTATAGAGGTTCCCCAACATGTGCCTGAGACTTTTGATAAGGAGACTTTTAGAACCACTTAGTCTTTTGATAAGGAGACTCTTAGAACCACTGAGTCTTTTGATAAAGAGACTCTTAGAACCGAAGAATCCTTTGGAAGAGGGATTAAACTCTTTACAGTTAAAGGAAAAAGGTAAGAAGAAAGAAAGAAGAAGAAGAAAAGAATTGTATTCTCAGAATTCTTCAGAAGCACTGATGCTGCTTGTGTCTTTCACATGATCTAAAATGATGAACCCTTGCTTATGATAGAGATGATTTGCAAGGGTTATTTTGTTGATCCTTTTCTCTGAGCACTTCTTGTAATCCAACTGTTGTATAATGATGAAGAAGAAGAAGATGTATGTATTCCCTATGCTTAGAGATCACTTGTGTTTTTCTATATTTTAAGGTTTGAGGAGGAAGAAGATGAACACCCTATTCGATAGATGAGAATACTGTAATAACTCTCTTCTTTTCTTCTCCTCTTTTGGCATACTTATTATGTATGATTGGGATTTCAAATCCTTTCTTCTTTTGGGCTGTCATGAAAAGGAATTCATCTTAGCCACCTATTTTCCTTTCTTCTTTTGTTCTCGACCCGTCCATCAATTTTGAATACCTTCCAAAAATGATTTGTTGTGTCCTGGAAAGCTCCATTTCATTCTTGTCAATAAACAAGCCGTTGGAGAACTGTCTCTAGCCTGGTGGTCCTTCTGAAAAGGTCTCAAAAGGACAGCAGAAAAAGCTTCCTTTTTTGACTGTATTTGACGCTGCGTCGACTTCATCATTCTTCATGTCGACGCACCTCTGATTTCTTATCGACATAGCTTCGAATACCTTCTTAGCTTTGGCTGAACTCAGATGTCGATGTTACGTCGATTCCTTATCGACGTATATGTTGAGTTGAAGACTTGGACTTTGAGCTTTAACTTCTGCGTCAAATTATAGTCGAAGTTGCGTCGAGTTCTTGAATGGCTTCGACAAGCTCTTCCTTCTACGTCGAGTTCCTTTTGACATTGCATCGACTTGAATTATACTTCGACAGGCTGAATAAGTTGCTTGGACTTCTAGTCAGAGTTGCGTCGATATCATGTCGAAGTTGCGTCGATTATCATTCGATGCAAGTCTTAACTTAACTTATTTTGTGATTGTATAGACTTAGTCTTGACACTCAAAGATGAGTGTGATATCTTGAGACATCTAATGACCAATTTAACCTTTGATGCGCAAATCCTACACACCACTATAGATGGTGGCTAGACTGCGGCACGACACGGCAGTGTACCGATCGTTCAAGTAATATAAAACAAGGAGTAAATTCCCGAGTATCGATCTCGGAAGGAACACAGTAAGGTGGAGTTGACTATTGAGGAGGACTTGAGATTGAAGTCCTTAAGTCGGATGGATGCGAAAGGCTAGGGTTGGTTTGATTTGCGGAAAACAAAATAAAACAACTAAATCACTACTCCTATGCAGGCCGCTATGCGCTGCTTCGCCGGGCGGATGGAAATTATGCAGGCCGCGATGCACTGCTTCGGTAGGCGGATGGGCGAGTAGGCAAGCGGATGAGGTGGTTCGCACTAGCGGAAATGAAGTGGATTACACGGGCCGTTAGCACCGCTTAGCTTGGCGAATGGAAGAGTAGGCTCACGTAGTGGAAGAGAAGTTAAGCGGAATGGAATGGAGGGTAATGGAGGATGGAAGATGAATGACAATAGCGCACCTCATACACTTGAATAAATCAAAAGTAATTTCATAAACATGAAATAAAAGTTACATATATGGATTTATCAAGCTCTTCATCCAAAAAATAGAGAGTTTAGCATACAAACATCATTTCAAAAGAATAAAGAGTAAGAGATTCGACCGACTCCGAAGCCTTGCTGGGATTCACGGTTGGAATCGCTGGGTTGTCAATCCGCGTCCAAGCTCGGTCCTCAACTGCGTCCGGGGTAAAGGAGGGCTGTCACTTCCTCCCAATGGCCCGTCTTCTTCGTGTCACGACCCGGCGATGTCCAAATGCTCTTTAAACCTTCCTTGATGATGAAAGTAATATCCAATCTCTTCCTTGAAGTCCCTAGATGAATAGAGGAGGCTTATAACGAAAAAAACACAAAAAACGGCGCTCAAAAAGACCTAGAAACGAAGAAGTTACGGCTGTTTTCGCGGAGCAGCTATTTATAGACAGGTGCAGGTTTTCAATGCGCACGATCAGTGGCGCACGACCAGTGGTCGTGTGCACTATGTCCAGTGGTCGTGCGATAAGCCAGTCAGGCCACTTTTTAGGTGGGAATTAATGCACGGTCACTAGCGCACGACCAGTGGTCGTGCGCACTATGTCCAGTGGTCGTGCGATAAGCCAGTCAGGCCACTTTTTAGGTGGGAATTAATGCACGATCACTAGCGCACGACCAGTGGTCGTGCGCACTATGTCCAGTGGTCGTGCGCAGTGTTCCTGTGCAGTTTTTGCGCCCCGGAACACTCGCACAACCCCCGTATCAACATGAAAGATCATCGGGCCACTGAAATGGGCATTCCACACATTCTCAAATATAGAAATTAAATTGCAACATAAAGCATGAGTAAGATAGACATGAAAATAAACCAAAACGGGCCTAGAAGTGCACATAACATGGAATGTCAAATATGCATGAAAACATGCCTAAAGTGTAGTGCAAAGACTAGAAAATCGGCCCAAATGAGTCCGAAAATATGTATATAATTGGGACTCATCACACCCCCAGACTTACCTGTTTGCGCGTCCCGAGCAAACATATCCAGCGGAGTAGGAAAAGCATAGCTAACCAAAAAATTGCAAACATGGAATATAATGCGAAGTTTCCTACTAGTGTGCATAGAAGTTCATTAGAAGAAGTTTTTACATATGCTAGCTACTTTATAAAAGTGTAAATGCGTAAAAAGGAATTTATTTTTACTCAAAAATGGAATGTTGGTGAATCTCGTGGTCTCGCGTAGTACGAAAGTAAACTAGACGCGCAGTTGAATGTTACCCAAGACCGGAACTCGGAATTATCTCCGTTGAAATCCATCAACGTCGAGAACCATATGCTCGCCCGGTCACACTCTCTCCACGGCGCTAGTGAACTCACAAGACGAATCGATAGGACTTTAGGTATACATGAGGCTTGGGTTACGGTTTGGAATGCAAAGATAAACGTGAAGGCTAATTGCAACCCAAATGAGCACACAAAAGTGCTAAATCATAGCAGCCCCAATAATACACGTGTAACACACCCCCAGACATGACTTTGAAACCGGGTGTGCACACGGCCTACAACAATCAATACCAAAATAGGCTTCAATTAAAGCGCTAGGGATAAATATATATATATATACTTTTCTTTTTCTTTTTCTTTTTCTTTTCTTTTTATCCCCAAATTAATTAGCACAATTCTCAGCACGAAGACATTTTTTTTAAAACTTCCACATCAACACTGAAGTTACGCATCACCGTACCGCATTGAAAAATTACAATTCATAAATGCTCTTAGCTTAATTTTTGGTTGCGATAATAGGATTACCTTTTAGGCCTTGGTGAAGTATGGTGGGGCTGAATCAAAAGATCGGGTAGGCACAAAATAGGCTAGCAACGGTTAGTGTATAGGAGTGGTAGAACAAAGCTCAAGCTTGCCAAATAGATGTCCTATGTCACGCTCAACTTGCAAGTCATTCGCACCCATGCTTCGAGAGTCGCTTGGGGCAAGTTCTTAACCCCCGAGAAAGGTAATCCTTCCTCCCGACTCGAGCAACACGAACCTCACATTCGCCTACACACAATACCACGCTACCGCAAGATTCAACCACATTCACCATTTTGAGTAAAATAAATTAAAATCTACGCAAATCTACAAATTATAAATTAGAAGCATAAACAAAAACTAATTCTACTCAAATCCCTATGCAAACACGAGTATTCAACTAGAGCACTACAAGAGTCAACATTCCACTCCATCTTGCAATTATTTTGGCTAATACAGCACTTCCTACATCACATCCAAGAATTGAATATAGGGAAGCATACAAACAAGCGAGTGCGCGCTAAAGTGGGTGCAGTGGTGTACAGTGAAGATGAACAATACTAAATAACTGAAATTAAAATACTTCTAGTATGCAAATGAGAAGTGCACGTGCAGTGGGTAACATATAACGGCTCTCCCCCAGACTTAATCTAAACAATACAACATAATGATATGACAGTGAAAATCAAAATCGAAAGCTAGGGAAGAAGTTACCCAATGCTCAGCAAGTGAGCATACCAGAAGGTGCGTGGAAATCTGAAGCAAACCCGCCATTCAGAATTTGCAATGAGTACCTGCAGGGGTGAGCTCCACAAAAACAAAAGAAAACGACAAACTAAAATAAACTACAGCTAACTAAACATGATTAGAAGAAATAAAAATGCAGGAAAAGTAAGATAACAATTGGGGTTATTGTCCTCCCAGCACGACTTATTCAAATTGAAAACAGTTCTAGCTAATGGGTCTGTGAAAAGAAAAGTGCACAGGTAACTGTTCTAATATGTGTGTCGATAGCGGGTACCGATACGGCAACAGAACAGTCACGCCTCTACCCGAATATTAATAATACCTGCTCGTCACAGGTAGAGGGAATAAAAAATAAGAAGAGGAGGAATCCTCACTCAACTCACCAAAACTATCCTTGCCCAGCAAGGTATCATCTCCAGGGAGGCTGCAGGAGGAGAAGGAAATGAGTGGAGCTTCCTCTACGAAGGTGGGATCAACCTCCTCACATATGAGGATACACTCATCATTGACTTGAGCAACATGCTCCAAGTCCTCCTGGGGTACCTGTAAAGATTCAACCTGCACAGGCTCGGGTGAAGAAGGGGGGTCAAGAAATAAAAGAGAAGAAGGACAAAAATAATCAGAAATCGGGGGAGTGGTCCCGGTCTCACTCCCAGCAGGATCCAAGGATAGATCGCTATCATCATCGTAAGTATCATGGCGAGGGGAACCTAAGAACTCAAGGGCCTCGGTGGTGAGTTGGACCTCCTCGTCCCATGAGGAAGTGCAAACCTCCTCATCAGAAGGAGTATCCTCCTCAACCCACCTTGGAGCATCCTCCGAGTCCGAAGCATCACCCCGCTCCTTTACTTTGATAGGATCATAAAGAATGTGTGTAGAAAAATCGTGCAAAGAAACTGGAAAAACACAAAGATTTGGTTCCTCCGTAAAAAGATCTGCTAAAGCCTCCCCGATGGAAAGAATACTTTCCTCATCATGCTCAGGTGCATCTAGGAGCTCCCATTCCTCTCCTTGTTGGCTAACAGATAAGTGATCATCATCACTAGGAGTGAAGCCATACACAGGGAGTGAGGAGTCCATGCACGAGACAAGCTCAGGGGTAGAGGGCACAATTGCCTCCATGGGCACATAATGAGCAATATTGACACTGTTGTCATGAGTGGAGGAGCAGCGGTCAGGATTGAAAAGACTAGGACAGTCCTTCAATTCATGACCCTCTCCTCGACACAACAAGCAAACAATGTTCCTACACTGCCCAGCATTCAACTCATTCATTTGGTCCATATAATAAACCATGTCATTAAAGCTAGGTGAAATATCCCATGACGACATTTTCAATAATTAAAGCAGATAAAATGAAGCTGAAATTCTTTGCAAGGAAATTTACACAAACTAATAAAACTCCTTGGATTAAACTTGCCTAAAAAAAAATTAAAACAGGAAAAGGGAAATAGTAAAATTAATAAACGCAAAAATTAAATAGAAAACAAACAAAATGACAAGAGGACTATACACAATGGAAGAACTTCTAACTCTTGTCTCCCCCTACAGCAACTCACACGTCTGTGTTCCCGGGCAACGGCGCCAAAAACTTGATGCGCAAATCCTACACACCACTATAGATGGTGGCTAGACTGCGGCACGACACGGCAGTGTACCGATCGTTCAAGTAATATAAAACAAGGAGTAAATACCCGAGTATCGATCTCGGAAGGAACACAGTAAGGTGGAGTTGACTATTGAGGAGGACTTGAGATTGAAGTCCTTAAGTCGGATGGATGTGAAAGGCTAGGGTTGGTTTGATTTGCGGAAAACAAAATAAAACAACTAAATCACTACTCCTATGCAGGCCGCTATGCGCTGCTTCGCCGGGCGGATGGAAACTATGCAGGCTGCGATGCACTGCTTCGGTAGGCGGATGGGCGAGTAGGCAAGCGGATGAGGTGGTTCGCACTAGCGGAAATGAAGTGGATTACACGGGCCGTTAGCACCGCTTAGCTTGGCGAATGGAAGAGTAGGCTCACGTAGTGGAAGAGAAGTTAAGCGGAATGGAATGGAGGGTAATGGAGGATGGAAGATGAATGACAATAGCGCACCTCATACACTTGAATAAATCAAAAGTAATTTCATAAACATGAAATAAAAGTTACATATATGGATTTATCAAGCTCTTCATCCAAAAAATAGAGAGTTTAGCATACAAACATCATTTCAAAAGAATAAAGAGTAAGAGATTCGACCGACTCCGAAGCCTTGCTGGGATTCACGGTTGGAATTGCTGGGTTGTCAATCTGCGTCCAAGCTCGGTCCTCAACTGCGTCCGGGGTAAAGGAGGGCTGTCACTTCCTCCCAATGGCCCGTCTTCTTCGTGTCACGACCCGGCGATGTCCAAATGCTCTTTAAACCTTCCTTAATGATTAAAGTAAGATCCAATCTCTTCCTTTAAGTCCCTAGATGAATAGAGGAGGCTTAGAACGAAAAAACGCAAAAAACGGCGCTCAAAAAGACCTAGAAACGAAGAAGTTACGGCTGTTTTCGCGGAGCAGCTATTTATAGAGAGGTGCAGGTTTTCAATGCGCACGATCAGTGGCACACGACCAGTGGTCGTGCGCACTATGTCGAGTGGTCGTGCGATAAGCCAGTCAGGCCACTTCTTAGGTGGGATTTAATGCACGATCACTAGCGCACGACCATTGGTCGTGCGCACTATGTCCAGTGGTCGTGCGCAGTGTTCCTGTGCAGTTTTTGCGCCCCGGAACACTCGCACAACCCCAATATCAACATGAAAGATCATCAGGCCACTGAAATGGGCATTCCACACATTCTCAAATATAGAAATTAAATTGCTACATAAAGCATGAGTAAGATAGACATGAAAATACACCGAAACGGGCCTAGAAGTGCACATAACATGGAATGTCAAATATGCATGAAAACATGCCTAAAGTGTAGTGCAAAGACTAGAAAATCGGCCCAAATGAGTCCGAAAATATGTATATAATTGGGACTCATCACCCTTACTATACAATGTGGGTAATATAACCTAAGAAGTAAAATCACTTATAGATAATTTGTTAAGTTAAATCAAAAGGAGTTTTTCCCAACACTTACTTCAAACTTAGCTGGAATAAGAGCTTCTGAGCCATGAGATAACTTGAAAGGAGTCTCTCCAGTTGTTGAGGTTGGAGTTGTCCTCAAAGCACATAACACCGAAGGTAATTGTTCTGCCCAATTGCCTATGAGATTCTCCACTTTCTTCTTCAACAGATTTATTATCAACTTATTGGCAGCTTCTACTTGCACATTACTTCTAGGATAATGTACTGAAGCAAACCGTAGCTCTGTGCTGATTTGATCACAGAAATTTATCAAACATAGAGTTGTTAAATTGAGGACCATTATCTGTGATAATTGCCCTAGGATTTTGATGAGTCCCATTTATATACCATTTTATGGACTGATCTGAGCTAGTTTTCACTCTTGTGCACGTCCTTTTCGAGACATAATTGCTTGTATTTCTCTTTTTATCACTTCCGCGCTATGTGCACTATTAATGCCCGTCTTGGTTTGCTTCTGCGTTTCTTGTTGTTGGGGGTAAGCACATGATGCTCCCTAACCTTTTCTTATGTATTTATATTGAGCTGAAAGGGAATTCCCAGTCGTGTTGATATTCATGCAGTTGATGGATCATCTTATTTTACCCAGAAATCATGTCTGTATATATCGCACGGTCATGCGTTTTTCCTTGATGCATGGATGGTTGTGGTCATGCGCTTTCATCAGGGGTAGAAAATGATGATCTGTCTTTGATCATGCGTTTTTATGCACGGGCAGTTACCTGTGCGCGAAGGAAATGCACTATAGCCTGTTAAGCCTGGTTTTATAGGCCATCTGGGATTGGTCATACGTTTTTATGCATGGGCGGCTTCGACCGTGCGTGAGTAAAATGCATGGGCGCTGCTGCTTCTTCCTCAAGCCATATCTTTTTCGGTAATAATGCACGGGCAATGCACGGTCGTGCGTTCGATCGTGCGTAACTTAATTTCTGTTGTTTTAGTATTTAAGCCAGGAAATCTGCTGACTGAAAAGAGGCCGGGAAAAACACTTGGGAGCCTGCCATTTTTGCACCAGTCCATCCATTTCACCTCTCCACCACCGTTCGCCCTAGGAGAAGATCCGGCAACCATTTTCCTGCAAATCTTCCGCCAAAGCTTCCTCCTCGGCCTCCTCCACCATCGATGAGCTCAAGAGCACCATTAACGGAAGATTTTTGCTACATTCAAGGTATCTCCAAGAAGAGCTAGCTTGAGCTGAACCACGAAGAAGACGGGTAAAGTAGAGGAAGGTGATTGCTCCTCCGGACACCAGACGACAACTAAAGACTGAGCTCGGACGCGGCTTGACAACCCGATGATTCTGAACGAGAACCTTCAGCGAGTCTTCGAACTTGGGTTTACTCTTCAACCTTGTGTGTTGTTGTAGTTCTTCCTTATGGATGTATGTTGTTATGGATGATGTTCATAAACCTCTTGTTTAAGTTAATGTAATTTCATTTCGATGAGATTTATTGTGGTTTATGCAAGTTGAGGAGCATCCCATTCCACCGCTCTGTTGTGCACCGCACTAGCAATTGGTAGTTACGTGACCCGTGACGAGGTGCCTACGACCCTCAATCAGCTAGCCTTCTCATCCACCTGCTTACCGAAGCACGGCATTGCGGCCTGCATTCCATCCTGCCAAGCGAAGCGGTGCTTTAGGACCGCATTTTATTTCTCTGTGATTAATTTAGGAAACCCAAGATCTAACCCCCCTTTTTTATTATTTGCATAAGAATCTTTATAATCAATTTCCCTTATGAGAATTCATACACACCAACTTGCAATCCTCTGAGAACGATATTCGGGGAGTCCCTCCCATCTTTTATTACTTGTACGACCGGTGCACTTGTCGTAAGCGCGTCAAGTTTTTAGCGCCATTGCCGGGGAGTAGCAAGCGTTGTATGAGTTTATCGTCCAGGAAGCTTTTATAAAGATTCTTTGTTGTTTTTTATTTTTCTACTTGTTGTGTGTAAGTTTATGCAGGGGCAAGGACCTGAAGAGTTAGTAGAGTACGACCCTGAGATAGAAAGGACGCTGCTCGCGCGTCGCCGTGCTGCTTCCACCATGAATCTCAATATCAACAGAAATGAAAATAACACTGGGGGTGAGAATGAACCCGCTGATGGTCATATGGCTGATGAGAATGAGGTGGCCCAGGCGAGGCCCAGAACGATGCGAGATTACACCACTCCCACTGTGGGGAGTGTGTACCCTGGTTTTGGCCCATCCATCACTAATAACTAGTTTGAGATCAAGCCGGCGATCCTGAACATCATCCGCAATAATGCCCAGTTCTCTGGGATGGCAAGTGAAGATCCTCATCTTCACTTAGCTGAGTTCTCAGAAATCTGCTGAACGTTCAGGTACGCCGGTATAGCAGACGACATGGTAAAATTAAGATTATTCCCATTCTCCCTCTGTGATAAAGCCAAAGTGTGGCTCCATATGATCCTACCCGGCACAGCAACTACATGGGAGCTTTTTTCCTCCAAATTCTTAGTGAAGTTCCACCCTGTGGACAAAATGATTAACCTAAGGAAAGAGATTGCTACCTTCTAGCAGCATGCTAAGGAGACCCTCACAGAAGCTTGGGAGAGATTTATGGAACTCCTCCGGAAGTGTCCTCATCATGAGCTACAACCCTGGAACCTTGTGGAGTATTTCTACTTCGAAATATAACCAAATTACAGGGCCATGATTGTTGATGCCGCTGGCGGAACCCTCTTAAATCATACTCCTGATGAAGCTTTGCGAATTTTGCAGGATACCGTAACTCATAGTTCTTTTTGGACTGCAGGGTGGAACACCCCATGGAATGCAAGAGGACTATTAGAAGTGAACATCTCTAGTCCAGCTCCATCACCATATGAGAACATAGCTTTGTTGAAGAAGACTGCCTCTTCTACAGCTCCGGTGATGGCTATATCTTGTTAAGCATGCAGGAGCTCTGGTCATCATACATATGAATGCCCCTCATGTAAAATCTCATCTTAATTCTCTAATCTCAATATAGAAGAAATTGTTAATTTTGTTCAAAATCAAAATCGCACTGCACCATTTCCAAACACTTATAGTCCGGGTGTGAGAAATCACCCAAATTTCTCATGGAATCAGAACACTGCGGGCCAAAGTTGGCAACCGGGTCAGCATCAATTTGATGCTCAAGTGTCGAGAAGTCAACAAAGGACGCCTCAACCCGAATATAATCAAGGCGCTCCGGTGCAGCGCAAGAGTGCGTTAGAAGAGATGATGGAAAATTTTGTTGATGTGGCCCAAGAAAATATGGCCAATCAAACGGCCTCGATGAGGAACTTGGAAATGCAACTGGGTCAATTGGCTCAAGGTGCTCTCCCGAGCACGACGGAAAAAATCCACGTGAGCAGGGAAAGAGCATAATTTAGATGGATGGATGCCATGAGGGCGATCTGATTGTGAAATGTGAAATTAATAACATTGAAACCAACGCTCTATATGACACTGGATCATCACACAACATTCTTGCATTGCAAGACATTGAAAATCTAAACCTACAAATCAGTTATGATGATCAGACGCCGCTTGTCCTTGCCAATGGAATGGTGGTAGAAACGGAAGGAGAAATTAAGAATGTTGAGGTAATTATAGATGGAACTTCGGTTATCACGAACTTCCAAGTTTTGGGCCCCATGGAAAACAACTCCATGCCTATTTTGGGTGTCCCATTCTTGAAGGAGAGTGGTGCCACCATTCACATTTCCAGTGGGTGTATCACCTTGTCACCCAAAGTGACACACCACACTCACCCATCTATAATAACCAACGACATCAGTTTTACGCCCGCTATTTCTCATGAGCTTGTTAGTGAGCCGATTGCAGTTGTGGACGAAAGTAGAAATATGATAAATGCTGAGTTAGAGAAGGAAGGAGAGGAGATAGCCAAGTATTACACGATGGAGTCAAAGAATGATGAGAAAAAGGGCGGCGAGACCGCAAAAGTAGAAGTTACCATGGCCAGCATGGCCACAAACATTTTGAATAATTTTGTTAAAATAGGATTTAATTGTAAACAGTTAAAATAGTTCCGTTGGGCAGATCTGTCACCCGTAGTGGGTGAAGGAATGAAGCCCTTAGCTGCTCTGAGACCGATAGACATTGATCTTGATTGAGCCCATATTGCTCGTTGGCGCTCTCCTACTGTGGAGAAATTGAAGCATAATGAATTATTACGCGCAACGCGCTTTACTGCCCTCCGGCACGAGAAGGAAGAGGTTTGAAGCAAGGGAGAGAAATCTCCTTTGTGCCCTAAAGCCTTCACCTCCTTCCCGTCTCGTGTGGCTGGGGAGAATCATCACAAATCAGCCTACAGCTGAGTCGTGATGGGGTCTCCGGGCTTATGTTTCTGTGGTTTTATTTTGTTTAATTCCATCTCTTTAACTTTGCTTGTGAGATTATCTTGGTAATATTTTGGACAATTGCTAGTAGTGTGTTTGAACTCTATTTAATGCTAATACAGGTATTTCGTCCACCTTAAGGACGGTAAACAAAATGGCTCTTGGGAGACAACCCATTGGGGGACCTTTCGGTGCCCATTTATTGCAAATCTGTTTATGCTCCTGTTTTCTTTCTCTTTTTGTCTTTTGTTTGCTTTATTCATAGGAGCATTGTTTTCCTTTCGGGCGGCAAACCTGGTGATTTCCAAAGACTTACGCCAATCTTATGGTATGCTCATATCTGAGCATAGGTACCCTCTTCCTTAGCATTTTTTTATTTCCATTGTCAAAATTCATTTGATTGTCTAATTCAAGTCTAGGGGGAGAGTGTACCGAGTGTTCACTACATGTGTACTCATTTTAGCATACCAGAAGTATATTTTTATTTATCTCATATTATTGCATACTCCATTTCACCCGCACAAGCGCGCACTCACTTGTTTGTGTGTTTCTGTTCACGCTTATCTTGGTTTGGATTGTGAAATAGGATGTTAGCTTAGGAATTGCAAATCAGAGTGCGATGTTGACTCTTGTAGTGCTCGAGTCGCATGCGCATGCTCCCATAGAAATTTGAGTAAAATTAGATTATCTCTATACTTTTAATTTACATTTAGTGTTTTTGCGTAGTTTTTGATTTAATTTACTCATTTGGTGAATGTGACTGAAATTTGTGGTAGCACGGTGTTATGTGTAAGCAAGAGCTAGTTGTGCATTGCTCGAGTCAGAAAGAAGGTTTACCTTTCTCATGGGCTAAGAACTTGCCCCAAGAGACTCTTAAAGCATGAGTGAGAGCGACTCAATAAGTTGAGCGTGACGTAGGCCATTTCTAGTTTGAGCTTTGATTTCCATGACCTACGCGTTTACCTTTGCAAGCCAACTTTGTGCCTACCCATCCTTTGTTTCAGCTCTTCCTTCAAATTACCAAAGCCTAAAGCTTATCCCACTTTCGCAGCGAAGTCCTTGAGCTAATCAAGAGTATAATTATCATTGGGTGTGATGGGTGTAAATTTTGTGATGATGAGAAACTATTATGCCTAACATTTTTGGGTGAACCAAATGGGGGATTCAAATAAAAAGAAAGCAGAAAGCAAATGAAATGAAAAAAAATCTGAGGAAGAAATAGAAATGAAAAGAATTCCCCTTGTGCATAATTGAGAAAATCAGTTGGAGTAGGCTGTGTGCACACCCAATGTTCAAGCTAAGTCTGGGGGTGTGTCACACTCGTTCTGTTTTGTGCTTGTTCAGAGCATGCATATGGCTGTAACTCATTTTAGTTGCGTAGCCTTCATGTTTATCTTTGTATATCATTCTGTAACCTAAGACTCGTAAAAACTTGAAAGCCCTGCTGATTCACCTTACGAGTTTGCTAGCACCGTGGAGAGAGTGTGACCGAGCAAGCTTATGGCTCACGACGTTGATGGATTTCAGTGGAGTTACCCCTGAATTCTGATCTTTAGCACACCCTCCTGAGATGCTCGTTTACTTTCACACCGGGCACAACTACAAAATTCCTCACGATTCACCATCTGAGTACAAATAAATCTCTATTTACGCATTTATACTATTGTAAATTAGTTAGTATAGTTAGAATTTTCTTTTACTGAATTTCTATTTGCATGGGTATGATACTTCACATCTTACTCCTTTGCAATTCTCTGCGCTAACTACCATTTTCATATCCCACCGGATTTGTTTGCTCGGGATGCGCAAACAGGTAAGTCTGGGGGTGTGATGAGTCCCATTTATATAACATTTTATGGAATCATCTGGGCTAGTTTTCACTCTTGTGCACGTCCTTTTTGAGCCATAATTGCTTGTATTTCTCTTTTTATCACTTCCGCGCTATGCGCACTATTTACGCACGTCTTAGTTTGCTTTTGCGTTTCTTGTTGTTGGGGCTAAGTACATGGTGCTCCCTAACCTTTTTTTAATGTATTTATATTGAGCTGGAAGGGTATTCCCAGCCGTGTTGATGTTCATGCAGGTAGATGGATCATCTTATTTTACCCAGAAATCATGTCTGTATATATCGCACGGTCGTGCGTTTTTCCTTGACGCACGGACGACTGTGGTTGTGCGCCTTCATCAGGGGTAGAAAATGATGATCTGTCTTTGATCGAGCATTTTTATGCACGGGCAGTTGCCCGTGCGCGAAGGAAACGCACGATCGTCTGTTAAGCCTGGTTTTATAGGTCATCTGGGATTGGTCGTGCGTTTTTACGCACGGGCGGCTTCGACCGTGCATGAGTAAAATGCATGGGCGCTGCTGCTTCTTCCTCAAGCCACATCTTTTTCGTTAATAACGCACAGGCAATGCACGGTCGTGCGTTCGACTGTGCGTGACTTAATTTCTGTTGTTTTAGTATTTATGCCAGGAAATCTGCTGACTAAAAAGAGGTCGGGAAAACACTCGGGAGCCCGCCATTTCTGCTCCAGTCCATCCATTTCACCTCTCCACCACCGTTCGCCCTAGGAGAAGCTCCGGCAACCATTTTCCTGCAAATCTTCCGCCAAAGCTTCCTCCTCTGCCTCCTCCACCATCCACGAGCTCAAGAGCACCATTAACGGAAGAATTCTGCTACATTCAAGGTATCTCCAAGAAGACCTAGCTTGAGCTGAACCACGAAGAAGACGGGTAAAGTAGAGGAAAGTGACAGCTCTTCCGGACCCTGGACGACAATTGAAGACCGAGCTCGGACGCGGCTTAACAAACCGACGATTCCGACCGAGAACCTTCAGCGAGTCTTCGAGCTTGGGTTTACTCTTCCCCCTTGTGTGTTGTTTTAGTTCTTACTTATGGATGTATGTTGTTATGGATGATGTTCATAAACCTCTTGTTTAAGTTAATGTAATTTCATTTCGATGAGATTTATTGTGGTTTATGCAAGTTGAGGAGCGCCCCAATCCACCATCCATTCCACCGCTCCGTTGTGCACCGCACTAGCAATTGCTGGTTGCGTGACCCGTGATGAGGTGCCTACAACCCTCACTCTGCTAGCCTTCTCGTCCACCCGCTTACCGAAGCACGACATTGTGGCCTGCATTCCATCCCGCCAAGCGAAGCGGTGCTTTAGGCACGCAATTTATTTCTTTGTGGTTAATTTAGGTAACCCAAGATCAAACCCCCTTTTTCTATCATTTGCATAAGAATCTTTAAAATCAATTTTCCTTATGAGAATTCATACACCCCAACTTGCAATCCTCTGAGAACGATATTTGGGGAGTCCCTCCCATCTTTTATTACTTGTACGACCGGTGCACTTGTCGTAAGCGTGTCAGATTTCCATACCTGCATATAATCTCTCCCCAGATGAAATTCATCACAATTTGGGTAGTGGTTTTTGCTAACGTTGTTGCCTCGATCCACTTGCTGAAATAATCGATCATAACCAAAACAAAATGGCATTGTCCGCTAGCTAGAGGAAAAGGACCGATCAAATCCATCCCCCAAACTGCGAATGGCCATGCAGTTGCTATTGACCTGAGCTACTAAGCTAGCTGGTGCTGAAGAGGGGCAATTTTTTTACATTGGACACACCTCTTTGAAAACTTCTCTACATCTTTCCTCATTTGGGGCCAGAATTAACCTTGTCTTAGAATCTTCTTCTTTAAAGTTCTAGATCCTGAATGACTGTCACATTCTCCAGAATGAACCTCCCAAAGAACAACTGGAATTTCATCCTCAGGAACACACCTTGCTAACGGTGAGAGAAAAGTTTTCCTACAGAGCACTCCTGAAACAAGGTAATAATAGGTCGTTTTTAGTTTAAATCTTTTCCTATCTTTTACCGTTGGATGGAGCTCTCCAGTTGAGAGGTAGAGAACGAAAGGATCCATCCAGGATGGTCGTTGATCTATTTGCATAACATCTCCCTCCTCGATAGCTGGATGAAACGACTCTGAGGTGGTTCCTCCCGAGAGGAGACCAAACTTAGCTAACTCATCAGCTTCCGTATTCTCCTCTCTTGGAATGTGATAGATAGTGAAAATCTTGAATTTGCCTATCTCACACTTTACCAGAGCTTGGTATTGCTTCAAAATGTGATCTCTTGTCTCGAAGGTTCCATTCACTTGAGATGTCATTACTAGAGAGTTAATTTTGACTAAGACATCTTCAATCTCTAGCTCTTTTGTAAATCTAAGACCAGCGAGTAGGGCTTCATACTCCGCTTGATTGTTCGTTGTTGGAAAGTAGAACTTCAGAGCTTGATCAATTCTAACCCCATTTGGGTTAATTAAAAAAACTCCAGCTCCAGATGAATTTCTCCCCGAAGCTCCATCGACGAAAATTGTCTAAGCTAGAGGTGTTCCAACCTATTTTTCTGAGCTAGCTCCTTTTGCATCGATCGTGAAGTCTGCTAGTACATGTGCTTTGATTGCCATTCTAGGGATGTAAGAGATATTGAACTCACTGAGTTATATCGCCCACTTGGCCAATCTTCCAGAGTTTTTTGGTTTTTCCAACACCCTTATTAATGGGAGATCGGTGACAAATTGAATTGAATGAGCTTGGAAATGGGGTCTTAGCCTTCGTGCTGAAGTCACGAACATTAAGGCCAGCTTCTCAAGGATTGGATACCGGGTTTCTCCATCCTTCAAAATCTTGCTCACATAGTAAACCAGAAACTGCCTCTTCTTATCTTCCCTGACTAGTAATGAACTGATGGCATCAGATCCAACTCCAAGATACAAGAACAGATGTTCTCCTTCTCTCAGGCTTTGGAGCAAAGGAGTTGACGTTAGCTGCTTCTTGAGCTGCTAGAAAGCTTCATCACACACTTTGGTCCATTCAAACTTAGCTCCTCCATGGAGAGTTTTGAAGAAAGGAGCACTTTTATCTCCTGAGCGAGAGATAAAATGACTCAAGCCTGTCATCCTCCATCCTAGCTGCTGAACTTCCTTGCAGGACTTGGGAGGTGACATTTCTAAAATGGCCTTCACCTTATCAGGATTAGGTTCCAACCCCTCCTGAGTGAGGAGATGGTCGAGAAACTTCCCTTTGCTAGCTCAGAAGACACATTTCAATGGATTTATTCTCATATTGAAGGTCCGGAGGGTTGCAAACATTTCAGCAAGATCGTTAAGGTGGACTGAGAAGGATTTGCTTTTTATCAGAAGGTCATCGACATAGACCTCTAGATTTCTTCCTTTTTGTCTTTTAAAAATGGTGCCCATCATTTTCTGATAGGTGGCACAAGCGTTCTTTAGCCTGAAAGGCATTACGAGATAGCAGAAACAACCATCATTCGTGATGAATGGCGTATGAGGAATATCAGGTTTATGCATTCTAATTTGGTGATAACCAGAGAATGCATCTAAAAAACTCATGAAAGAATTCCCAACCGCAGAATCAACTATAGAATCTATCTGGGGCAAGAGGTAGCAATTTGTTGGGCAAGCTTTATTGAGTTTTGTAAAATCAACACACATTCGCCATTTACCACCAGCCTTCTTAACCATTACAACATTTGATACCCAATCGGGGCATTGAATTTCTTGGACGAATTTGGCCTTGAGGAGTTTTTCCACCTCCTCTTTGATGGGCTGAGCTAAGGTCACCGCCACTATTGTCTTCTTTTGCTTGATCGGGATGACAATGGTGTCAATATTGAGGTGGTGGCCGGCAATATCCAGATCAAATCCTGGCATGCCATCCGCTGACCAGGGGAATACATCTAGGTTCTTCAGAAGGCAGGAGATGAGCTGACTCTTGTCAGCTTCAGGTAGCTCGGCGTTGATTAAGAGCTTCTTGCTCTCATCTCCTTTTCTGATCGACATGACTTGAGTCACTTGGGCAGGTTCCAAGCGAGCTCCATCTCTAGCTTCTTCTTACACGACCTCTTCTGCAGCTTCAGCTGGATTAGGGACTTGAGGAGTTGAAGTGGTCTCAGCTACCTGAGGATGAAAGGATTCGGTCACATTGACCATCTTGAGATAGCATTCTCAGGATTTCTTCAGATCACTCCTGATCTGGTACTGTTTGCCATTCAGGGCAAACTTCACGGCTAGGTGGTAGGTAGAGACCACCGCTTGATATTCATTCAAAATCGGTCTTCCAAAGATTGCGTTGTAGCTACTCAAAGCTTCAACGACTATGAACTTGACAAGCTTGGTTATTCCTCTGAGAGTCACCGAGAGGGTTACATTCCCTTCTACCTCCTTCTTCTCTCCAGAGAAGCCATAGAGTGGCCCTTCGATGGAAAGAAGAGTATTTCTAGTCTTCAGGGCCTCAAAAGTTGGCTTGAAAAGAAGATTGACGGAGCTTCCAGTATCGATCAGGATATTTTCAACGGTAAAATTTTTGATGACCGCCTTAATAATCACTGCATTATTGAAGGGGTTGGTGGTTGGAGGAAGATCCTCTAGCCTGAAGGTAACTGTCCCTTGGACTGGAGCAGAAGATGAGGTAGCGGCGACCTCTGACCAAAAACCCTTGGGAGACTGGCCTTCATTGAGGACTACAGCCCTGCTCCTCCGTGGATGCAGAAGAGGTAGCCCAGGGCACCCTCATCATTCGCATCAATGCACTCGCTTGAGTATCCCACATTGTCGAGATGGCCAACGTCATCCACTTCTTCACACACCCAATGGACCTCTACTACCTCCTTGCTCTTGGAGGTCGAAGCCTTGGAAGGATCACTCCTCTGAACCAGTTCTTGCAATTTTCCTTCTTTTAAGAGCTTCTCCACCATCATGCGGAGAGTTCTACAGTTCTCGGTCAAATGACCTCTTTCCCTGTGAAACTCATAGTACAAAGAGAGATTTTTGGTCTTTGGATCGGACTCCAGAGGGCAGGCCTCTTGAAAAAAGGTTGCTTCTACAAAATTTGAACTACCTCGCTCATTGAAACATTGAGCTCGACAAATGAATCTTGAAATTCATTGAAGGCGGGTTGAGAAGAAGGCGGAAGAGATGGCTAGACAAAAAGAACTTGATGGACGAGTGTCGGTTGCGGTGCTGGAGTGACTGGAGCTGGAAGCAGAGGCACATTATGCTAAAACTACTGGTGCCCCTGGTAGGTACGGTGATGGCGGAAGTTCCTTCCTCTTTGAGCTGGTGGGGTGAACTTTTGTCGTGGAGGCTTTGCTGATGGAGGGGCCGGAGGGAAAACTGCAGAGCCTTTCTGGACGGCTTTGCTTGTCAGATTGGAAACATAGTTGGGGTTCCTGATCTCCCCTTCTATGAATCTATTCGCGATGTTGATCAGCTCTTGATAAGAGCTCAATTCCCTGGTGGTGACCTCAAACTTGAGAGGTCCTTCCTGCAAGCCATTGATCAGGGCCACCATATAAAGCGAGGGATCTACATCCCTGATCCCCAGGATTTTTCTTTGAAAATGATCAAAAAAGCGAGTCTTAGTCTCGCTTTCACCTTGCTTGATCTTGAAGATGTCTACAGGTCCACTCTTCCTCTTTTTTGAGGTGGCAAACCTCAAAAGAAGTTCTTTCCTCAGGATGGTGAAGCAGGAGATGGACTGGGGAGGTAGTTTATAAAACCACTCCCTTGCCTGCCCATCTAAAGAGTTGATCAACAACTTATACCTCATCGCATCTGAGAGATACCTCAGAGCGACTGCAGACTTGAATACCTGAAGATAATAGATAGAATCACTCTCTCTAGTGAACATAAGCAATCTAGGCTCTCTAAAGCCATAGGGAGTTGCTCCCAATGAATTCTATCAGAAAAAGGGGAAGGCTCCTCCGCTTCAAAATCACTGGAAGGAGTTGGAGGTGCGGCAACAGAAGCTGAAGGATAAACATAATCCTCTTAGAAATTCAGGGCTCGAGCTGGAGATCCCTGAGCTGCTCCCCTGAAGAAGGTTTGGTGAGCAACAACCTCCTCCCCTTGAGACTGCAGGGGAGCATCGAGCTGGGGGGGTCGCGTTGTAAGGAATGTGACTGTCAGCCAAAGCATCAGGAGTCGCGACCTGGTCGACTTGAGGTATCAACCTCTGGGAGAGCGTGGACATCATCAGGTTCATGGATTTGAACTGTCGAGCGGTCTCCTGACTATATCAGGTGGCCTCTTGACGAGCTTGTGTAAGATGGAGCTCGACGTGAAGCTCAAGGGCTTCCAAGGAGTTTGCGCCACCTGAAGGCTGACCGCTGGCAAACTGACTAGTAAGAATCTCGCAGTCTGACATTCTTGCTTATCTGTTGATTTCACCTGGATAATTCAATCTTAAGGTCGCATGTTCATTCTGTTGGCACAAAAAATGTGCCTCCAATACTCACACTAAAAAAGAGATGGGGGGAAAACTGCGGAGTGCAGGATACTTGAGATGGAGGATGCCAGAAGAGATATTTGAGAGAAAAGCTATTTCGAGTGATCTTAAAGAAGGTAACAGGACGGGGGTCTAAAATAGGTAAGGGTGAGAGGTAAAAAAGTGACAGAAAATGAGATCGCTTGCACAGGTTGCAAGCTGGAGGCTCGAAGCAACCCATACCCCTCTATTTATAGACGTGGAGGCTGCTCAAATAGGCAGATCCAAAAATTACAGGCTGACCGGGGTACAGGAGAACCAGGGCAGAGAAAGGGGTGCAAATAACAAAAGGAAAAGAAACCACGGACCACGCGATCTGGCAATCTCCCTGGAGCCTGGCCGCCTGTGCCTTAGAAGAATTGTTGGAGATGAGACAGGCGGTCTGGGCGGTCTCCTAAAATTTAGACCGCCGAAACTGACCATTATGACCAGAAAAGATAGGTTGCCGGCTTCCGAGCAAACACATCATCCACAATTGTGCTCAAAGATCCTTAGTGTTTCTAAGAGAGGATCTTGATCAGAAGAATTCTCTAACTCCTATGCTTCTTCTAATTTTTATTCTGATCTTTAATTCTTTTTCATTCAAACACATTGTAAAAGAGTTTTAAGAATCCCTCTTCAAAAGATTCAGAACTAGTTCTAAGAGTCTCCTTATCAAAAGACTTAGTGGTTCTAAGAGTCTCCTTATCAAAAGACTATGTGGTTCTTAAGAGTCTCATAATCAAAAGACTCAGCACTATGATAGTGATTCCTACCAAGGGGATTAGAGAGTGGATGTACCCATAATTTTGGGGAACCACTATAGCTATTGTGTCTTCTGTGTTTGTAAATTTTCTGTGTTTGTCTCTTGATTATTTCTATTATTCTGTGATTGTATAAATTCTGGTTGGAATCTTGGATGCCTAGTAATTAGGATTAATTCTCTGTGCATTTATTAGTAAAAGTTTTTTTTATCTCTATTCGCCCCCCCCCCCCCCCCCCCCTCTAGAGAATACTCAGGGGAGTTACTATGGACTTTCAACAGTGGTAGTCAAATATCGTCATGTAGACTACAAGTATCATCGAGAAGAATAATATCGTCTTGTAGACTACAAGTATCGTCGAGAAGATTAATATTGTCTTCTAGACTAAAAGTATCATCGAGAAGAATAATCTCATCTTGAAGACTATAAGTATCATCGAGAAGAATATCGTCTAGATAATGCCAATATCATTGTGAAGGCAACAAGTATACATTTGATTAGACATCAAGAAGATTCGACTAGACTTCTATTCGAATTGCAAAAAAGGCATGAATTCAAATTGAAGCACAATTGTGGTGTTATCTCATTTAATATCGCCGCAGATTGGGCCAATCAGATTTGTCCTTTAAAGGGAAAAGATTTCTTACAAAAAGACTCCGAGGATTTGACCGTTATTAAATGACCATATAAAAGGGATGCGACGGGAAACAACAAGGCCATATTTTCCAATCATTACATTCAAAAGAAAGAGCTCTTCGTCGTCATTGTATATTTTCTATCAAAGAGCACAAGAATAGAGGAGACAAACTTTGAAGCCAATCAATCAAGTCTCCTGAAGAAAAGAAAAATCATCTTGCTGATTCAAAAGCTTATTCATCTCTTTGCAAGAAGATTTTAGAAGAAGCCATTCCGCAATAGGCTTCAAGAAAACTCACGCCATTCAAGATAAACCATTATGAGTCTAAAGAATCATTCTAATCTATTATCTCATCCTCTGTAGGATTTTTGAGGAAATCTGAGTGTAAGGTCTTTTGAGGCCTAAGTGTAGGATCCTATGTTTTGGATCTGAGGTATGGAACTTGGTAAATTTCCTGAGGTAGGATTCAAGGTGAATCCGAGTTATAGGAGTGATAAACTATGGGTTATCGGATCATGTAGTTGGATCTGAGGTAGGAGACTTGGTCTCTAAGGCGTAGGATCTGAGGATCTAAGTTTTGGTTGAAGTTTGTCGAGGCTTGCTCATTGTTAGATATGTAGAAGGGAAAGTGGACGTACCTAACTCGGGGAACCACTATAATACACTGTGTACTCTTGGATTGAATGCTCTTTCTGTGTTGATTCTGTTGAATACTTTCTAACCAACTAAAAAGACTTAGACACTTATTCACCCCCCCCCCCCCCCCCCCCCCTCTAAGTGATTGACTACCCTAAACTTACAATAAGCCTTTATAGAAGAAGAATAAGAAGAAGAAGCTTCGATATAACTACTTCTATATAAGCCTATATATAAGAAGAATAAGATATATACGCTTCTTCTTTGTCAATATATATAGGTTATATTCATTATATGTCATTTATATATACTTCTTTTTCTTATTCTTCTTCTGTGTAAGCTTATAGAAGAAGAAGATGTAGAAGAAAAATTGTATATATACACCTAAATAGAAGAAGTGTATATAGAAGAAGATTCATCTTCATTATAGGTGTCTTCTTATTAGAATCAAAAGCCTCTTCTTCCATCTTCTTCAACTATATAGAAGAAGAAGAAGAAGAAGCCTATATATAAGAAGAAGAAGATGTCTTTATATATAAAAAGAGGCTTCTGCTTCTTCCTATAAGAATCATATATATAAGAAGAATAAAAATATATATATATATTCTTCTTCTATATATACGTTGTCTTCTTCTTCGATATATGATTCTTCTTCTATGTATGATTCTTCTTCTTCTATATAGACTATATAGAAAATAAACATATATAGATGATGAAAACTATATAGAATATGAAGTAGTAAAACAATTATATATATAAGAGCCTATAAATGTGCTTCTTCTTCCTTTCATTCTGCGATATAAGAGCCTATATATGTGCCTATATATATAAGAGCCTATATATAAGAGCCTATATATGTGCTTTGTCGAGAAGAAGAATATCGTCTTGTAGACTACAAGTATCATCGAGAAGATTAATATCATCCTGTAGACTAAAAGTATCATTGAGAAGAATAATATCATCTTGAAGACTATAAGTATCGTCGAGAAGAATATCGTCTAGACAATGCCAATATTGTCGTGAAGGTAGCAAGTATACATTTGACTAGACATCAAGAAGATTTGACCCGACTTCTAGTTGAATTGTGAAAAAGGCCTAAATTCAAATTGAAGTGCAATTGTGGCGTTATCTCATTTAATATCATCTCAGATTGGGCCAATCAGATGTTCTTTTAAAGGTAAAAGATTTCTGACATAAAGAGTATGAGGATTCGACCATTATTAAATGACCCTATAAAAGGGATACGACGGGAAACAACAACCCCTAATTTTCCAATCATTACATTCAAAAGAAAGAGCTTTCCACCATCATTGTATATTTTGTATCAAAGAGCACAAGAAATGAGGAAACAAACTTTGAAGAAATTCAATCAAGTCTCCTGAAGAAAAGAAAAATCATCTTGCTGATTCAAAAGCTTATTCATCTCTTTGCAAGAAGATTTCAGAAGAAGACATTCTACAACAGGATTCAAGAAGACTCACGCCATTCAAGATAAACCATTATGAGTCGAAAGAATCATTATAATCTATTGTCTCATCTTTTGTAGGATTTTTGAGGAAATCTGAGTGTAAGGTCTTTTGAGGCCTGAGTGTAGGATCCTATGTTTGGATCTGAGGTATGGAATTTGGTACATTTCCTGAGGTAGGATTCAAGTTGAATCCGAGTTATAGGAGTGATAAACTGAGCTATATGATCATATATTTGTATCTGAGGTAGGATACTTGGTCTCTGAAGTGTAGGATCTGAGGATCTGAGTTTTGGTTGAAGTTTGTCGAGGCTAGCTCATTACTAGATAGGCAGAGGGGAAAGTTGATGTACCCAACTCGGGGAACCACTATAAATCATTGTGTACTCTTGGTTTGAATGCTTTTTCTATGTTGATTCTGTTGAATACTTTCTAACAAACTAAAAACACTTAGACACTTATTCACGCACCCCCCCCCCCCCCCCAAAGTGATTGACTGCCCTAAACTTACAATAAGCCTTTATAGAAGAATAATAATAAGAAGAAGACTTTGATATTACTACTTCTATATAAGCCTATATATAAGAAGAATATGATATATAAGCTTCTTCTTCAATTCATATAGGCTATATTCAATGTATGTCGTTTATATATACTTTTTTTTTATTCTTCGTTTGTGTAAGCTTATAGAAGAAGAAGATGAAGAAGAAAAATCATATATAGACACATAAATAGAAGAAGTGGATATAGAAGAAGATTCTTCTTCATTATAGGTGTCTTCTTATTAGAATCAAAAGACTCTTCTTCCTTCTTCTTCAACTATATAGAAGAAGAAGCTTATATATAAGAAGTAGATGATGTCATTATATATAAAAAGAGGCTTCTGCTTCTTCCTATAAGAATCTTATATATAAGAAGAAATATATATATATATATATTCTTCTTCTATATATGCTTCATCATCTTCTTCGATATATGATTCTTCTTCTTCTATATAGACTATATAGAAAATAAACATATATAGATGAAGAAGACTCTATAGAATATGAAGTAGTCTATATAGAAGCAGTAAAAGAATTATATATATATATATATAAGAGCCTATATATGTGCTTCTTCTTCCTTTCTTTCTTCTACATTATGCATAGTCTATATAGGATTCTGAAGCCTATATAGGATATAAAAGAAGAATAAGCCTATATAATAATAAGAAGAAGAAGCATAAAGAAGAAGAAGAAGAAGAAGACTATATAGAAGAAGAAATAAAAGAAGTATATATAAAAATCTATATAGAAAAAGAAGAAGTATATATAGAAGTCTATATAGAAGAAGAAATATAATAAGTATATGTAAGTCTATATAGAAGTAGAAGAATAATCTTATAGTTAGATTTCTTACAAGAAGCCTATATAGGCTTCTTCTTCATCTCTAAACCTTATTCTTCCATATATAGAAGAAGAAGAAGATATTAAAGAAAAGGAGTTATATAAGAAGAAACATATATATAGAAGTAGAAGAAGAAGACGAACTATATATACTTCTTATTCTTATAGGCTTTTCTAATATAGACTTCTACTTCTTCTATATAGATATTTAGAAGAAGACTATATATGATTCTTATTCTTCTCATATATATGCCTATATAGAAGAAGAAATAAGCTTATATAGAATAAGTCTTCTTCATCTATATATTGAATAAGCCTATATAGAAAAAGAATAAAAGCCTTTAGTCTTCTTCTTATTCTACAATATAGGCTTCCTCTTATATATAAGAATCTTCTTATATATATATATTGAAGAAGAAGATGCATTTATGAAAGAAGAAGTAGAATCTATATAGGCTTCTTCAATATATCCTTATTCTTCTTCAATATGTGTATATATATAAGAATATATATATTGGCTTTTTTTTATAATGACTATGTAGATGAATAAGCTTATATAGGCTTATAGGATATATAGGCTTATTCTATATAGGATTCTACTTCTTTCTATTATATATAGAAGTCTATAAAGCCTATAGGCTTCTTATTCTATATAGCTTTTATATTCTTTTCTAGATAGGCTTATTCTTCTTCTATGTATAAGAATATATTGGCCTCTTCTTATTTATATAGGCTATGTAGAAGAAGCTATATAAATGTAGCATATATATGTGTGTGCTTATAGGCTTCTTCTTCTTATACATAAGTTTCTTCTTTTATATAGTCTATATATATAAATAAAAAGAATATGTCTATATAAGAAGAAGTCTATAGACTTCTTCGAAATCTTTTTTGTCTTCTATATATAGACTTCTTCTTCAATATAGGCTTCTTCTTCATCTTCTCCTAGATAGAAGAGGAAGAAGAAAGTAAAACATATATAAGAAGAATCCGTCTTCTTCTTCATATAGTCTATACAACCCCTTCTTTGTCGAGTGGATTCATCAAGACATCAGGCGATCATGAGCGAGACTGGGCTTTTCTGAGTTAGTTGGGCATGTGGCGGGTCCCAACTCGCACTCGCCCTTAGCCTACACTCTCCCCCAGCCCGGTGAGAGTGGTGAGTCCCAACCCTACCGTGTACTCGCCACTCTGGCGAGCCGACTTAGAATAGCTTGGACTCGTCTGTATTTTGGTGTTCTATTGATAGCTAAAAAAATTAGGTTTTAATATTATAAATGGAATAGGCATGCATACCTATCGTTCATAGCATAGGATATGAATTGAATTTCAAGGTCGTATAAATCCACGGTTCTGTCTTGTACTTTTACTTTGGGAAAACAAATTATTATCTTATCGAATAGGATTTTAGGAAAGATTTATAATTAAAATTAAAATAAAGAAAAGAAATCTAAACTTGATCAAAGCGTACTTCGAATGAAATTAGAAAAGATAAATTCTAATCCGATCCTTGACCATGGAGATTTATGAATTATAAATGCACCTCTCTCCAGGATACGCCCACCTGAGTTTAGGTTGATCGACCGAACTCTTATTCTATAATCGAAACCCGTAAAACTTGCTTTAACGAGGTGAATCCCACTATAGGATTTGACTCATATTCAAAAGATTTACGTCATCCTCTCTCGAGGGTTGCGTGCAATTTTTTTTATTCCTGAGCGATCGCTTCGTACTCACGAGCCTCCCAGCTAACTAGAATACGAAAATAAGTACGAAGTCATACATAGACATATGAAATCAAGATAAATCAGGAATAAATCAAAGAAAGATAAAAATAAGAGAGTAAATTGCATTCACCATTTACAAAGATCAAGATCTAAATATTGATCTAATTGACTTGAAAATAAAAAGATTGTGGGAAGAGAAATGGACAATTCATATTTAATTATAATAGAGTACATGAAATAAAAGGACAATCGCTTAGAATTAAATCTAAATTACATTGCATGAATTTAAAGTGCATGAAATTGAAATCTAAGTTAGAAAATAAATAAGAAAAGACAAGAAAGAGAAAAAAAGCATTTCTGCTCTAAAAGGGGGCACAGGGAAGGAGTTTCGGCACAAGAGGGGTGGAAAATTGATGTCCTTGGGATCTAGAGGAGTTGCCTTTAAATAAGCAAAAGTTTAGGTTACATGCCCACGGTCACGCCCGTGACCGAAGGCGTGTAAGGGGCGTGTTCGAAGCAGTTGTGGGAGAGATGCCTTATAGAGTTATTGTAGGCATTACGTGTGTGTCACACCCTCGGACACACCCATGACCAAGGCATGTAATAATTAAACAACTGGCGGGAACTTCTGGTGGGACAGAGGCATGATATGGCGGTAGAGAAGTTACACGCTCGTGACCATTGAATTACACGGTCGTGATAAGTATGGGACTCCCTTGGGGCGTGATATGGGGTGTTCATGATCGGACACAGGCGTGACCCATGGTTCACGGGCATGTACTTGGTGGAAATCATGGCATGGCTTCAGGACATGGCCGGTTGAGCTGGAGGAGGGTACACGGGCGTGACTTGAAGTACACGAGCGTATACCATGAATTCTTCGCGGCTTGAGCCCGAAACATGGCAGGAAGTCTGGAAGACATCTTAGGCTGTCACGCCCATGACCTTGGGTGTGTACTTGCAATTTTTGCTCAAGAGTCCAAAAAACCTAAAAAATAGAAAATAAACTTAAGTTAGTAAATAAATAGGAAAATAAACAATTTATTTAGAATAATTATATAATTTCATATTAAAATTAAATTAAAACTATACTAAATGATGAGTACAAAAACTACTCATCAAACACCCTCATACTTAAGCTTTTGCTATTCCAGAGCAAAAGTATGAGAAATATTCATAAGACATTAATAAGATTTCTAATTAAACTAAAATTTTATTTACATCAAAAGAAAGCTAAAAAAATTGGGATTTACGAGATAAGTCCTAGATTATGAAAATAAGACGAAAAGTGAGAAATATTTAGCCAAGAATTCTCAAATAAATTAACTAGTAGATAAAATTGATTAATTTGCGAACAAAATTAGATAAAAATTATAAAAACTCCAATTTTAAGGAAGCTTACGGAAAGTTACGAACTACTATTTCTGCTCTCCCAATATTTTATGGGTTTGGGTAAACATGAAGATTGCTTTGATTAGAGGTGATGAATTTTATCCTCCCACCCCATCTTTTAATTTTCTAGTTGTATATGTTTAGGAAAATGACAAAATTTATCCTCTCATTTTCCATGACATATAATCTTTTCATAATATTCATCATACAAAGGGTGCATATGCTTAGTAAATAATGAATTGTATCCTCATATTTCCATGTCATATGATCTCTTAATATATTTTTGATAGGGGAAGGCTAAGGTTAATGGGCTAAAAGGTTGAAAAAGGCTGAATCAATTTCTAGATTAAATTAAAACATTTTGAGAGCAACTATAGTAAATTGAATTTCTTAAGAATCTAAAAGCATGAGTAGAAATAATTAGAATCTAAAGGTGTTAAGCACAACTACTTACAAAATCGAAACTAATTAAAATAGAAGAGAAAAGTGCTAAATAAATTACTCTAATCAAATTAAAATCACAAAATATTACTGAAAACTAAATCACCTAAAAATTAAATCTAACTAACCATGATAAAGCAAAAAATTAGCACATTAAATAATAATAATAAATGCTTATAAAGATCCTCCCAAATGTTTGATTTTAGAAATAACAAAAACCAAAGTATAGGCTTACTATATTATTATTATTATTTTCTAAATTTTTATATCTTTATATTTTCTTGAAATATACCCCCATACTTAAAGTTCAACATTGTCCACAATGTTGAAAAGTAAGTACGAAGTAAAAAAAAACATGAAAAAAAGAACAAAAAGAGGAAGAAGAGCACGACCCTGATTTGGAGACGGAGGAACCACCATGAATACCTGCATAAAATTACAATAACAAAACACAAAACAAAAAAAACAAAAAAAAAAGAGAAAATATTTTTGGAAATTTAATAAGTTTTATATTTTTTTATTATATTTTTGGTGTAAAATAGAATAAAAAGAGAATATTTTTGATATGTTTTAATTAGTCTTGGACTTCCCAAGGTCTACCCAGTTAAGGGCTCACAAGGTACTAGGAGCTGCGATGGGATGACATCCCAAAGCTCCCTTTCCAAGAATTTAATTATAGCATATATTATTTATTATTATTTTTTTGGGTAAAAGGGGGAAAAGGAAAAAGAAAGACAAAGCAAGATAAAATTAATAGTGTTTCCCCTTTTCGAAATATCGACAAAAACACCCCGGCAACGGTGCCAAGAACTTGATAGCTAAAAAATTAAGATTTTTATATTATAAACAGAATAGGCAAGCATACCTATCGTCCATAGCATATGATATGAAAGGTATATCAAGGTCATATAAATCCACGGGTCTGTCGAGTACTTTTACTTCGGGAAAACAAACTATTATCTTATCGAATAGAACTTTAGTAGAAATTTATAATTAAAATTAAAATAAAGAAAAGAAATCTAAACTTGAACAAAGCGTACTTTGAATGAAATTAGAAAAGATAAATTCTAATCTGATCCTTGACTGTGGAGATTCCAGAATTATAAATGCACCTCTCTTGAGTTACGCCCACCTGAGTTTAGGTTGATTGACCGAACTCTCGATCTGTAATCGAAACCCCTAAAACTCACTTTAACAAGGTGAATCTCGCTATAGGATTTGTCTCTTATTTAGAAGATTTACATCATCCTCTCGAGAGAGTTGCGTACGAATCTTTTAGAGTGATCGATTTGTACTCACGAGCCTCTCGGCTAACTAGAATACAAAAACAAATATGAAGTCATACATAGACATATGAAATCAAGATAAATAGGAATAAATCAACGAAAGATAAAAATGTGAGAGTAAATTCCATTCACCATATGCAAAGATCAAGATCTAAATGTTAATCTAATTGACATGAAAATAAAGAGATTGAGGGAAGAGAAAAGGACAATTCATATTTCATTAAAATAGAGTACATGAAATAAAAGGACAATTGCTTACAATTAAATCTAAATTACATTGCATGAATTTAAAGTGCATGAAATTGAAATATAAGCTAGAAATACAAGAAAGAGAAAAAAATATTTCAACCCACAAGGGGGCAGAGGGAAGGAGTTTCGGCCCAAGAGGGGTGGAAATTTGATGTCCTTGGGATCTGGAGGAGTTGCCTTTAAATAAGCAAAAGTTGAGGTTACACACCCACGATCATGCCCGTGACCAAGGGCGTGTAAGGGGCATGTTCGAAGCAGCTGTGCGAGAGATGCCTCTGTAGTTACTGTAGGCGTTATGTGTGCGTCATGCCCTCGGTCATGCTCGTGACCAAGGGCGTGTAATAATTAAGTTGTAACTGTCGGGAAATTCTGGCGGGATGAAGACGTGATCTAGCGGCAGAGAAGTAACACGCCCTTGACCATTGAATTACACGGGAGTGACAAGTGCGGGATTCCCTCAGGGCATGATTTGGGGCGTGATCTGGGATGTGCATGATCAGACACGGGCGTGACCCATTGGTCACAGGCGTGTACTTGGAGGAAATCTTGTCATGGCTTCAGGACACGGTCGGCTGAGCAGGATGAGGGTACACGAGCGTGACATTGGAAAGTCATGGGCGTGACTTGAAGTACACGGGTGTGTACCATGAATTCTTCACAGCTTGAGCCCGAAACACGACAGGAAGTCTGGAACACATCTTAGGTTGTCACGCCCATGGTCACGCCCGTGACCTTGGGCGTGTACTTGCAATTTTTGCTCAAGAGTCCAAAAAACCTAAAAATCAGAAAATAAACTTAAGTTAGTATATAAATAGGAAAATAAACAATTTATTTAGGATAATTATATAAATTCATATTAAAATTAAATTAAAACTATACTAAAAGATGAGTACAAAAACTACTAATCATCTATTTTTCCTAGGAAGTCTCATTTTGGCCTGCAGTTAGCCATTCCAAATAGTGGGACATCATTGTTAGCAGACCAATTTGGATTGCGTTTTAGTAAAACCAAGATGCGGGATTCAGCTATCTACAGACCATTTTGATAAAACTATAAATAGACCCCCAAGGGCACCTTTGGAGAGCATCTCTCACTTGTTTCTCTCTCATTTCGCTAGCTTTCGTCGGTTAGAGAGTTATATCTTGCTGCACAACATGGTTTCAAGGTGTGTAGATAGGAACTATCTAGCATTCTCCAAGGTGTCTAGCTCAGTATTTGGGTTTGGAGGGGAAGTTCTCAAAAATCTTTTGAGTTAGTGGCGGGACCTCCTCATTGCAACTCGTGGGGTCTGCTCCTAGTTTTTCACCTTTTGTGAGTGAGCTTCGTTGCTCTGAGTGCCTGGCCCAGTGATTGAACTTAGGAAAAGTAAAAGCGAGTTACACCAGTCTGAACTCCTCTCGAGCCGTGGTTTCTGGATTCAGAGGTTGAACTAAGGTTTTTGGGTTCAACATTTTTGGTGCGGTGAACGTGGACAGTAGCTTGTTAAGAAAATCCTTTGTAAAATGCCATGGCCGGAACCGATGGGGAAGGAGGCGACCTTGGAAGCTTGCGCCCTTCAGGTGAGTTCGTTAGAAAGAGTGACTTTGATGAGTTCAAGAAGTTGATTTTGGAGACCATGCGCATCGCTCTCTCACCATCGGGTGAGTTCTAAACTCCATCAGTTCTAGTGCTCAACCCACAAGCCTTGGGCTAGGATGCACCCAGTAGGAGACTCAGGAAGTAGGCGTAGGTAGAGGAGGGAGAGCGAGCCCTCCACGCGCGGGTGCTATTTCCCAACTCGTTGAGTGTTCGCTACCCAGGCGAGGAGATCGGGCGAGTACCCCTAGCTCACCAGGTAGGGTCAGGAAGTCCATTCTGCAAGCTAATTCTCTCATCTCGCATTCCAGAGGGATTCACGGAGCCCGCCGTGTCCTACTATATAGGCAAGGATGATCCCCTCTAGCATCTCTAGTGGTTCAAGGATGTCATCTCCATCTAGCAGATGACAGACGCCTTCAACTGCAAGTTGTTTGCCATATTTTATAAGGGAAATACGAGAGACTAGTTCCATCATCTCCCTTCATGTACCATCTATAGTTTCGAATATCTATGTCAAAGTTTCCTGTTGCGGTTTCCCACATCAAAGAAGATGAAGAAGGGGGTCGAGGCTCTTTTCTTAGTTCAATAGAAGAACAAGGAATCGTTGGGGAGTTACATAGACCGATTCCAGGAAGAGGTTCACATGGTCCATGAGGTGCCAGGGCATACCTTACAACTTGCCTTACCCTCGGATTGTGGCAAGTGCTGTTCAAAATGGGACTTTCCCGAGATCCCCCTCTATCATATGAGAAATTGATCGAGCGGGCGAGGCGAGAGATCAAGGGGCAGGCCATGAACGACGCTTTCGTGGAAAAGTTGGCCAAGTGGGTCGGAGGAGAAGAGAAGGGGGAGGAGGATACCAGTAGCATGAGGTGAGAAGTAGGGAGGAGCCGAGGAGGCAGGGGTTCTAAGGACCCCCCCCCCCCCCCCCCCAGGGGAAGGAACTGAGGGGAAGCTACCAGCCACCCTTCAATCGGCCAGTGTGGAGGCCACCAGGAGGATATCCTCAAGGTCGCGGAACAGGATTCACCCATGGTGGGGAACCTTTCTAAGGAGGAGGGGGAACTTTCAGGGAGGCAGGACAATCCTCCGGGGTGGATACCGGGTCGAAGACCCTTCCATCGCCCACCTCAGCATGCCATGGCGATAGGTCGAGGAGGAAGAAGAGGAAGAAAGAATCGCCTAGGATGGGTAGAAAGGGGTAGGATGGCGTTGCCATACTGTGACTTCCACCAGGAGGAAGGTCAAACAACAACTACATGTCTTGAGTTCTTAGAAATAAGAGGATGGAGTAGAGCTCTGGAGGGGCAGCAACAACTTCATGGTGCCGAAAAAGGAGAAGGAGCAGAGTTAGAGGTCCGGGTTGACATGGGAACCCGAGGAGGGATCGAGGTGATCCATAGGGGAGTCGGATTCGAGGCCACCCGAAAGTGCAGTCTCCATGTCATCTACTGTCGGAGTGTCGCTTTGACCTACAGGAGGGGACATCCAAGAACTGCCAGTTCATCATTATGGATGCTCTAAGTAGCTACAATGCCATCTTTAGACGGCAGCGCATTCTAGTATGTACCCTCCTTCTACCACCAATGCTTAAAGTACAGCATCAAAGGAGTCCAGATCCGAGTTAGGGGAGACCCTAAGGTGGCTAGGAATTACAACATCACGGTTGTCAACACCATCACCTAGAAAGAGGAGGCAGAAGAGATTGACAAAGCATTGGAGGGTCAGGATAGGTTGGAGGTAGCAAAGGAAATTGGGATGAAGGAAGTCGTCACTCAGGGTGGGAGGCCAGAGAAGGTGCAGGTCAGTAGGAAACTGAGCGAGGAGGACCAGGAGAAGGTTCGAGAATACATCCAGCAGAACATTGACGTCTTTGCATTGAGCACTATGGACATGCCAGGGATCGATATGGACGTGGCGTGCCATCGCCTCAACCTCGACCCGAGCATCCTCCCCATCCGCCAGAATAAAACAGCTGTAGTAACTACTCTGGTTGAGCCCATCTGAGAAGAAGTAGGAAAATTTCTCAAGGCGGTCTTTGTATAAGAGATCCAGTACACAAGTTAGTTCTCAATATTGTAATGGTTAAGAAAGGAGATGGGAGATCGATATGGACGTGAAGTCAAAAGTTTGAATGGACTTCAGAATGCGATGAGGCCTTTCAATAGTTGAAGAGACGGCTCGCGCAGGCCCTTCTACTTCATGGGCTAAGGGAGGGAGAGGACTTAGCTCTGTACCTAGGAGTGGGAGCTGAGGTGATAAGCTCGGTCCTAATTTGGGAAGAAGGAAAGAAGCAGTTGCCTATCTATTAGGTCAGCAGGGTTTTGTAGAAGGCAGAACTCAAGTACCCCATTCTTGAAAAGCTGGCATTTGCTTTGATCATCTCAGCCAGAAAGCTTCGGCCATATTTCCAAGCACACTCGATCAAGGTAGTGACCAACCATCCCCTGCGCAACATCATGGAAGGAGTGGAACATTCAAGAAGATTTGCAAAATGGTCAGTGGAGCTGAGCGGGTTCAAGATTTCTTTTGTACCTCAATTGTCAATGAACGCCCACGCAGTGACTGACTTCTTGGTGGATTATGTGGTCGAGGTGGAAGAATCTTAGTCCACCGAGCACTTAGCCTAGGATATGCTGGTGGATGGGGCATTAGGAAGGTACTCCCTGGGAGGAGGAGTGTTCTTGATAAGTCCACATGGGACAAAGATCGAGCAAGCAATTGACATTCGCTTACCTCTCACCAACAATCAAGCTGAGTATGAGGCGGTGATAGCAGGACTCCACTTGGCAAGGGAGTTGGGGGGTCCAGGACGAGAAAGTTTCCACGGACTCGATGATGGTGGTGTCCCAAATCAAGGGAGAGTTCTAGACCAGAGAGCCGACTCTCTAGTGATACTTGACGAAGGTCAAGGGACTCATCGGGTTGTTCCGTAACTTTCCCATTCTGCATGTGCCGAGGGAGGAAAATACTCAGGCAGACTATTTGGAGAAAAACGACCCCCGAGCAGGAGGAACGGTGATGGAACTTTTTCGGCCACTTATAGAATAAGGAGAGTTGATGGAGATCGATCGGTAACCCACGTGGATGGAACCTTTTATTGCCTTCCTGACCTCAGGTAAGTTCCCAGAGAAGGTCTCAGATAAGCGGTGATACATGTACAAATCAGCCTACTATGTGCTTTAGGAAGGAGCCATGTATCGGAAGTGTTAGATATTTAGGCGCCCTTAGAGGGGAGGGGGTGAATAAGGGTTTTAAAAACTTTTAAACTTAATTTAGTTTATTCAAATGTGTTGACTGTATTTATTAAAATATTTCAGTTAAGACACTGTTATAGGATTTTTATGAAACTAGGTTGTTCTAGGAACGAGAGATGTGAACTCTATTGCTACCGCCAGCTGATGTTTAAATTTTTAATTCTGCAAAAGCCTTTTTGTGATAAGAGTAGAATTAGGCGAGCATTTTCGAGGTGTCTCGCGAGTACTCCCACTTCGAGAAACTAACCGTTATCCTATTTCGATGAATATAAGTAACGGTCTTTCCTTCTTTTGGAATATCGACGATTACGCCCCGGCTACGGCGCTGAATTCTTTAAATGTGTAAATAGAAAAGGAGAGTTTTGCAAGCTTTTGTAATTATTATCCAAACTAATCTTTTGATGAAGGCAAATATACCATATCGTGTATAGTATAGGATATTTTGTAGAAAATATCAAGGTCGTATTTTTCAGATCCTGTTGATTATTTTTACTTTTTAAGAACGTGTTATTATTTTATCAACGAATTGAGTGATTAATTTTATAAAATAAAAAAATGATGACGATAATAATTAAGTGATTACGTGTGTTAGCAAAAACAAAGAAAAACAATTATAAGGAAAATGAAAAGAAAAGTGCACACTGAATTAAAAACACACACACACTACGGAATTGAAATAAACAGAAAATTTATCTCATACACGCACGCACTCTACGGTATTGAAATGACAGAATTGAAAGAAATCATAAAAACTAATTTAGCAAAATAAAGACAAGTTAAACTCATACACACACCCACTCTACAATAATTAAAAGCTAAATTAAAGTAAAAATTAAAGAAAGCAAAAAAGGTAAACTCATACACACACACACACACTTTCATAAATGAAAAACTAAAATAAAAACAAAAACATTAAAATTTACACTTATACACTCACACACTCAACATAAACAAAAGAAGAACAAGAAGGACAAGAACAAAAATATATATTTATTGAAATAAAGATTTACAACTTTTTTCAAGAAAGTCTAAACTTGGAGGACAAAAATAGCCCAAACTAGGGCTTAGAAAGCACATAAACTTAACTCACAAACACTCATAAAAAACTCACAAAAACACTGAAATAAATCTCACAAGAAACACTTACTTAGGGTTCTATTATTGTAAACCCTCTTTACAAGGGAGGAGCCTCATTATTTATAGACCAAAAAAGGGCTGCATTTAGCAAAAAATCAGATATTATTTGGAGCTAATGGGAAACAGTTGGAGGTTCTAAAAGGGGAGGGTGCGGGAAAGCTTGCTGGAAGGAGAGCTGGCGGGTTGGGGTGCGAATAACAGCTGCCGGGTTGGAGATAACAACTGGCGGGTTGACTGTTGACTTCGGGGTGCGGATAGCTGAATTTAATCCAGCAAAATATGGAGCTGGCTGGATTCGATCCCGCGCCACTATATAGGATGCCAAGTCAAGTCCACTGGAGCAACCGCACCAATCTGTAAAAACAAGAACATATTTATATATATTATATATATTATAATATGTTACTAAAATAAGTATTAAGTAGACGGGAAGGGAAAATCGACATCCCATCCCGTCGATCGATGGGAAGGGGTGTCGACGGAAGGTTTAAGCAGTAATCGACTGGATGGGAAAGAATAATCGACGAGATTGACATCCCGTCCCGTCGATCGACGGGATGAGAAGTTGATTTCAAAAAGACAAGTGTAACTCGACGGGAAGTTGTCTACCGATCGAGGGATCAGTCTGTCGATCGATGGGATCAGTCTGCCGATCGACGGGATCGACATCCCGTCCGGTCGATCGACGGTATGGGTGCTTAGAAAAAAAACATGTTTTTTTGTTTTTTTTAAACTAAGTTATTATTTATTTTAACTTATTTGTAGCTTATATTTACATATATATACATATAAATTTTTATTTAATAATTATTTTTCATATACATTTACATATATTTAATATACTATATATATATTATTTTTATTTATTATATTTACAAATATATTATTTTAACTTATATGAGCATCTTTATTTATTAGTGATGGTTTTATTCATTTAATTATTTATATGTACATAGAAATAAATAATTTCAAAAATTTATACTTAGATAAATATATTAACAAAGAATATTTTTACATATTTTTCTATATTGTTTCATACTTAAATAGCTCTTTTTTCATATTGATATATATTCATATACATTAGATAAAACATGTCATTTTATTTAATATTATACATGAAATATGTGTAATATTACCTTAAGCAATGTTAAAAACTATATTAAAATACATGTATTCTACTATTCATCAAATACCCCCATACTTAAGCTTTTGCTATTCTAGAGCAAAAGTAAGAGAGATATTTATAAGACATTAATAGAATTTCTAATTTTCCAAAATTTTATTTAATCGAAAGTAAGCTTGAAATAAATTTAGGAGATTTAAAGAGGTAAATCCTGCATCGTGATAATGATTTAAAAAGAGCGAAAAAGTTTTAGCCAACAAGACATCTAAAGTTAGCTAAGTAGCGACCTAAATAATTGTAATAAATAGCACCATGATTAGAATAGAATTATAAGAACTTTAACTTTTTAAAGAAATTTTTAAGAATAATTAAAACTTACTAATTACGCTCTCTCAAAACATTTTATTTTATATCTAGTTTTCAATTTTATTGGCTAAGGGTTAGGGGAAAGCTTGGTAAGAGAAGAGATTTTTTATTTGGGGGTGATGATTTTTATCCTCTCACCCTACTCAATTTTTTTCTTTTGGATAGAGTAGGGAATGAAATCTTATTCCCATTTTTAATTTTTTTTTCTTCACAAATACCCAATGGTTATGTTTACGGAACGAATTCTTATTCCCATTGACATAAGATCTTTTTAATTTTAATTGAGTGCCTATGTTTACGGAATGAAATCTTATTCCTGTTGACATAAGATCTTTTAGGACAAAATTACCAAGGATATGGAATAAGAGGTAAGGGGTTTAGAAATTTCAAGAGTTTATAAATTAAGAAAAAAATTGAGAGCAATTTTTAGTAGATTTAGAACATTCCTAAAGTTCCACAAGTTTGAAGTAGGAATAATTAAAGTCTAAAGATAGTATGCCAAAATAATACAACAAGAAGTTATTTAGGGTAAATTTGAAGTAGTGCTAAAAAGTTTGTTCTCTAATTAAATTAAAATTGCAATGTGTTCTTTACAACTAAAATTCCAAAAATCTAAATCTTACAAACTATAATACAAATAAGAGTTTTGGCAAATCAAATATAATGAAAATGCTTATAACTATACTCAAACTAGCTTTGAGAAAATAAAATAAAAACAAAGTAGGGGTTTAATTTTATTTTTGTTGGATTTTTGGTTTTTTTAGAATTTTTTGGATTTTTCTAACTTATTTTCAAAGTATGAAATATTTTTGGATTTTGGGGTTTTTTAGAATATTTTTGGATTTTTCTAATTTATTTACAAAGTATGAAATTTTTTGTTTTCAGGTGTTTTAGATTTTTTTTTTTGAATTTTTCTAATTTATTTACAAAGTATGAAAAAAATTTGGATTTTGGGGTACTTTAGACTTTTTTTTTTATTTTTCTAATTTAATTACAAAGTATGAAATATTTTTTGGGATTTTTGGATTTCTTAGAATTTTTTTGGATTTTTCTAATTTATTACAAAGTGTGAAATATTTTTTTGGACTTTTGGGTTTTTTTTAGAATTGTTTTTTGGATTTTTCTAAATTATTTAAAAAGTTTTGAAGAACAGAAAAAGATACCCTCATACTTAAAACCCAATATTGTCCCCAATGTTGTAACTTAAGTTTGAATGAGCGAAAATAAAAGGGCAGTTTGTACAAAAATAAAGGATGAGAAAATAAGTAAACCTTGTAAAAATAGAAAAGTAAGAAAATATTAGATAAATATGGGGTGCCTCCCACGAGCGCTTTGTTTACCGTCACGTAGCTTGACGCATTTGGCATTTAAGTTTCCTTTTAAAGGTTATGAAGGGGTATAGATTTGAGTTTACTGTCCACCGGATCGCCCGCGAAATAAAGTTTTAAACGGTGGTCGTTGACTTTAAACTCACCTTTTTCGGGGTGGGAGGTGAGAACGGTCCCATATGGCCAAACCTCTTTGACTTCAAAGGGGCCGGACCATCTGGATTTTAGTTTAACCGGAAAAGACGAATGCATGAATTATATAAAAGGACAAGATCGCCCGGCACAAATGATTTTGGAAATTTAATTTTTCGATCATGGTGGAACATAGAACGCTCCTTATAAAACTTATTAATCTCGTAAGCGTTTGCACGTCATTCATCGAGTTCGTTTAATTGGAATTTTCTACTCTCAGAGGCTAAGTGATAAGTAATAAAATATACGTATTTTTAGTATAGTTATTAGTATAGTTTTAATAAATATTGTGAATTTTCTATGTAAATTAATAAATAAATTGCTTCTTTTCATTATTTCCTTACTAACTTAGTTTTATTTTTGTTTTTGCAGATTTTGGCAATTTTTGTCAAGTCACGCCCCTGAGTCACGGCCGTGACAACATGTCACGCCCGTGACCCAAGGGCATGTAATTTTAAAACGCCAACTTCTCAATCTGCGTTCGACGAAAGGAAAGCTGCGTTCGACAAAAATCGAGCTGCGTTCGACGAAAATCGTGCTGCGTTCGATGAAAGCTCTCCAAACTGCGTTCGACGAAAGCGCTCTATCCTGCGTTCGACGAAAGCACTCTGCCCTGCGTTCGACAAAAGCGCTCTGCCCTGCGTTCGACGAAAGCGCTCTGCCCTGTGTTCGACGAAACCGAGCTGCGTTTGACGAAACCGAGCTGCGTTCGACGAAACCTGAGCTGCGTTCGACGAACTCTCCATCCAAGCGTTCGACGAATCCACCGCCAGCCCCAAAGTCACGACCATGCTGCTGATAAACTTCCGCCCACTGTTACGGCTGTGACACTGCAGGTCACGCCCGTATGCAGCCATGTTTGACGGCAGGACCTTCCAGAAGACGACGGATGTGACCCCCAAAGCACACGCAAATGTCACGTCCTAAGTCACGGTCGTGACACACAAGACACGCCCGTGGCCTAGGCCGTGTAAAAATAAAATTTTACCTATAAATATAGGGGCTCGGCTGATGTAAATTTCATCCAAATTTTGAGTGTTTGTAATGTTATTTTGAGTTCTTTTGAGTGATTGTGAGTTTTCTTTATGCAATTAAGTTTATGTTCATTTATAATTTTCACCTTTTAGAAATAAAATGTTGTTTTCTCATTTGGATTATCTTCCTTTTTTATTTATGTTAGTGTGTGTGTGTGTGTATGAGAATAGTTTTATTGTTTTCATAACTTAGTTTATTGCTTTCATAATTTAGGTTTATTGCTTTCATAAAAATAGTTTATCGCTTTCTTTAATGCTTTATTTATCGCTTTCATTTAAACGCTTTCTTTCGATTCAGTCTTTTTATTACAAGTAGAGTGCGTGCGTAACTTAGTGTTTTTTCTTTTTTGCAACTTAGCTTATTTCAGTCTTTATATAACTGCTATATACCACCCCCATCTTGAATAAGAGGCTAATTTCCTTTAGCACTTATTTAAGTCGGTTGGGACGGATATAATTTCAGCACCTATAAGTCTTTTCATTTCTATACCACTCCCGTCCTGGATAAGAAGCTAAGAACTTTTTAGCACTTGTTTAAGATGGTTGGGACGGATACCATTACTGCTTTTATATAAGTCTTTTTATTTCCCTTTTTATCCGCTTATATTTGCTAAAATTATTAAACATGTATTTTCTTATTAATGCCGTCTCCATTCCGATGAGTGGCTAATTTCCTTTAGTACACGATGTCGAAGAGCATTGGGACACAAAAATAGTTTTTCTAAAAATAAAACATCTCTTTCTAAAATAATTAACGCTTATGGTTTACCCGAGAATAACGTTGAGTGGAGCCACATAATCGATGTGTGGTTTTCATTTCCGTCTCCATACACTAGTTAGACGAGAGGCTCGTGCAAACAGACTGATCGCTCATGGGTAAAGAGAAGTGTGCTCTACCCTCAAGAGAGGATGAGGTAAGTCTCCCGAATTGGAAGTAAAAACTCAATAGCGGGGTTCACAACATAAAGCGAGTATTAAGAAGATTCGATGGTCGAAAATTCATAATCTCAGGTGGGCGTACCCTCGAAAGAGGAGCATTCATAATTATGGAACCTCCACAGCCAAGCCGTTTTAATGTTTTGAAAAGTCATCACTTTTACTTCTAAAAAAGATTATTTTCGTCTCAAGGTAATTCGACATCGGGCGCTATTATTATCATCGTTTAGAACTCTAGTTATACGCTTGTTATCATTCGTTTATTAAAACCCACATTAAAAACTTATTCCGATAAAATAATAGTTCGTTCCTCAAAGTAGCATAATCAACACGATCCGCGAAAATATACGACCTCGATATTTTCTAAAACAAAATATCATGTATTACTCACGATAAGCTATACTTGCCTTTATTATATGATTAATTTGGATTAAAATTTAAACAAACACTTTTCAAATCTGAAACGTGCAAAACTCTCCTTTGCTATATTAAAATCAATAGAATTCGGCGTTGTAGTCAGGGTGAAATCATCAATATTTCGAAAGCAAAAAAAGACAGTTATGTTGGATCGGTTGGCGCCCTTAGAGGGGGGGGGGGGTGAATAAGGGTTTTATAAACTTATATTATATTTTGAAATACTTGCTTATGATAAGAGATCAAAATAGTGATTTTGAATAAAGATCTAAATTGTTTTATAATAAAGGAGAGGATAATAAACAATTTAGAGAAATGAAGAACAAATCAATTTTATTACACAAAGAGAGACATAATTATTATTAATAAAATTGATTACAAAATTTTGATTTCAATGACGCTAGAAATCAAAGTGAAATATGAAAATATCTTTTTGTATTCTATACCGACTCGTATCCCCACGAACCGGTTGGCTTTAGCCGATCCTTCCCCAGATACGGCCTCAAGCCGCTCTAGCCAACCCTTCCCCGGATATGGCCTCGAGCACCCCCTAGACCTACACCCGAGACCTAGTCACCAACACGACGCAAATTTCAGCCCTAAGTCATACCTAGACCTAGTCGCCAACACGAGGCGAATTTACTACACGATATCAAGAAAAGATGTGAAATAAAAAGACAATAATATAAAAACTCCCTCTATGAGGATCTCTTGGAGAAGTAGACGAAGACGCAGAGTATGATCGTAGTCGATGTGGTCTTTCGTCATGATGATGATGCGTGTTGAAATCTTCTCCATGGATCTCCTTTAGTCTTTATGGATTTGTGGGAGTATCTCTCTGAAACGTCCTCTCTATGTTGTGGCCCGAAGCTCTGGAATTCTGGATCTCAAGAGGCTTAAGAAGACGGATCCAAGGGGTCCTTTTTATAGCCTTGGATCTACCGCCTGCGCTATCGCTACCGTCGGCGCTATACCAGTTTAGGAAATATTCTCCACGTGAGAATCCTTCATTTTAAGCAAGTCGGCTACCTTCCTCTATTGCTTTACGCTATCGCCGGCACTATCAGCTACCGCCGGCGCTATCCCAAATTAGGACATGTTTTGCGCGGCAAAATCTTCAATCCGAGGAAACAATTCTCCCTTGCCTTCTGTGTGCGTCGCTACCGCCTGCGCTATCGGCTACCTCCAGGCGCTATATCCTTCCATATGTGCTCCCGGAATTGCGCTATCATCGCTAGCGCCAGGCGGTAAGTGCTACCGCCAGCGCTAGTGGGAGTACTGTCTTCTATTTTCATTCGTCGGAATTCGTCGGGAGGTCTCGAGAACATTCGACGAATTGACTTAGCCGCACAATTTCCTTCACAAGACTGCCTTTTTGACTTCTGTCTGCGTTCGTCGATATTCGTCGGGAGTTCACGAGAACATTCGATGAATAGACTTAGCCGCTAACAATTCATCGAACGACAGCTAGCGCCTGCGCTAGTGCTACCGCCAGCGCTAGTGGAAGATTTGGATTTGATGGCTCAACTTTGGGGGCAACCTTCTTATGTAATCCTTGAGTCATGTGGACTTTGTTATCCTGCACACTTAAACACACAAGATCAAATACACATAGGATTTGTTATTCTCAAACCTAGGAGATGCGGAAGACCATGTTCCAACAAACTCCCCCTTTTGATAATAACAAATCCATAAATGATAAATCAGAGCATTAATAAATAAGCATGATGAAACTATATTTGTGTGTGTGTGAGAGTGATGACTTATGATACTTATAGATTTTAGCATTTAGAATTGGTCCCCCTAAATGCATGCTCCCCCTAAGTGAATGTTCTCCTAATATGTAAGCTATCATCTTAATTAAGCATTATAGTTTGATAGCAGATTAATATTTATCATGTTAGTTCTCCCCCTTTTGTTATTAGCAAAAGCGGGTAAGGAGACATTACTAAAAAGTCGTTAATAGGATAAAGGCATGATCGAGCTTGTAGAGAATGAAATGAGGAGTTTTAGAATTATGTTTATCATAATATTGTCATAAATCAGAGTTTGTAGCATAACCAAGTTGTAATGATTTCCAAGTAACTAAACTACCCAGACAATATGTCTACACCTTAGCCCCGTACTAAGTGACGGATGGGCATGATGAGCTGCATACATGTCGTAGGTTGGGGTGTTAGTCCCATATGCAAACACTAGACACAACTCAACCTAGCACTCTTTCCCCCAGTGCCTCGCAAGGCCCCACTGAAACCCTCCCTGGTTAAGGACAAGACATGACTAGAGATAAGGTTATCTAATGTCTACAACCCTACGCCCCCGCTATGGTGAGAAATGAAGTCATGGATAATAATTATTGGAAACATTAAGCATTTAAATTTAGTGATAAGTTTATAGCCTATGGGTTTATATTTTTGTTTGAATTTATGAAAACACTCACATAGCTATTTTGAAGTCCATTAATAAATCAGAGTTTTATAGCAAAGAAAAATATTCATGTGTAGAGTAACCAATATAAAATCTACCAAGCAAGTCTACCATTTGTTGAAAGAAAGGAATTTTAGTATTTAAGACTTTGATATAAGCATGAGAGCGCAAGGTAGAACAATTATATGGTTATGATGCGGAAGACTTATCGAAATACAAGAACATCTTATTGTAATCAATGATGATCCATAAAAAGATATATGAGTTAAATTTCAAAAAGATGTTTTTGTAAATCATTTTTTAATTAAAATCTTTAATGTTTATAGCATACTTTTTGAGAGATTTGAAGCGATAAGGATATAAAATTGTTTATCCAAAGACAACATTTATTTGAAAGTTCAAATATCATAACAGTAATAAGAGATGTTATGCCATAAAAATGATGTTATTTGGATAAAACTAATCTTATATAAATATCCAAGTTAAAGATAATATCTTGAAGGAATATTTTTGTAAGCAAGTAAGAATTTTCAATAAGGTTTTCATGACAATAGTCAAGGTGTTCTATTTTTCAAAATACTACTAAGGCAAGCATGATTGCACATATTCCAGAAGATAGTGACTATAATGTTATTAATTTGCATTTCAAGTAAATAAAACATTCTAGAGATCATGCATTGCAATTTCGTGCTTTTACTAAAGCTTTCTAGAGAATTTATGTAAAGAAGCATTAGAGTCCAATTCTCATGAGTAGAAGCTTTATGAGAGATAATGATGTGTTAGAGAAGTGTTTTGATAAAAGTATACAAGTGATATAATCCAAAACACATGACTTATATAGTGAAGTAGAAACATTATTAAGCATGTAATCTTTTTAACTACTTCTACACATCAATTCTAGATTTGATACAAGGCACAAAAAGTACAACAACCAAGGTGCTTCGCCCACACAATGCTCATTAAGACTTATCAGGGAGCGAAGTAGTGCTTGGGGGATCACATATTTTATTTTCAATAAGAGTTCCCAATTTTTTGTGATCCGGTGTACATAATAGAAGTGTATTAAAGTAGTTTGCACAAGACACTTTACAATTCTTTCCAAGGTTCTCAACCTCACAATGCTTATGAATACTTATCAGGAGATTCAAGTAGTGCTTGGTGGAGATATCTTTGTCATTTTATTATTGAATTTTTGAGCAAGACAAAGTTCTCCGAATTCACATTTGTTTTGCAAACACTTATAGTTTTGTAATTTCACTTCTATATGTGCAACAAAGTTTTGAATAATGTGTAGGTAATAGAGATAGACATCTTAATATTGTATGCTACTACACTACACAATCATGTAGGGTTAAGTATTATAGACACATGTAGTTTTAAGTATTTTAGACAAATATAGTATATTAAAAAGTGTGAGTGTAGAGAGATCATTATCTAAGATAAAACATTACTCATACTTAGAGGCATACAAACGCACTCCTACATAATTCACTATAGACTTTTTCATTGCTCATAATAAGATTAAATTCTAAGCATGACAAGACAAAACAATGTTTAGAAACCTTGAGATTTTAAATTAAACTTATTTAGCCAACTCTAAAAGAACATGCTTGTCATTTTTTACCAAAGGAATGAAACATAGAAATCTTTATTATTTTAAAGAAATAAGCAAAGACATATATATATTTTTTTATATTTTTGTATTTTGGAATTTTGTATTTGAATTTTCACAAATCAAATAAAGTCAGAAGTGCAAATATAAATAGTTCATATAGAATAATATATTTTTAAGAATTTTTCAAAATTTTAAAATTTCAGAAAATCGGAAACTTGAGCTAGCGCCGGCGTTAAGTACTAGCGCCTGCGTTAGCTCACAGAGAGTACTCATTTTGATTATATAGCCTAGATTTTCTTCAATTTTGCTTCCGATTTTTCATAATTATGTTTGTGCAATGTTAGACCAGTCTAATGCGGTGAAGAGACGAGAAGAAATTGCAAAAAGTTGCGGAAGTTAAAATTTAAGTACATGGGTTTCACATTCATTAAAGCTCCACATTCATTAGACCTTAATTCTTGAGTTTTGCACAACATATGAATGAGTGAAATGATCATAAATAAGTGAAATAATATTCATGCAATTTTTAAATTTTGATTTGACATGATTATGATTAAACATACTTGGGGTAATTGAAAATGACGCAAATATATTAACTACCTAAACAAAACTTGCGCATTTTATAAATTTAGCCTAATACCCCAAAAATACACCTTTTAAATCCATTTTGACACTTATTTCATTTAGTCTTAATAATATTATATAACAAATTTAGTTTTTCAAATTTTATAAGACATTTAGGAAATGGATTTAAAAGGATAGAAATAAAGAGGATAAGTAGATCACTTGAGAAATGATATGACTTTTTATTCAACTTTATTCAGTTTGATTTGTTTATGAATTTTGGTTTAATATGTGAGAGTCATATCACAAGTTATATAAAGTGATCATATCATGATGGCTCAAAGAAAAGAAAATAAACAAAAAGTAAGAAAAAGGTTAGGCATATCATGAAGTAGAATAATGATATTTCATTTTTAGTTGATTTCTACTTCATGCAAATGATTGGATACTAATGAATAAGAGATTTATGTATCCAAAGAGGACCAAGTGGGATGGTTCCTTTGGGTACCCAAATATAGCGTGTTGACTTTTGGGGAGACAAGGATGGATGGACCCTTTCTTTTGACATTAGTGCGTCATTCTTAAGTATGGGTCTCCATTCATACCTTGGACAAATACTATTTTTATTTTTCAAATTTCCATAGTCATTTTCTTGTATGTTTGGATAAAAATGACTTTTGAATTTATTATTTAAAGGAAATTTGTTTGCATTTAATTTTAAGTTGGGAGAAGATTGATATTGTAAATGATGATGATGATAGTGTTTTGGAATTTCATTTACAATCTTTTGATGTTTTTTATTTCCATAGTTTAGCTTATTCACGTTTTGAGAAATCATATTCAACTTGCTTTTGGATTTTGCTTTATATTGAGAATGTATGTTTTGAGAATTTTTCTTTATGATTTCCTTAAGCAAGTTGATTTTAGCTTCTAATTCATTATTCTTAATTTTAAGATTATGTTTAGCTTTATTATAAGCGATTGTGCTATTTTTAAGAGTGGAAATAATTGAATCTATATGATCTTGATAGTTATTTATATATTCATCAAATGTTTCACCCATCTCTTTGATTTCAATTTTATAACTTTTGCATGTAGCACGATCACTTTTCAAAGATGAATTTTCTAAAGATAATTTTTCATTTTGTTCTTTTACAATTAATATTTCTTTTTCAAAATTCTTGAATTTTTCTTTAATATTATTACAATCAAAACACGGTTTTATATTTTCATTTAAAGTGCAAAGTGGAGAATAATCAAACACATCAATCTTTGTTTTTTTACTTTAGCTTTTAAGTTTTTAATTTCAAAATGTAATTTTGAATTTAAATTTTTTAATTTCTTAATCTTACGTTTAGCCATTTTTAGTATATTGAAACAGGAGATAGAAGTTATCACACAAGAAGGAGATTTAGACTTTCTTACAGCGCTATTGGAAGAGGCAAAATGTGAACATGAAGTTCCTTCGTCATCTTGTAGGCCTTCCTCCATCATAGATGAATTTTCATCTCCTTTTTCTCTTGATGTATTGCTCTCTTTTTCTAAGTTGATTTCCATGATCTCCATGGTTTTGTTATGAGAGAGATCTTCTTTAATGATGGTGGATGCTTGTATGTCCATCTCCTCCTGTGTTTGTTCCATACCTGCGAGAGGAAGATCATACATTTCTTCAAGAAATTTCCATACTTTGTTGTTGGTGCCAAAAATGGTACCTCTAAAATTCACACCAAAGGGGATGGGAGAAAACTGCGAAGTGCAGGTTACTAAGACAGAAGATGCTGGAAACAAAAGGAAAAATGATCATGAAATGGCGATCACGAAGAAATGAGACCGCTTACACAGGTTGTAAGCTGGAGCCTCGGAGCCAAAGTGCTTTTCTGGTACCCCTACCCCTCTATTTATAGACGAGGGGGCTACCCAAACGGGCAGAACTGAAAACTACGGGCTGCCCGGGGTACAGGAGAGCCGGGGCAGGGAAATGGGGTACAAATAACAAAAATAAGAAAAACGACCAGACCGCTTGAGCCGGCGATCTCGCACTATCTTGACCGCTGGATACTTAGAAAATCTCGGTTGAGGAGGCATCTGCCGATCTGGGCGATCACCTAAATTGAGACCGCTGAGACCGGGAAAATTGAACAATGAGAGGAGGTCGCGAGCTTTCTGGGCAAACATAATCCCCGCACATTTTTAAGTTGCACCTGGAACTTCGAAAATGTAAGCTTTGACCGCTGAGACCGCGACCATCATTAATGCGGCTTGGTCTATAAATACCGGCTGAAAACTTCATTTTGCAAGACATTGAGGAACTCCACTATTTGAGCGGTCTTTGATAATTGGGCAGGTGCGACCTTCTTGCAAAGATCACTATGCTCGATCTCTTAAAAGCTCTCCCATTGAAAGCGAACTCTCCTGGAAAAAAGGAAAGTGTCAGCTCAAAGAAAGGAAAGAAGGCACCGAAGATCTTAACAAAAGTGAGCACTTCAAAGGAGACCGCCCGATCTCCGTTAAAGAAAACTGAGCTTCGTGAGGGCTCGATTGTGCCGATCTCTGTTGCTTCTGATTCGTCTAATACTTCTTCAGATCCTGTATGGAAATTGCCTGACTTTTCCATTTCTTTTAATTGTCAGAAATCCCTGGAGGCACTGGATCAAACATCTTCCAAGCTTCCTGAGACCGTCTCCACCGAGGTCATTCTAGCTGGGCTGCGTCAGAAGGGAGCTGAGGCCGAATCCTTGAGGCAGAAGATCGCTGACCAGGAGATCGCTGCAAAGGGAAAGAAGAGAAAAAATATAAGTCCATCTAGTTTGACTTATAAGAGGAGCCGAAGAAATGAGGAAGGAAAAGATGTGACCGCCATGGAGGCGAACAGATTTTCCGAATCCATCGACCTGGAAGACTCCGCTGAGTTTCAGAAGGTGAATGCTAAGGGTGATCTCCCTTCCTTCCCGCGGTCTCAACCTTACCAAGAGAGGATGATTCTGGATTAATCGCCTACCTTGATGAGGTTTCTTCTAATAATTCATCTTTTTCATCATTGCAGGTGTTGGATCCCTTAGAGGCTTCAGCTCTCAGAAATGCCGCCGTTGATGAGGAGATCGCGGACAAGGAGAAGGAGATCGCCGACGCAGCGATCAAGGCAAAGGAGGAAGAAAGGAAAAAGATGGAAATGGAAGAGATGGTGAAGAGGAGGAAAGAAAAAGAGGTAGAGGAACAGAGGGAAAAAGAGGAGAAAGAAAAGGAGAAAGAAGAAAAAGATAAGAAAGAAAAGAGGGAGAAGAAGGAGAAGAAAAGAGGGAGGACGAGGAGAAGAAGAAAAACAAGGAGAAGAAAGAGAAAAAGGAAAGAGAGGAAGAGGAGAAGAGGAGAGAGGCGGCTAAGGCCGTCGAGGAAGAGAAGAAGAAGGAGGCGGTCAGAGTTGCTGAGGAGAAAGCGGCTCTGATCGCTGAGGAGAGGAAGAAAGAAGCGGTCAGGGTCGCTGAGAAAAAAGCGGCCCTGATCGCTGAAGAGAGGAAGAAAGAAGCAGTCAGGGTCGCTGAGAAAAAGGCGGCCCTGATCGCTGAAGAGAGGAAAAAGGCTGAGGTCTTGCAGTCTTCGGACAAAAACGGTAAGGAGATCGCGGAGAAGCTGCAGATCGCTAAGGAGAAAGCTGTACTTTCTAGCGGTCTCCCGGATGATTCTCTTCAGGGAGATTGTTTGAACAAGGCTGCAGCAGATCGTGCGGTGGCGGTCTCGATTTCGCGAGCTGGTAAGAATAAAATGATTCTCCAGTCAGCTGAGTTCCTTCCATTACCTACAGTTCATTTTGCTTCTCCTGAAAGAAAACACGACATCATTTTTATTGAGACCGACAATGTCCTCTAAAGTAACGAAGAATTAAAAAGGAGAAGAAAAGAGGGAGAAAAAATGCAGAAAAGAGGTTTGGAAAGAATGGATCTGGAGCGCTTAAGGGGATCAGATCGTCTTTCTCTGACCGCAAATCCCGCGGCCACTAAAGATATCAGAAGAGCTTTACGTGACTGCGGTCTCGACTTCTTTCCAAGTACTCTTTCTGTTTATTTAAAAAGCTTATCTGATCATATGCTCATGATTGAAATAACCCATCTCCTATGACCGCAGATAACAAAAATGCTGAGATCGAGGAGGGAGAACTTCCTCAGCCCATCGAGATCTCCCCTCAGTTAACCAACATCCTTAACCCCATGTTTGAGGATGTTCGTTCTATGCTGATGAGGGAGCGGACTCAGAACGATCAGATCCGTGATCTCGAAGAATGATTGCATTCCAATGAGAAGAGGATTCGTGAAGAATGCGATCTGAGGGTTGCCTAGATCGCGCGAGCTCTTAAGAAGGCTGAAAAAGAGGCTGAATACTATAGGGGGAAGGCTACGGCGCTGTTCGTGGAAAATGAGAGGCTGAGGAGCGGTCACGAAAAGATGCTGATGCGACCGGGTACCTCCAGCGATCATCCAGCGGAGAGACCGCAACCTGAAATTGTACTGATCCCCATGGAGCAGGTGGACAAGGAAATGTTGAAAATCCACCGGTCTGCAATGCTGGCTAATCACAGCCTGGTGTCGGTTATGGCTGCAGTGAACGATATGCAAGATGTCGCAGCTCATGTAGGGAGAAACAGGCCTCCTAGGAGATGAACATTTAACTTGAGACCGAGCGGTCTCTGGATTTAAACAATATGTTTTGTAAAATTTTACTGTTATTTTTCCATATATTTTTGGCTGTTTTGATTTTAATGTTTTGTGCGGTCTTGATTTGTTAAGTTTTGATCTCTTTATGCCTGGGTTGCTTGTATTGCTGTCGTGTTTTTTATTGATTGAGATCGCCAACCATAGTATACTTTCATATAACTTTGCATAGGTCGAGCGGTCTGAACATGTTTTGGCTGGGCGGTCTTCAAGATGTAATGATTACAAAATGACCCTTCGTCTTCTATAAATAGCCGTCTTCATGACCTTTATTTTACGCTTTCTTGAATGCGCTCTAAACACCGATCTCATCGATCGCTAAAAATGGTGTCCGCTCGTGCTTCTTATGCCACCATCTTCCTGAATGCCGATCACAAACAAGGTCGTCTATCAAAGGAATATATGATCCAAACTCAGGTAGTTGTGAGACCGCCAACTGAACAAGAAAAGTTGAACTTTGCGGAGGAGAAAAAGTTTATTATTCCCATCGATCACTTTGATAATGGGTTGAGGATTCCCCTCCCATGGGAATGGCTAGAGATCCTGGAATATTACGGCTTCGTGCTTGCCCAGTTGGCCCCGAACTCCATCGGTCTAGTTAATGTCTTCATCAATTACTTGAGATCGGAAAGAGTGAAGTTTACAATGAATCTGTTCTGCGCAACCTTCACCGCGAAGATCTTGAAGGAAGGCAGAAAGAAGGAAGAGTTCAAAGGGTTGATGTACTTTTCAGCAGACGGAATAAAAATCCTGAATCTTCAAAATAAAATCTCTTTCTGGACAGAGAGGTTTCTTGTCTTTGAAGGTGACCTTGGCGGTCTCAAAAACTCGCCTTCTCCGCGACCTGATAGTATCTTTAAGAAGATAAAAGCGGTCTCAGAAGAGGAGCTGAAAATCTTGGCTTTCTTGGCGGGCAAGAGGATCGATCTTGTTCATTATTTAGCAATCTGGCCCGAGATCGCCGAGATTATTCCGGCTGAAAGTAAGCTTTTCTTGCGGTCTCGAATAATTTCCTTTCATACCTTTTGTATGCTTTCCTTACTTTTTCCCGCTTTTTAGCGACCTTTGCGGTCCCTGTTCAAGATCGTATCTCCCCAGCTGCAGAGGTTCTTACTCAGAGGGAGAGGAGGCTGAAGCGTGAGGCCGACGTGTTCGGCACTACCTCTGAGACCGTCGAGCGAGATTTCCCTTTGATCGGTTTCAAAAGAAGAATGAAGGATATCAAAGGAAAACCCCTCCTCAAATGGGCGGCCAAAGGAAAGTCTGTGAAGGTGTCCACTGATCTGCCCCTGTGGAGCGGAAAGGTGACCCATCACGCATATGCGGTCACTTCGGCTCTGTATGGGAAAAAGAATACAAATGAAATACTGAATATAGAGACCGATGCGCTCCCCGACCTCTGCGCCCAAGTGACCGCTAGAAGTACAATCTTAAATCACCATATGGGGCGGTCTCTTCGCAGCGCTCTGGATGAAATAACTGCCTTGCAAGAAGAAAGAAAAGTGAGAATTTTTATTTATATCTTACGAACGCGTTACCTATGATCGCGCGGTCTAACATATATCTCTTTTTGTAGCAATCTGAAAAAGCAGCTTATGACCCTGAAAATCTAGCTTTTCAGAGGGCTATGATGCATCACATTAAAGAGACCGCCGACCAGGTGCTGAACGAGGTTCGAGGTCGAGGTGGATTCACCGAAGAATATAAGGATGTTACGTTTGTCGATCTCTCCCCTGACGCGGCACAGAGGATTGAAGAGCAATCTACAACTGCTGAAGAGACCGCGGATGTTGCTGATGAGACCGCTGGTCAAGACGAAGATGTTGCGATCGAAGACGAAGAAAGCAGAAGCCACTATACCCTGGGTCTGGATTCCAGTTCGAGCTCAAGCTCTGGATCTAGAATTCTAGGGAAAAGCTTAGAAGAATCTTCCGCTGAAACTGATTCTTCTTCTTCAAGCGAGCGGTCTTCTAAGAGATCAAAGAGAGAGTGAATTGTACAAACTTTCCTTTTTTCCTTTTGGAGACCGAGCGGTCTCGTTGTAATTGAAAATTCAGAATATATAAAAATTAGATTCTGTTATGCTGTCTGTGGATGAGTTTATTTTTGATGCATATATTTGTTCTTCTGAGTTTAAACTCGGCATTCGATCTCAATGCCTTAGGCTTGTTACAATTTTATATCACCATTAAAGGATTTCAGGTGGCGATCTCTTGGAAAAAACAAAAAAGATCTTGAAGGAAAGACTAATACTTTGTATAAATAAAAATACTCTGCGATCTCGAGATAATCGGATCATTGAAAGACATTCAGTAACTTAACTGTGATCAGAAAACCAACTTATTTGCAATAGTCATGCGGTCTCACATTATACGAATCGCAACATAAGGAAACTACAATTTGAAGATGATTTGAACTCATTAAACTTTTGGGTGTTTGGTGCCCAAATGACTGGAAATCCGTCTGACGATCCCTTTGATAACCAAAACTATTACTTGAAAAGAAAAACAATAACTCTTCATGAATCTCCAGTTTAGCGATCACATTATATTCAGACCGCCCTTTTTGAAGAAAAAACCCAACTCACTTGATGGGAAACAGAGCATCATGATTATTCCACGTAACTTCGAATAACGGGGAATACCAGAATCTCGATCTTACTGAGACCGGGTCGAGCTCTGTCAAGTCGGCATAAGAGCTTTCTGAATAGCGACCTCAATTATCCTGAAAAAGTCATATCCGGCGATCATAAATGACTCAAATCACTCTGGAGAAAGTTGGAAAGAAAAACATGCGGTCTCACAAATTGCTGACCGCCCGATCCCAGTACAAAGGGATGAATAAGATTTTTCTTTTTGAAGTAAGAAGATATGAAAATGGGACCTCTAAGATTGATCCAAAATGAATGTGTGGTCATGCCGCGGAGGCTATACCGACATTGCCTCTCTTTTTAAACAAAGGATTACCGAGTTTACTGCAAACATGCCAATCTAAGGTTCAGGCGACGGTCACGGATGTTTCTGACCGCCCCTTACTTAACCACGCTTCAACGAGTATTCGAGAGTTACGGATCAAAATGATCGGTAGGGCAGGTGTGGTCATGCCGCGGAGGCTATACCGACATTGCTTTCCCTGAAAGATCATTAAGATCGTAACAATGTCCTTCTTAATGCATGACAGAGCTGAGCCAGCCACCTAGACCCCCTTGAAATGCTGAGGTGTGCCAGATGTCAGCAAGGACCCGGTATCCTAAACTTCCACTGCTCAAGCTTGGCGAGCTACTGCTACACAGATTCGAAATCTCCCCGACATCTGTGGTCCCGGCAGAATTACACGTCGAGCTAACAAGTCGAGGGGGAAGATAGTAGGATCCGTCGATGTCTCACTTGACAGGTTTTTGGCTTTTCAAAAAATAACATTCTTAAAACTTGTCACCCATCACTCATATTGCGAATGCTTTGATAATACCTGCATGACATTTGAGAGGGAAAAAGTGAGAAAAAGAATGAGTGAATCGGATACGAACATTTAAGAAAAGAAGAGTTTGAGATCATCTCCGCTCCATGAATGAAACAATTCTTTCCCTTCATAAGTTTGGAGATGGTAAGCGCCATTTTTAAGCACGCTCTTCACCACAAACGGCCCCGCCCAATTTGGGTTAAGCTTTCCAACTGAACCAGCTCTTGCTGCTGAATCTACTTTCTTCAGGACTAGATCCCCAACAGCGAACTCTTTGGTTCTTACATTTTTGTTGAATAGCCTTGCCATTCTTCTCTTCACCTCTTCTTGCCTGATGATTGCCGTATCTCTCAACTCCTCAATTAAATCAAGGCTGCATTTTAACTCCTCATCGTTTCCTTCCATCCAGTCAATTTGACTCCGTTGCGCCAATAATACTCTTGGGCTTTTTACTTCAAATTCCACCGGAATAAGGGCTTCGGAACCGTGTGATAATTTGAATGGAGTTTCTCCAGTAGCAGAACTTGGAGTTGTCCTCAAGGCCCACAAGACGGAAGGTAGTTGTTCTGCCCAGTTGCCCCTGACATTTTCTACCTTCTTTTTCGAGAGATTTATGATGAGTTTGTTGGCGGCCTCTACCTGCCCATTGCTTCTTGGATGATGCACGGAAGCGAAACGTAGCTCAACGCCAATTTGCTTACAGAAATTAATAAGAATTGAATTGTTGAACTGGGGACCGTTATCCGTGATGATTGCCATCGGGATTCCGTGCCGACATACTATTTCTCCCCAAATAAAATTTTTCACGGCTTGAGTCGTAATTTTGGCCAATGCCTTTGCTTCTATCCATTTGCTGAAGTAGTCAATCATAACTATAATATATCGACGTTGCCCACTTGCCATAGGGAAAGGCCCAATCAAATCCATTCCCCAAACTGCAAACGGCCATGGAGTTGCTATCGACTTGAGTTGTTGAGCCGACTGATTTTGGAGAGGAGCAAACTTCTGGCACTTTACACATTTCTTAGCAAATTTTTCCGCATCTTTCCTCATTTGAGGCCAGAAATAGCCTTGCCTTAGAATTCTTTTTTCCAATGTTCTGGCTCCAGATTGACTCCACATTCTCCAGAATGGACCTCCTGAAGGACCGCTGGAATCTCCTCCTCCGAAACACACCGTGCTAATGGTGAAAGGAAAGTTCTTCTATAAAGCACTCCTGCAATAAGATAATAGTTAGCCGCTTTCCGTTTAAACTTTTTCCTATCCTTTATTGATGAATGGAGCTCTCCAGTTGAAAGATAAAGAACAAACGGATCTATCCAAGACGGATGTTGATCAATCTCCATGACCTCTCCTTCTTCAATCGTCGGGCGAAACAACTCCGAAGTTGTTCCTCCTGAGAGAAGCCCAAATTTTGCCAACTCGTCTGCTTCCACGTTCTCACCTCTTGGAATATGATTGATAGTAAAGCTTTTGAACTTCCCAACCTCAATTTTTACCAGAGTTAAATACTGCTTTAAAATACTATCTCTGGTTTCGAAAGTCCCATTTACTTGAGAAGCCATCACCAAAGAATCTGTGAAAATTTCGACATCATCAACCCCCAGCTCCCTAGCAAACTTGAGACCGGCTAGCAAAGCCTCATATTCTGCCTGATTGTTTGTTACTTGAAAATAGAACTTCAGCGCTTGATCCAGCCTTACTCCATTTGGGTTGACTAAGACAACTCCTGCTCTGGAAGATTTTTTCCCTGAAGCTCCGTCCACGAAGATTTTCCAGGCAAGGGGCACTCCGACCCCCTTCTGTGACTCAACTTGTTTGGCATCCACCATGAAGTCTGCTAAGACCTGAGCTTTGATTGCCATCCTTGGAACATAGGATATGCCAAACTCATTGAGCTCTATTGCCCACTTTGCCAACCTGCCTGAATGCTCCGGCTTCTCCAAGACACTCTTTAATGGAAGATCAATAACGACTAGAATTGAGTGAGCTTGAAAATATGGCCTTAATCTTCTTGCTGAAGTTATAAGCATTAAAGCCAACTTTTCGAGAATAGGATAACGAGTCTCTGCATTCTTCGGGATCCGACTCACGTAATAGACTGGGAATTGCTTCTTTTTCTCCTCTCGGACCAAAACAGAGCTTATGGCATCAGTTCCGACTCCCATATATAGGAAAAGATTTTCCCCCTCTCGCGGGCTTTGGAGCAAAGGGGTTGATGTCAATTGCTTCTTCAGCTGAGTGAAAGCATCATCACATTCCTTTGTCCACTCGAACCTACTCCCTCCCCGGAGGGTTTTAAAGAAAGGTGCACTCTTATCTCCTGAACGGGAGATAAAGCGACTTAAACCTGCCATCCTCCCTCCCAGCTGCTGAATTTCTTTTGGGGACTTGGGAGGTGGCATTTCCAGAATAGCTTTCACTTTGTCAGGATTGGGTTCCAGCCCTTCTGGAGTAAGGAGATGACCCAGGAATTTTCCTTTACTTGCCCCGAAAACACACTTCAACGGATTCAACCTCATATTAAAAGTTCGAAGGGTTGCAAAAGTTTCCGAGAGGTCTCTAAGATGAGAAGAGAACAGTTCACTTTTTACCAAGAGGTCATCAACATATACCTCGAGGTTTCTTCCTTTTTGACTTCTGAACACTGTGTCCATCATTTTCTGATAGGTTGCTCCAGCATTCTTTAGCCCGAAAGGCATTACGAGATAACAGAAGCAACCATCATTTGTGATAAATGAAGTATGGGGTATATTTGGTTTATGCATTCTGATTTGATGATAACCTGAAAAAGCATCTAAAAAACTCATAAAAGAATAACCTACCGCAGAATCTACTAAAGAATCTATCCGAGGCAAGGGGTAGCAATCCTTGGGGCATGCTTTATTGAGTTTGGTAAAGTCGACACACATCCTCCACTTTCCACCCGACTTCTTTACCATTACAACGTTTGACACCCATTCCGGGTATTGAATTGGTTGGATGAACTTTGCCTTCAGGAGCTTCTCTACCTCTTCACGGATAGGCTGTGCTAGATTAGTTGCAACAGACCTCTTCTTCTGCTGGATCGGGATGAAGTTTGGGTCAAGATTGAGATGATGGCAAGCAACATCTGGGTCCACTCCGGGCATGTCATCTGCCGACCAAGCGAAGATATCTAGATTTTGCAGAAGGCAAGAGATGAGCTGACGCTTGTCAGCTTCAGATAACTCATCATTGATGGAGAGGCTCTTGCTCTCATCTTCCTCGCTGATCCGGACCTCTTGAGTTGCTTGGGCAGGTTCCAAGCGCACTCCATCTCTTGCATCCTCCTCAATTTCTTCTGCAACTGGAACTTGTTTAGGAGCTTCGATTGATTCAGCCATCATGATTTCTTGGGGAGGAGGGGATACGATCATGTTGACCGTCTTTACATAGCATTCCCTGGCTTTCCTTGGGTCGCTCCTGATTCGGTGTTGTTTGTCGTTCAAGGCGAACTTCACCGCTTGATGATAGGTGGAGACGATGGCTTGATAGGCATTCAAGAAGGGTCTTCCAAAGATGGCGTTGTAGCTACTGGGAGCATCAACGACTATAAATTTGACCAGCTTCACTATCCCTCCCAGAATCACAGAAAGAGTGACGAGCCCTTCTACTTCTTTCTTCTCTCCTGAAAAACCATAGAGGGGGCCTTCAGTTGAAAGGAGGGTTTTACCTGTCTTCAATGCCTCGAAAGCGGGTTTGAAGAGCACATTGACTGAACTTCCCGTGTCAATCAGAATCTTCTCTACTGTATAATTTTCAATTACGGCTTTGATGACGACCGCGTCGTCAAAAGGATTCGCGGTCTGAGGAAGGTCTTCGTCACCGAAAGTGACCATTCCCCGGACCGGGGTTGAAGATGTGGCAGCAACCTCTGATTGATAAACCCTTTTCAGACTCGCCTTTCTTGAAGATTCCGGACCTGCACCTCCGTGGATGCAGAAGAGATTGCCCAAGGCGCCTTCGTCATCAGCATCCACACATTCATTGGGAAAGTCGATATTGCCGAGATGGCCAATATCGTCCACTTCTTTGCATTCCCAATGGACTTCCGCTACTTCCTTAGCCTTGGAGGTTGAGGCTTTGGTAGAATCATTCTTCTGGATGAGATCTCGAAGCTTACCCTCCTTCAGAAGCTTCTCTAAGAACAGGCAGAGTGCTCTACAATCCTCTGTCAAATGACCCCTATCTCTGTGATATTCACAATAGAGAGTTGGGTTTCTGGTTTTCGGGTCAGAATTCAGCGGAGCTGGCCTCTTGAAAAAGGGCTGCTTCTGAAGGACTTGAAGCACTTCATTCATAGAAACGCCAAAGTCCGTGAAGGACTCTTGGGATTCGTTGTAAAGTGAAGGAATGGGTAGAAGAGGAGGTTGAGCATACTGGATCTGGTGGATGGGGGTGACTTGCGGAGCTGGAGTAGCGGGAGTTTGAAGAAATGAATTTTGAAGTGGGAAGGATTGATTACCTCGGTTGAAGCGGTTGTTGCGATAATTCTTACCTCTCGGAGCCGGAGGTGGGAGCTCTTGTCGGGGCTTAGAGGAAGACGGAGCCGGATAAAATCCCGCGGAGCCTTTTTGAGTGGCCTTGTTTGCCAGATTGCTCACATAGGTGGGGTTGTTGATCTCCCCTTCTATGTAGCGATTGGCAATGCTGATCAGCTCCTGATAGGAGCTAGGCTCCTTGGTTGTGACTTTGAATTTTAGAGGACCCTCCTGCAGACCACTGATCAAAGCCACCATATAGAGCTCGGGATCCATATCCCTAACTCCCAAGATCTCTTTCTGAAAACGGTCAATGAAATGCTCTGCAGTTTCGTTGTCCCCTTGCCTGATCTTGAAGAGGGTCGCAGGACCACTCTTCCTCTTCTTTGCGGTGGCGAACCTCAGGAGGAGCTCTTGCCTCAGGGCAGCAAAGCTTGGGATAGATTGAGAAGGCAGCTTATAGAACCATTCCATGGCTGACCCATCGAAGGAGGTGACCATCAGCTTGCACCTCACTCCATCTGAAATGTTCCTGAGAGCCACAGCAGACTCGAAGGCTTGGAGATGGCACATTGGGTCGGTTTCTCCTGTATACACCGGAAGGCGAGGTTCTCTGAATCCATGAGGAATCGGATCCCGACGAATCTCATCGGTAAAGGGGGAAGGCTCCCCGAAAATAGAAGGTCCTTGAGGAGGAACAAAAGAGGCAGGAGGATTTTGAGGGTAAGCAAATCCTTCTTCAAAATTCAGGGTCTGGGCCGGAGGCCCCTGAGCTGCGGCTCGAAAAGAGTTACGACGGGCGGCGAACTCCTCATGCTGAGATCGCTGAGGAGCTGCGGGCTGGAGGACGGGGTGATCGCTCGGGTGACCGCCTGCCATGCGGTCTGGAGTGGCGACCTGAGAGGTTTGAGGAAGGATCTTCTGGGAGATCGCGGCTAGAACCTGGTTCATAGCCTCAATCTGCTTCGCAGACTCCTGCTGAGCCCGGACGACTTCTTGCCGATCTCGAGCGGCATCTTGCTGAGACCGCGCGATCTCCTGCAGAACAGAGGTGGCGTCCTGCCTAGCTCGGGCGGCCTCACGGAGAGCTTGTTCAACACGAAGCTCGAAGCGGCGTTCAAGCGCTTCTAACGGATTGTGATCGGAAGGGGGAACGCTGGGAGATCGCAAGGGATGACCTCTACGGCGATCAGCCATCTTGGAAGTCTATGGATTTCACCTGACACTTCGAAATCTAAAGGTCGCGTGTTCGTTCTGTTGGTGCCAAAAATGGTACCTCCAAAATTCACACCAAAGGGGATGGGAGAAAACTGCGAAGTGCAGGTTACTAAGACAGAAGATGCTGGAAACAAAAGGAAAAATGATCACGAAATGGCGATCACGAAGAAATGAGACCGCTTACACAGGTTGTAAGCTGGAGCCTCGGAGCCAAAGTGCTTTTCTGGTACCCCTACCCCTCTATTTATAGACGAGGGGGCTGCCCAAATGGGCAGAACTGAAAACTACGGGCTGCCCGGGGTACAGGAGAGCCGGGGCAGGGAAATGGGGTACAAATAACAAAAATAAGAAAAATGACCAGACCGCTTGAGCCGGTGATCTCGCACTATCTTGACCGCTGGATACTTAGAAAATCTCGGTTGAGGAGGCATCTGCCGATCTGGGCGATCACCTAAATTGAGACCGCTGAGACCGGGAAAATTGAACAATGAGAGGAGGTCACGGGCTTTCTGGGCAAACATTTGTATGCACTAGAAAAACAATATATTAATTTGAAAACTTCATTTGATAGACCACAAAATAAATAGTGTTTGGCTTTTGCATTTAGATGAAGTTCCTTTTTATTTGATTCATCTGCTGGTCTTACTATTGCTAAATTCCATGCTTCGATATCTAAAGTTTTAATAAATCTTTCCATTAAAATTTTTCACCCTTTATAATTTGTCCCTTTAAATAAAGGTGGTGCTAGTGATTTTTCTTCTTCATAAAAATTTACCCCACTAGTAGAAGCGAGATCATGAGATGCGATTATTCCCGGTTGTTAAGCCGATTTGGAATAACCTAGCTCCGATACCACTTGTTGGATCGGTAGGCGCCCTTAGAGGGGGGTGAATAAGGGTTTTAAAAACTTATATTATATTTTGAAATACTTGCTTATGATAAGAGATTAAAATAGTGATTTTGAATAAAGATATAAATTGTTTTATAATAAAGGAGAGGATAATAAACAATTTAGAGAAATGAAGAACAAATCAATTTTATTACACAAAGAGAGACATGATTATTATTAATAAAATTGATTACAAAATTTTGATTTCAATGACGCTAGTAATCAAAGCGAAATATGAAAATCTCTTTTTGTTTTCTATACCGACTCGTATCCCCACGAACCGGTTCGCTTTAGCCGATCCTTCCCCGGATACGGCCTCAAGCCGCTCTAGCCAACCCTTCCCCGGATATGGCCTCGAGCACCCCTAGACCTACACCCGAGACCTAGTCGCCAACACTAGGCGAATTTCAGCCCTAAGTCATACCCAGACCTAGTCGCCAACACGAGGCGAATTTACTACACGATATCAAGAAAAGATGTGAAATAAAAAGATAATAATATAAAAACTCCCTCTATGAGGATCTCTTGGAGAAGTAGACGAAGACGCAGAGTATGATCGTAGTCGATGCGGTCTTTCATCACGATGATGACGCGTGTTGAAATCTTCTCCACGGATCTCCTTTAGTCTTTATGGATTTGTGGGAGTATCTCTCTGAAACTTCCTCTCTATGTTGTGGCCCGAAGCTCTGGAATTCTGGATATCAAGAGGCTTAAGAAGACGGATCCAAGGGGTCCTTTTTATAGCCTTGGAGCTAGCGCCTGCGCTATCGCTACCGCCGGCGCTATCCCAGTTTAGGAGATATTCTCCACGTGAGAATCCTTCATTTTAAGCAAGCCGGCCGCCTTCCTCTATTACTTTGCGCTATCGCCGGCGCTATCAGCTACCGACGGCGCTATCCCAAATTAGGACATGTTTTCCGCGGCAGAATATTCAATCCGAGGAAACAATTCTCCCTTTCCTTCTGTGTGCGTCGCTACCGCCTGCGCTATCGGCTACCGCCAGGCGCTATCTCCTTCCATATGTGCTCCCGGAATTGCGCTATCATCGCTAGCGTCAGGCGATAAGTGCTACCGCCAGCGCTAGTGGGAGTACTGTCTTTTGTTTTCATTCGTCGGAATTCGTCGGGAGTTCTCGAGAACATTCGACGAATTGACTTAGCCGCACAATTTCCTTCACAAGTCTGCCTTTTTGACATCTGTCTGCGTTCGTCGATATTCGTCGGGAGTTCACGAGAGCATTCGACGAATAGACTTAGCCGCTAATAATTCGTCGAACGACAGTTAGCGCCTGTGCTAGTGCTACCGCCAGCGCTAGTGGAAGATTTGGATTTGATGGCTCAACTTTGGGGGCAACCTTCTTATGTAATCCTTGAGTCATGTGGACTTTGTTATCCTGCACACTTAAACACACAAGATCAAATACACATAGGATTTGTTATTCTCAAACCTAGGAGATGCGGAAGACCATGTTCCAACACGTTACTTCTATCCTTCAATAGGATAACGGTTAATTTCTCAAAGTAGGAGTACTTGCGAGACTCTTTGGAAACACCCGCCTAATTCTAATCTCGTTATATAAAGGTTGCGCAAACCAAATTAATTAAAAAGAACAATCTCAACCAAATCATCAAGTTTTTGGCGCCGTTGCCAGGGATTCTTAGTGTTGTTATTTGAAACAAGGAATTACTATTACTGTTATCATATATATTAAAAATATATACAAAAATATATCTACAAAAAAAATAAAAAATAAAAAATTATTACAAAAGCCTAAAAAATATATCATTTTTATTATTAGTATATGACCCGAGGAAACTCCTCGGACGATTCGAATATCCCTTTTGACCCCGAAATCGAGCGCACTCTTTACGAGCGCCTCCGACTTCGCGATCAAAACTTACTCGAATTTCCCGAAGAGTCTGTTGGAGATACTTACACTGAACCTCTGGCCGATCAAATTCCAGATGTGGCCCCGCCACGGACCATGGCATATTATGCCAGGCCAAATCTGGAAGATACCGGATCGAGCATAATACGCCCAGCAGTGGCTAATAATAATTTTGAAATAAAATCTAGCATCATTCAAATGGTACAACAGTCAGTCCAATTTGACGGTTTGCCAGATGAGGATCCAAACTTACATCTTTCGAATATTTTGGAAATCTGCAATACTTTCAAAATTAATGGCATTACTGACGACGTCATTCGTTTATGCTTATTTCCATTTTCGCTGTGGACGAAGGCAAAAGTGTGGTTAACTTCTCTTCCCCGAGGATCCATAACCACGTGGGCCCAATTGACGAAACACTTTTTAACTAAATATCCCCCCCCCCCCCCCCCCCCCCGTCAAAAACCGCTAAGTTACGTACGGATATCGCCTCTTTCATTCAATACGATTCTGAGTCTCTCTATGAGACTTGGGAGCATTTTAAAGAGTTCCTGCGTAGATGTCCTCATCATGCGTTGCCATCCTGGCTACAGGTCCAGACGTTATATAATGGACTAAATTTTTCCACGCGACAGATGATCGATGTAGCCGTCGGGGGAACGTTAAACAACAAAACCCCGCGCGGCCGCTCAAGCTCTGTTCGAAGAAATGGCCATGAACGCCTCTCAATGGAATGCGCCTAGATCTCGCCCTGCTAAACTGGCCAGGATTTATAAAATGGATACCACTTCTCACTTAGCCTCTCAAGTCGAAAGGTTAGGTAAGCAAGTGGCGGAGATGATTGCTTCCTCCTCCACTCCCGCTTGGCTTAATAATCCTAATAATAATAATAATAATACTTTTGTCGAAGAAACTGTAGATTACCTAGGCAACCCAGTTAGGCCCCCCTTCAACCCTAATAACAATCCGTATAGTAATAATTATAATCCGAGTTGGAGGAACCACCTAAATTTTTCCTGGAGCAATCCTAACAATGCTCAGAGGCCCCCAATTGTAAATCTGCAAGGATTTTCGCAAGGATTTCCAAACGGATTTCAGCCTCCACCTCCAAAATCTTCTCTGCTCAAAGATATTTTTGCTAAATACGTTGCATCCACCGAGTCAAATATCTGAAATATTACCGGACCGATTAAGAACTTGGAAAATTAGGTGGGACAGCTGGCAAAGATGGTCTCCGAGCGGCCATATGGAGCTCTATCAGGGAACACGGAGCCAAACCCCCGAGAAAATGCCAACGCCATAAACCTTCGCAGCGGCAAGGAGGTAACCTCCCCAAAATGGGTTGAGCCCAAGGTACATGTTTCGACACTGACCCCTCCACCCCCTCTCCCGATAGATAATACAACGAGTATTCCGACTGTGCCAAATGTTTTTAGCATGTCCCTTCCTTATCCCTCAAAAATAAACAACGAGCGGAAGGACGAGCATTATAAAAAAATTCTACAAATTTTAAAACAAATCCACATAAACGTTCCTTTATGCGAGGCACTCTCCCAAATGCCGAAATACGCGAAATATCTTAAGGAGTTGCTTTCTAATAAAAAGCGACTCGAAGATGTTTCGCGTGTTTCCCTTAACGCGGAATGCTCGGCTGTCCTCCTTAACAAATTGCCGCCAAAAATGAATGACCCGGGACGATTCTCCATCCCGTGCCTCTTCGGCAATATGTTAATAAAGTACGCTCTAGTGGACTTGGGAGCTAGCATCAACTTGATGCCTTTCTCACTTTTCAAAAAACTTGATTTGGGCATCCCAAGCCCGACTAAGATGAGCATCCAACTCGCAGATCGCTCAGTAAAGTACCCGATAGGGGTAGTGGAGGATGTTCTGGTCAAGGTTGACAAGTCTATCTTCCCGGTAGACTTTGTCATGCTGGACATAGAGGAGGACGCTGAGGTGCCTATCATTCTTGGTCGCCCATTCCTCGCAACCTCCCGCGCGTTAATCGATGTTAGTAACGGTCGCCTCCTCCTTCGGGTTAGAGACGATAAAGCTACTTTGCATATCAACCCCTCCATGCAGAACTCTCTATCGAATGATGATTCCTGCTTTAATTTGGAATCCGTGTTTGAGGATGAGTGTTCTTCTCTTTCGGAATTATTATCTTTAATGATAAACGATTCGGATCTGGCAAATCAACCTCCTTTGGATGAATTACTGCCAGATTCGCCCTTCGAGCGTTTCGATTCGAAAGAGTTAAAAATCTCCACATCCTATGAAGAACCCCCAGTCTTGGAGCTTAAGAAACTCCCCGAACATTTAAAATATGCTTTTCTAGCCGCGAACTTAAAACTTCCGGCTATAATATCATCTACTTTAACCAGTTCGGAAACATCCGAATTGGTTGAGGTTTTGTCTAAACATCATCGTGCAATTGCATGGCAAATTTCTGATATCAGGGGAATTAACCCCTCATTCTGCTCCCACAAAATTTTTCTTGAAGAAAACCCCGCAAAACTATTCAGCCTCAACGATGACTTAACCCGAATATGCGGGAAGTCGTTAAAATTGAAATTATTAAACTCCTCAATGCGGAGATTATCTATCCAATATCTGACAGTATGTGAGTAAGTCCCGTACAAGTCGTCCCTAAAAAAGGCGGTATAATGGTCTTGGCAAACACGAATAACGAATTAATCCCAACTCGTACCGTTACGGGTTGGAGGGTGTGCATCGATTACAGAAAATTAAATGATGCCACTAGAAAAGACCACTTCCCGTTGCCATTTATTGATCAAATCCTAGAGCGTCTCTCTGGTCATCCTTTTTACTGCTTTCTTGATGGTCTCTCGGGATTTTTCCAAATCCCTATTTCCCCCGAGGACCAAGAAAAAACCACTTTTACTTGCCCTTTCGGCACCTTCGCATATCGAAGGATGTCGTTTGGCCTCTGCAATGCGCCAGCTTCATTCCAACGATGTATGCTGGCAATATTTTGCGAGCTTGTAGAAGATATAATGGAAGTCTTCATGGATGACTTCTCCGTCTTTGGAAGCACTTTTGCAAATTGTCTAAAAAATTTAGATAGAGTCCTCCAGCGGTGCGAAGAGACGAACTTAGTCTTGAACTGGGAGAAATGCAATTTTATGGTCCGAGAGGGTATAGACCTCGGCCATAAAATTTATTCCAAGGGGATGGAGGTCGATAAGGCCAAAGTCGCTATAATTGAACAACTTCCTGTTCCTTCGAACGTAAAATCTATTCAAAGTTTTCTCGGCCATGTAGGTTTTTATCGGCGGTTTATTCAAGATTTTTCAAAAATAACCAAACCGCTAACTCACCTCCTCGAAAAGGATTTTCCATTTATTTTTGTCACGGCCTGCGTAGAGGCATTTAATTTTATAAAAAAGCAACTTATCAATTCTACAATTCTGGTGGCGCCAGATTGGTCCCTTCTGCTCGAGATTATGTGCGACGTGAGCGATATCGCGGTAGGAGCCGTCTTAGGCCAACGCGTAAATAAATATTTTCATCCAATATATTACGCTTCTCGCACACTCAATGCCGCACAGGCTAACATACAACGACGGAAAATGAACTTCTTGTCGTCATCTTTGCTTTTGATAAATTCAGGCCTTACGTAACACTTTCACACGTAATCGTTTTCACTGATCACTCCGCCCAAAAATATCTTTTGGACAAAGTTGATGCCAAGCCCCGTTTGCTTCGATGGATCCTCCTTTTACAGGAATTTGACTTAGAGATCCGGGATAAGAAGGGGGATGAAAATTTAGCAGTCGACCACCTCTCACGTTTAGAACAACCCTTCGCAGAAGTGCTCATCGAACCCGAAATAGACGATCGATTTCCTGAAGAGCGCCTTTAAATTTTAAATAAAATAAAAACTTCTTCCACCCCTTGGTTCGCAGATATGCGAACTATCTAGTTGCACGGGTCCTTCCAAAAAATTTTTCTACTCAACAAAAGAAGAAATTCTTTTCTGATTTGAAAAACTACTTTTGGGAGGACCCCTTTCTCTTTTGAGTCTGCGCAGACCAAGTGGTGTGAAGATGTGTTTTAAGCGAGGAGGGTGGGCAAATTTTGCGACACTGCCACGAGGGGCCGGCTGGAGGGCATTATCAAGCTAAACGGACCGCGCGGAAAGCGTTAGAGTCGGGCTTTTATTGGCCCACTCTTTTTAAGGATGCTCACACTTTTGTGAGTAAATGTGATAGCTGCCAGCGGTCGGGTAACATCTCTCGTCGTGACGAGATGCCCCAAAACCTTTTTCTCGAATGCAAAATCTTCGATCTGTAGGGCATAGATTTTGTAGGCCCCCTACCTTCTTCTTTTAATAATCACTATATTTTTGTGGCGGTTGACTATGTATCTAGGTGGGTGGAAGCGCAAGCTTTGCCCACCAATGATGCGCGAGTCGTCGTCCATTTTCTAAAAAATTTATTTTCTCTCTTTTGCACGCCCCGTGCAATAGTAAGTGATAGGGGTACGCACTTCTGCAATGCCCAGTTTTCAAAAATTTTATCTAAGTACGGCGTCACGCATAAGCTCGTCACCGCCTATCACCCCCAAACAAGCGGCTAAGTAGAGGTAGTAAATCGCGAGATTAAATGCATTTTGGAGAAAAACCGTTTCTGTAAATAGGAAAGATTGGTCCGTCAAACTCGATGATGCGTTGTGGGCATATCGTAGGGCATACAAGACCGCTATTGGCTGTATGCCCTATCAATTAGTCTACGGCAAAGCGTGCCATTTACCTGTAGATTTAGAGCACCGCGCTTTTTGGGCCTTAAAATTTTTAAATCTCGATTCGAACTTAGCCTCCGAGAATAGGAAATTCTAACTAAATGAACTCGATGAATGGCGTGTGAACACTTATGAGAGTAATTAATTTTATAAGGAGCGTTCTAAGTTCTACCATGATCGCAAAATAAAATTTCCCAAAACATTTGCGCCGGGCGATCTTGTCCTTCTTTATAATTCACGTCTTCGTCTTTTTCCGGGTAAGTTGAAATCCCGCTGGTCCGGCCCATTTAAGGTTAAAGAGGTTTGGCCGTATGGGACCGTTCTTATCTCTCACCACGAAAGAGGCGAATTTAAAGTAAACGTGCATCATTTAAAACTTTACCTTGCGGGCAATCCAGTGGACCAAAATACCGAATCCTTAACCCTCCCCAACTTATAATCTCACCACGCCAAATGCTTCAAGCTACGCGACGGTAAATAAAGCACTCGTCGTAGGCACCCCATATTTATCTAATATTTTATTATGTTTTGTTCTTTTATATGTTTCTGCAGGGTTTCGTTTGGCCCCGCCAGTTTTAGTTCTGGGAAGCCTTTTTGCTCTCTCTATCTTTTTTATGTACATACTGCATCTTTTATTATTTCTCTTCTGCATACTTACATTACAACATTAGTGACAATGTTGAGTTTTAAGTATGGGGGTGTTTTACTGTCTTTTTGTTACAAAAAAAAAACCTAAAAAAAATTCACAAAAAAAACAAAACTATACAAAAAAAAATCCTGTTTTATTCTGCATTTTGCTTACTTTTGTAAATATAAGCTTAAACAAAACTGCAAAAAATTACAAAATCACAAACATTTTCAAAAAAAAAATTTAACTTGTTTTTCCTTTTTAACTTTGTCATAGTACAAAAATTTTCAAAAAAAAAAAAAAACAAAATCCAAAAAAATTGCAAAACCCCAAAACATTTCAAAAAACAAGTTTATATATATAACTATATAGTAGTTGAAAAAAATGCAAAAATCCAAAATAATAATAAACCCAACTTTACTTTTATTCTTAAAGCATTTAGTTTTGAGAGTATATGTTTGTGGATTTTCATAATCGCTAGTTCTACTATTTGTTTATTTATCTAAGATAGATAGATTTAAACGTTCGGGGTTAAATTTTAAAAAATATTTTGTGTTTTTAATTTAAATAGAGGCTTTCTTTTCAAGCACTACTTCTACTACCTAAAATAGAGACATCTGTATTATGTTGGCAAAACAACTTTAGACCCCAATTATCCCTACTTTATGTCTCTAGGAATCTAGGAATTTTCAAATTACCAAGGTTACACTCAAACCTTTTTTTAATTATTTCTAAGAATTTTTTCTCGCAAACCCCTTTGTATGCATGACAAGAAAAATAAAAGAAGAAAAGATCCTATGTCAATGAGAATAAGAATTCATTCCGTAAACATAGGCACCCAATAAAATTTTTAAATGATCTTATGTCATGGGAATAAGATTTCTTTCCGTAAACATAAGCATTGGGTTATTAAAGCAAAAGAAAAAAACAAACAGTTTTCCCCCGTATATCACGGTGAGCACCAAAGAAAACTAAAAAGGAAAGGTGGAAAGAAACAAACCACCACTCCTAATTCAAGCACTCTTCTTTTTGCCATAGCTTTTTACCCCTCCCCCCCCCCCCCCCCTTTTCCCTTAGCCGATTTATTGTTTCTGGACTTAATTCAAAAAATCCTTTGAGAGCATAATTAGTAAATTGCATATTTCCTTCACATTTCTTTAAACAAAGGTTATTATAATTTCGATCTAATCTCGTTTACTAATGATTGCAATTTTATTTGCTATTTGATTAATTAAGAGGTCTTTTGGCTAGGACATTTCTTTCTACTTAAATCATTTGCATAATTTAGGACTTAACTCTTATTACTCCGAATTTTTATTTTTCAGTCTCTTATGATTAAAATAAAACGATAGCTAAAAATTAGAACTTATGTTAATCCCGTATAGATCCCTCTTACTTTTGCTCTGGAATAGGAAAAGCTTAAGTATGGTGGTATTTGATAAGTAATAAAATATACGTATTTTTAGTATAGTTATTAGTATAGTTTAAATTAATATTGAGAATTTTCTATGTAAATTAATAAATAAATTGCTTCTTTTCATTATTTCCTTACTAACTTAGTTTTATTTTTGTTTTTGCAGATTTTGGCAATTTTTGTCATGTCACGCCCCTGAGTCACGCCCGTGACAACATTTCATGCCCGTGACCCAAGGGAATGTAATTTTAAAACGCCAACTTCTCAATCTGCGTTCGACGAAAGGCAAGCTGCGTTCGACGAAAGCTCTCCAAGCTGCGTTCGACGAAAATCGAGCTGCGTTCGACGAAAGCTCTCCAAACTACGTTCGACGAAAGCGCTCTGTCTTGCGTTCGACGAAAGCACTCTGCCCTGCGTTCGACGAAAGCGCTCTGCCCTAGGTTCGATGAAACCGAGCTGCGTTCGACAAAACCGAGCTACGTTCGACGAAACCTAAGTTGCGTTCGACGAACTCTTCATCCAAGCATTCGACGAACCCACCGCCAGCCCCAAAGTCATGCCCATGCTGCTGATAAACTTCCGCCCACTGTAATGGCCATGACACTACAGGTCACGCGCGTGTGTAGCCATGTTTGACGGCAGGAACTTCCAGAAGACGGCGGATGCGACCCCTAAAGCACGCGTAAATGTCACGCCCTAAGTCACGGCCATGACACACAAGACACGCCCGTGACCTAGAGCGTGTAAAAATAAAAATTTGCCTATAAATAGGGGGGCTCGGCTGAAGTAAATTTCATCCAAATTTTGAGTATTTGTAATATTATTTTGAGTTCTTTTGAGTGATTTTGAGTTTTCTTTATGCAATTAAGTTTATGTTCGTTTATAATTTTCACCTTTTAGAAATAAAATGTTGTTTTCTCATTTGGATCATCTTCCTTTTTTATTTATGTTAGTGTGTGTATGTGTATGAGAATAGATTAATTGTTTTCATAACTTAGTTTATTGCTTTCATAATTTAGGTTTATTGCTTTCATAAAAATAGTTTATCGCTTTCTTTAACGCTTTATTTATCGCTTTCATTTAACGCTGTCTTTCGATTCAGTCTTTTTATTACAAGTAGAGTGTGTGCGTATATGAGATAGTGTAGTTCTTTTTTGTAAGTTAGCTTTATTTCAGTCTTTATATAACTGCTATATACCACCCCCATCTTGAATAAGAGGCTAATTTCCTTTAGCACTTATTTAAGTCGGTTGGGACGGATATTATTTCTGCACCTTTATAAGTCTTTTCATTTCTATACCACCCCCGTCCTGGATAAGATGCTAAGAACTTTTTAGCGCTTCTTTAAGACGGTTGGGACGGATACTATTACTGCTTTTATATAAGTCTTTTTATTTCCCTTTTTATCCGCTTATATCCACTAAAATTATTAAACATGTATTTTTTATTAATGCCGTCTCCATTCCGATGAGTGGTTAATTTCCTTTAGCACAAGATGTCGAAGAGCATTGGGACACAAAAATAGTTTTTCTAAAAATAAAACATCTCTTTCTAAAATAATTAACGCTTAAGGTTTACCCAAGAATAACGTTGAGTGGAGCCACATATTCGATGTGTGGATTTCATTTCTGTCTCTGTACACTAGTTAGCCGAGAGGCTCGTGCATACGGACTGATCGCTCACGGGTAAGGAGAAGTGCGCTCTACCCTCAAGAGAGGATGAGGTAAGTCTCCTGAATTGGAAGTAAGAACCCAATAGCGGGGTTCACAACATAAATCCAGTATTAAGAAGATTCGATGGTCGAAAATTCATAATCCCAGGTGGGTGTACCCTCGAGAGAGGAGCATTCATAATTATGGAACCTCCACGGCCAAGCCGTTTTAATGTTTTGAAAAGTCATCACTTTTACTTCTAAAAAGGACTATTTTCATCTCAAGGTAATTCGACATCGGGCGCTATTATTATCATCATTTAGAACTCTAGTTATACGCTTATTATCATTCGTTTATTAAAACTCACATTAAAAACTTATTCTGATAAAATAATAGTTCATTCCTCAAAGTAGCATAATCAACACGATCCGCGGAAATATACGACCTCGATATTTTTTAAAACAAAATATACTGTATTACTCACGATTAGGTATACTTGCCTTTATTATATGATTAATTTGGATTAAAATTTAAACAAACGCTTTTCAAATCCGAAACGTGCAAAACTCTCCTTAGCTATTTTAAAATCAATAGAATTCGACGTTGTATTTAGGGTGTAATCATCAATATTTCGAAAGCAGAAAAAGACCGTTACTTCTATCCTTCGATAGGATAACGGTTAATTTCTCAAAGTAGGAGTACTTGTGACACTCTTTGGAAACACCCGCCTAATTCTAATCTCGTCATATAAAGGTTGCGCAAACTAAATTAATTAAAAAGAACAATCTGAATCCAAATCATCACTAAGTCTAGATCGACGTTTAAAAATTTTAAAGCCCAAAAAGCGCCTTGCTCTAACTCTACGGGTAAATGGCATGCCTTTCCATAGACTAATCGATAGGGAGTACAACCGATGGAGGTCTTGTATGTCGTATGATACGCCCACAATGCGTCGTCGAGTTTTAAAGACCAATCTTTTCTATTCGTCAAAATGGTTTTTTCTAATATTCGCTTAATCTCTCGATTAACTACCTCTACTTGGCCGCTTGTTTAGGGGTGATAGGCGGTGGCGAGCTTGTGCGTAGATCCATATTTGGATAATGTTTTTGCAAACTGGGCGTTGTAAAATTGCGTCCCCCTATCACTTACTATCGCGCGAGGCGTACCGAAGTGAGAAAATAATTTTTTAGAAATTTGACGACGACTCTCGCATCGTTAGTGGGGAGAGCTTGCGCTTCCACCCACCTAGATATGTAGTCGACCGCCACTAAAATATAGAGATTAGTATAAGAGGGAGGTAGGGGGCCTACGAAGTCTATGCCCCATAAATCAAAGATTTTGCATTCTAAATAAATGTTTTGGGGCATCTTGTCATGCCGCGAGATGTTACCCGACCGCTGGCAGCTATCGCACTTACTCACAAAATTGTGAGCATATTTAAAAAGAGTGGGCCAATAAAAGCCCGCCTCTAGCGCTTTCCGTGCGGTCCAGTTGGCTTGATAATGCCTCCCCCCCCCCCCCCGGCCGGCCCCTCGTGGCAGTGTCGCAATATTTGCGCACCCTCCTCGCTTGAAAGACATCTCCGTACCACTTGGTCCGCGCAGACACGAAAGAGAAAGGGGTCTTCCCAAAAGTAATTTTTCAAATCAGAAAAGAAATTCTTCTTTTGATGTTTTGAAAAGTGTTTTAGAAGGACCCGCGCAACAAAATAGTTGGTGTAATCTGTGAACCAAGGAGGGGGAGAAGTTTTTAAATTAGAAATAGTTAGGAGGCGCTCCTCGGGACATCTATCATCTATGTCGGGTTCGACGAGCGCTTCCGCGACGGGGAGGTCTAAACGAGAGAGGTGGTCGGCCGCTAAATTTTCATCCCCCTTCTTGTCCCGGATCTCTAAGTCAAACTCCTGCAATATGAGGATCCATCGAAGCAAACGGGGCTTGGCGTCTACTTTTGATAATAAATATTTGAGGGCGGAGTGGTCTGTAAAAACGATAATTTTAGAAAGCGTAACGTAGGGCCTAAACTTATCAATCGAAAAGACAATGGCGAGAAGTTCCTTTTTCGTCGTCATGTAATTATCCTGTGCGGCTGTGAGCGTTCGAGAAGCGTAGTAGATGAGATGAAAATAATTATTAACACGTTGGCCTAGTACGGCTCCCACCGCGATATCGCTCGCATCGCACATAATTTCAAACGGAAGGGACCAATCTGGCGCCACCAGAATGGGAGAATTGATAAGTTTTTCTTTTATAATATTAAATGCTTCTACGGACGCGTTATCAAAAATAAATGGAGATTTCTTCTCCAGGAGGTGGGTTAGCAGTTTTGTTATTTTGGAAAATTTTTGAATAAACCGCCTGTAAGAACTCGTCTGGCCAAGAAAACTCCTAATTGATTTTATATTTGAAGGTGTTGGGAGTTTTTCGATGATTTCGACCTTGGCCTTATCGACCTCCATCCCTCTGGCAGAAATTTTGTGGCAGAGAACTAAACCTTCCTGGACCATAAAATTACACTTTTCCCAGTTTAAAACTAGGTTCGTGTCTTCGCGTCTTTGGAGGACTCGATCTAGATTTTGCAAGCAGTTAGAAAATGAGCTCCCGAATACGGAGAAGTCATCCATAAAGACTTCCAATATGTCTTCTACGAGCTCCCCAAAGATCGCTAGCATACATTGTTGGAATGTAGTCGGCGCATTGTAGAGGCCAAATGGCATCCTTCGATATGCGAAGGTGTCGAAGGGACACGTAAAAGTTGTTTTCTCCTCGTCTTCGGGGGAGATAGATATTTGGAAAAACCTCGATAGACCATCGAGAAAATAATAATATGGATGACCTGAAAGTTGCTCCAAAATCTGATCGATAAACGGTAACCGAAAGTGGTCCTTCTGGGTGACATCGTTTAACTTTTGATAGTCGATGCACACCCGCCAACCCGTAAAAGTATGGGTTGGGATTAATTCATTGTTTTGATTGGACACTACCGTTAAACCACCCTTCTTTGGCACGACATGTATGGGGCTAACCCACGTACTGTATTGATACGCAAAACCATGCTTGCAAACGATAACGGCAAGTGTACCGTATCGAATGTAGTATAGGTTATAAAAAAACAAGGTCGTATAAAAATCCGGGCGTGTTGATTACTCTTACTCAAGACGATCTCTATTGTTCTATCAAATGAAACTTTGATTTGTTTACAATGAGAAAAGTAACTTGACTAGAAGATTATAACTAAAGAAAAGAGAGGTGGACAAACTAGGAGAATGGATGAATAAAAACAACAAATTTTATTAATTCATGAAAAGAAATTACAACTATTGAAAGAGAACTTACAATTGCAAGAAAAAGTAAAGCTAGATTATTCAAACACAGGAGAAAAAACGCAGAAAATGGAGGCTTGGACTCCAAAACAAGGTGTAAAATAATCTGGAGGAGCTGCCCTTTTATAGCTGAAAAATTCTGGGTACACGCCCTCGGTCACGCCCGTGACCAAGGGCGTGTAAGGCGCGCGATCATCTCGAAACGGAAAGGGCGCAATCTATTGTTAATGCTAACGATATTTGCGTGTCACGCCCTAGGTCACGCCCGTGACCTAGGGCGTGTAACCTTCAAAACGTGCTGCTGGCGGGAATCTTCGGCGGGAAGAAGCGGGGAGTGGCGCGGGATGAGTCACGCCCGTGACATTGAGTCACGCCTCTGGTCACGCCCGTGACCTGGGGCGTGTAAATTTAATTGACGTGGTAGGCTGATTCTGGATGCTTGCGGCGGGTCGCGGCCGTGACATTGGGTCACGCCCTTGGTCACTCCCGTGACCTGGGGCGTGTACTTGGCGAAATCTTCACGGAACACACCCGTGATGGAGGAAACAGGTCTGGAGCACCGCGCAGGTTACACGCCCATTGTCACGCCCGTGACCTTGGGCGTGTACTTGAAGTTTTTGTCTAATGCGTCCAAAAAAACTGAAATACACAGAAAAAGCTTAAGTTAGTTTATAAAATTGAAAAGATAATAATTTTAATAAGAAAAACATAAAAAACTAATTAATTTCATATTAAAATAAATTAAACTTATATTAAAAGATGAGTACAAAAAGAACTCATCAAACACCCCCATACTTACTCGTTTGCTAGTCCCGAGCAAACAACTTTTCATAGGAGTAGAAAAATTTAAATACTAAAAAAGAAATTTGAACTCAAGGAATAAAAACGCGAAGTCTTACGCCTACGTGTAGAGATCCTAGTTGAAAGATCTATTCAGCATAATGATTAGCTTATAATTTTCAGTAGTGCGAATTAACAAATTGCTTTTACTTTTAAATTGAAAGTTCGGCAAATTCTAGAATGTTATTCAGGGAGCGGGTAGCGTGTTTTCTAAGATCAATATTACCCAAAATTGAGTTTCGGGATAGCCTCCAAAGAAATCCATCAATGACGATGGACATAGGCTTGCCCGGTCGCACTCTCTCCACTACACAAGTATAATGTTATAGCTTAAAGATCAAAAGGGCTTTCATTAGGAGTGAAACTTGGCTTAGGTTTATGATTTGGAATTGGAAATCAAAAGATAGAATATGACGGCTAAGGATCACACTAAACCAAGGTGAGAGTTACCCAAAATTATCCAAAATTCAAACATCGCGTAAGAGTTGTTATGAAGCAAAACTCTCATAATTTTCAAAAAAAGAGGCCATGAATACTTTTTTTTGTATATATATATATATTTTTTTTTTTTCAAAGTTGGCCAATAATTTTTTCATATATATTTTTTATATCTTTTTTTTTTCAAAATAGCTCCGAATAAGAAGTTGTAATTTCCTTATTTTCACAATTGAACCCATTGCAGAATTTTAATAAATCTCAAATATTTAGTGTGATCATGGGCTGGATGTTTTGGCTTTGGTGAAAATGAAAGGTGGAGGTAGCAAAGGAAATAAGGTAAGGCCCAAAGTGTTTAAGCAATGAAAAATTTAAAAAGGTGGGCAAACAGGCACAAACGATCAAAAGGTGTCCTAAATCACTTCTAAAAACTATGACAAACCTATGTAAATGCTTTGAGAATTGCTAGAGGCAAGTTCTAGACATCGAGAAAGGACACCCTTCCGTTCAAAAATGTGTAATATTTCTCTAGTAAGCTTCTACATACTCACTTGAATTTATTCACAGATTCTACCGGTTTCAAGATAAAAGTAAAACAAGAATTGTTTTTTCGCAGTTAGAAAAACATAAATCTAATTTTATGCTGAATAGTTAATTTGACATAGAATTCTACAAACGCGTGCGTTTGACTAGGAACACTGCATGAGTCAACAATTTTATTCCAAAATTCCAAATCTAATGAAGGATAAAAATTCTCTACTACACTAAACAAAAGCAAATCTACTAAGGATTTTGCAAATGAGTAAGTATAAAAATTCAGCATAAATCTAATAATAATTTTTTTTTTATTTCTTCTTAGAGTTCCCAAGATCAACCCGGTGAAGGGTATGCAAGGTACTAGAGGCTATGATGGGAATTCAAGCCCAAAGCGTCCTTTCCAAGAAATTTTATTTAGATAGAAAATATATATATATATATATATTTCAAATAAAATAGAAATTCAAAGAAGGCAATGCTACACCCCCATACTTAGAATTAAACATTGCCCCCAATGTTTAAAACTAGGTAAGAAGAAAAAAAAGAATTACACTTTTTATTTTATTATTATTATTATTATTATTATTATTTTTTTTTAGAAAATGAAAAAAATAAAACAACAAAAGGAAGAAAGATAAATAAGTGGCTAAAAGGTGAAGAGGGCTTCCCTCATCCGTAGACGAGGTTGCCGGACAGAAAATGAAACCTGCAAAATTAAGTTAAACAAAACAAACAAAAGAAAACGTTGGGTTGCCTCCCAAAAGCGCTTTGTTTACCGTCGCGTAGCTTGACTAAGTGGCGTTCTACAAGTTTGTGAGGTTAAGCATTTCAATTTTGCCGGGCGCTGGGTCGCCAGAATGATATAATTTCAATCGGTGTCCGTTAACTTTCAAAAGGCCTTGATCCGGGTGCTCTATTAGCACGGTCCCGTATGACCAAACCTCTTTTACAACAAAAGGGCCGGACCATCGGGATTTTAATTTGCCCGGAAAAAGTTTTAATCTAGAATTATATAAAAGGACTAAGTCTCCCGGTGAAAAAGATTTTGGAAATTTTATTTTTTTGTCATGGTAAAACTTAGTGCGCTCCTTGTAAAATTTATTATTTTCATAGGCGTTTGCACGCCATTCGTCTAATTCATTAAGTTGAAATTTTCGTTGCTCGGAGGCTAAGTTCAAATCTAAGTTTAAAAATTTTAGCGCCCAGAATGTGCGATGTTCTAATTCCACCAGTAAATGGCACGCTTTTCCATAGACCAATCGGTACGGTGTACATCCGATGGCGGTTTTGTACGCTGTCCGATAGGCCCATAGTGCGTCGTTTAATTTTAACGACCAGTCCTTCCTATTAACGGAGACAGTTTTTTCTAAAATTCTTTTTAGCTCGCGATTCACCACCTCACTTGGCCATTTGCTTGTGGGTGGTAGGCGGTAGATATCTTGTGGGTAACTCCATACTTTGCTAAAATTTTAGCAAGTTGGTTGTTACAGAAATGTGTGCCCCGATCACTAATTAGTGCTCGGGGTGTGCCAAATCGCGAAAATAATTTTTTCAAAAAATTTACGATGACTCTCGCGTCGTTAGTGGGGAAAGCTTGTGCTTCCGCCCACCTTGACACTTAATCGACCGCAACAAGAATATATTTATTATTTAAAGAAGAGGGTAAAGGACCTACGAAATCTATTCCCCAAAGATCAAAAATCTCGCATTCTATAAAAATATTTTGGGGCATTTCGTCTCGGTTAGAAATGTTACCTGACCGTTGGAACCGATCACAATTACTCACAAAATTATGAGCATCTTTGAATAAGGTAGGCCAATAGAAGCCCGCCTCTAGCGCCTTTCTTGCGGTTCGGTTTGCTTGGTAGTGTCCGCCGGCTAATCCTTCGTGGCAGTGCCGCAATATTTGGCCACCTTCCTCGCCCGAAATGCACCTTCTTACCACTTGGTCTGCGCATACATGAAATAAAAAGGGGTCCTCCCAAAAATAATTTTTCAAATCTGAAATGAATTTTTTCTTTTGCTGACTTGAAAAAGTTTTTGGTAGGACCCGGGCCACTAAATAGTTGGCCAAATCCGCATACCAAGGGGTGGAAGAAGTTGTTACCTTTTCGATGGCGAGGAGGCGCTCTTCAGGGAATTTATCATCTATCTCGGCCTCCACTAGTGCTCCTGCTGCTAGGTTCTCCAGTCTTGAGAGGTGGTCGGCCGCCAAATTCTCCGCTCCTTTTTTTGTCTCGGATCTCCAAATCTAATTCTTGCAAGAGTAGGATCCATCTCAATAGTCGGGGCTTGGCATCCCCTTTATCTAGCAAGTACCGGAGTGCGGAGTGATCTGTAAAAACAACAATTTTTGATAGCGTTATGTACGAACGGAATTTATCAAAAGCAAAAACGATCGCTAGAAGTTCTTTTTTCGTCGTAGTATAATTAGCTTAGGCGGATGTAAGCGTTTTGCTTGCGTAATAAATTGGGTAAAAGTATTTATTCACCCTTTGGCCTAAGATTGCACCTACGACAAAATCGCTTGCATCGCACATGATTTCGAACGGAAGAGACCAATCTGGTGAAATTAAAATAGGCGATTTGATAAGTTCGTTTTTAATTTTTATGAACGCCTTAGAACAATCTTCATCAAAGATAAACGTGGTTTCTTTTTCTAAAATATGCGTTAACGGTTTTGAAATTTTTGAAAAATCTTTAATAAACCGTCTATAGAAACCCGCATGTCCTAAAAACTCCTAATAGATTTAATACTAGTAGGCGGAGGGAGTTTTTCTATAACTTCGATCTTGGCCCTATCGACCTCGATCCCTTTACTAGAAACCTTATGTCTGAGGACTAATCCCTCACGGACCATAAAATGGCACTTCTCCCAGTTGAGTGCCAGATTCGTGTCTTCGCAGCGTTGAAGAACAAGATCAAGATTTTTTAGGCAATTTTTAAAGGAATCGCCATAAACTGAAAAATCGTCCATGAAAACTTCCATGACGTCCTCAACTAATTCATTAAAAATTGTCAGCATACATCTTTGAAATGTAGCTGGCGCGTTGCAAAGCCCAAACGGCATTCTTCGATATGCGAAGGTGCCAAACGGACAAGTGAAGGTGGTTTTCTCTTGGTCTTCGGGCGCAATTGGGATTTGGAAATATCCCGAAAGACCATCAAGAAAATAATAGTGCGAGTGTTCGGATAAACGTTCTAGAATTTGGTCAATAAAGGGCAACGAAAAATGATCCTTGCGGGTAGCATCATTTAATTTCCTATAATCGATGCATACCCGCCAACCCGTAACAGTACGGGTTGGGATTAACTTGTTATTTTCGTTTTCAACTACTATGATTCCGCCCTTCTTAGGCACGACTTGCACCGGGCTAACCAAAGTGCTATCAGAAATTGGGTAAAGAATTCCCGCGTCTAATAATTTTATAATTTCGGCCTTAACGACGTCCTTCATATTAGGATTCAAGCGTCGTTGAGGCTGAATAGTGCCGCGAGAATTATTTTCAAGATTTATTTTATGCGTGCAGAACGAGGGATTTATACCCTTTATATCAAAAATTTGCCACGCAATTGCGTGACGGTGGTTATTTAAAATTTTAATTAATTCGGAAATTTCCGAATCATTAAGTGCGGAAGAAATAATTACGGGTAATTTTGAATTTTCTTCTAAAAATACATATTTTAGATGATCCAGTAGTTGTTTTAATTCTAGACTCGGCGGCTCTTCATAAGAAGTTTTGATTTTAAAAATATTTAAATCTGTTTGTTCAAAATATTCCTGCCGGGTTGTTTCTTCAAGACATAATAAAGTTTGTAACTCCGGATTTTCATAAAAAGGGGGATTTATTTCTACAAAAGTTGATAAGTTTTCTTCAAATTTTGATTCTAAATTAAAACAAGAATCATCGTTAGTAATTGCATTTCTCATTGATTGATTAATATTGAAGATAACTTCCTCTTCTCCAACTCGCAGGAGAATGTTTTCGTTACTTACATCTATTATAGCTCTAGCGGTGGCTAGGAAAGGTTGGCCAAGTATTAGGGGTACTTCGGCGTCTTCTTCAATATCGAGGATGACAAAGTCTACCGGGAAGATAAACTTGTCAACCTTTACTAGCACATCTTCAATGACCCCTATTGGGTATTTAACTGACCGATCTGCTAGTTGGATGCTTATATTAGTTGGGCTTGGGTTGCCCAAACCAAGTTTTTGAAATAACGCAAAAGGCATTAAATTTATACTAGCCCCTAGATCGGCCAAGGCATGCTTGATTGATAAATTACTAAACATACACGGGATGGAGAACCGTCCCGGGTCGTTCAATTTTGTGGTATGTTATTTAATAAAGCCGCCGAACACTCTGCGTTTAAAGAAATACGCGAAAAATTTTCAAGTTTCTTTTTATTCGAAAGTAATTCTTTTAAAAATTTAGCGTACTTTGGCATTTGAGCAATTGCTTCGCAGAATGGTACATTTATTTGGATTTGTTTTAAAAGTTCAATAAATTTTTTATATTGCTCCTCATTGCGCTCATCTTTTAATTTCGAAGGATAAGGAATGGAGGGATTTTTAAATATGCGCGGAGTTAAAGCAGCAGACGGTAAAGCAGGTGAAGAAATAACTTGCGGGGGAGAAGATGAAACATTTACCTCGGGCTCGACCAATTTTGAAGAAGTTACCTCCTTTCCGTTGCGGAGTGTGATTGCGTTAGCGCTCTCCCGCTGATTGGGCTCAGTGTTGCCCGGAAGTGCTCCTTGTTGGCGTTCAGAGAACATTTTTGCGAGCTGTCCAATCTGATTTTCTAAATTTTTGACCGACCCGGTGAGATTCCGGATATTGGACTCATTGGAGGCAATGTACTTGGTGAAGACCTCTTCAAGCGGAGAGGGCTTGTGTGGTGGTGGTGGTGGAGCAAATACGGGGGGATTTACTTGTGGGGGCGTTGAGCATTATTGGGGTTGCTCCATGAAAAATTTGGGTGGTTCCTTAAACCTGGATTATAACTATTGTTAAACAGAAGATTATTATTCGGGTTATAAGGAGGGCGATAAGAGTTCCCCATATAATCAACTTGCTCAGGAATAAAATTATTATTAAAGTTATTATTGTTAGCCCAATTTGCGGCAGAGGAAGCAGTCATCTCCGCCACATAATGTTTTGTGAGCATTTCTACTTGTTGCGCTAAGTTAGGGGTGGCCTCGACTTCAAAAAGTCCGGTCGGCTTATTAGGGCGCGACCGTGGCGCATTCCACTGATAGGCATTCATGGCCATCTCCTCAAAAAGCTCTTGAGCAGCTTCGGGGGTTTTTTTATTAAGAGTTCCCCCTGCGGCCGCATCAATCATCTGCCTCGTTTGGAGATTTAAACCATTGTAGAAAGTTTGAATTTGCTGCCACAAAGGAAGGGCATGATGAGGACATCTCCGCAATAATTCCTTGAAGCACTCCCATGTGTCGTAGAGAGACTCCGAGTCTACTTGCGTAAAAGAGAGAATGTCCGTACGTAATTTGGCGGACTTTGCCGGAGGAAAATATTTCGTTAAAAATTTCTCCGTCATTTCGGCCCATGTAGTGATGGAACCTCTAGGAAGAGATCTCAACCACTGTTTGGCCTTAGTCCGCAAAGAAAAAGGAAATAAGCGTAAACGGATGGCATCATCGGTGACACCATTTATCTTAAATGTATCGCAAATTTCCAAAAAATTAAGTAAATGTAAATTAGGATCTTCATCTGGTAAACCATCGAAAACGACGGTTTGTTGTACCATCTGAATGATGCTCGTTTTAAATTCAAAATTATTATTCGCCACAGCTGGGCGAATAATACTAGATTGTGTACCCTCCCAATTCGGTCTCGCATAATAGGAAATGGTCCATAGCGGGGCCTCATTATGGATAGGATCACCCATTATTTCCTCGTTAGTTTCTCCGACCGACTCTTCGCGAATTATAGGCAGATCACTAAATCAGAGACGCCGCCGCAACTGCGCTCGATTTCCGGATCAAATCCAAATTCAAAATTAGCTGGAGAGTTGTGTCGGGTCATAAACCAAGAAGAAAAGAAAAGAGAGAAAGAGGTGAGAGAGAAGAACAAAGCAAAAATTTAGATAAATATATTTATTATATATAATTTTTTTTTTAATATAAATATATATTTTTTTATTAGGTGATTTAAAATTAGTCCCGGACTTCCCAAGATCTACCCGGTGAAGGGCTTGCAAGGTACTAGAGGCTATGATAAGAATTCAAGCCCAAAGCGTCCTTTCCAGGAATTTAGTTACACCTTGAATGATAGAAAAAAAATAAGAGAAGAAAGGAAGCGATAAAGCCAATAGATATTCTCTTTCGAAATATCAACTCAGATCCCCGGCAACGGCACCAAAAACTTGATACGCAAAACTATGCTTGCAAACGATAACATCAAGTGTACCGTATCGAATGTAGTATAGGTTATAAAAAAACAAGGTCGTATAAAAATCCGGGCGTGTTGATTACTCTTACTCAAGACGATCTCTATTGTTCTATCAAATGAAACTTTGATTTGTTTGCAATGAGAAAAGTAACTTGACTAGAAGATTATAACTAAAGAAAATAGAGGTGGACAAACTAGGAGAATGGATGAATAAAAACAACAAATTTTATTAATTCATGAAAAGAGATTACAACTATTGAAAGAGAACTTACAATTGCAAGAAAAAGTAAAGCTAGATTACTCAAACACAGGAGAAAAAATGCAGAAAATGGAGGCTTGGACTCCAAAACAAGGTGTAAAATAATCTGGAGGAGCTGCCCTTTTATAGCTGAAAAATTCTGGGTACACGCCCTCGGTCACGCCCGTGACCAAGGGCGTGTAAGGCGCGCGATCATCTCGGAACGGAAAGGGCGTAATCTGGCTTTAATGCTGACGATATTTGCGTGTCACGCCCTAGGTCACGCCCGTGACCTAGGGCGTGTAACCTTCAAAACGTGCTGCTGGCGGGAATCTTCGGCGGGAAGAAGCGGGGAGTGGCGCGGGATGAGTCACGCCCATGACATTGAGTCACGCCCCTGGTCACGCCCGTGACCTGGGGCGTGTAAATTTAATTGACGTGGTAGGCTGATTCTGGATGCTTGCGGCGGGTCGCGGCCGTGACATTGGGTCACGCCCTTTGGTCACGCCCATGACCTGGGGCGTGTACTTGGCGAAATCTTCACGGAACGCACCCGTGGTGGCAGAAACAGGTCTGGAGCACCGCGCAGGTTACACGCCCATTGTCACGCCCGTGACCTTGGGCGTGTACTTGAAGTTTTTGTCTAATGCGTCCAAAAAAACTGAAATACACAGAAAAAGCTTAAGTTAGTTTATAAAATTGAAAAGATAATAATTTTAATAAGAAAAACATAAAAAACTAATTAATTTCATATTAAAATAAATTAAACTTATATTAAAAGATGAGTACAAAAAGTACTCATCATGTATGAAATAGGGTAGATAATCCTTGCATCCAAGAGTTTTATGACTTCAGCCTTTTTGACATCTCGCATATTCGGGTTAAGTCGTCACTGAGGCTGGATAGTTTTGCAGGATTTATCTTCTAAAAATATTTTATGTGTGCAGAAAGAGGGGTTTATCACCCTAATATCATAAATCTTCCATGTAATTGCATGGCGATGCTTAGACAAAACCTCCACCAATTCAGAGGTTTCCGAATCGGTTAAAGTGGAAGAAATAATAACGGGAAATTTTGAATTGTTGGCTAAAAAAGCGTATTTTAAATGGTCGGGGAGTTTTTTAAGCTCTAAGACTGGGGTTCTTCAAAAAATGGGGTGATTTTTAAATCTTTTGAATTAAAAGGTTCGAAAGATGAATCTGGTGGCAATTCATCTAAAGGAGGGAGATTCGGCAGATCTGAATCATCTAGCGTTAAGGAAAGTAATTCAAAAAATGAAGAACACTCATCCTCAAACGCGGATTCTAAATTAAAACAGGAATTATCATTCGATAAGGTGTTCCGCATCGAGGGATTAATGTGAAGTGTAACTTCGTCGTCTCCGACCCGAAGGTGGAGGCGACCGTTACTTACATCAATTAATGCTCGAGAGGTCGCGAGAAAAGGGCGACCGAGGATAAATGGTACCTCGGAATCCTCCTCGATGCCGAGGATGACGAAGGCTACCGGGAAGATAAACTTGTAAACCTTGACCAGGACATCCTCCACAATCCCGATGGGGTACTTTATCGAGTGATCCGCGAGTTGGATGCTCATTTTAGTTAGGCTAGTAGTGCCCAAATCTAATTTTTTAAAGAGGGAGAAGGGCATTAAATTTATACTCGCTCCTATGTCCGCTAGGGCGTATTTTATTAACAAGTTACCGAAAAGGCACGGGTTGGAGAACCTTCCCGGGTCATTTAATTTGGGCAAAAATTTGTTAAGTAGGACCGCTGAGCATTCTGCATTTAGTGAAATACGTGAAATACCCTCGAGCTTCTTTTTATTCGAAATGTTCTCCTTGAGGTATTTTGCGTATTTCGGCATCTGAGAGAGTGCCTCGCAGAAGGGGACGTTAATCTGAATTTGTTTTCATATTCATAAAAAAATTTGATAATTTTTGTCCTCCTTCTCTTTATTAGTTTTCGAAGGATAAGGAATTTGCGGGCTTGAAACGCTCGGCGCAATTGGAAAATTCGGAGGTAATAAAATCAAAGAAGGGGGTGGAGGGGTCGGAGTCGAAATGTGTACCGTAGGCTCAACCGCGATGGGGAGACGACCTCCTTGCCGCTTCAAAGGGTTATAGCTTGGGCATTTTCGCGAGGGTTCGGCTCCATATTCCCTATCAAAGCTCCATGTGGCTGCTCTGAGATCATTTTCGCAAGCTGTACAACCTGCATTTCTAAATTTTTTAGCGATCCGATAATATTTCGGATATTTGTATCGTTGGACGCGATCTACTTAGTGAAAACTTCCTCGAGAAAAGAAAGTTTTGGAGGAGGCGGTGGATATCCATGTTGGAATCCGTGCAGAAATCCTTGCGGATTCGCTTTTGGGGGCCGCTGCGTGTTATTAGGATTACTCCTAGAAAAGTTTGGGTGATTCCTCCAACCCGGATTATAGCTACTACTATAAGGATTATTAGTGGGGTTGAAGGGGCCCGAACTTGATTACCGAGGTATTCCACCGATTCTTCAATTAAATTATTATTATTATTAATATTATTATTATTCGCCCACGCGGGAGTGGAGGAGGAAACGGTCATCTCCGCTACTTGCTTACTTAGCCGCTCTAACTGCGAGGCTAAGTGAGTAGTGGCATCCACTTCAAAAATACTAGACGGCTTATTAGGACGCGGCCTTGGCATATTCCACTGATCGCGTTCGTGGCCATTTCCTCGAAAAGATCTTAGCACATATCTGGGGTTTTGTTATTCAATGTCCCCCCGGCAGGCGCATCGATCATTTATCGGGTTTGGAAATTTAGGCTGTTATAGAACGTTTGGACCTGTAGCCAAGGTGGTAGCGCATGATGAGGACACCTACGCAGACATTCTTTAAAACTCTCCCAAGTCTCATAGAGAGACTCGGAATCAAATTGTATAAAGGATGTGATATCTGTGTGTAATTTAGCAGTTTTTGACGGAGTAAAATACTTAGTTAAAAAAAATTTTGTCAGCTCGGCCCACGTGGTTATGGACCCTCTCGGAAGAGGAGTCAACCATGATTTGGCCTTTGTCCGCAAAGAAAAGGGAAATAAGCTTAAACGAATGGTGTCATCGCTGACGCCATTAATTTTAAATGTGTCGCATATTTCCAAAAAAATTGAAATGTGCAAATTTGGGTCCTCATCTGGCAAACCGTCGAACTGAATCGACTGTTGTACCATTTGAATTATGCTGGACTTTATTTCAAAATTATTATTAGCTATCGCGGGGTGAGTGACTCTTGACCCAGTATCTTCCAAATTTGGCCTAGCATAGTAGGTTAGTCCGCTGCGAGGCCACATTTGGAACAAGATCTGTCATGTTATCCGCTATAGTATCGTCGGCTAACTCTTCGAGATTTAAGGGTTGATGTTGGTCACGAGATCGAAGGCGCTCATGAAGAGTGCGCTCGATTTCGGGATCAAAAGCAGATTCCGGATTATCTGAAGAGCTTCCCCGGGTCATATACTTTTATAGAAAAAAGTTTCTTTTTTGTGTAAAAATTTTTTAGATTTAATTTTTGAGTTTTTCGGGAGATAAATAAATACATGAGAGGAAGAGAAAGAGAAAGAAAAAAAAGACTTATATATATAAAAAAAAGTTTGATTTTTTTTTTAGTTTTTTTTTTTGAAGATAATATATTCAAGAGGAAGATAGAAAGAGTTTTTTTTAATATTTTCATTTGATTTTGTGGGCTCTTTGATGATAATATAAATAAAAGAAAGAAAGAGCTTTTTAATATATTTTTTTTATTGATTTTTTTTTTTGATGAAGTTATATATAGATGATTCGATTTTTTTTTTTAGCTTTTTCTAAAAAAAAAATTGTTGTTTTTTTTGTTTAGAAAAAATATGTACGAGAGAAAAAGGGGGAGGAAGAAGTAAATGATAAAATTAATAGCGATTCTTTTTTTTTTGAAATAACAGCAAGTCCCTGACAACGGCGCCAAAAACTTGATGTTTAAATTTTTGATTCTGCAAAAGCCTTTTTGTGATGAGAGTAGAATTAGGCGGGCATTTTCGAGGAGTCTCGCGATTACTCCTACTTCGAGAAACTAACCTTTATCCTACTTCGATGAATAGAAGTAACTGTCTTTCCTTCTTTCAGAATATCGACATTTACGCCTCGGCTACGGCGCCGAATTGTTTAAACGTGTAAATAGAAAAGGAGAGTTTTGCAAGCTTTTGTAATTATTATCTAAACTAATCTTTCGATGAAGGCAAGTATACCTTATCGCGTATAGTATAGGATATTTTGTAGAGAATATCAAGGTCGTATTTTTTCGGATCCTGTTCATTATTTTTACTTTGTAAGAACGCGCTATTATTTTTTCAACGAAATGAGTGATTAATTTTATAAAATAAAAAAAAATGTTGACGATGATAATTAAGCGATTACGTGCGTTAGCAAAAACAAAGAAAAACAATTATAAGGAAAAAAGAGAAGAAAAGTGCACACTAAATTAAAAACACAGGCACTCTACGGAATTGAAATGACAGAATTGAAATAAAGCAAAAAAATTACCTCATACACGCACGCACTCTACGGTATTGAAATGACAGAATTGAAAGAAAGCATAAAAAACTAATTTATCAAAATAAAGACAAGTTAAACTCATACACACACCCACTCTACAATAATTAAATGCTAAATTAAAGCAAAAATTAAAGAAACCAAAAAAGGTAAACTCATGCACACACACACTTTCATAATTGAAAAACTAAAATAAAAACAAAAATATTAAAATTTAAACTCATACACTCACACACTCAACATAAACAAAAGAAGAACAAGAAGGACAAGAACCAAAATATATATTGATTGAAATAAAGATTTACAACTTTTTTCAAGAAAGTCAAACTTGGAGGACAAAAAGAGACCAAATTAGGGCTTAGAAAGCACACAAATTTAACTCACAAGCACTCATAAAAAAACTCACAAAAAACTCAAATAAAACTCACAAGAAACACTTACTTAAGGTTCTAAAATTCTGAACCCTCTTTACAAGGGAGGAGCCCCATTATTTATAGACAAAAAAGGGCTGTATTTAGCAAATAATTAGATATTTTTAGGAGCTAATGGGAAACAGCCGGAGGTTCTAGAAGGGGAGGGTGCGGGACAGCTTGCTGGAAGGAGAGCTGGCGGGTTGGGGTGCGAATAGCAGCTGGCGGAATGGAGATAGCAGCTGGCGGGTTGACTGTTGAATTTGGTTGCGGGTTGACTGTTGAAGTGGGAGTACTCGCGAGACACCTCGAAAATGCTCGCCTAATTCTACTCTTATCACAAAAAGGCTTTTGCAGAATTAAAAATTTAAACATCAGTTGGCGGTAGCAACAGAGTTCACATCTCTCGTGCCTAGAACAACCTAGTTTCATAAAAATCCTATAACAGTGTCTTAACTGAAATATTTTAGTAAATACAGTCAACACATTTGAATAAACTAAATTATGTTTAAAAGTTTTTAAAACCCTTATTCACCCCCTCCCCTCTAAGGGCGCCTAAATATCTAACACTTCCGATACATGGATCCTTCCTAAAGCACATAGTTGGCTGATTTGTACATGTATCACCGCTTATCTGAGACCTTCTCTGGGAACTTACCTGAGGTCAGGAAGGCAATAAAAGGTTCCATCCACGTGGGTCACCGATCGATCTCCATCAACTCTCCTTATTCTATAGATGGCCAAAAAAGTTCCATCACCGTTCCTCCTGCTCGGAGGTCGTGTTTCTCCAAATAGTCTGCCTGAGTATTTTCCTCCCTCGGCACATGCAGAATGGGAAAGTTTCGGAACAACCCGATGAGTCCCTTGACCTTCGTCAAGTATCACTGGAGAGTCGGCTCTCTGGTCTAGAACTCTCCCTTGATTTGGGACACCACCATCATGGAGTCCGTGGAAACTTTCTCGTCCTGGACTCCCCAGCTCACTTGCCAAGTGGAGTCCTGCTATCACCGCCTCATACTCGGCTTGATTGTTGGTGAGAGGTAAGCGAATGTCAATTGCTTGCTCGATCTTTGTCCCATGTGGACTTACCAAGAACACTCCTCCTCCCAGGGAGTATCTTCCTAATGCCCCATCCTCCAGCATATCCCAAGCTAAGTGCTCGGTGGACTGAGATTCTTCCACCTCGACCACATAATCCACCAAGAAGTCAGTCACTGCGTGGGCGTTCATTGACAATTGAGGTACAAAAGAAATCTTGAACTCGCTCAGCTCCACTGACCATTTTGCAAATCTTCTTGAATGTTCCACTCCTTCCATGATGTTGCACAGGGGATGGTTGGTCACTACCTTGATCGAGTGTGCTTGGAAATATGGCCGAAGCTTTCTGGCTGAGATGATCAAAGCAAATGCCAGCTTTTCAAGAATGGGGTACTTGAGTTCTGCCTTCTACAAAACCCTGCTGACCTAATAGATAGGCAACTGCTTCTTTCCTTCTTCCCAAATTAGGACCGAGCTTATCACCTCAGCTCCCACTCCTAGGTACAGAGCTAAGTCCTCTCCCTCCCTAAGCCCATGAAGTAGAAGGGCCTGCGCGAGCTGTCTCTTCAACTATTGAAAGGCCTCATCGCATTCTGAAGTCCATTCAAACTTTTGACTTCACCGTAACACTTTGAAGAAGGGCAAACACTTCTCCCCTTCTCTAGAGAGGAACCTGCTCAAACCTGCCAGCTTCCCTATCAGTCATTGGACCTACTTCGCCTTTCTAGGAGACTGCAAGTCTAAGATCACCCTTACTTTATCAGGGTTGCACTCTACCCCTTCCGTGGTGAAGAGGTGACCTAGAAACTTCCCCCTTCCTGCCCCAAAGACGCACTTCAGAGCGTTGAGTCTCATCTTGAATTTTTGTAGGGTGGCAAAGGTCTCTGTTAAGTCTTGGAGGTGAGACCCCACATCCCGACTCTTCACCATCAGGTCATCTGCGTAGACCTCCAAATTCCTCCCCTTCTGCTCCCTGAACACTCGATCCATCATCTTTTGGTATGTGGCCCCCACATTTTTCAACCCGAAGGGCATCATCTTATAACAAAAACATCCATCGTCTGTGATGAAGGAAATGTCCTTGACATCCGACGGGTGCATTCAGATCCGATGATATCCTGAAAAAGCAACCAAGAAACTCATCACAGGGAAACATACGACTGACTCTATTAGGGCGTTGATTCGAGGCAGAGGATAACAATCCTTGGGGCATGCTTTATTTAATAAAGAGAAGTTAATACACATTCTCCACCTCCCATCTCCTTTCTTAACCATTACAATATTGAGAACTAACTTGTGTATTGGATCTCTTATACAAAGACTGCCTTGAGCAATTTTCCTACTTCTTCTCAGATGGGCTCAACCAGAGTAGTTACTACAGCTGTTTTATTCTGGCGGATGGGGAGGATGCTCGGGTCGAGGTTGAGGCGATGGCACGCCACGTCCATATCGATCCCTGGCATGTCCATAGTGCTCAATGCAAAGACGTCAATGTTCTGCTGGATGTATTCTCGAACCTTCTCCTGGTCCTCCTCGCTCAGTTTCCTACTGACCTGCACCTTCTCTGGCCTCCCACCCTGAGTGAGGACTTCCTTCATCCCAATTTCCTTTGCTACCTCCAACCTATCCTGACCCTCCAATGCTTTGTCAATCTCTTCTGCCTCCTCTTTCTAGGTGATGGTGTTGACAACCGTGATGTTGTAATTCCTAGCCACCTTAGGGTCTCCCCTAACTCAGATCTGGACTCCTTTGATGCTGTACTTTAAGCATTGGTGGTAGAAGGAGGGTACATACTGGAATGCGCTGCCGTCTGAAGATGGCATTGTAGCTACTTAGAGCATCCATAATGATGAACTAGCAGTTCTTGGATGTCACCTCCTGTAGGTCAAAGCGACACTCCAACAATAGATGACATGGAGACTGCACTTTCGGGTGGCCTCGAATCCTACTCCCCCATGGATCACCTCGATCCCTCCTCGGGTTCCCACGTCAACCCGGACCTCTAACTCTGCTCCTTCTTCTCCTTTTTTGGCAACATGAAGTTGTTGCTGCCCCGCCAGAGCTCTACTCCATCCTCTTATTTCTAAGAACTCAAGACATGTAGTTGTTGTTTGACCTTCCTCCTGGTGGAAGTCACAGTATGGCAACGCCATCCTACCCCTTTCTACCCATCCTAGGCGATTCTTTCTTCCTCTTCTTCCTCCTCGACCTATCGCCATGGCATGCTGAGGTGGGCGATGGAAGGGTCTTCGACCTGGTATCAACCCCGGAGGATTGTCCTGCCTCCCTGAAAGTTCCCCCTCCTCCTTAGAAAGGTTCCCCACCATGGGTGAATCCTCTTCCGCAACCTTGAGGATATCCTCCTGGTGGCCTCCACACTGGCCGATTGAAGGGTGGCTGGTACCTTCCCCTCAGTTCCTTCCCCTGGGGGGGGGGGGGGGGGGGGGGTCCTTAGAACCCCTGCCTCCTCGGCTCCTCCCTAGTTCTTACCTCATGCTACTGGGATCCTCCTCCCCCTTCTCTTCTCCTCCAACCCACTTGGCCAACTTTGCCACGAAAGCGCCGTTCATGGCCTGCCCATCGATCTCTCGCCTCGCCCGCTCGATCAATTCCTCATATGATAGAGGGGGATCTCGGGCAAGTCCCATTTTGAACAGCCCTTGCCACAATCCGAAGGTAAGGCAAGTTGTAAGGTATGCCCTGACACCTCATGGACCATGTGAACCTCTTCCTGGAATCGGTCCATGTAACTCCCCAATGATTCCTTGGTCTTTTATTGAACTAAGAAAAGAGCCTCGACCCCCTTCTTCATCTTCTTTGATGTGGGAAACCACAACAGGAAACTCTGACATAGATATTCGAAACTATAGATGGTACATGAAGGGAGATGATGGAACCAGTCTCTCATATTTCCCTTATAAAATATGGCAAACAACTTGCAGTTGAAGGCGTCTGTCATCTGCTAGATGGAGATGACATCCTTGAACCACTAGAGATGCTAGAGGGGATCATCCTTGCCTATATAGTAGGACACGACGGGCTCCGTGAATCCCTCTGGAATGCGAGATGAGAGAATTAGCTTGCAGAATGGACTTCATGACCCTACCTGGTGAGCTAGGGGTACTCGCCCGATCTCCTCGCCTGGGTAGCGAACACTCAACGAGCTGGGAAATAGCACCCGCGCGTGGAGGGCTCGCTCTCCCTCCTCTGCCTACGCCTACTTCCTGAGTCTCCTGTCGGGTGCATCCTAGCCCAAGGCTTGTGGGTTTAGCACTAGAACTGATGGATTTTAGAACTCACCGGATGGTGAGAGAGCGATGCGCATGGTCTTCAAAATCAACTTCTTGAACTCATCAAAGTCACTCTTTCTAACGAACTCACCTGAAGGGCGCAAGCTCCCAAGGTCGCCTCCTTGCCCATCGCTTCCGGCCATGAAATTTTCCTACTTCTTCTCAGATGGGCTCAACCAGAGTAGTTACTACAGCTGTTTTATTCTGGCGGATGGGGAGGATGCTCGGGTCGAGGTTGAGGCGATGGCACGCCACGTCCATATCGATCCCTGGCATGTCCATAGTGCTCAATGCAAAGACGTCAATGTTCTGCTGGATGTATTCTCGAACCTTCTCCTGGTCCTCCTCGCTCAGTTTCCTACTGACCTGCACCTTCTCTGGCCTCCCACCCTGAGTGACGACTTCCTTCATCCCAATTTCCTTTGCTACCTCCAACCTATCCTGACCCTCCAATGCTTTGTCAATCTCTTCTGCCTCCTCTTTCTAGGTGATGGTGTTGAAAACCGTGATGTTGTAATTCCTAGCCACCTTAGGGTCTCCCCTAACTCGGATCTGGACTCCTTTGATGCTGTACTTTAAGCATTGGTGGTAGAAGGAGGGTACATACTAGAATGCGCTGCCATCTAAAGATGGCCTTGTAGCTACTTAGAGCATCCATAATGATGAACTGGCAGTTCTTGGATGTCCCCTCCTGTAGGTCAAAGCGACACTCCGACAGTAGATGACATGGAGACTGCACTTTCGGGTGGCCTCGAATCCGACTCCCCTATGGATCACCTCGATCCCTCCTCGGGTTCCCATGTCAACCCGGACCTCTAACTCTGCTCCTTCTCCTTTTTCGGCACCATGAAGTTGTTGCTGCCCCTCCAGAGCTCTACTCCATCCTCTTATTTCTAAGAACTCAAGACATGTAGTTGTTGTTTGACCTTCCTCCTGGTGGAAGTCACAGTATGGCAACGCCATCCTACCCCTTTCTACCCATCCTAGGCGATTCTTTCTTCCTCTTCTTCCTCCTCGACCTATCGCCATGGCATGCTGAGGTGGGCGATGGAAGGGTCTTCGACCCGGTATCCACCCCGGAGGATTGTCCTGCCTCCCTGAAAGTTCCCCCTCCTCCTTAGAAAGGTTCCCCACCATGGGTGAATCCTGTTCCGCGACCTTGAGGATATCCTCCTGGTGGCCTCCACACTGGCCGATTGAAGGGTGGCTGGTAGCTTCCCCTCAGTTCCTTCCCCTAGGGGGGGGGGGGGGGTCCTTAGAACCCCTGCCTCCTCGGCTCCTCCCTACTTCTCACCTCATGCTACTGGTATCCTCCTCCCCCTTCTCTTCTCCTCCGACCCACTTGGCCAACTTTTCCACGAAAGCGTCGTTCATGGCCTGCCCCTTGATCTCTCGCCTCGCCCGCTCGATCAATTTCTCATATGATAGAGGGGGATCTCGGGAAAGTCCCATTTTGAACAGCACTTGCCACAATCCGAGGGTAAGGCAAGTTGTAAGGTATGCCCTGGCACCTCATGGACCATGTGAACCTCTTCCTGGAATCGGTCTATGTAACTCCCCAACGATTCCTTGTTCTTCTATTGAACAAAGAAAAGAGCCTCGACCCCCTTCTTCATCTTCTTTGATGTGGGAAACCGCAACAGGAAACTTTGACATAGATATTCGAAACTATAGATGGTACATGAAGGGAGATGATGGAACTAGTCTCTCGTATTTCCCTTATAAAATATGGCAAACAACTTGCAGTTGAAGGCGTCTGTCATCTGCTAGATGGAGATGACATCCTTGAACCACTAGAGATGCTAGAGGGGATCATCCTTGCCTATATAGTAGGACACGGCGGGCTCCATGAATCCCTCTGGAATGCGAGATGAGAGAATTAGCTTGCAGAATGGACTTCCTGACCCTACCTAGTGAGCTAGGGGTACTCGCCCGATCTCCTCGCCTGGGTAGCGAACACTCAACGAGTTGGGAAATAGCACCCGCGCGTGGAGGGCTCGCTCTCCCTCCTCTACCTACGCCTACTTCCTGAGTCTCCTACTGGGTGCATCCTAGCCCAAGGCTTGTGGGTTGAGCACTAGAACTGATGGAGTTTAGAACTCACCCGATGGTGAGAGAGCGATGCGCATGGTCTCCAAAATCAACTTCTTGAACTCATCAAAGTCACTCTTTCTAACGAACTCACCTGAAGGGCGCAAGCTTCCAAGGTCGCCTCCTTCCCCATCGGTTCCGGCCATGGCATTTTACAAAGGATTTTCTTAACAAGCTACTGTCCACGTTCACCGCACCAAAAATGTTGAACCCAAAAACCTTAGTTCAACCTCTGAACCCAGAAACCACGGCTCGAGAGGAGTTCAGACTGGTGTAACTCGCTTTTACTATTCCTAAGTTCAATCACTGGGCCAGGCACTCAGAGCAACGAAGCTCACTCACAAAAGGTGAAAAACTAGGAGCAGACCCCACGAGTTGCAATGAGGAGGTCCTGCCACTAACTCGAAAGATTTTTGAGAACTTCCCCTCCAAACCCAAATACTGAGCTAGACACCTTAGAGAATGCTAGATAGTTCCTATCTACACACCTTGAAACCATGTTGTGCAGCAAGATATAACTCTCTAACCGACCAAAGCTAGCGAGATGAGAGAGAAACAAGTGAGAGATGCTCTCCAAAGGTGCCCTTGGGGGTCTATTTATAGTTTTATCAAAATGGTATGTAGATAGCTGAATCCCGTATCTTGGTTTTACTAAAAAGCAATCCAAATTGGTTTGCTAACAATGAAGTCCCACTATTTGGAATGGCTAACTGCAGGCCAAAATGAGACTTCCTGGGAAAATAGATGATTAGTAGTTTTTGTACTCATCTTTTAGTATAGTTTTAATTTAATTTTAATATGAATTTATATAATTATCCTAAATAAATTGTTTATTTTCCTATTTATGTACAAACTTAAGTTTATTTTCTGATTTTTAGGTTTTTTGGACTCTTGAGCAAAAATTGCAAGTACACGCCCAAGGTCACGGGCGTGACCAAGGGCGTGACAACCTAAGATGTGTTCCAGACTTCCTGCCGTGTTTCGGGCTCAAGCTGTGAAGAATTCATGGTACACACCCGTGTACTTCAAGTCACGCCCATGACTTTCCAATGTCACGGTCGTGTACCCTCCTCCGGCTCAGCCGACCGTGTCCTGAAGCCATGACAAGATTTCCTCCAAGTACACGCCTGTGACCAATGGGTCATGCCCGTGTCTGATCATGCTCATCCCAGATCACGCCCCAAATCATGCCCTGAGGGAATCCGGTACTTGTCACTCCTGTGTAATTCAATGGTCAAGGGCGTGTTACTTCTCTGCCGCCAGATCACGTCTTCATCCCGCCAGAATTTCCCGACAGTTACAACTTAATTATTACACGCCCTTGGTCACGAGCATGACCGAGGGCATGACGCACACATAACGCCTGCAGTAACTACAGAGGCATTTCTCGCACAGTTGCTTCGAACATGCCCCTTACACGCCCTTGGTCACGGGCGTGATCGTGGGCGTGTAACCTCAACTTTTTCTTATTTAAAGGCAACTCCTCCAGATCCTAAGGACATCAAATTTCCACCCCTCTTGGGCTGAAACTCCTTCCCTCTGCCCCCTTGTGGGTTGAAATATTTTTTTCTCTTTCTTGTATTTCTAGCTTATATTTCAATTTCATGCACTTTAAATTCATGCAATGTAATTTAGATTTAATTGTAAGCAATTGTCCTTTTATTTCATGTACTCTATTTTAATGAAATATGAATTGTCCTTTTCTCTTCCCTCAATCTCTTTATTTTCATGTTAATTAGATTAACATTTAGATCTTGATCTTTGCAAATGGTGAATGGAATTTACTCTCTCTTTTTTATCTTTCGTTGATTTATTCCTGATTTATCTTGATTTCATATGTCTATGTATGACTTCATATTTGTTTTTGTATTCTAGTTAGCCGAGAGGCTCGTGAGTACGAATCGATCACTCTAAAAGATTTGCACGCAACTCTCTCGAGAGGATGATGTAAATCTTCTAAATAAGAGACAAATCCTATAGCGAGATTCACCTTGTTAAAGTGAGTTTTAAGGGTTTCGATTACAGATCGAGAGTTCGGTCGATCAACCTAAACTCAGGTGGGCGTAACTCAAGAGAGGTGTATTTATAATTCCGGAATCTCCACAGTCAAGGATCAGATTAGAATTTATCTTTTCTAATTTCATTGAAAGTACGCTTTGTTCAAGTTTAGATTTCTTTTCTTTATTTTAATTTTAATTATAAATTTCTACTAAAGTTCTATTCGATAAGATAATAGTTTGTTTTCCCGAAGTAAAAGTACTCAACAGACCCGTGGATTTATATGACCTTGATATACCTTTCATATCATATGCTATGGACGATAGGTATGCTTGCCTATTCTGTTTATAATATAAAAATCTTAATTTTTTAGCTATCAAGTTTTTGGCACCATTGCCGGGGTGTTTTTGTCGATATTTCGAAAAGGGGAAACACTATTAATTTTATCTTGCTTTGTCTTTCTTTTTCCTTTTCCCCCTTTTACCCAAAAAAATAATAATAAATAATATATGCTATAATTAAATTTTTGGAAAGGGAGCTTTGGGATGTCATCCCATCGCAGCTCCTAGTACCTTGTGAGCCCTTAACTGGGTAGACCTTGGGAAGTCCAAGACTAATTAAAACATATCAAAAATATTCTCTTTTTATTCTATTTTACACCAAAAATATAATAAAAAAATATAAAACTTATAAAATTTCCAAAAATATTTTCTCTTTTTTTTTGTTTTTTTTGTTTTGTGTTTTGTTATTGTAATTTTATGCAGGTATTCATGGTGGTTCCTCCGTCTCCAAACCAGGGTCGTGCTCTTCTTCCTCTTTTTGTTCTTTTTTTCATGTTTTTTTTACTTCGTACTTAGTTTTCAACATTGTGGACAATGTTGAACTTTAAGTATGGGGGTATATTTCAAGAAAATATAAAGATATAAAAATTTAGAAAATAATAATAATAATATAGTAAGCCTATACTTTGGTTTTTGTTATTTCTAAAATCAAACATTTGGGAGGATATTTATAAGCATTTATTATTATTATTTAATGTGCTAATTTTTTGCTTTATCATGGTTAGTTAGATTTAATTTTTAGGTGATTTAGTTTTCAGTAATATTTTGTGATTTTAATTTGATTAGAGTAATTTATTTAGCACTTTTCTCTTCTATTTTAATTAGTTTCGATTTTGTAAGTAGTTGTGCTTAACACCTTTAGATTCTAATTATTTCTACTCATGCTTTTAGATCTTAAGAAATTCGATTTACTATAGTTGCTCTCAAAATGTTTTAATTTAATCTAGAAACTGATTCAGCCTTTTTCAACCTTTTAGCCCATTAACCTTAGCCTTCCCCTATCAAAAATATATTAAGAGATCATATGACATGGAAATATGAGGATACAATTCATTATTTACTAAGCATATGCACCCTTTGTATGAAGAATATTATGAAAAGATTATATGTCATGGAAAATGAGAGGAAATTGTTCTGGATTAAAAATAAATTTGTTATTTTTACATATTTTTCTATATTGTTTCATACTTAAATAGCTTCTTTTTCATATTGATATATATTTATATACATTAGATAAAACAAGTCATTTTATTTAATGTTATACATGAAATATGTATAATATTACCTAAAACAATGTTAAAAACTATATTAAAATACATTTATTCTATTATTCATCTCCAATGTTTGTGACAGAGAATGCCTTTTCGTTTAGATTTTAACGATAAAAGATAGCATGACAATATTAGAGAAAAATAGATAGTTTTATTACATTAGAAATGATTACAAAATCTTATCCCAATAACGCTTGGGATTGAGACGAAAGTATAAAAACCCTTTTTGGTTTTCTATACCGACCCTTCTCCCAAGGATCGGTTGGATCTAGCCTGTCTCTCCCCATATGAAGCCTCAAGCCTCCCCCTATATCTAACCCTAGACCTAGTCGGTGGACCCACGGGGCGAATTCTCCCTAGTCCTCGCAAGACCTAGTCACCAACCATGCGGCGAATTCTCTATTGACAATAAAAGAGTTACAAATAATAAAAACTAAAACATCAATGAAACTCCCTCAAAGGATCAACTTGATGATGAAGTCGGCGTGATTGATCTTTCTTCAAGTCCTTAGCGCTCACGAACGTTGATGAAGTTCTCTTGGCTTGCAAAGAGGAGGCTCTCACGAATACATGAGTTGTGGCTTTGATATCTTCTCAAATCAGCAAATCAAAACAGAGGCCGACCGCTCTTTAAATAGACTCGAATCCTAGCTGTAGTGCTACTGCCGGGCGGTAGCCACTTTAAGAAACATTCTAGCATGTGGATCGAGCCATTTTTGGCAACATTCTAGCTCCAAAAAAGGCATCCCCTCCTACCACGTCGCGGTAAGTTTAGTGCGCCACGTTAGCTTTATCTCTTTCCTACCTCCCAGATCTCCTTCCTTTTCTGCTCCTCAATCAACAACGTGATCATGGGACTTCCATAAGTTACTGTCGGGTGTTAGCCTTAATGCTCCGCGGTAAGAGTTGTTATATTCAGTCTCAATGACCTTCCTTTCTCGATGAATGTTTCCTTTTCGATGAAGTTTCCAAATATGCACGCGCTACCGCCAGTGGTAGCATTAGCACGCCGCGCTAGCACCAGAGCTTTGACATTGTAGGGAATTTGTTGTCATTCTTTCTCGAACTTATAGGGACATGAGAACAGAAGATCCTGCACACTATAAACACATGGCAAGTATGATCAAATACAATGGGATTTGTTCCTCTCATACCAAGAGATGTGGAAAGCATGTTCCATCTGGAATACCCTGTCCTGGCTCCTCGCAAGGTGTGTCTTCGAGGAGGAGGTCCCGAGTGTTTTGGAGGAGATCCACTCCGGAGAGTGTGGAAGCCACTCCGGGAGTCAGACCTTGGAAAAAAGTGTGTTGAGGCAAGGTTACTTTTGTCCTACGATCAGTAAGGGCACTGTAGAGTACGCAGTCAACTCTTCGCACCACTGCAACTAATACCAGCGTAAAGGCTCAGGACAATCACGGCACCGTGGCCCTTTACAATTTGGGTAATGGACCTGGTAAGCCCATTCCCCCAGGCCAGTGGGCAAAGGAAGTTCCTCCTAGTCATGATCGAATACTTCTCCAAGTGGCTAGAGGTCATGGCGCTGACAAAAACATCCTCGTAGGTAATAAGAAACTTCATTTGGGGAGAGATAATATGTCGGCACTGGTTGCCCATAGTTATCGTCACAGATAACGGGCTGTTGTTCGTTAGCGATCAGCTTACCAGCTTCTGCAATCAGTTGGGCATCAACCTTCGCTTCGCATCCGTCCATCATCCTAAGAGCAATGAACAAGTGGAGGCAGTGAACAAAACCATTATAAATCTGTTAAAAAAGAAGGTAGAAATTCTGAATGGTAACTGGGTGGAGCAGCTCCCCTCAGTCCTTTGGGCTTTAAGAACCACTCCTAGCACAGCTAAAGAGGAAACTCCTTTTAAACTCTCCCATGGCTCTGAGGTCATATTGCCAGTGGAGTTCGAGGTACGATCCCCTCAAGTCATAGCCGTAGGGGAAGGAGATGATGAATGGAGGGTAGAGAATGATGAAGGATAGCGCCTCTCGATCGACCTCGTGGAAGAATTTAAGACCTGGCAACCATTCGTCAAGAAGAGATCAAGTTCAGCACGGCAAGGTATTTTGATAGACACATTAGAATGAAGCCTTTTGTAAAGGGGGCCTTGTTCTTAAAAAGGTCGACACTGTGGGAAGGTCAGCAAAGGTTGGAAAGCTGCACCCCAATTGGGAGGGTCCCTATGTAATTTTGGAAGTGTTAAAGTCAGGAGGGTATCACCTCCAGAATGTTGAGGGAGTCCCACTTAGCAACACGTGGAGCGGTGACGACCTGAAGCATTTTTATTCCTAGTCGATAATGAAATTCTTATCTTGGTTGATTTGTTTTGCAATACATACACTTCTGCCCTGTCAGGGCAGGGTGAAAGGAACCAAAAGTTTCATGTTATTTAGAAGTAAAAATTTCTTATGTTTAAAGGACCCATGAGAAGGTTCCACTGACCGGGCTCTCACAAGCCGGCAGGGCAAGTTGACCACTCAGATGGCAGGTTAATAGGTTATATTGAGAGACCCCTGAGATGGTTTCGCTAACCAGACTCTCATAAGCCGGCAGGGCAGGTTCACCACTCATGTGGCAGGTTAAGAGGTTATATTGAAAGACCCCTGATATGGTTCTGCTGACCGGGCTCTCACAAGCCGGCAGGGCAGGTTGACCACTCAGGTTGGAGGTTAAGAGGTTATATTGAAAGACCACTGAGATGGTTCCGCTTACAGGGCTCTCACAAGACGGCAGGGTAGGTTGACCACTTAGGTGGCAGGTTAAGAGGTTATGTTGAAAGACCCCTGAGATGGTTCCTCTGACCGGGCTCTCACAAGCCGGCAGGGCAGGTTTATCACTCAGGTGGCAGGTTAAGAGGTTATGTTGATATACCCCTGAGATGGTTCCACTGACAGGGCTCTCACAAGCTGGTAGAGCAGGTTGACCACTCAAGTGGCAGGTTAAGAGGTTATGTTGATAGACCCCTGAGATGGTTCCACTGATCGGGCTCTCACAAGCCAACAGGGTAGGTAGACCACTCAGGTGGTAGGTTAAGAGGTTATGTTGAAAGACGCCTGAGATGGTTCCGCTGACTGGGCTATCAGAAGCTGGTAGGGCAGGTTGACAACTCAGGCGGCAGATGGAAAGTTGTGTTGGCAAGGTCCCAAGAAATGATTCTGCTGACTAGGCTCTCACAAGCTAGCAGGGCAGGTTGATCATCTAAGTGGCAAGATAGATGTGATGAGAGGAAGATTCAACCCAGACAAGAGAAGGTGGCGAGCTGAGTTGGTCTCTCCTTGGCCATCCACGTCTCCCACTCGCTCCCTCATAGGTGACAACAAATGCGCGAGTCGCACGACTCGTGTTGAAAATGTTGAAGTGGAAGTTTGTAGAAGTTGGCGGTCTGGGGGGAGGTCGTGTGGTCTGGCAAACCACGCGGTCTTGCGGTCTCCCTCTGCGGTCTGATCTCTCTAGTCTAGCCACAGGTCTACTCGGCGTGACCGCCTTTCCTTCTGTTCAAGGTGCCGAGGTGAGGCCGCGCGGTCTGGTCGTGTGACCGCGTTGCGGATCAGGTTTCAGCTTGGTGAGGCCGCGCGCTTTAGTTTGCCTGACCGCGTGGTGCGGGCAGTCTGGTCTGGTGGCTGCCTGGTCTTTTAGTGGTACGCGCGAACTAAGGTTTTCTTAGTCGCGCTGTCTCTGGTTTATGTTCGCATAGCTGGTCCTTCGGGATCTGCTGGTATATACGGTCACTGGAGTTTGGTCGAATTTGCGGGCTGTTGCCCTAGTCGGGCTGGTGTGTTCGCGATCTCTGGAGGAGGTCGAGTGGCAAACACAGGTGGTGAGCATCATAACCGGGCGAGTTGTCATGATCGCGCGGCTTCTGTTAAAGTCGGCGAGCTCACGGCGCAGAGCGATCTTGCTAACCGCGCCGGTTGACCAGTCGTGGTCATGCGGTCAGAAGGCGGTGACTCTATCTCATAGGGTGGTGACTGGATCTGGTCGCACGCCGATAAATAGGAGTCACTGTAGCAGCATAAACTATCGCACCAAGTGTAAGCAAATCTCGCGTCTTTTCTTGTGGTCTCATTCTTGTGACAGGGCGGTTAGCTGATTGAACTTTCCTTGTGCAGCTTCTGCGGATTGTGCGGGCAGCAACGGTCATCTCTTCTTCTAGGGTGTTCGGGAGGTCTCGCGGCTTGCAGTGTGGGTTGCTGGAGTTCGGGAAAATCAGTGGAGGTCACGGAGTTCTCAGTTGGTGTTGTTCTCGGGGGGAGGCAGTTAGGGCGGTCTCGTGCTCTAGTCACGCGAACTCGCAGGTCAGGCGGCCAGGCGACCTCAGTGGGCAGACCGCTGGTTATCTTTCTCAGCTTGTTTTTTTCTCCTATTTTTTGTGTACTGGCAAAATCATGTCTCGCCATGTATACATCTCCCTGTATTGAAGATCTCTGCTAGCATCAATAAAGATTGAAGTTGTTTTTCATGTGCTTCTGGTTGTTGGCTAAAACTTTGAGTTGTTCTATTCCTGCTCACTCCTAGATCTTCGAAAAATTTCACATGGTATCAGAGGTAGGTTGGAGTGGATAGAGCAGTGAATAACTCAAAGTTGTCATCGCCTTTGTGAAGAAGGAACCAGTGGTAGAGCCATGTAAGCAAGAGGTCTTGGAATTGAGATGCTCAACTCGACTAACTTCAAGAAGTGGAAGTCGTGTATGCAGAGTTATCTTCTGGGTGAGGACCTCTAGGAGGTTGTTGGAGGAGATATCACGGAGGAAGTTGTCCCAGTTGGGGATAATGGTCATGAGGTGAGGAACTGGAGGCGGATTAATGCCAAAGCAGAGTTCACTCTGAAAAGAGCAATATCTCCTGATCTGTTCGATCACATCTTGGGGTGTGGATCGGCTGCGGAGATCTGAAGAGCCCTGGATGGGCTGTTCAACAAAAAGAATGTGGCAAGACTTCAATTCCTGGAAAATGAGCTGGCTAGGTCAGCTCAGGGTGATCTTTCTATCTCTACGTTCTTCCTGAAGATGAAGAACCTGTGCGCTGAGATTTCAGCACTGGATCCTGATGAGCCAATTTCTGAGGCGAAGCTGAAAAGGCACATCATATGTGGCTTGCGGAAGGAATATGTGGCCTTTGTGACGTCAGTGCAGGGTTGGGCAAATCAGCCGTCTCTGCTGGAGCTGGAGAATCTGCTTGCGTCGCAGGAGAGTCTGGCAAGGAAGATGGCGGGGGTGTCAGTGTCTGGGGGAGAAGGCGAAGTTCTTTTCACATGGAAGAAGAAGAAGTGGGATAAGAAGAAGAAGACCGCTGGAGGCAATGGTCCTTCAACTTCTGGACAGCAGGATAGGGCTATGCTCGTTAGGCTGGAGGGAAGAAGAAGGGGGAAGGACCCAAGTGCTTCAGATGCGGGAAGCTTGGTCACATAAGGAAGGATTGCCGGGTGAATCTTCAGTCGGGGCATGCTGCTGCAGGGAAGGAGGAAGCTGAGGCCAGGCAGAATGATGGAGGATGGGGAGGAGCCTTCTCGGCTTCTGTTGGAGTTGCGGCTCCTATCAACTATCAGGACGACTAGATCGTGGACTCGGGGTGTGGTCATCACCTCACTGGGGATGAGTCAAAGCTTACTTCAGCGCTGCCTTACTCAGGTAATGATGCCATCATAACTGTTGATAATACCATGCATAGTGTCGAGATGGTGGGGGTTATTTCCTTGGGCAGTGATAGAGGGCCACTAACGTTGAAGAGTGTTTGTCATGTGCCCGGAATGAGGAAAAACCTCTTCTTCGTGACCAACGCTGTAGACGTTGGGCATCACGTTCTGTTCGGCCCAATAGAAGTGAAGTTTCTTCGAAACGTTGAGGCGGTGAAGACCGAGGTCGTTCATGTCGGGAGAAGGGCAAAAGACTTGTTCATTTTATCGACAAGTTCTTATGTTGACAAGATGAGGACCAATGACAGTGTCGTCATATGGCACGAGAGGTTGGGGCATGTAGGTATGGATAAGCAAATGGCTATGGCGGTGAAAGGTCTTGTCAAGGGCCTGCCTAGTCTATCCTCCTACGAAGATGGTCATATTTGCGCAGGATGTCAGTTTGGCAAGTCTCATCGACTACCGTTTGATAAGTCGCAAACAAGGAGTAGTGTGCCGTTGGAGTGCATCCACGGTGACTTGATGGGACCGACTGCTACCCCAAGCCTCGGAGTCAGCAGGTATATGCTGGTGTCGATTGATGATTACACCAGATATGTCTGGGTTTATTTTCTGAAGGAGAAGGCAGAGACGTTTGCCAAGTTTGTGGAGTTCAAGAAGCTTGTGGATGGTCGGCTAGGCCTGCGGGTTAAAAAGCTGAGAACTGACAACGGGGGGGAGTTCACCTCTGGTGAGTTCTCTAGTTTTTGCAGGAAGGCGGGCATCCGGAGGGAGCTTACTTGTGCGCATACTCCACAGCAAAATGGAGTTGCAGAGCAGAAGATCTGTCATCTGACGGAGACCTGCAAGTGTTGGCTGCATGCCAAGAGTATCCCAAAGTCCTTTTGGGAAGAGGGAATGTCTTGTGCTGCCTACGTCATCAATAGGATGCCTCTCAGTCCTATCAACATGTTGACCCCGCATGAGATGATGTTCAAAGAAAAGCCAAGTGTGGCACACCTTTGGATGTTCGGTTCCACCTGCTATGTGCACGTTCCAGATGTGAAATTTTTCGAATCTTTATGGAGTGAGCAGGAATCATACAACTTAGAGTTCACAAACCAAACAACCAGAAGCACATGAAGGAAATATAGCCTTTATTGATAACAACAATCTTCATTACAGGGAGAGGTATACATGGCGAGACATGATTTCTCCAGTACACAAAACCAAAGAGAAAATAACACAACTTGAAGGAAGATAACTGAGACCGCTCCAGACCGCACGGTCTCCTTGCCGATCTCTGCAAGCTGCCTAACCGCACAACACTGCCAATTACAGAACACCACCTCAGACCGTTGAGCTGACCGCACCCTCCTTTCAAACTCTACTAATTCTCCCGAACTCCAACCACCCACACTATAAGCTGCAGACCGCCCGAACACTTTCAGAGGAAGAGGTGATCGCTGCAGACCGCACTATCCGCAGAAGCTGCACAAGAAAAGTTCAATCAGCAGACCGCCCGGTCACAATAATACAGACCGCAGGAATTAGGATAAACTCAGCTTACACTTTGTATGTTATAATTTGCTGCTATAGTGACTCATATTTATAGGAGTGGGACCTGATCCAGTCACCGCCCTATGAGATAGGATCACCACCTTCAGATCGCGCGACCAGACCGGTCAACCCGCGCGATCAGCAATAGTACTTTCTGCTTCATTTGATGAGCTCGCCGGCTTCACCCCAGAATGTGGGAGATCGCCACTCCCTCAGTCAGATCGCGACTCCACAGGAGATCGCCAGACCTCCACGAAGCCGCCCACCACCAGTGTTTGCTCGAGACCGCAAACACTGCTTGTTCTCCACAAGAGCGCGAACACCTGTTCGCATACCAGCCTCCTCCTGAGACCGCAAACCGAGACCGTGCGACTAAGATCCTTAGTCCGCGAACACCACCAGAAACCACGGACAGTCATCAGACTAGATTCCTGGAAAACTGGACCAACCTGTGCGGTCACACCAGACCGGCACAGCTTTGAAGAAATTAGCCCGCCACGCAGTCACAGACAGACCGCGCGGCCTCACCTTCTGCCTCCTTGGATAGAAACCAGCGGTCATGCCAGGAGACTGCGGCTAGGCTAAGACAAGCCAGACTGCAGAACAGATCGCCAGGTCATGCGGTCACACCAGACCGCCCGACCTCCTCCCAGACCGCCCAGATCCAAAGGCTCCAACAAAACTTCCACTTCAACATTTTCAACACTCCCCCTTGAAGTGGGAAGTTGACAACAGCCCCAGTAGGCTCCTTAGCCGAGTAAACGGCCCCTTCGCCAGCGCCTTTGTGAAGATGTCAGCGACATTGTCCTGACTCCTAACATGCTCGACCAAAAGAGACCCCTCCAGCACCTTCTCACAAATGAAATGATGCTCGATCTCGATATGCTTGGTCCTCGTGTGACAAACTGGATTAGTAACCAGTTTGAGAGCACTCTCGTTGCCGCCGTGGAGCAAAGTCAGACCCTGAACCTCCTTATGAACGTCTCCAACCAACCTCCTAAGCCATATGGCTTCCTAAGCTGCCAAGGCCGAAGCCTTGTATTCCGCTTCCGTGGTTGAGACCGACACGGAATCCTGCTTCTTACTGCACCATGATATAGCCGTGGGGCCCGCCATGAAGACGTAACCAGACGTCGACTTCCGATCATCTGAATCTCCCCCGTAATCAGCATCCATGCACCTCAAAGCCCGCATCCCTCCTATAAAGGAGACCCATATCCGAGGTCGCCTTGACATACTTCAGAATGTTCTTGGCCGCTAGCAGATGAGGCATTCGTGGCTCCGCCATATACCGACTCACTCTGCCAACTGCATACGCAATATCCGACCTAGTGATCGTCATATAGATCAAGCTCCCGACCAGAGCTCGGAACACCAACGGATCTTGTAGAATCCTTCCCTCATCCTTCCGAAGCTTCAAAGCCTTCTCCAGAGGTGTGGAGATGCACTTCCTTTCCTTCATGCTGAATTGCTCCACAATTCACTCCGCATATCCAGCCTGGGATACCAGCACTCCACTCTCTTTCCTCTACACCTCGAGTCCAAGGAAGTACTGCAGCTCACCTAAATCCTTCATCTCGAACCTGATTGACAACTCAGCCCGAAGCTGCGCTACCTCCTCCTTTGAATTCCCCGTCACGATCATATCGTCGACGTATAGCAGCACGATGACTTGAAGCTCCCCGCTCTTCTTGATGAACAAGCTTGAGTCTGAGTCTGAAGCACCAAATCCACAGAATAAGAGATATTCTGCGATCTTCCCGTACCACGCCCTCGGCACTTGCTTCAACCCATACAGGGCCTTCTTCAACTTGCAGACATGCTCCGAAAAATCTTCAGATACGAAGCCTGGTGGCTGGACCATGAAGATGTCCTTGTCAATCTCGCCGTACAAGAATGCATTCTTTACGTCGAGCTGCCAGATCTTCCACCCCCAACACGCCGCCAAGGCAATCACAACCCGAACTGAAGTCATTTTCGCCACCGGACTAAAAGTCTCCTCATAGTCGTCACCGTATTGCTGCGAGAATCCCCCGAGCCACAAGGCGAGCCTTGTATCGCTCGATACTGTCGTCAACCTTCTTCTTAAGCTTGTAGACCCACTTGCATGTCACAGGGGTGATACCCTTGGGCTTGGGTACCAGAGACCAAGTCTCATTCTTCTCGAGAGCTGTCATCTCTTCCTGCATAGCCGAATCCCACTGTTCCACGCCATTGGCCTTTTCAAAGCTCGATGACTCCCTCTCATCCAAGGGACCAGCAAAGAAACATGAGACAAAGCTCACCATGTTTCCTCATGTATAGCGATCAGGGGCAATGATAGTTCGCTTTGATCTCCGCAACGCCTTCCCCTGACTCGCATTATCCTCAGCCGCTTCTTCTCTAGCTTCTCTCCCAGATGAACTAGGAGTATCGCTCCCCCTGCTTCCTGAGCCAGAAGCCTCTGTCTCAGAACTAGATATTGATGGACCACCTGGTGACACAGGTAGCTCCACCTGAAGATTTTCCACAGCTTTCTCCGGCTCCTACACCCTGCTTTCTGGTAACTCAACACCAGAACTCTCCCTGTAAGATGTCATCTCGTAGAACACGACGTCGCGAGATACAACAAATCTTCGCATCTCGGGATCCATACACTTCCAGCCCTTCTTCCGCTCATCATAACCCACGAAGACTAGCTTCCTTGCTTTCGCATCTAGCTTCGTCCGAAGCGCATCTGGAACGTGCACGTAGCAGGTGGAACCAAACACCCAAAGGTGTTCCACACTTGGCTTTTCCTTGAACATTAGTTCATGCGGGGTCTTCATATTGATGGGACTAAGAGGCATCCGATTGATGACGTAGGCAGCACAAAACATTCCCTCCGCCCAGAAGGACTTTGGGATACTCTTGGCATGCAGCCAGCACTTGTAGGTCTCCGTCAGATGATGGAACTTCCATTCTGCAACTTCGTTTTGTTGTGGAGTATGCGCACAAGTAAGCTCCCTCCGGATGCCCGCCTTCCTGCAAAAAGTAGAGAACTCACCAGAGGTGAACTCCCCTCCGTTGTCAGTCCTCAGCTTCTTAACCCGCAGTCCAAGACGACCCTCCACGAGCTCCTTGAACTCCACAAACTTGGCAAATGCCTCCGCCTTCTCCTTTAAGAAATATACCCAGACATATCTGGTGTAATCATCGATCAACACCAGCATATATCTGCTGCCTCCGAGGCTTGGGGTAGCAGTTGGTCCCATCAAGTCACCGTGGATGCACTCCAACGGCACACTACTCCTTGTCTGCGACTTGTCAAATGGAAGCCGATGAGACTTGCCGAACTGACATCCAGCACAAACATGACCATCACCATAGGAGGATAGACTAGGCAGGCCCTTGACCAGACCATTCACCGCCATAGCTTTCAGCTTATCCATTCTTACGTGCCCTAACCTCTCGTGCCATATCACGGCATTATCATTCGTCTGCATCTTGTCAACATTAGAACTTGTTGAAAGCACGAACAAGTCTTTTGCTCTCCTTCCCACATGAACTACCCCAGCCTTCACCGCCTCCACATTCCGAAGAAACCTCACTTCTGTTGGGCCAAACAGAACGTGATACACGGCGTCTACAGCGTTGGTCATGGAGAAGAGGTTTTTCCTCATTCCGGGCACATGATAGACACTCTTCAAAGTTAGTGGCCCCCTATCACTGCCCAAGGAAACAACCCCCACCTTCTCTACAGAATGTACAGTATTATCAGTAGTAATAATAGCATCATTACCTGAATAGGGCTGCGCAGAAGTAAGCTTTGACTCGTCTCCGGTGAGTTGATGACCACACCCCGAGTCCACGATCCAGTCCTCCTGATAGTTGATAGGAGCCTCAGCTCCAACAGAAGCCGAGAAGGCTCCTCCCCATCCTCCATCAACCTGTCTGGCTTCAGGTTCCCCCTTTCCTGCAGCAGCATGCCCCGGCTGAAGATTCACTCGACACTCCTTCCTGATGTGACCAACCTTTCCGCACCTGAAGCACTTAGGACCTTCCCCCTTCTTCTTCCCTTCAGCCTTAGGGGCATAGCCCCTCTCCTGCTGTCCAGAAGTTGAAGGCCCATTGCCTCCTCCAGCGGTCTTCTTCTTATCCCACTTATTCTTCTTCCCTATGAAGAGAACTTCACCATCTCCCCAAGACACTGACACCCCCGCCATCTGCCTTGCCAGACTCTCCTGCGAAGCAAGCAGATTTTCCACCTCCAGCAGAGACGGCTGATTTGCCCAACCCTGCACTAACGTCACAAAGGCAACATATTTCTTCCGCAAGCCACGGATGATGTGCCTCTTCAGCTTCACCTCAGAGATTGGCTCATCAAGATCCAGCACTGAAATCTCGGCGCACAAGTTCTTCATCTTCAAGAAGAAAGTAGAGATAGAAAGGTCACCTTTAGCCGATCTGGCCAGCTCATTCTCCAAGAATTGAAGTCTTGCCACATTCTTTTTGTTAAATAACCCATCCAGGGCTCTCCAGATCTCTGCAGCTGATGCACACCCCAAGATGTGATCAAACAAAACAGGTGATATTGCCCTCTTCAGGGCGAACTCTACTTTGGCATTAATCCGCCTCCAGTTCCTCACCTCATGATGGTTATCTCCAACCAGAAAAACTTCCTCCGTGCTCTCTCCTCCAACTACCTCCCAAAGGTCCTCACCCAGAAGATTGCTCTGCATACAAGACCTCCACTTCTTAAAGTTGGTCGAGTTGAGCATCTCAATTCCAAGACCCCTCGCTTCCATGGCTCTACCACTGGTTCCTTCTTCACAAAGGTGATGGCTACACTAAGTTGTTCACTGCTCTATCCACTCCAACCTCGCTCTGATACCATGTGAAATTTTTTGAATCTTTATGGAGTGAGCAGGAATCATACAACTTAGAGTTCACAAGCCAAACAACCAGAAGCACATGAAGGAAATATAGTCTTTATTGATAACAACAATCTTCATTACAGGCAGAAGTATACATGGCGAGACATGATTTCTCCAGTACACAAAACCAAAGAGAAAATAACACAACTTGAAGGAAGATAAGTGAGTCCGCTCCAGACCGCACGGTCTCCTTGCCGATCTCTGCAAGCTGCCTAACCGCACAACACTGCCGGTTACAGAACACCACCTCAAACCGTTGAGCTGACCGCACCCTCCTTTCGAACTCTATTAATTCTCTCGAACTCCAGCAACCCACACTGCAAGCCGCAGACCGCCCAAACACTTTCAGAGGAAGAGGTGATCGCTGCAGACCGCACTATCTGCAGAAGCTGCACAAGAAAAGTTCAATCAGCAGACCGCCCGGTCACAATAATACAGACCGCAGGAATTAGGATAAATTTAGCTTACACTTGGTGTGTTATAATTTGCTGCTATAGTGACTCCTATTTATTGGCGTGGGACCTGATCCAGTCACTGCCCTATGAGATAGGATCACCACCTTCAGATCGCACGACCAGACCGGTCAACCCGCGCGATCAGCAACAGTACTTACTGCTTCATTTGATAAGCTCGCCGGCTTCACCCCAGACCGTGGGAGATTGCCACTCCCTTAGTCAGATCGCGACTCCATAGGAGATCGCCAGACCGCCACGAAGACGCCCACCACCAGTGTTTGCTCGAGACCGCAAACACTGCCTGTTCGCCACAAAACCGCGAACACATGTTCGCATACCAGCCTCCTCCTGAGACCGCGAACCGAGACCGCGCGACTAAGATCCTTAGTCCGCGAACACCACTAGAAACCCCAAACAGTCATCAGACCGGATACCTAGAAAACTAGACCAACCTGTGCGGTCAAACCAGACCGGCACAGCTTTGAAGAAATCAGCCTGCCACGCGGTCACAGACAGACCACGCGGCCTCACCTTCTGCTGCCTTGGAAAGAAACCAGCGGTCATGCCAGGAGACTGCGGCTAGGCTATGACAAGCCAGACCGCAGAACAGATCGCCAGGTCGTGCGGTCACACCAGACCGCCCGACCTCCTCCCAGACCGCCCAAATCCAAAGGCTCCAACAAAACATCCACTTCAACATTTTCAACACCAGATGCGCTTCGGACGAAGCTAGATGCGAAAGCAAGGAAGCTGGTCTTCGTGGGATATGATGATCATAAGAAGGGATGGAAGTGCATGGACCGGAGACGTGGAGATTTGTTATATCTCGCGACATCGTGTTTGATGAGGTGACATCTTACAAGGGAACTTCTGGTGTTGAGCTACCAGAAAGCAGGGTGGAGGAGCCAGTGAGAGCTGTGGAAAATCTTCAGGTAGTGCTGCCTATGTCACCTGGTGGTCTATCTACTTCTAGTTATGGGATTGAGGCTTCTGGATCAGGAAGCAGGGGGAGCGATGCTCCTAGTACGTCTGGAAGGGGAGCTAGGGAAGAAGCAGCTGAGGATGTTGCGAGTCAGGGGAAGGATCTGAGGAGATCGAAGCGAACGATCATTGCCCCTGATCGCTATGCAGGAGGAAACATGGTGAGCTTTGTCTCATGTTTCTTTGCTGGTCCCTTGGAGGAGCGGGAACCAGTGAGCTTTGAGAAGGACAAAGGCGTGAAGCAGTGGGATTCGTCTATGGAAGAAGAGATGACAGCTCTTGAGAAGAATGAGACTTGGTCTCTGGTGCCCAAGCCCAAGGGTATCACCCCTGTGACATGCAAGTGGGTCTATAAGCTCAAGAAGAAGGCTGACGACAGTATCGAGCGATACAAGGCTCGTCTTGTGGCTCGGGGATTCTCGCAGCAATACGGTGAGGACTATGAAGAGACATTCAGTTCAGTGGTTTCGGTTTGTGATTGCCTTGACGGCGTTTGGGGGTTGGGAGATTTGGCAGCTCGACGTAAAGAATGCATTCTTGTACGGCGAGTTTGACAAGGACATCTTCATGGTCCAGCCGCTAGGCTTCATATCTGAAGATTTTCCTGACTATGTCTGCAAGTTGAAGAAGGCCCTATATGGGTTGAAGCAGGCACTGAGGGCGTGGTATGGAAAGATAGCAGAATATCTCCTATTCTGTGGATTTGGTGCTTCAGACTATGACTCGATCTTGTTCGTCAAGAAGAGCGGGGAGCTTCAAGTCATCGTGCTGCTTTACGTCGACGATATGATCGTGACGGGGAATTCGAAGGAGGAGGTAGCAAAGCTTCGGGCTGAGAAATCTATCAGGTTTGAGATGAAGGACTTAGGTGAGCTTCACCATTTCCTTGGACTCGAAGTGCATAGGAAGGAATATGGAGTGCTGGTGTCCCAGACTTGATATGCAGAGCGAATCGTGGAGCGATTCGGCATGAAGGAAGGGAAGTGCATTTCTACACCTCTGGAGAAGACCATGAAACTTCGGAACGATGAGGGGACGATTCTGGAAGATCCGCTTGTGTTCCAAGCTCTTGTTGGGAGCTTGATCTATCTGACGATCACTAGGCCGGATATTGCATATGCAGTTGGCAGGGTGAGTCGCTATATGGCGGAACCACGGATGCCTCATCTTCTAGCGGCCAAGAATATATTGAAGTATGTCAAGGCGACTTCAGATATGGGTCTCCTTTACAGGAGGGATGCGGGCTTCGAGGTGTATGGGTACATGGATGCTGATTACGGGGGAGATTCGGTTGATCGGAAGTCGACGTCTGGATTCGTCTTCATGGTGGGCCCTACAGCTATATCTTGGTGCAGCAAGAAGCAGGATTCCGTTTCTTTCTCTACCACGGAAGCGGAATACAAGGTTTCGGCCTTGGTAGCTCAAGAAGCCATTTGGCTTAGGAGATTGGTGGGAGACATCCATAAGGAGTTTCGGGGTCCGACTCTGCTCCGCGGAGACAATGAGAGTGCTCTCAAACTGGTTACTAATCTAGTTTGTCACGCGAGGACCAAGCATATCGAGATCGAGCATCATTTCATTTGTGAGAATGTGCTGGAGGGGTCTCTTTCGGTCGAGCATGTTCGGAGTCAGGACAACATTGCTGACATATTCACAAAGGCGCTGGCGAAGGTGCCGTTCACTCGACTAAGGAGTTTACTTGGGCTGTTTTCAACTTCCCACTTCAAGGGGGAGTGTTGAAAATGTTGAAGTGGAAGTTTATGGAAGTTGGCGGTCTGGGGGGAGGTCACGCGGTCTGGCAAACCGCGCGGTCTTGCGGTCTCCCAATACGGTCTGATCTCTCTAGTCTAGCTGCAGGTCTACTCGGCGTGACCACCTTTCCTTCTGTTCAAGGTGCCGAGGTGAGGTCGCACGGTCTGGTCGTATGACCGCGTGGAGGAGCAGGTTTCAGCTTGGTGAGACTGCGCGGTCTGGATTGCGTGACCGCGTGGTGCGGGCAGTCCGGTCTCGTGGTTGTCCGGTCTTTTAGTGGTGTGCGCGGACTAAGGTATTCTTAGTTGCGCGGTCTCCGGTTTGTGTTCGCATAGCTGGTCCTTCGGGATCTGCTGGTATATGCGGTCACTGATGTTTGGTTGACTTGGCGGGCTATTGCCCTAGTCGGCCTGGTGTGTTCGCGGTCTCTAGAGGAGGTCGGGTGGTGAACACTGGTGGTGAGCTTCATGACCGGGCAAGTTGTCATGATCGCGCGGCTTCCGTTAAAGTCGGCGAGCTCACAGCGCAGAGTAATCTTGCTGACCGCGCGGGTTGACCGGTCTTGGTCACGCGATCAGAAGGCGGTGACTCTATCTCATAGGGTGGTGACTGGATCAGGTCGCACGCCTATAAATAGGAGTCACTGTAGCAGCATAAACAATCGCACCAAGTGTAAGCAGAGCTCGCGTCTTTTCTTGCGGACTCATTCTTGTGACCGGACGGTTAGCTGATTGAACTTTCCTTATGCAGCTTCTGTAGATTGTGCAGGCAGCAGCGGTCACCTCTTCTTTTAGGGTGTTCGGGTGGTCTTGCGGCTTGCAGTGTGGGTTGCGGGAGTTCGGGAGAATCAGTAGAGGTCGCAGAGTTCTCGGTTGGTGTTGTTCTCGCGGGCAGGCAGTTCGGGCGGTCTTGTGCTCTAGTCGCGCGAACTCGCAGGTCGGGCGGTCAGGCGGCCTCAGCGAGCAAACCGCTGGTTATCTTTCTCAGCTTGTTTTTTTCTCCTGTTTTTTGTGTACTGGCGAAATCATGTCTCGCCATGTATACTTCGCCCTGTATTGAAGATCTCTGCTAGAAACAATAAAGATTGAAGTTGTTTTTCATGTGCTTCTGGTTGTTGGCTAAAACTTTAAGTTGTTCTATTCCTGCTCACTCCTAGATCTTCAGAAAATTTCACAACTCATGACCAAGGTAGAGGTTTGGCTCTCACGCATAATCTCAGGCGGAGAACCGCCCCTGGTTTTTGCTAAGAGGGTTCGAGCACGTAGGGACCACAAATCCTAGGTCTCGCCAGCCTCTAGGTCTCGCAAGCCTCTAGGTCTCGAAAGTCTCTAGGTCTCGCAAAAATCAACAATGACTTGGAAAATGTTCATATCATTCATATATAACAAAAGCCTGGGGGCTCGCCCCTTACATATATAGCAAAAAAGAAAAGCAAAAATAAGTGAATCTTCGGAAGGTGGTCTTCACTCGACGTCATCTCTATCGGCCGGCGAGTAGTCATACGAGTCGGAGGACGAGCCCACTAAGGGTTGGGGAGGAAGAGCGAGGGGATCAACTCTTCCGCAGTAATATTCTACGACCCCGCCCCAAAATCTTTGATGTCTCGCAGCATGAAGAGCTTGGTCTCAGTGTCCTTGATCACCATGAGCCTCCAAGTCGCCTCGATCTCGCTAGAGGTGAATTGTAGTACCTCCTCGTGTTTAGAGGACGATCCGCCACATGATGAGTCTCCATTATATACATGTTTTAGGACTCATTTGGGCTTATTATCATGCATAGGTATTGCATATTTGGTTGATTATCGATCATATTGGACTAGTTGTTCATTTGCATAGATAGTACCTTCCATAGCCTAGTTCTGTGTGTTATCTTGGATGGCTCCCTTTTATTCTTTTTAGTGCATATTTTATGCCGTTGGGGAGCTTTGTTTCAATACCCCAGCGGGTATGTTTGAGTTTGCTGCAGGTGCAATGATCATGTGAACGCTCGGAATGGTTTGGGGCGAATTTTAGCCTAAAAAGTCACTGATCGTGCGTTTTCCTTCGCGCACGATCAGGCGCATGACCACTGGTCGTGCGTTAATTCCCCTTAACTGATAGAGCGGTTCGCACGATCATAGGCCTTCTTCGTGCACGACCATTGGTCGTGCGCCACTGACCGTGCGTTATTTTCCTATCTTCCCCTCTGCTACAAGTTGACCGCGCATGAGCACAACCATTGGTCGTGCGCCACTGATCGTGTGCACTATTTTGCCAGCGCCTATTTAATGCCCTATTCTGTGATTTTAGGGTATTCATTCTGCCCCGTAGCCGCCCATCCACGGATTTTGGGAGCTTCTCTCCCCCCATTCGCCTCCCTTCTTCCATCCATCCTTCGTTCAAGATCCGGGCATCGATTCATCATCCAAACGCTCTTCTTCCTCCACTCCGGCGAGTACTCAACCACGCAACACTATTCTGGTGAAAAGAAGAAGAAGATGCAGGGATTTGGTGCCAGTTCAGAGGTTCAAGTGAAGAATATGGGACGTTAGCAGAGGATTGACAACCCTTCTAGTATCCCGGACGTTAGCTGAAGCCGAGCCCGGATGCGGATTGACAACCCGGAATTCCGGCCGTGAACGACGGCGAGTCTTCATCCTTTGGTGACAAAACCTCTATCCCTCATTTTCATATTATTATTTGTTGTGTAATTTCTAAGATTTTGATGTATTGAACAATTAGTTGTGATAATATAATCATGTCTCGTTATGTATTGGTTGATGATCTCCTTGTGAAAATCGTTCCATTTCATTCACGTTCACAATCCACGCTATAGCAAAAGTGCTACTAGCATTTGCGAAGAGGTGCTCTCGGCCCTCAGCACTTTCACCCTTGCGATCGCCACTCCGCGTGCCTTCTCGTCCATGCGCTTTCCGAAGCACGACATCGCGGCCTTTGCATCCATCCCGCCCTGCGAAGCGGAGTTTTGACCCGCATCTCATTTCTGTGTAGTAATTTAGGAAACCAAAATCAAAGCCCCTATTTTTTCCATTAATTTACTCTTGTAATTACTTTCTCAATCCGAAGAGTCAAACTAACCACGCGCATTCCTTGAGAGACGATATTCGGGGACGTACTCCCAACTTTATTACTAATGCGACCGGTGCACTTGCCGAACACGCATCAAGTTTTTGGCGCCGTTGCCGGGGAATACAAGCGTAGTTTGATTTTGGGTGTTTGAGTTAATAGTTTCAGGAGTTGTTGTTTTTTGTTTATTTATATTATTTTCGGGTTGTGTGTATGCAGGAGCGATGTCATGTTGTTTACTGCCTCTGTCACAACATGATGAGGATACAGCCTATTTGGAAGAGAAATTCTTCAAATTTGCTCAAATTATAATTCAAGGCCTTGAAACGCGGCAAGAGTATATTGATAGATTGACTATGCAGGTTGAGGCTTTGGTGTCTCTTGCCTCGGCCGTGTTGCAAGAACCTCCTCATGATGTGATAGTGGTACAATCAGAACATGCAGGGAGTGAAACCGGGATCACTCCCTCGACTAATGATTCTTTATGTTCTTCATCTACTTTGTTTCTTGACCCTCTTTCATTGGTTACAATTCAACAGGAAGAGTTAGCGTTGGTCATCCAGGTAGAATCTGATCATCACTCACAAGAGGATGTCACTTGTGACATTTCTTCCTCCAGCTTTGCTCCTACAGATGTTGAGTATACTTTCGCTCCATCTCTTCCTGTTATTTCTAACATCGTTTCATTTGTGCCCCCGCATAATTTGGAATATGCTGACCCATTTTTGGGCAGTCGAATGAGGCATTCCTGGCCGGATAAGCATGTTGCAGTGGCAGACGATATTGCTTTGTCCACTCCAGCGTCACCGCATGTGCTTCCCCTAAAGGACTGGTTGCAGGGGAAAGTGATTTTTCTTTGAAGAAATACTCTTGGAAGAGAGAAAGAGAGCAAAAAAAGAGGAGACTTGGGGATGGAGGCTAAACCTCTTACTACGTTGCCATCAGTTATGGGTCTCCGGACCTTTTTCTTCTATCTGCAGTTACTATTTTAAATCAACGTATAGTTGATTTCTCTGGATGGTTGTGTAATAATACTACGTAGACTGGGATGACCTCCTGTCTTTAATTTTGCGTGAACAATTTTATAATCTGCTTAATACAGGTATTTAGTCCACCTTAAGGACGGTAAACAAAAGGGCTTCTTAGGAGACAACCCATGGGAACCACCCAGTTCCGTTTGCTTGCTTTAATTTCTATTATGTTTTGTTTGTTTTTGCTTTGGTGCTAACAATGCAGGTGTGAACTCGATTGGATGAAGAGGAGGAGATCCTTAAAGATGGATTATACCGCTCTTCTGGCATGCTCTTAGGAGCATAGGTACTCTTAACCCAGCTCTTAATTTGCTTCAAAAGTTTATATTTGATTTGTTTTTTCAAATAAAGTCTGGGGGGAGCGGGCCTTTGCTTACGCTACACGCACATACATGCTAGAATGTTGTGTTAGGAAATTTATATTGATTGTCTCATTGCATAACACACACCACACGTGTTTTGTTTTTTTTTACTCGTGCGCAATTATCGTGTGAGTGCTTGATGTATATGTTTAGAAATTTGATTGTTAGTTTAGGATTGTGTGGAGGAACAGATGTGACCCGTGCGGTGCTACTAGTAGAGCGCTCACACGGCATAAAAATTCACGTAGAATAGATTTAATTACAAAGTTATAGTTTTATTTACTTCATTTGTGTAATTACTTAATACTCTACTCAAACGGTGAATTTGGTGAATCTAGCGGTAGCCCTAGGTCGAGTGTAGAAGAGTTGTTAGCCTCGTGTTGTTTGAGTTGGAAGGAGAGGAGACCTCGCTCAGTGGTTAAGAACTTGCCCCCAAGCTATTTTCAAAATGAGTGCGTTGAATGATCTTGTTCGGAGCATGATGTAGGCCATCATTTGGTCCGGTTGAGCTTTGATTTACCAACCTAACGTCATCCTTTGCTAGCCTCATTGAGCCTTACCTTTCCTATTTGTTAAACTTCACTATACTTTCACCAAGGCCACATCTCCTAACCTAAAGCGCACTTGAGTCAAGCTTTGAAATATATACATATTTATGATGATTGTGCGGTGCGGAAAAAAAATGAGAATGAGTTAAAATTTTGATTGATCCTAACTTATGTTTCTATGGATCTAGAAAAAAAAAGGTAAAAGAACTCTGAAAAGAATATAACCACGAGTGTGGTAGTCTTGCGCACATCATCGTGCTTAAATGAAGTCTGGGGGAGTGTGCTTCAAGGTGAAGATGTTGAGTTTGAAATTTGTTTATTTACCGGAGAATGAGTGCGTTTAGCCTACGTTCTTCTACTTCATTACCGTACCTCAACCCAAGCCCTAAGACTAACCTAAAAGCCCTACTGATTCTTGATAAGATCGTCTCATGCAGTGGAGAAGGTGCGGAAGGGCAAGCGTATGACCACCGACCTTGATGGATTTCTTAGAGAGCTCTTCCTTGAGATCCAATTTGAGCACGCTCACCTCAGCAGTTCACGCTATTTTCCCTAGGGCGCGACTATTCAATTCACCAGAGATTCACCTCAGAGTAGTAGTATTTTGTATTTTACACTTATAGAAGTTCTTAAAATATAATATTTGTTTTAAAATCTTTTCTACTTTATTTTTACGCTCGTTAGTTCTTTACTTCTCATCATGTTTTGCCTGCACAATTGCTTCTTTAACATCAATTTTCTATCATGGGATTGAGTGTTTGCCCGAGACGTGCAAACGAGTAAGTCTGGGGGTGTGATGAGTCTCCATTATATACATGTTTTAGGACTCATTTGGGCTTATTATCATGCATAGGTACTGCATATTTGGTTGATTATCGATCATATTGGACTAGTTGTTCATTTGCGTAGATAGTACCTTCCATAGCCTAGTTCTTTGTGTTATCTTGGATGGTTCCCTTTTATTCTTTTTAGTGCATATTTTATTCCGCTGGGGAGCTTTGTTTCTATACCCCAGCGGGTATGTTTGAGTTTGCTGCAGGTGCAATGATCATGTGAACGCTCGGAATGGTTTGGGGCGAGTTTTAGCCTAAAAAGCCGCTGATCGTGCATTTTCCTTCGCGCACGACCACTGGTCGTGCGTTAATTCCCCTTAACTGACAGAGCGATTTGCACGATCATAGGCCTTCTTCGCGCACGACCATTGGTCGTGCGCCACTGACCGTGCATTATTTTCCTATCTTCCCCCTGCTACAGGTTGACCGCGCATGAGCACAAGCATTCCTTCACGCACGAACACTGGTCGTGCTCCACTGATCGTGTGCACTATTTTGCTAGCGCCTTTTTAATGCCCTGTTCCGCGATTTTAGGGTATTCATTCTGTCCCGTAGCCGCCCATCCACGGATTTTGGGAGCTTCTCTCCCCCCATTCGCCTCCCTTCATCCAGCCATCCTCCGTTCAAGATCCGGGCATCGATTCATCATCCAAACGCTCCGTTTCCTCCACTCCGGCGAGTTCTCAACCACGCAACACTATTCTGGTGAAAAGAAGAAGAAGCAGGGATTCGGTGCCAGTTCAGAGGTTCAAGTGAAGAAGACGGGACGTTAGCGGAGGATTCACAACCCTTCGAGTATCCCAGACGTTAGCCGAAGCCGAGCCCGGATCTGGATTGACAACCCGGAATTCCGGCCGTGAACGACGGCGAGTCTTCATCCTTTGGTGACGAAACCTCTATCTCTCATTTTCATATTATTATTTGTTGTGTAATTTTTGAGATTTTGATGTATTGAACAATTAGTTGTGATAATATAATCATGTCTCGTTATGTATTGGTTGATGATCTCGTTGTGACAATCGTTCCGTTTCATTCACGTTCACAATCCACGCCATAGCAAAAGTGCTACTAGCATTTGCGAAGAGGTGCTCTTGACCCTCAGCACTTTCTCCCTTGCGATCGCCAATCCGCGTGCCTTCTCGTCCATGCACTTTCCGAAGCACGGCATCGCGGCCGTTGCATCCATCCCGCCCTGCGAAGCGGAGTTTTGACCCGCATTTCTTTTCTGTGTAGTAATTTAGGAAACCAAAATCAAAGCCCCTATTTTTCCTTTAATTTACTCTTGTAATTATTTTCTCAATTCGAAGAGTCAAACTAACCACGTACATTCCTTGAGAGACTATATTCGGGGACGTACTCCCAACTTTATTACTTGTGCGACCGGTACACTTGCCGAACACGCATCACCACGCCATGCTGCCAGCAAATCTGTAAGGGCCCAGGCGAGCTGTGCCTTGAGGGCCTCCACTTCAGCCTCCATCCTGCCGACTCGAACTTCCATCTGGCCTCGACATCCTGCATTGGAGTCACATAAGGGAACAAAAAAAAGAGAAGGGGAAAGTAACTCTTCTTAGGGGAGGCTTACCTCCTTCTTCGGGGCCTGTGAGAGAAGCCTCTCGGCAACACCAAGCCATGCTTCGAAATCCTCATCCTACTCATGCGCGAGCTCTCGGGTGGCATCGGCCTTGTAGAACCTCTTCATGAAGGAGAGGCCGCGACATGACGCCATATGTGAGAGCTCTGTGGCGCGCATTTGGGCCCATGATCTCTCGTAGACGAGGTCCCACAGGGTGGACCCCTCGTAGGCGATGGTTTCTTCTCTCCCATACATCCCATAAGCGAGGGTGTAGGCCTGCTCTCCAGCCCGGCCGTGCTCAATCCATGAGGGGAGGTGAATGTAAATGGTAACCTTCTCTGCTGCCCCTCCTAAATGAGCAAGGGATTGCATGCGTTGTCCCGGGGCTTTGGAGGTGCACATCTGGGGCATTCACCCCACTAGTTTCTGCAACAGCACGGGTCGCGATCCCTAAGAGGCTCATCGTGGTGGTCTTCCTCTTCGAGGCCACAGTCTTCTTCAGTTTCTTCCGCGAGCCGGAAGGGGAACGGGGGTCGAGATCCCCCACCGCCCTCTTCCTTTTGTCGTTGCTGTACTTGGGCTTGCCCAGGTCGTAGGCACAGGCCTCCGCAGCGGCCCTCGGAAAATCAAGCGAGGAGGTCAGCTTTGCGCCACCCGCATGAGGCGGGTTCACAGGAATCAGACGCTCCCCTGTAACACATGGAAATAGTTGGTAAGATGGGCGAGCAAAAAAGGCAATCTAAATAGAGCGAGCCGGAGCATCCTTCCCCCTATAACACCGAGGGGAGGTAGTTGAGATGTCATCGCAAGTAGGCGACCTCGAAATTCTTCTCGATGAGGAACTTGCAGAGTTCCGCGGTCTCTCCATCCACGCGAGGAACGCGATATACTGACTCACTCCGCTGGGCAGGCACGTATGGAATGTTGCCGAAGTTCTCCTTGATGAAGAGGAACCTGCTATTCTAGTGGTGGACCTTGTTGAGGGTCTCGCCAACCTTGATCCGCGAGCCGGTTAGAAAGGCGACTCCATCTGAGGTCGCTCTGTAGATGAGCAGCTTGCAGAAGGCTATTTGGATTAATTCTATCCTCTCCTTGCGCATGTAGTAGGTGAGTGCCATGAGCTTGGCAATCGCATTCGTGTTGACATGCGCTGGCACTGTCCCAAAATACTTGAGGAACTGCTTTGCCTTAGGCCACAAGGGGAGGCAAAGTCCAACCACAAAGTTGGAGAGGGGGAAGGCGAGTTCATCCTCGTGGAATGAGTTGATGGCCTCACACTCCCTTGGGCAGCGAACTGAGTACCCTTCCGGTAGAAAAGAGACCTCGAATGCGAGGTGCTCCTCCACCGACACTTTCCCCTCAAGGAAGAGTTGGTTGGCGATGTTTGTAACGCGGTTCCCTCGCCCATCAAAGGGATTAGAAGGCTTGGCCATTTTCAGAGAAATTGGCGAGTGGAACGAGCGATTCAAAATATGAACATGAGTAAGGGGTAGTTAATGTGGTAGGTGAGTACAGAAAGAAAGGGGGTCTTTAAATAAAAAGGGGGTCGGAGGGGTCTCGCGATTGATGATGTGGCCTTCTCACCCCATACCCACTAACCATTACCCACGCGCGAAGGCCCCTTAGTTCTATCTCGACGAGCAAGAGCGAGCACTCTTATCCTACAAACCCAAACAGCGAATTGAGATAAAAAAATAACATGACATACAATCCACACCAAATAAAGAGAAAAGCATAGATTCCCGTGAGGCGGTGTTAAACACGATAGGAAATAATAATGTTCATGCAGAAAGAAATATCAGCAAGTCAATTTCAAAAAAAGGGGGTAGAGACTTGGAGGCAAGCTGTTTGGAAATGCGGCTGGTTTCACCTCCGGGGACCCCGACCGCTCATCTACATCCTTGGACCTAGCCTCATAAGGGCACACTCATGAGCGGCGTCAATCTCATGTTGAAGGGTGAGTGTGCACTCATCGATCCACCTGAAATGGTCCAACGACGTTGTGGAACCTCTTGCGAGTCATTGCACCTCTTCCGCGAGCAGAGTGCAATCTCCCTCAAGTGCCTCCATTCGCCATTCTAGGGCAAGGATGTCGGGGAAGGGGTCATTTTCCATCGAAGCCCTCTCCTCCTGGAGCTCACGAAGCATATATCCTTGCTTCCGCAGGATGCCTGCCAGCCGACCCTTCATCTCGACAGCATTGGAAGGGTCGCCTAGGTACTCGCTCATGTCTAGAGAAGGCGGTGCTGAGTAAAGCACTCTATCATCGGACTTGTCAGTTTTTTGAGTGTCATCTGCAAAAAGGTAAAAAGTTAGCGTCGAATCAAAAAATGAAGAGGCGCGAGTGAATTCCCTTACCAAGCGAGTCCTCGACAGCTTCCCCTCATGGTGCAGGGTGGGCTCACGGTCCTGATGGGTAAGAAAGCTAGGCCACCCGTCGAAGGGGCATGAGGTAGGGAGCATTAGGGATTTCCCCGAACCCTGTCATAGGGGAGCCTTATCAGGATCCCACGCATCAGGGGTCGCGGCAACGCCAGCAACATTGCTCATAGGGGTGAGAGTCATTTTGGCGAAATCTTGGGTCAAGTCCCGAGTGGGCGACTTTGGTCGTAGAGAGGTCGGAGGAGGTCGATAAATTTGGTTACTGCAAAGATAATTACATTTAGTTATGCCTATGAAGCGCGAGTCGAATGCAATAAGGAATGATGATTCGCTTACCAGGGACGTGATGGGTGTTAGGGTCAACCTGATTGCTCGTTGATTAGTTGATCGCTCGTATCATCCTTTGTGGCGGCATTGACCTCTGAAACATATGACTCAAGAGATTGGCGTGACCCTGCAAAAGTTGTTACAGGCGAGTAAATTACGGAAAAGGTTCGCACCTGTTCCGAAACCCTGAGGCCAAAGCTGACCTGGGCTGTGATTGAAGCCTGGCCAGAGTTGTTCCCTCCCCCACGGACTCTCGTCTCGCCTTATTGGTGACATTCTTTTCTACTCGCTTCGGCGTAGCTCGCGAGGAGTATTCGATGATGAGTCCCAGTAAACTGGTGGAAATTGCTTCGTTCTTTTTCTTAGTAATGGTGAAGCGAGCGAGTAATTCTTGGGAGAGCGACATGTCGGTCAATCAAGGATCAGCGAAAGAAGAGAAAAGTGGCTTCAGAGGGAGAGGCTTCCCTCATGGTATTTATAGCCCCCGGTGGGACCCACTAAAAGATTCTCCCCTAAATCGAGGCACTCTTCACACATTCGAGGCTGAACTATCTTTCCGAGCTTGAGGAAAACTCGCAAAGAACTGGGATTGTGTACAACCCCATGTTTGTCGAGTGGATTCATTAAGCCATCAGGCGATCAGGAGCAAGACTGGGCTTTGGTGAGTCAGTTGGGCGAGTGGCGGGTCCCAGCTCGCACCCACCCCTAGCCTGCACTCGCCCTCCATACTGGTGCGAGCGACGAGTCCTAACCCTACCGTGTATTCGCCACTCTGGCGAGCCGGCTTAGAATAGCCTGGACTCGTCTTTCTGTTTGGTGGTCTATTTTTTCCAGGAAGTTCCATTTTGGCCTACAGTTATCCATTCCAAATAGCAGAATTTTGCTGTTGGTAGAACAATTTGGGCTTCTTTTAGTAAAACCAAGAGGCGGTATTCAGCTATCCGCAAACCATTTTGAGAAAACTATAAATAGACCCCAAGGGAACCTTTGGAGAGCATCTCTCACTTGCTTCTCTCTCTTCTAGCTAGTTTTGGTCGGTTAGAGAGTTCTAGCTTGCTGCTCGCCGTGGTTTCCAGGTTTGTAGACAGGGAGTCGGTTGGGGAAATGATTTATCTTAACCCCTAGAATTAAGAAGAATATAAATTCTAAGTATGAAAAATTAGGCTAAGTAAATATGCGTCAAATAGTATTCGACGCAACGTCGAAATACATTCGACGTCTATCTCAGAATGAGTCGAAGTAACTCTTAGAAGAATTCAACGCATTCTATGTCGACGTTAGTCTGACTTCTAATCGACGCATCTAGTGAAGTCGACGCACCTTAGTCGACGCTCCTTCCTTATTCTCCTCTCGACATTCAGCCAGGATGAATTTGACGCTTACGTCGAATAGTAATCGACGCACGTCGATATATATAAGTAATTCAAAAACACGCCAGATCTCTTTCCTTCTTTCTGTAGATCTGATTTATATGGAATGATATTATTCTTTTATAGCCGTTCTGAATCAGCCTTTCCTTCTATTTGATTCTTGGCTAATTTGATTAAGACTATTATGGATATTATTTGAAATCAGAATGAATTCATTTCCTTTTACAGAAATATTAATTATGGAAAATTTTATCTCTTTTTTATTCTCTGTCTGCTAATTGATTATTCTCCTTTATCAATATATTTCAAACAGAGCTATAAATAAGAAGGAGGTCGGCAGAGAACACAGAAGTGATCCACTATATTCATTTTGAAAAAGAGGAAGAGCTCCCAAGTGAAAAGAGAGACAATTGAGAAATAGTGTTGCAGCAAAGATCAAGCTTTCATCTTCTCCTTCTTCTTCTGAAGCCATTCTGCTGCAAATTCTGATAGCTCTCACAAAAGAGAGAAAAGCTTACAAATCTCCTTCTCACTATAGAAGAGAGATCATATTCACTATACTTGTGCTTCTAATCTTCTTGCTAGGAAGAAGATTCCTTCTTATATATATTGTCTTCTATTTTTCTACTTGTTCTATTTCTTCTTCTCTTTCTTATTTCACTTTTAAAACCTTGTAAAAGAGTTTTTAGAATCTCTCTTCAAAAAATTCAGTTGTACTAGTTCTAAGAGTCTCCTTTTCAAAAGACTCAGGCTGGTTCTAAGAGTCTCCTTATCAAAAGACTCAGTCTGGTTCTACGAGTCTCCTTATCAAAAGACTCAGTGCAAGTTAGTGAATTCCTACCAAGGGGGTAGAAGAGTGGACTACCCAAAGTTTGGGGAACCACTATATTTTCTTGTGTTGTGCTGTGATTTTCTTGTTGTCATTTTTCTTCTTTACTTGCTTAATTCTTGTTGGTGTGTGGGAAGCTTAAATCTGTGATCATTACACACACATATATATATAATTATTAACTTTGCACAAAAATATTTTTAAATCTCTATTCACCCCCCCCCCCCTCTAGAGAATTCTAGTGAGGTCAACTGTGCACATTCAATTGGTATCAGAGCGAGGTTGATCTAAAAAGGTTAACTCCTTGATCAAAAAGATCCTACCTCTTATTTATACATATATATATTTCTAAAAATTATTTTTCACAGGGCACAAATCAAAGATTATGCTTCCACCAGACCACCAATGTGCAATCTTGAAAAGTTTGCAGTTTGGAAAATGAGAATTAGGATTTATATGAATTCTATTGATGAAAAATTATTTAATGTTATCTTGACAGGTCCTCCTAAGCCTTATAAAAGAGACTCAAGTGGTGAAGTGACTCAAACACTTGTCCCAAAGGCTGAGTGGACAGTTGAAGAAAAGAAGGCAGGAACATGGGATGCAAAAGCTGTGAACATTCTTGTCTCAACCCTCTCAGATGAAATCTTTCAAAAGGTTGTTGACTGTGAATCAGCCAAAGAAATCTGGGAGGCTCTCATAAAGATGGTAGAAGCAAGTGCTGATGAAAGAAAGATAGGAAGGCTCTATTTATCTCTCAATATGAGAATTTCCAAAAGAAGAATGAAGAAAGCATCTTTGTGATGTATGACAGATTCAGTCTGATCATTAATCAATTAAGAGGTCTGGATAGAGAGATCTCTCTCACAGAGATCAATGACAAACTGTTAATGGGTCTCCCAAGTTCATGGGACTCAAGAATATGGGCAATAAGAGATACAAGAGAACAAAGGGAAATTTCAACAGATGCTCTCTTAGGAAAACTCAAATCCTATGAGCAACTGCTGAAAACCAGAGAAGAAAAGAAAAGAAGAGAAAACACTCCAACCTCTTCAAAAGATAGGAACATTGCATTAAAAGCAACAGAAGAAAGAACCTTTGTCACTGAAGAAGAACTATTCAGTTTCATGGCTAGAAAATTCAAGAAATGGGCCAGGACAGATGGATCTAGAAGGGGAGAGTCAAAACCAAGGTATGACAAAACTCCCACTAAATAAATTGTGTGTTATTCTTGCAGGAAACCTGGACATATTGCCCAGAATGTCCAGAAAATGTTGAGACAAAGAAAGATCTGAAAAAGAAAGATCTCAAGAAAAAGGGGAAGAAGAAAGAAAGAGGCTTTATTGCAGAAGCCTGGAGTGAAACAGACTCTGAGGACAGCTCCTCTTCTAAAAGTGACAATGAAGAGTCTAAGCAAGAAGATCTATGCTTAATGGCTCTTGAAAGCTCAAAGAAAGATGATGTTGCTGAATCATGGAGTGAGACAGGATCAGAAGAAAGCATATCATCTGAAGATGAAAGAGAAAATAGCCTTATTTTTCATAGATGAATCTGAGGATAAGGATGAGGTAAGCATTTTTAATGAAATAGATTTCTCATGTGATGATTTCAAAAACAACTTTAGAGGATTATGTTTAGATCAACTAAAAGCTAAGCAAGAAATTAAGGATCTAAAAGAACAAATTAATATGGTTAAAAACCAGAGAAATAGAGAGGCTACATGCTCTAAAAACTATGAATTAAGGGCTAACATCATAGAAAAGGAAATAGAAAGTGCTAGAATAGAAAACCAGCTCCTTAAGGATAAGGTATCCCAGGCAAAAGCTTTTGAAGAATCAATAAGATTGAGAAGCCAAACACTTAAGGAAATCACTGAACAACAAACAAGGAGACATAAAAATCTTGGGCTAGGGGCTGATCCCTCAACCAGCCTAATTCCATCCAACAAACCTGCTTGGATGAGCCCTGTTAAATTCACTAAACCCACTAAATCAATAAACCAAGAAGAAGACTCACAAAATAAGGAAGAAGACTCCCTCAATGAGATAAACCATTTTGATGAAACATCATACTATACAGATGAAGACTCTCAAACTACTTCTAAGAAAGAAACTAAGCCAAAAGAAACAAGTTATAAAGAAACAAAACTCCAATCAGAAAAAGGGAAAAATAAAATCTGTGAAGACACAATTGCGTCGACTTCATATCGACGCATGAATGACAGTGCGTCGAATTATACTCGACGCAATCGCTCAGATGCCTCGACCTCAACTCGACGCTTGAATAAAAGTACATCGACATCGAATCGACGCAACTTCTTCCATGCGTCGATACCAGATCAACGCAATCTAAAGAAAGCGTCGAATATAAATCAACGCAACTATCAACATACGTCGAATGGATATCGACGCATACAAACTCAGAGCAACTTGAATGCCTATCCTCCAAAAACCTTCCATCTTAACACCAATTCGGGACCCTCTCATCCTGATCGAAATTTTTATCCTGATCAAAACTTCTATTCCAATCAAAAATCTTTTCATAATCAAAATTACTATCTTATTCAAAACCTCTATCCTAATCACCATCTCTATTCCTCTCTAAACTCAAATTTCCTTAGTCAAAAGAAAATCAGGTGTTATATTTGTAATAAAATTGGCCACACTGCCAAACAGTGTTGGCATAATCAATCAAATTGTTCTTAAAATTAGTCCTAGAGTAATTTAGAAAACTTTAGGAATAGGAAGAAATAATTTCTCAAGGAAAACCCAGAATCTGTCAAATAAAGTCACGTCGACTTCGAATCAACGCACCGTCGATAACTCAGTTCAATAAATGAAATCGACGCATGCATCAACTCCAATCGACACAAACGTTGATAGGAAACCCTATCATTCCAAACCAGACTGTATTGACGCTCACATCGAATTCCAATCGATGTAACGTTGACTTCATGGAAATGAGCGGCAATACTAAAATATTTTCGGTCACATTCACTGCTGTACCGAATAAGCCTCGAATTGTGCCTCGTTTCGACGTTTCACCTGACTTAAATAGACTCTTCAGTTAGAAACCTTCACGACCTCTGCATCTTTCATTCTTCTTGCTCCTCAATCCAACCATTTCTTCCTCTCTATCACTGACCTAAAATGGCTCCTAAGACCAACTCAGGCTTTGACATTGACCTCAAATCTTTCCAAGCCGCAGCAGAAAATTACAAGAGCATCATAGCTCTGTTTACTGAAGCTGGATTAGACAAGCTCATCTCCACAAGATGCAAGCTCCTGGAGACAGAACTCACAGAGCTCATGACTCATGTTCAGATATCTGAACAAGGAAAAATCCAAGGAACAATCCATGAGACACCTGTCTCAATCTCTGCAGAACACATTAGGACCACCTTTGATCTTCCATCAGGTATATTCCAATATTATCTTTGTTCAAATCAAATAGGAAAGAAAATCAGATTCTAAAGAGCAACTAAACAAGTCTCTTTCATCATTCCCTTATCAGGTGATGAACCTCTGGAACTCACCCCTGATGAAATCAAGAATCTGTTAATCACCATGAAGTTTTCAAAAGATAGACCAATCCACCTGAAGAAAATTGACTTTTCTGATGAATATAGATTACTGGCAGATATAGTAGGAAAAATTCTACTATGCAAGATCTCTGCCCATGATGCAGTACCCCAGCAGCAACTGAACATCATGGGGGCACTTGTGCTGAAGAATAAGATGGACTGGGCCAGCCTCCTGCTCAGAATGATAGGCTACAAATACTCTCATAAAGAGAATGCCTACATGAGAATCATGAGTCAAGTACTCTTCCACTCCTTCCCTGACCTATGTAGGTCAAAAGGAATCCCTATCCCTCCAGGAAAAAGGATGTCAATAGCCCTCTTCTCTAAATGGACCAGGCAAATTCCCAAGCCTGGTGCAATTCCCGAAAGGACTCCCTCTCCTCCCAACTCTCCTGCTCACCCATCTTCACCTCCTCCTCCTGCTCATACAAACATCTCTTCTGTACCACCATCATCCACACCTTCCCAAATACCAAATCAGTCACCTACTTAACCCTCTTCTATTGCTCCACCTCCTCCATCAAATGCACCTCATCAACTTGATACAGTCCCCTCTCCTCCTTCATCACATTCACCTCCACCATTATCTCCTCCTCCACCATCACATTTTGAACCATCTCCATCCGCTAAAAGCCTCATCACTCAGTGCATCCAATCCACAGCTCAAAGATTCCAAGCAATGCTGGATGAGCACTGCTCCCAGATTCATTCCTCCATCCTACACATGCACACCCAAATAGATGGGGTCAGTGCCTCTGTGCAAAGTCTGAAGAGCTCTCTCTCTTCCTCTAAGTTCACCAGGTCTTTCTTAACCTCCTTGGCCAAGAAGGTCAAGAAGGGGGAGAAGTTAGATGAAGAACAGCTCTCCAGTCATAAATCTCTCTCACAAGTCTCTTCCTACCTCAAAAACTAATAGTCTTGCACTGCTCAAGACCATTGGAAATGAAGTAGTACCAGAACTACATACTGAAGAGCAGACATCAGATGTACTGATTATAGTAAGAGAAGTTGCACAACAAGTGGATCTATTACAAGGGGAGGCAAGTAGAGGAGAGAATGAAGAGGAAGCTAAAGCTCAGGGGGAGTCAGATGTTGTCATACCTGAAAATGGAGCTAAGAACGAAACTGAAAAAGAAGTAGAAGGCTCAAAAGAAGTTCCATCCCAGGGGGAGCAACCTGCTATAACTCAGGGGGAGTTGAGTGAACTACCTGCTACTGATAAGGGGCAACCCACCTCTCCAAAAACAGTAGTATTCACTAGGAAAAGAAAAACTCCCACTACCCCTCCTGAATGATGTGTTGAACAATATTGATACAATCTATATTTCTCTTCTCCATGCTTAAATTATGAAGTCTGTTTGTATGATTCTGATTGCTTAGCATATTTCCTCTCTACATAAATGCTTTGCTTTGTTGACTGATACAATTTCTCTCTATGTAGGGTTAAGACAAATAGGGGGAGATTGTTGGGGAAATGATTTATCTTAACCCCTAGAATTAAGAAGAATATAAATTCTAGGTATGAAAAATTAGGCTAAGTAAATATGCGTCGAATAGTATTCGACGAAACGTCGAAATACATTCGACATCTATCTCAGAATGAGTCGAAGTAACTCTTAGAAGAATTCAACGCTTTCTATGTCGACGTTACTCTGACTTCTAGTTGACGCATCTAGTGAAGTCGACGCACCTTAGTCGACGCTCCTTCCTTATTCTCCTCTCGACGTTCAGCCAGAATGAATTCGACGCTTACGTCGAATAGTAATCGACGCACGTCAATATCTATAAGTAATTCAAAAACACACCAGATCTCTTTCCTTCTTTCTGTAGATCTGATTTATATGGAATGATATTATTCTTTTATAGCTGTTCTGAATCAGCCTATCCTTCTATTTGATTCTTGGCTAATTTGATTAAGACTATTATGGATATTATTTGAAATCAGAATGAATTCATTTCCTTCTACAGAAATATTAATTATGGAAATTTTTATCTCTTTTTATTCTCTGTCTGCTAATTGATTATTCTCCTTTAGCAATATATTTCAAACAGAGCTATAAATAAGAAGGAGGTCGGCAGAGAACACAGAAGTGATCCACTATATTCATTTTGAAAAAGAGGAAGAGCTCCCAAGTGAAAAGAGAGACAATTGAGAAATAGTGCTGCAGCAAAGATCAAGCTTTCATCTTCTCCTTCTTCTTCTGAAGCCATTCTGCTGCAAATTCTGATAGCTCTCACAAAAGAGAGAAAAGCTTACAAATCTCCTTCTCACTATAAAAGAGAGATCATATTCACTATACTTGTGCTTCTAATCTTCTTGCTAGGAAGAAGATTCCTTCTTATATATATTGTCTTCTATTTTTCTACTTGTTCTATTTCTTCTTCTCTTTCTTATTTCACTTTTAAAACCTTGTAAAAGAGTTTTTAGAATCTCTCTTCAAAAAATTCAGTTGTACTAGTTCTAAGAGTCTCCTTTACAAAAGACTCAGGCTGGTTCTAAGAGTCTCCTTATCAAAAGACTCAGTCTGGTTCTAAGAGTCTCCTTATCAAAAGACTCAGTGCAAGTTAGTGAATTCCTACCAAGGGGGTAGAAGAGTGGACTACCCAAAGTTTGGGGAACCACTATATTTTCTTGTGTTGTGCTGTGATTTTCTTGTTGTCATTTTTCTTCTTTACTTGCTTAATTCTTGTTGGTGTGTGGGAAGCTTAAATCTGTGATCATTACACACATATATATAATTATTAACTTTGCACAAAAATATTTTTAAATCTCTATTCACCCCCCCCCCCCCCCCTCTAGAGAATTCTAGTGAGGTCAACTGTGCACTTTCAGAGTCTCTAGAATTCTACAAGGTGCCTAGCTCAGCATTTAGCTTTGGAGGGGAAGTTTTCTAATATCTTCCGGGTTAATGGCGGGACCTCCTCACTGCAGCTCAGGGGTCTGTTCCTAGTTTTCCACCTTTTGTGAGTGAGGTTCTTTGCTCTGAGTGTCTGGCCTAGTGATTGAACTCGGGAGAAGTAAAAGCAAGTTACATCAGTCCAAACTCCTCTTGAACTGTGGTTTCCGGGTTCAGAGGTTGAACCGAGGTTTACGGGTTCAATATAGTCTATAAATATATAAACTTCTTTTATAAGAAGAAAAAGAAGAAGCAGATGCCTATATATATCCAATTCTTCTTTTTATATGTGCTTCTTTTTCTATATAAATTTCTTCTTCTTATATATAAGCCTTGAAGAAGAAGCATATAGAAAAGAAGAAACATATATAAGAAGAATATATGCATCTATAGAAGAATAAGGAGAAGCATATTCTTCTTCTTTTTTTGCTTATTCTTCTTGTTCTTCGTCTTCTCGTTGTTCATCAATATATGCTTCTTCTTCTTCTTTGTAGACTTCTTCTTCTTTGTAGACTTCTTCTTCTTTCAATAAATAGAAGAAGAAACATATATATAGACTATATTCTTCTATATACACTATATGTAAGCTATATAAAATAAAAAAATATAAATTGGCTATATAAATAAGCTTTATATAAGCTTCTTCTTCGATATAGACTTCTTCTCATATATGTTTCTTCTTCTATATAGACTTCGTCTTCTATAAGCTCTTTCATCTACATAGAAGCTTATATAGAAGAATAAGAATAAACATATATAAGATGAAGAAGATTAATATGATGTTGATGAAGAAGTCTATATAGAAGATGAATCTTATATAGAAGGAGGAGAAAAAGATTGTACATAGAATAAGAAGAAGAATCTGAAGATGCAGAAGCTTATATAGATGAAGAAGAAGAAGAAGAAGCTTATTCTTCTTCTTATATAAGCTTATATAGAGTCTTCTTCTTCACCTATATATAGACCATATATATGACATAAGAAGAAGAATCTTGATAGGCACGAGTCATGTCACAAATTTAGTATAAAGATAGAATGTGTATTTTTAGGCAAATGCATCTATCATTTGTAGTAGTTGATTCGTTATATCAAGGTCGTATTTCACGGGGCCTTTATAAGTACTGTTTCATCTCTCCTTTTATTATCAGATCTAATTTATATAAAGATAATTTATTATTCTAGGATACGATTGTCCTTGACTAAGATGGTTTTGATGCATTGATTTAACTTTCCAAAGTAAGCATATAGAAATTAACAAATAATAGTTTTGTTCTGTGAAAAATAATTATTTTTATGTTTTAAAAAATATAAATTAATTTGTTTTAATTCAAATATATCTTCTCTCTTATCGCTTTTCATATAAGTGACTGGAGTTTTGCAAAACTGGGAGCTGTGAAGCCCATTCTAGAGTGAAGCGCATTTTGGAGCAGAGCACAGAAGTATGCACTGCAGCGGTCATGGAATCTGAGCGGACACGCTAGAAGCACATGTTGAAGCAAACTTGAAGGAGCGAACATGCGGGAAGTGCATGCTGAGCTAAAATATGGGTGCTGAGAAGGAGGAGAGTTGGGTAGGATATTTTTGCCAAAAAACCTTAGAGCTTTGACTCCTCTCCTTTTTCTCCCTCTACAAATGAAGTTTTGGGGCCCTTTTTATAGTTTTTTCAGGGGGCGCATAGGTATTGCACCCTCTAGGCAATTTAATGGGCGCACAGCTGGGCGAAAGCAAGGGTGTGTGATGTACTATGCAGGGGAGTTTGCGGACGCTTGCATTAGGGGGTGCACTCCTGCATGCTCGTGCTCCCCGTAAGAGCGCTCGCACATGTGGGTTCTTGCTGCTGAGTTTGTTTGGTTTGTTGTTATGGTCGAGGCAACATTTTGCGAGGTCGAGGACCCGAGGTGAACCGTTTCGACGAGCCAATTGAGGTTGCAGGTTATGGACTTCAGCTTGACTACTTGGATTTTAGAGGAACCCCATCAATCAATTAAAAATCAAACACTTGAAAAACAATAATAGAGATGAGAACAAAATTTTCTCCCATGCCACTACCGTCCCAAACGCGAAATTTTCTTGTCTGAGTCTCAGACAGTTAGCACATATAATATTAGGCCACATAAGTTAGCCAGGTCCCACGCATAAATGTATACATGATTTTTTTGGAAATAATTTCACGGCCCTATTTTCTCCTTATTCTAAGGGCTGCATTTTTACCCCCATAACTCGGATCATCGATGAAAACTGAAATAGCGGCATCAATAAATACAGAATATCCTCCTATAAAGCTCGTAACAGAAATATTTGGTCCCAAACTGAGGCCCCGTTTGGCGCAGCATTTTATCTGCGGTGGCATTTCTAAATAAACACCATCGCAGAGAGCGTGTCATTTGATTCTCGAAAATGCAAACATCGCCCGCCCAATAAGGCATTTTAGGGGTTTTTTAGCGCATCTATTAGGCACTTTCGCGTATTCATTTCAGCGGCGCAATTTTGCAGTTGCCCTCTCGCAATTTTGCATTTCTTCCTCGCTGAGCGTCAATTTCCCCTCGCCGGCACCTTCTAGAAGCCAGCGGTGTCCAGTTGTTGTCGCAGAGCCCTCCAGAGTTTGTGTGTGTTTTGTTTTGTTGTTTTTGTGGTGAATGTGTGTGCGTGTGTGTATTTTTTGTGGTGAATGTGTGTGCGTGTGTGTATTTTTTGTGGTGAATGTGTATGTATGTTTGTTTGTTTGTGTGATGATGGTGGTGAATGTGTGGTTGTATGAATGTTATTGTTTGTGTTGATGAAGGTGGTGAATGTGTGTGTCTGTGTGTGTTTTGTGGTGAATGTGTGTGTGTGTGTTTTTTTTGACCAGTGAATGTGTGTGTATATATGTTATTAATTGTGTTAATGAAGGTGGTGAATGTGTGTGCTTACAAAAAATGGGTTCTCGATGGGAGAAAGGATTTTTGGCGTCATGGGATACAAATGACGTGATGTTATTTTGTGATATATGTATTAGAGAGATTAGAGTAGGCAATAGGCCCACCACCCATTTTAATAAGGAAGATTGGAAGAATCTGATAATAAAGTTTAAAGAGAGTTCTGGAAAACTGTTCGGTTGCGCACAACTTAAAAAATGGGACCAGCTGAAGAAAGACTGGAAGCTTTGGAGAGAGCTTAAGCGGAATGAGACAGTTTTGGGTTGGAACCCCTTCAAAAAGACGATTGATGATCCCGATGAGTGGTGGGCTGAGAAACTCCAGGTAATAGTCAACCCTTAACTAGTCTGCTTTTAGACATTAGAAATTCTTGGTTTAACATTTCCCTATTTATCCTTCGGCCATACTAAATGCTAAGAAGTTTCGTTATGGGGGAATTGCACCATAGATGGAGGAAAAGCTTGATAGAATGTTCAGTTCTGTGGTTGCAACTGGTGAAGATTTTTGGATGCCTAGCTCAAGAAAACTACCTTCAGAAGTCATATCAGAGCATATTGCATCAAATGATGATAACAATATGGCAATAGATACTAGTACTCATGGAAGTAGGTCTGATGGAGGACATATGTCGAATAAGCAGTCAATTGGAGAATCCTCTACACATTAGAGCAAAAGAAATAGCACTATGAAATCACACCTACTCAAGGAGTTAGTGGACACAACACGTGAGACGACAACTACATCTAGAACATCCACCATCAAAGAGGCATTTGAGGAGCTGACAAAGTTCCCTAATATATATAATGAACTGAATTTCTATATTTTGCAACTGAATTTGTAATGGATAAAAACAAGTGAGAGGGGTTCATGAACTGCCCGACGGATATGAGAGTATGGTGTCTCAACACACGTTACATGAAGAGCTTGGAGTGAAAGAGAGGCGTTAGTGTTGGAACATGGTTTCCCACATTTCTTTAGTTTGAGAATAACAAATCTCATGTTGTATTTGATCAAATTTATTTTGTGTTTATAGCCTGCGGGAACTCACAGGAATGATGCTACATGCTAGATGAGGAACTAATCAAGGACAAAGATGCAAAGTGACCATTAACATGTGGCATTAACACTAACGATAGCGTTAGCCTCTGGTCGGTATTGTCCCAGTGTCGAATGTTGGTCAAGTCGACATGGAGTCTTCCTAACGATATGTCTCTCGACGATAATTCCAGTAACGTTGGGCGTTATTTCTAATGCCAAGTGTTAACCCTGGAATATGCAAGCGCGCATAAATGAATTTCAAACGAAGATATCTGGTGGGAAGATGGATGCACATATGGAAGGATACTACTACTGGGCGGTATCGCTAACGTCGGGCATTAGTAACCCTAAAATGAAATATTTTCTAAAGCGCAGAATCTCCTTCCTGGATTGAAGATTCTGGCACTCAAAATATTATCTGAAATATTACCGCCAGGCGTTATCAATACCGTCGGCGGTAGGGGTATTAATATATAAAAAGGCAATTTTTGATGCTCTCGTTGATGATTGAGGAACCCTAACTCTACCGCGCCGAGCACTCTGTGAGGAACATTATTTCAGACGTTTGAGAGTACTCCCAACAACAACTTTAAGATCAAAAGGAGTATTTTTTGAAGGAGGTTTCATCACGCTTATTCAACGCAAAAAATAAATGCATCGACAACGCTGATCTCTTATGTTCCTTTGTCATATCCTTCAGAAATCTCTATAGGGAGTTTTTATTTTCAGATTTCACATTTACATCTTGTATTTTCTTTTATTTACCCATAGAGAAATTCGCCCGTGTTGGCGACTAGATCCGTGTATGGCTTAGGGAGAATTCATCCGTGTTGGCGACTAGGTTCGTGTGAGTCTTAGGGGGGAATTCGAACGTGGTGGCGGCTAGATCCTTGTGTGGCTAAGGTGGAATTCGCCATGTGTGTTGACGACTAGGTATATGGTTTAAATTTTGGGGCGGCTTGAGTCTTCATCTAGGGAGAGATAGGCTAGAATCAACCGATCCTTGGGAGAAGGGTCGGTATAGAAAATAAAAAAGGATTTTTCATTTTCACCTCAATTTCTAGCGTAATAGAAATCAAATATTTTTTGTAATCGATCATTTTATGAAATAAAATCTTGTCTCTTTTTGTTGTTCACTAATTGGATTTTATTTTTATTCATAAATGTTATAAATAATACTTTCTATCGAAGTTTAAACTGAAAATATATTGTAAGGGTCATTGGTGTTCTATAAGTCAAGGAATTCAATCTTTGTGAGCTAATGCCCGACGGTAGCATTTATCGTCGGCGGTATCAAAGAAAGTTTGAATTCCTCCTTTTTCCAAAAAGTAACCTTCGATACAATCTTTTCTGCAAAGTTAAAATAAAGTCTTCTATTAAATATTCTATAACTACGTAAATTAACAATAATATTCTTATTCTGTTTTAAATTCTTAAAGCCCTTATTCACACCCCCCCCCCCCCCCCGCCAAGGGCGCTAGTTGATCCAACAAATGGTATCAAAGCTAGGTTATTCCAAAATGGTTTCACCACCGGGAATAATGGTGCATCATGATCTCTCTTTTTTATGAGGGGCAAGGGATTGGTAAACCTCCTTTATTTACTGAATCCGACTATAATTGTTGAAGAACTAGGATGTGGTATTTCTTAATTATATTAGATATAGAAGTATGGGCTATGGTTGAAAATGCTACTCTACTCCTACAATTATAGTTGGAGAAATAACTATGGAAAAACCTAAGGATAAATGGGATGAAGGTGATAAGACTAAATGTAAGAATAGCGTTAACGTCATGAATGCTTTATTTTGTGCCTTGGATAGAACCGAGTTTAATCGGACTTGTGCTTGCGAAACTGATTTTGATATTTGGAATTTATTAGAAATAACTCATGAAGGTACTTCGCAGGTCATGGATTCGAATCTCTCCTATTAGAATCCGAGTTCGAGAAATTCTGGATGGATGTCGATGAAGATGTACATTCCATGTACGCAAGGTTCGCCAAGATCATTAATGCCTCAAAAGTGCTCAGAAAGACGTTCTCTAACGTTGACTTGGTGAGGAAAATTCTGAGATCACTTCCTCCAAAACTCAACCCAATGGTGACGACTATCTCCGAGCCACATGATCTAAAGCATCTCCAAATCAAGAGCCTCATTGGGAATCTTAAAACTAATGAGGTGGAACTCAAGATCCAACACAAAGAGTACAACACAAAGCCGAAAAAGAGAGCATTGGCGTTGAAATCAAAAAGGGAGACCAACGACGAAGACGATGATGATGGAGATAGTCTCTTAGTGATGAACTTCCAAAGGTTCATGTTGAATTCCAAAAGAAGAAACACTTTCCGCAAATACTTCACCAAAGGATCCAACAAGGATTCATGGTCAAAGAAGAACAAGGCAAGCCACAATGAGGAGGAGAAGCAATCTTTACCTGAGTGCTTCAACTTCCAGAAGCTCGGACATGCCCGAAGTGAGTGCCCAAAAATTCTGAAGAAGGAGAAAGAGAAGCGGCACAAAGGAAAGGACAAGAAGAAGAAATATACGTCTTCCGAAGAGTTAAGTGCGGCATCTTCAAGCGATAGTGAGGAGGCAAATATGTGCCTTACAGGGAAGCACAAATCTCACACCGACGATGAGTGCAGTGTCCAAAGCAATACAAAGGTACTTCCTCCCTCTTATGATGAGTTATTTTCTGAGATACTTTGAGAAAATTTAAAGAATCTTGAAATTCTAAAATCAGAAAATAAAATTTTATTAAAAGAAAATAAAAAATTAATAAATGAAATAAAAGTATTAGGTAAAGAGAAGACGTCGTGCCAAGAGTGCACTCACTCCTTGACAAGTGTTAAAAACTTGAAGAAGCTCTTTCTAAGACCTACTCTGATATCGAAACTCTTACTACCGGAAATGGGGTCTTAGAAAGAAAATTAAAAATCTCTCTTTCTCAAACAAAAAAAATCGAAAGAAAATGGTTGCAAATAGATGTGATTTGATTATAAAAGAAAACACCACACTAAAAGCATGAAAATATGTCTTGACTGCTGCAATTAAAAAGTTTAGTGTTGGTCAAAAATCTCTGGACACGCTATTAGCCAACCGATATCATAAAAATGGTAAATTAGGACTTGGTTATATTTCTGAATGTTAGCGCATTGCAGTAACCCTTACCGCCGACAGTAGCAGAAATTCCAGAAAATCTATTTTTTATAATAAAAAATTAAAAAATGTTTATGTTTGTTCTTCATCTTCCAGCAAGAGTCCACACAAAACTCCGAAAAAGGTCTCAACCCCTTTTATTTCATGTACCAAATGTCATATCTTTGGACACACCTCGGACTCTTGTAGGAAAAAGGGACAAAATGCCACAAAGCAAATCTGGGTACCTAAGGTTTCCACCTACTCTATGAGAGGAACCTCTTGGGTGTCTGGATATCTACTTCCTACTTCTTTCTAGAGGTATTGGTAGGCTAAGGACAAATACGACATGCAAAATCACATGTCAGGGTTCAAAAGATAAGCTCCTTAGCCATGTAATATATATATATAATACTTGGAATTTTAAAACCACTCCTCAATGCATGTATCTCATTACTTAGGTTAAAACTTGGAGTATTATGGACCTTAGGCTAAAATCGTAAAATCCGCAACTTTTTCAATTTTTTTCAAAACAATTTGCGGTAATTTGTGTCTCATATCTTAAGAAGACGTGAATCTAAAAATTCGAATGAAAAATTATCAAAAACCATGTTTTCTAAGTTAAAATAGGTTTCTATATGTTAACGTCGAGCGGTAGTTCCTAGCACTTGCGGTAGGATTAATTTTTAATTTTTCTTCTTTTTATATTTTTTTCTGACATAGAAGATCATTATACTAATGAGCTCTTAATATACTTCTGTGTTTTTTATAAATTTATTTATTTTGAAAAAAAATCAAAAATCAAATATAAAATAACAAACAATTTCAAAACACAAAAATATGTTTTTCTTGATATTGTTGTTTTGTATTTTTTATGAAAATCAAAAATTATAAAAACTGTTAAATTTTCTTTGTTACTGTCAAGGATGACAACATATATTTTCTAAAGATTCAATACAATATTAAATTTAAACTTCTAGTTTCTTCAAGCATTATTTTGTTTTGTCATGCCCTGAATATTATCATGTAATGTGCAATGAAATTGATTATAGAAAACATGTGTAGGATTGCTTAGCATGTCTCTAAGTATGAGTAATGGTTTATGTTTGATAATGATTTACTCACTCGCATCTTTGATAACATACATGTGTCTTTAAGCTTACTCTTGCATGATTATGTAGTGTAATAACTTAATATAATTAAGATGTATGACTAGATTACCTACACCACATTAAAAAAAATCTTGCATGCACCTATTTCTCTTGAAAAGTGTGTTCAAAAATCAAAACTATATGTTTGCAAAGACAAGTGAATTCGGAGACCTTTATCATTAAACTAAAATCTAAATGAATAAATGATAAAGATAACTCTGCCAAGTACTACTCACCCTCCTGATAAGTCTTAAAGAGCATTTTGAGGTTGAGTACCTTGGAGAGAATTATGAAATGTCTTGTGCAAACACTTCTATACACTGCTTCTCTTTTGTACACCAGATCACAAAATACAATCAAAATAAAATCTTATGTGCCCAATCAAGCACTAATTGCTCCCTAATAAGTCTTAATGAGCATGGGTGCGCGAAGCACCTTGGTAGTTGTACTATATTACATGTGCATTGGAAATAAAATAGCTTTGTGGGTAAAAGTAATTCAAATAATGCACTTTTGATTATGTTGCATTTATTCCATTATACATGTCATGTGTTTTGATTACATCATTTGTATACTTTTATCAAAATACTATTTGTAGACATCATTATCTTATATAAAACATTTACTCATGAGAATTTGATCCTAATTCATATCTACACTATATTCTATAAACACAAGTAAATGCACTAGATTGCAAGCATGACTGCTGCAATATTTTGCGTTCACTTGAAATATAAATTTCGTACATTGTTGTTGCTTATCTTTACTTAATATGTTAAATCATGTTTGTATTTGTTTATAGCAGTATTGACTTTTCCATCACTTGGATTCAAATTTCATACATCTTTATATGTATCTTTCAATGAGTGTATTACTATTTTCCTACCTAAAGGTCATCGTCTAAATGCATAATCTAATTTTTTTGTTGTGTTTCTTACTCTTGCTCGATCATGCACATCTTTTCAAAAACAAGTATTTCTCCAACATATGTTTTCTCCATACCATTCATTCCTTTCCTGCATATTTTACCTCTGTTGGAACATGGTCTTCTGCATCTCCTAGGTTTGAGAATAACAAATCCTATGTGTATTTGATCTTGTGTGTTTAAGTGTACAGGAAACAAAGTCATATAACTCAAGGATAACATAAGAAGGTTGCCCCCAAGTTTGAAGCCAAAATTCCAGTATGCCCACTAGCATCGGCGGTAGACACTAGCGCAGGCGCTAGCTCTGATTAGAGCAATTTTGAGAGGCAAGTATAGAAGTCACTAGCGCAGGCGCTAGCGGCTAGCACAGGCGCTATCTTGACGCACATAAGGAATGTCGACATGGTAGCGATAGAATGAAGATACGTACACGGAGAATGTTTCATAAATCGAGATAGCGTCGACGGTAGCGGTAGCACAGGCGCTAGATCCAAGGCTATAAAAAGGACCCCTTGGATCCTTCTTCCTCATACTCTCACACCACTAAATTCCAGAGCATCATGCCACATCATATAGAGGAAGTTTTAGAGAGATACTCCCACAAATCCATGAAGGCTAAAGGAGATCCGTGGAGAAGATTTTAACACGCTTCATCATCGTGATGAAAGACCGCATTGACTATGATCATACACTATGGGACTTCGTCTACTTCTTCAATATATCCACATAGGGAGTTTTTATATTGTTGTTTTTCATTTCTTTACTTTTTCATACTCTACAATAAATTCACCTCGTGTTGGCGACTAGGTCTGGGTAGGACTTAGGGCAGAAATTCGCCTCATGTTGGAGACTAGGTCTAGGGTGTAGATCTAGGGGATGCTCGAGGCCATATCCGGGGAAGGATTGGATAGAGCGGCTTGAGGCTGTATCCGGGGAAGGATAGACTAAAACCGCTAGTTCGTGGGGATACGAGTCGGGATAGAAAATAAAAAGTCTTTTTATTATTCGCCTTCAATTTCTAGCGTTATAAGAAGTCAAGTTTTGTAACCTTATATTTCATATTAATAAAATCATGTCTCCTTTTTATTTCACTTGATTTGTTTTGGTTTTGCACTATTTTGATCTCTTATTATATCAAGTATTTCAAAATATAACAAAAGTTTTTAAAACCCTTATTGACCCCCGCCCCTCTAAGGGCGCCTACAGATCAAACAAGTGGTATCAGAGCTAGGTTATTCCAAATCGGCTTAACAACTGGGAATAATGGTGTCTCATGATCTAATTTTTATGAAGAAGGAAAATCTCTTGCACCAGCTTTATTTGAAGGGAGAAACTATAGAGGGTGAAAATTTTTGATGGAAAAGTTTATTATAACTTTAGATATTGAAGCGTGGAATATAGAAATAGTAAGACCAGCGGATGAATCAAATAAAAAAAGAACGTTACCTAAATGCAAAAGATTTGAATAGTATTTTTGTGCTTTATCTCGGGATATTTTCAAAATAATATATTATTTTTCTAGTGCATACAAAGTATGGAAATTTCTTGAAGACATGTATGATCTTCCTCTCACAGGTATGGAACAAATGCAAGAAGTGGATAACATACAAGCTTGCACAAATAGTCAAGAAATCTCCTCTCATGATGGATCAATAAAGTGCACATCAAGTGGAGAAGAAATCTTATCTTTGGAAAAGGAGTGCCAAAAAGATGTCAAAGAAACTATATGTTCAAATCTTGCCTCTTCCGATTGTAATGTAAGGAAATCAAACTCTTCTCTTTTTGTGATAAATTTAATTTCCACATTACATATGCTACAAGTTACTAAATGTAAAATTAAGAAATTGAAAATTGCTAAAGAGAAATTACGTTTAGAAAATAAAAGTTACAAGCTAATGTTAATTTAAAATCTAATTTTGATGTGGCTTCTCCATCTTGCTCTCTAATTGAAATCTCAATGTCTTGTTTTGATTATAATAATATTAAAGAAAAATTTAAGGATTTTGAAAAAGAACTTTTAATTGTAAAAGAACATAATGAAAAATTGTCTTTAGAAAATTCATCTTTGAAAAGTGATTGTGCTACATGCCAAAGTTATAAAATTGAAATCAAGTAGATGGATGAAACATTTGAGGAATTTAGAAATAACTATCAAACTCATATTGACTCTGTTGTTTCCACTCTTAAAAATAGCACAATAGCTTATAATAAAGCTAGACATAATCTTAAGATCAAGAATGATGAATTAAAATCAAAAATCAACTTTCTTATGAAAATTATGAATAAAAATTCACAATATCAAGCAATATCTAAAAGCAAGTTGAATATGAATATGAATATCTTGACTAAGCCTAATAATGGGAGTAAGAAAAACAAAGTTTTTGTAAATCAAAATCCAAATTACTATTATCTAAAAAATTATGTATCTCCCAAATTAAATTCAAATGTGCAAAAATTTCCTATGAAAAATAATTTCAAAAGTCATTATTATTTTATGCCTAAGTTTAATGAATATGGAAATTTGACACAAAATTATAACTCAGAAACTAAGTATGAGTGGAGACCCAAAATTAAAGATGAAACATTAACTCCACTTGAAAGGGTTCATTTGTACTCATCTCCTCAGAAATCATCTCGCTATATTTGGGTACCCAAAGGAACCGTTACTCTTGGTCCCCTTTGGTTACCTAAATCTCTTATTCGTTAGGTATCAACAAATGCATAAAGTAGAATCTTTTCAAAATGAAATATACAAATTTCTACTTCATGATATGTTTTAATGTCTTTTTATTTTTCTTTTTTTTTCTCTTAAAGCTTAATAAGTTTATAAATCGAATTGATCAAAATTCAAAGACATATTTTATTTTGATGACCTTTATATCCTTCTTATATTCATTGACTATAAATATCTTATATTATCCATATAAATCAAATTCTAAATTTGTTATGAGATATTTATCTAAATTAATAAAATCATGAACTTCACTTTTTCTCTTTCAAAAATTTTGAGACTATAAATTTTAAATATTAAGTATGGGTAGCAACCAATAATACTTAAATATCTTGAGAAAGGGGGATTTGGGATGTCACCCCCATCAAATCTCCTAGTATTGGTGTGAACCCTTCACAGCGTAGACCTCGGGAAGTCCAAGATACACTTAAAATTGCTAAGTCCAACTAAAGTCTAGCAAAGATCAAATTAATTATAGACTCATGCAATAATCAAAAAAGAAAATTATCATTATTTTTTTAGAAAAATATATATATTCATAATTCGTGATTAAAAAAAATCATAAAAGAATGAATGTATTATCATACTAACATTGTATCTTAATGAATATTATTAGTTATCTTGTTAATCTCATGCAATGTTAGTTATCATATGTTTAATATAAAAATAAAAAATTTGGAACATAGAATTCATGATCTCTATGAGATTTTATATTATCATTCAAAAATTCAAACAAACTCATAGTTTATTAATCATTCTTAAACCTAATCGTTGTGTATGTTCATGAACATATACTAATATTGTATGTCTCACAATAGTGGGGGCGTAGGTTTGCATGCATTAGATGACCTAACCTCTAAGTCATGTCTTGTCCTTATCCGGGGAGGGTTCCTGTGGGGCCTTGTGAGGCACTAGGGGAAAGAGTGCTAGGTTGAGCGTTCTTTAGTGTATGCATATGGGAGTAACACCCCAACCTGCGGTATGTTTGCAGCTCCTCATGCCCATCTGTCACTTAGTACGGGGCTAGAGTGTATACATATAGTCTGGGTATTTTTATCTAGGGCATACTTATTTTATTCTTTGCAAGAACATCATTTCACATTATAATCATTTAAATAATGCTTATTTGGCTCATTCGAACATGATATCTTGTGTTTACATTTTATATCTTTTTTCAGCTTACATTATTTTGATAAGCAGAAGCCTTAGAAAAATCAAAATGAAGATAAAAGAAAATATATCTCATGCGATGTTTATTTTGAAGTCATATAAGAAATCACCAACGTTTCATGTAATTTGCACTATCTAGACATCTCCAAAAATTCTGAAATTTCTGCATGAAACTACTCTTGGGACACTTAATCAAGATCAATAATTAGAATTTTCAAAATCTTAAAAAAATAGTGTACTGTTTGTCGCGCTAGCGCTAGCTCGAGTGTCCAATTTTCTGTGTTTTTAAAATTTTGAAAAATCAATAAAAATATGTTCTTTTATATGTACTACCTATTTTTATCTTTATGCCATTGTGTGATGTTTGAAAAATCAAATACAAAATTCCAAAATGCAAAAAATATGTATTTGCTTACTTTTATTTGTGTCTGCAAGGTTTTATTAAAATAACAAAGATTTCTATGTTTCATTACTTTGGCAAAAATGACATGCATGTTCTTGTAGATTTGGCTAAAAATGTTTAATTTAAAATCTCAAGTTTTCTAAACATTATTTTGGCTTGTCATGCTTAGATTTTAATCTTGTTATGTGCAATGAAAAAGTCTATAGTGAATTGTGTAGGATTGCGATTGTATGCCTCTAAGTATGAGTAATGTGTTATGTTTGATAATGATTTCTTTACACTCACACTTTTTGTAGACTATATGTGTTTATAATTCTTAACCCTACATGATTGTGTAGTTAGTAGCTTACAATATTAAGATGTCTATCTCTATTACCTACACATTATTCAAAACTTTGTTGCACATACAGAAATGAAATTACAAAATTATAAGTGTTTGCAAAAAAGTGAATTCCGAGAACTTTGTCTTGCTAAAAAAAAATCAATAATAAAATGACAAAGATAACTCCGCCAAGCACTACTTGAACCTCCTGATAAGTCTTCATAAGCATTGTGAGGTTGAGCACCTTGGAAAGAATTGTAAAGTATCTTGTGCAAACTATTTTAATACACTTCTATTATGCACACCGGATCACAAAAAGCTCTTATTGAAAATAAAATATGTGATCCCCCAAGCACTACTTCTCTCCCTGATAAGTCTTAATGAGCATTGTGTGGGCAAAGCACCTTGGTAGTTGTACTTTTTATGTGCTTTGTATCAAATCTAGAATTGATGTGTAGAAGTAGTTAAAAAGATTACATAATTTATAATGTTTCTACTTCACTATATAAGTCATGTGTACTGGATAATATCACTTGTATACCTTTATCAAACCACCTTTTATACACATCATTATCTATCATAAAGCTTCTACTCAAGAGAATTGGAATCTAATGCTTCTTTCATAAATTCTCTAGAAAGCTTTAGTAAAAGCACTAGATTGCAATGCATGATCTCTACAATGTTTTCATAACTTGAAATGCAAATTAATAACATTGTAGTTACTATCTTCTAGAATAGGTGCAATCATGCTTGCCTTAGTAGTTATTTTTAAACAAAAATAGAACTCCTTGCCTATTGTCATGAAAACTTTATTGAAAACCTTACTTGCTTACGAAAAATATTTCTTAAAAATATTATCTTAAACTTGGATGTTTATGTACGATTGGTTTTATCCAAATAACATCACTTTTATTGCATAACGTCTCTTATTTCTATTATGATCCTTGAACTTCCAAAAAGATGTTTTCTTTGGATAAACAATTTTATAGCCTTTTTGCTTGTGATAAAACTCTAAATTATCTAGTTTGAAATCTCTCCAAAATTATGATATTTACTCTTTTGTATATATTTCTTTCATGCTTGGTTACTTTATTGTAAACCTTAAAGATTTTCAAAGAAAAATTATTTACAAAAACATCTTCTTATTTTGGAATTTTACTCATACTCTCGCTTATGAATCATCATGCTTACAAAAAGATGTTTCTTGTATTTCTATAAGTCTTTCGCAATATTAACTTATCACTTTTACCTTGCACTTTCATGCTTGTTTTAAGTCTTAAATCTCAATATTATTTTTCTTCAACAAGTGGTCAACTTGCTTAGTAAAGGTTATTTTAAGTTGTTCTAACATGCATACTTTATATAAAAACTCTGATCTATTTCTATGAAATTATTTTTATGCTAAAAACTCCTTATCTTTTCATTTCCTCTATAAGCTCGTTCATGCTTTATATTTTTATCAAAATCTTTGTTTTATGTCTCTTGTTTCCTTAACCCACTTTTGCTAATAATAAAAGGGGGAGAACTAACATGATAAATAAAATCACTATCAAATGGGAAAACTAACATGATTAATGATTAAGATAATAGCCTACATATAAGGGGAGCATTCACATAGGGGGAGCATGCATTTAGGGGGACCAATTCTAAATACCAAAATCGACTATTATCCTAAGTCATCACTCACACACACACGCAAGTAGGATTCGTCATGCTTTATGGATTAATTCTCTGATTTATCATTAATGGATTTGTTATTATCAAAAGGGGAGTTTGTTGGAACATGGCCTTCCGCATCTCCTAGGTTTGAGAATAACAAATCCTATGTGTTTTTGATCTTGTGTGTTTAAGTGTGCAGTAAACAAAGCCATTTGATTCAAAGATAACATAAGAAGGTTGCCCCAAGTTTAAAGCCAAAAGTCCAGCATGCCCACTAATAGGGAGCATCGGCAGTAGCCACTAGCGCAGGCACTAGCTCTGATTAGAGCAATTTTGGGAGGCAAGTATAGAAGGCACTAGCGCAGGTTCTAGCGGCTAGCGCAGACGCAATCTCGACGCATATGGGGAATGTCGGCAGGATTTCCTTGGAATGAATATATGCACACGGAGAATGTTTCCTAAACCAGGATAGTGTTGGCGGTAGCGATAGCGCAGGCACTAGATCCAAGGCTATAAAAAGGACCCCTTGGCTCTGTCTTCCTCATCCTCTCACACCCCTAAATTCCAGAGCTTCGTGCAGCATCATATAGAGGAAATTTTAGAGAGATACTCCCACCAATCCATGAAGGCTTAAGGAGATCCATGGAGAAGATTTCAACACTCTTCATCATCATGACGAAAGACTGCATCAACTACAATCATACTCTATGGGACTTCGTCTACTTCTTCAAGAGATCCACATAGGGAGTATTTATATTGTTGTTGTTTCATTTCTTTACTCTTTCGTACTCATGCAGTAAATTCACCTCATGTTGGCGACTAGGTCCGTGTAGGACTTAGGGCAGAAATTTGCCTCGTGTTGGCGACTAGGTCTAGGGTGTAGATCTAGGGGGTGCTCGATGCCATATCCAGGGAAGTATTAGCTAGAATGGCTTGAGGCCATATCCGGGGAAGGATAGGCTAAAGCCACCGGTTCGTGGGGATACGAGTCGGGATAGAAAACAAAAAAGTCATTTTACTATTGGTCTTCGATTTCTAGCATTATAAGAAGTCAAGTTTTGTAATCTTATATTTCATATTAATAAAATCATGCCTTCTTTTTATTTCACTTGATTTGTTTTGGTTTTGCACTATTTTGATCTCTTATTATTTCATGTATTTCAAAATATAACATAAATTTTTAAAACCCTTATTCACCCTCCCTCTATGGGCGCCTACAAATCCAATAATCTCCACTTTTGTTAATAACAAAAGGGGAGAATACATTGAGAAATCTTAAGATAAAGGGGGGAATAAATCCAAATATTTATGGGGAGAACAAATCTAAAGATTAAGAGGGAGAATACTCTTAGAAATTTAGGGGGAGTACTTACTTAGGGGGAGTGCATAAATCAAGAACGCAAAAATTTCTTGTGTCATCGTTGCTCTATAAACAAAATTTAGAATATATGATTTCTCCTTAGTGGATTTGTAATTATCAAAAGGGGACATTATTGGAACATGATTCTCCGCATCTCGTTGGTTTGAGAATAACAAATCTCATATTGTATTTGATCAAACTTATTTTTTGTGTATAGCATGCAGGAACTCACATGTATGATACTAGGATGCTATAAGCTAGATGGGGAGTTGATCAAAGACAAAGATGCAAAGTGACCACTAACGCATGGCATTAGAACTAACACTGGCGTTAGCGTCTGGTCGATATTGTCCCGTGTCGGATGCTGGTCAAGTTGACACGGAGTTTTCTAGTCGATATGGAGTCTTCCTGACGATATGCTTCTCGACGATAATTCCACTAATGCAAGGTGTTAGCCCTGGAATATGCAAGCAGACCAAAATGAATTTCAAAGGAAGATCTCTGGTGGGATGATGGATGCATATATGAAAGGATACTACCATGGGGCGGTATCGCTAACGTCGCGTGTTAGTATTTCCTAAAATGAAATATTTCCTAAAGCACGGAATCTCCTTCCCGGATTGAAGATTCTGGCGCTCAAAATATTGCCTTACGTATTATCGCCAGGAATTATCAATATCATCGGTGGTATGGGTCTTAATCTATAAAAAGGCAATTATTGGGAACCTTACCAACAATGTCCTGATTTGAAGAAGTCCTCAAGTCAAAGATAAATACACTTTGTATTTGACACATTTTCTTTAGAATATTACTTTCAGGTACTAAGTGCAAGTCTAACATATGGCTAGACTTAGTGTCACCATACATAGTTTTGCCAATGTAATCATTCATTGTGCAAAACACCATGTCGACCTATGATCTAGACTACATTAGACTTGTCACTAACTCATTATCATCAAGAATAAAGGTCTAACAAGTGAGCTAAAGAAAAGGAGTTTAGTTGAGAAGATTAGAAATTCACTAAGTCAAATATCATCTTGGAGAGCCTAAATGTCATCGAGTAAAGGACTCGATATCGTCTTGAAGGCCTTAAGCTCCAAGACAGTATCATCTTGTAAACTCTCAACTACACATATATCATCTTGTCTAGATGAAGAAGGCATATCTCCAAATATCGTCTTGGTAAGATACTTTCCAAGACGATGTCGTCTTGACAACGCTCATTTGCTTTCATATCATATTGGAAGTACACAGTAAATATATGGAAACACTTGTATGAAGAAAGAATTTTCCTAAGACATTTATCATCGAGGTGATCTCAGATATCATCGAGGTCACGTGAAATATCATCGAGGAACTAACACGACATTTCATAAGTATCACGGCAGATTCGAACAGATAGGTTTATCAGTTTGCTAGATGATAGAAGGACACAATTATCGTCTTGAAGACTATAAAGAGACATCAAGTCGATTTATGCAGAAGATTCGACTAGAAGAAGAAAAGCACTGAAATATCGTCTTGTGAACCACAAAGGGTCATCAAGACGATTCGTGCAAAACATTCAACTAGAAGAGCAAAGCAGTGAAATATCATCTTGTGAACCGCAAAGGGTCATCAAGACGATTCGTGCAGAAGATTCGACTAGAAGAGCAAAGTAGTGAAATATCATTTTGTGAACCTCCAAGGGTCATCAAGACGATTCATGTAAATGATTCGACTGGAAGATTGAACCATGAAATATCATCTTGAAGACCACCAAAGTCACCAAGAAGATTCGTGCATGAGATTTAAACTAAGCTATGCATAGTTCAAATTTGACCAGAAGAACTACATTTAACTAGACACCAAGAGAATTCGACCAGACATCTAGTCAAATTGTGGAAAGGACGGATTTCAAATTAAAGCGTGATTTTGGTGTTACGTCATTTATTGTCGCCGCGGATTGGGCCAATCAAAGCTGAGATTTATGGAAAGTTGATTTCTAACATAAAGGTCGTTCGAGGAAGTGACCGTTATCAAATGTCCTTATAAAAAGGAAGAGACGGATTTCAGCAAACCCTAATCTTGAGATTCACAATCATTTCCTTAATCATTCTGAAGAAAGAGCACGTCGCGGACAACGTGCATTTTGTTTTCAGAGCTCAAGCAAAAAAGAAGATATTCATTGAAGCCAATCATTCTATTCTTCTGAAGAAAGATTCAATCACCTTGTCGATCCAAAGATTCAACATCTCTTGCAAAAAGATTTCTGAAGAAGACATTTCTGCAATAGTTTCAAGAAGATTCAAGCTATACAAGTTCAATTTTCTGAGTCTAAAACATATTTATAAGATATTATTTTGCATAATCTCCTGTAAGATTCCTGATAAAATTTGAGTGTGGGGTCTCTCGGACCGTATTTGTAGGATCCTTACTAAGGACCTGAGGTATGGAACTTTACACAGTTCATAAGGTAGGATTCAAGCTTGAATTTGAGTTGTAGGATCCATGAATTGGATCTGAGGTAGGGAATAGGCTATTATTCTTGAGTTGTATGAGTTGTGGACTTTGAGTTGTAAGATCTTATAGATTTGAGTATTTGGAGTAGTTAGCTGAGTCTAGCACACTGCTAGATAGGTGGAGGGGGAAAGTGGATGTACCCAACTCAGGGAACCACTGTAAACATCTGTGCAATATATGATATGTTAGCTTTTTTGTGATTAATCTACTTGTATAATTTTAATATCCAAAAAACACTCAGACACCTATTCACCTCCCCCTTCTAGCTGATTAGATATCTCTTAACTTACAAGTGATATCCGAGAGAGGTTGTACAAAAAGATCTTAACAGCTTGAACAATATCCTCAATAAGGGAAATCAGTCTACTCAACATGACTTCTGGAGAAAATTATAAGGAACTCGGTTCTATGAAGCTATCAATATGTAGGGAAGAAAACTTCGGATTCTGGAAGGAGTGAGTTAGATTATGTTGGGTTTTCTCTAACGGGTGGGAACAACACATCCCATGTGCGCAGCATAATAATAGAACAAGAACAACCCAAAATTGTTTCAGATCTTGCAATTTCATGATTCAAGAAATAAATAAAACAATGCATTGCAATATACCTGAAAGGGATTGAGTCAACACTCAATCAAGATGCTCCAGGATCTAATCCCGAAGACAAATTGTGAGTTCCAAGCACAGAAATCAATCGACACCTCTATAGAAGTCCACACAAGTGAAAGAGAACCCCATGAATCTTGTCCAACAAAAGCTGGGTTGGATAAGGAATGCCCTCTACATCACCCACGGATTGCTAGATCTGATGACAGGGAGAGGCAGCGGCGGTGACTTGACCTTGCAGAATGCGGACAGAACTTCGCGACTTTTGCTCATTCTCGGGAAAACGAAGAGATCGACTTTTTCTGTAGTCTAATAAAATCTAACCTAATCGCTTCATCGCTTCCTGTTATATACCCAAGGCATAAAAATAGGCTATCCGCGGACCCCAAGACTCTATTGGAATAAACGAACAGATTCGTCGTGTACAGTAAATTTGTCGAGACATTTTGACGATTCGTCGTGACCAACCAAGACGTGTTCCGTCAAGACAATTTCGACGATTCGTCGAGTACATCTAATTTGTCGAGACAATTTGGCGAATTAGACGAGATGAATTAACACATATGTCATCGAGACATTTTCGTTGGTTCGTCGAGTATAATGCAATTCGTCGAGACACTCTCGACGATTCGTCGTGTACATCTTTTCCCGTCGAGAAATTCTCGACGCAACTTCAATTACTCACAAGATTGGTCCTCCACTCATATCCAATATGAGTAAGGCCAACACAATCATTTATCCAACTTCTCCAACACTCTTATGTGTGACCCTATATGCTCATATTGTGTTGGTAGTAAGACTAACTGCTTGATTGCTTTAAGATCGCCTTAGAAAATCCAACTGTCTCCTACTTGATCTCAAAGTATCAACAAAAGTCTCACAAACAATGAGTGGAATCTAGCAATACATCATTGCTACCCAAGAAATAAGAGTTCTTAACCCAATAAGCCTGTCTTGACCAATATACCAGTGTTGCCATGTCCATTTGTCCCTTACATCCGGATAGAACTAGAGGCATGGACTATGTCACCCTCATAATTGTTCAATCCTTGTTTCCTGATCTAGAATAGACTGCCTGAAATTGGTGAGCTCAATATCATATATTTACTCAACCAAGCATTGTCATGCATTTCGTAGTCTCATTCCATCAAGGGGCCATGGATGTAACTCCTGTCATATAGGAGGACAAATTCCATATCTGTCCACACACAAACATCCAAATGAATCATAACATACCCAATAACCACCATTATCACCAACCTTCTTCAAGAATGACTTTTGATGGCATCAAAGTACGCTTTTCCTCACTTGATGAATGTTGTGACTTCAGGTCAAAGAACCACAAACACCATTTCCATATGAGAACTACTTGTGACACGTTCATATAACAATCCACAAAGTAGTCTTATGGTGGGTCTGTCTAGTACAACTTGTTCACTAACAAGTACCCATGTGATGACTTGATATCACAATATCATGACTTGTGAGAACCGTTCATCAGTCAATGCACATGCTAGTCTTAATGTACCATCATCGCCCTTAGCTTCTAAGATGATACATCAACCAGGGACCATTTAAGAATGAAGCTTCTTATAAACATAGGCCCTCACATTCAATTCACGTACTTGAATTACTTTGGAAGCAAACATTCTAAGGGCATTTATTATGCTAATTAATCTATCATATAGAAATAGTTGACATAATAAAAGAATTTGTCATAAATGTAAAATGAAATATAAAATACTCTATTCTTCACATGAATAACAATCGACACAAATACAATCCACAAGGCTCCCACTAGATATGATCATTCAGGTATCTAATACCAATTGATCTAGCTAGTATGACAATCATGCTTTCTCTGTGCAAGGGGCTTTGTTAGTGGATCCATAATATTCTCTTCAGTCAGTACTCTGCATATGCTCATATCTCCTCTATCGACAATCTCTCGAATAAGATGGAACCATTGAAGTATGTGCTTGGAGCGCTAATAAGATCTAGGTTCCTTAGCTTGTGTAATAACACCGTTGTTGTCACAGTAGATAACTATGGGATCAACAATGCTAGGAACTACATATAGCTCGTTGATGAATTTACTAATCCACACAACCACCTTCGCCGCATTTGCAGCAGCGTTATACTCGGCCTCAGTCATAGAATCAGCAACTTTCTCTTTCTTAGAACTCTTCCAGCATACAGCTCCTCCATTCAAGAAAAAAACAAAACCTATTTGAGACATTGAGTCGTCCCTATCAGTTTGGAAGCTAGCATCTGTGTAACCCTTTACTACGAGCTTTTTCTTTCCACCAAACACCAAGAATACATCATTTGTTCTTCTCAAGTACTTTAGGATATTATTGACGGTGGTCCAGTGACTATTACTAGGATCAGACTGATATCTGCTTATCATGCTCAAAGCATAGGAGATATCGGGTTGAGTACATAACATCACATGCATTATTGATCTAACTGCTGAAGCATATGGAATCAACTTCATGCGGTACTTATCTTCCAAAGATTTAAGACACTGGTCCTTAGAGAGACTCACACCATGAGACATGGGTAAGAATCCCTTCTTGGACTCAAGCATGTTGAATCATTTCAACAGCTTCTCAAAGTATGTACTTTAGGTCAAACCCAGCAACTTCTTTGATCTATCTCAATATATCTTAATACCAAGTATGTAAGTCATTTCACCCAAGTCTTTCATAGAAAAGCAGTCCCCTAGGTTGATATTAATAACTTGCAGGGTCGGAATGTCATTCCTGATCAACAGTATGTCATTTACATATAATATCAGGAAGACAACAATGTTCACACTAATCCTCTCATAAACACAAGGTTCATCTTCATTTTTGATGAAACCAAACTCTTTGATTTTCTCATCAAAATGTAGATTCCAACTTCGAGAAGCCTGCTTTAAACCATAAATGGATCGCAGCAGCTTGCATATTTTAGTGGCTTCATTTGGAGATACAAAACCCTCGGGTTAAGTCATATACACTTCCTCAAGGAGGTTTCCATTAAGAAAAACCATTTTGACATCCATTTGCCAGATATCGTAGTCAAAATACATAGTAATAACAAGCAGAATTCCGATGGACTTAACCATAGAAATAGGGGAAAATGTTTCATCATAGTCAACACCATGAATTTGCTTGAAACCTTTAACCACTAATTGCCATTTGAATGTCTATACATTCCCATCCATGACGGTCTTCTTCTTGAAGACCCACTTGCACCCTATGGGTCGTACCCCTTCAGGTGGTTCCACCAAGGTCCAAACTTGGTTTGCATACCTAGAGTCCATTTCAAATTTCATGGTGTCAAGCCACTTCTCAGAGTCTGGTCCATTCAGAGCCTCTTGGTAGGTTGCAGGCTCATCATCATGATCTATAAGAAACACATTACCTATCCGAGACATGATAAATCCATATCTCTCAGGATCAAATCTTGGTCTACCAAATCTATGTAGGACATGTGTTTCTTTAGCAGGTTATCTAGCTATAACTACTTGTAGTCCTTGCTCAGGTTCCAATTCAGGTTCGTTTTCAATTTATGGTTCTTGAACCTCTTCAAATTCTACCTTTGTAGTCCTTTTGGATAAAAACTCTTTCTCTAAAAAGACGTCGGCCCTTGCGACAAACACTTTGCCCTCAGATGGCAGGTAGAAGTAGTATCCTTTTGTCTCCCTAGGATACCCCACTAGAAAAACACTTATCTGATTTGGGTTCAAGCTTGTCAGGCATTTGACGTTGCATGTATACCTCACACCCCCAAATCTTAATAAAAGGCATACTAGGATGCTTCCCAGTCCATATCTCATATGGTGTCTTTACAACCATTTTCATTGGAGCTCGATTTAAAGTGAAAGCAGCAAACTCTAGAGCAAATCCCCAAAAGGAAATGGGCAAATCTGCATGACTCATCATCGACCGCACCATGTCTAACAAAGTACGATTCCTCCTCTCAGAAACACCATTATATTGTGGTGTTCTAGGTGGAGTGAGTTGTGATATAATACCACACTCTTTCAGATGATCATGAAACTCATGTTTTAGATATTCGCCACCACGATCAGATCGGAGTGCCTTAATCCTTTATCCTAATTGGTTCTCTACTTCATTCTTAAACTCTTTGAACTTTTCAAAGGTTTCGGATTTACACTTCATAAGATATATATATATCTGTCTCTACAGAAATCATCAGTAAATCTAACGAAGTAGTAGTACCCACCTCTAGCCATAGAACTTATGGGTTCGCATACATCACTATGTACTACACCCAAGAGATCATTAGCCCTCTCACTGCAAATAGCGAAAGGGGATTTTGTCATCTTGCCTAATAAACATGACTCACATCTCTTAAATGATTCATAATTAAATGAGTCCAATAATCCATCTTTATGGAGCTTGGATATGCGTTTCTCATTTATATGGCCTAAAAGATAATGTCAAAGGAATGTAGGATTAGAGTCATTAGTTTTTAGTCTTTTGGTATTTTCTATGATATAGATTGGATCATTTATGTTCAAAACATACAAACCATTAAACATTTGAGCAACGTCATAACAAACATCATTCTTATAAATAAAACAACAATTGTTCTTAATCACAAAAGAAAAGTCATTCATGTCCAAACATGAAATAGAAATGATGTTTCTAGTTATAGCAGGAACAAAATAACAGTTATCAAGTTCAATAATAAGCCCAATGGGCAAGGAAAGACGGTACACTCCTACGATAATGGCAGCAACTCTTGCTCCATTTCCAACACACAGTTCTACCTCTCCTTTACCCAGCATTCTTCTCCTTCCCAATTCATACACATTTTTACAAATGTGAGAACCACATCCGGTATCCAGTACCCAAGATGAAGGAGCAAATATGTTAATTTCTATAACAAAATTATCTGAAGAGGAAGTCACACTTCCCTTCTTCTTCAGATCTTCAATGTAGAGGGGACAGTTCTTCCTCCAATGCTCTGCCTTACCACAATGGTGGCAATTTTCTTCCTTAGCTAATCCCTTCCTTTTCAGTGTAAAAGATTTGGGATCGAGGCAAGACTTAGTCCTATAGTCTTCCTAAATCCCTTGCACTTGACCTTGCCTTTATGAACCATCAATATGGGGCTAGCAGGCTTGGTCTTCTTCATATTGTTCTCGGCAGTTCTCAACATTCCTAGGAGCTCAGGCAGCATCTTGTCAATCTCATTCATGTTGTAGTTCAAGACGAACTGCTCGTAACTGTCTGGCAACGATTACAGGATCAGATCAGTAGTCATTTCTTGGCCTAAAAGAAACCCCAATCTCTGAAGGTTCTCGATGTACCCAATCATCTTGAGTACATGAGTTCCCACTGGGTCTTGAGCTCCCATTTTGCACTGAAATAAAGCCTTAGAGGTTTCGAACCTATCTTGTCGAGCTTGTACTTGAAACATTTTCTTCAGGTGCTCGATAATTTCAAAACCATGGTCTTATGTTACTTCTGAAGCTCAGAGTTCATGGTAGAGAGCATGAGGCATTCGACATCTAGGGATTCATCTTGATACTTCTTTTAAACATATTTGTCAGGTCAGGACAAATTCCCGGTTAGCACTTCAGGGGATCCTCTTCCATGACATAGAGCTTGCGCTCTTGCCTGAGAAAAATTCTCAGGTTTCTGTACCAATCTAGGAAGTTAGTCCCATTGAGCTTGTCCTTCTCAAGGATGTCTCTTAGGGACAAAGTGGAGTGAGATCCACTTGTCATGGAGGTTCTACAAGAATTATGCAAAATAAATTAAGTACTATATTTCAAAATACATTTTATTTTAATAAGGACTTTTATTAAAAGCTCTCATTATTTTATTCAAATTAATAACCCTTAATATCAATTCGGAGAGTTTATGCGAGCTACTCTCTAGTGGACAAGATTTGTATTTTACCGTCATCATAAGTCAGCTTTGGCTGATCACCCATAATGTGGCTATTTAGGTAGGCAATCATTACCAATTGCATCATCATGCAACTTTTGTATGGTTGGTGAATAACTCTTTATTCGCATCCATCATATGTAGCATGCCAACCCTATGCCTCTAGGCACTCAACCTTTAAGGTCTCCTAGTTATGATGGACCCGATGTCGATAGTGGGATATCACAATTATCCGCTCGCACCCTTACCAATATTGATTAATGCACCTTGCTTTGGCAAGCCCACACTTCATCGATCGAGGCAGGAAGAGTGTCATCCATCGGAAGACATGCGTATACTTAATATTGGATAACGGATATTATGAAAATCGATTAACATTTAATCATTGTGCGCAATCATAAAATAAAGATACAACATTCATAATCCAAATACATCCCAGATGTGCACAAAAAAAATCATCAACACTTTGATAAAAGGGATAAATCTGAGCATTTAGAACCCTTCCAAATCTTCATATTTACATGCATTGGATACATGAACAACAACTCCACTTATACAGTAGAGAAGCTCGTCTCTCAATGTCAGATTCAAAATCCAAGACATTTGGTTTCACAAACCATTTTGAGGGACGGTGCAAAGGAGACAATTTCTTAAACATGAAAATTGCAACGTAATCACAGGCGCTCATAGAGGGGTTCCAAGGGGCCGCACCCCTAGCAGGGTCTTAGGGGCAGAGCTCCTAATGGGGTCCAAGGGGCAGCGCCCCTAACGGTGTCCCGGCCAAATTTTTGAAAAGACACCACCAGAAACCATTCGGAAATACATCAAAAATGATGTTCCAGGAAGAAATCTAGACATTTAGAACACTTCTAAATTTCTGATTTACACGCATTGGATCATAAACCTGGCTTTGATACCACTGTTGGGTTTTCTCTAATGGGTGGGAATAGCACATCTCATGTGCGCAGCAGAATAATAGAGCAAGAACAACCCAAAAGAGTTTCGGATCTTACGATTTCATGATTCAAGAAATAAATAAAACAACGCATTGTAATATACCTGAAAGTGATTGAGTCAACACTCAACCAAGATTCTCCAGGATCTGATCCCGAAGACAAACTCTGAGTTCCAAGCATAGAAATCGATTGGCGCCTCTATAGAAGTCCACACAAGTGAAAGAGAGCCCCATCACTCTTATCCAACAAAAGTTGGGATGGAGAAAGAATACCATCTTCATCTCCCATGGAATGCTAGATCCGACAACAGGGAGAGGCGGCGGCGACTTGACCTTGCGGAATGCAGACGAAACTTCGCGACTTTTGCTCTCGGGAAAAAAAAGAGAACAACTTTTTCTATAGTCGAATAATATCTAACATAATCGCTTCATCGCTTCCTATTATATACCCAAGGCATAAAACAGGATATCCGCAGACCCAAGACTCTATTGGAATAAACAAATAAATTCATCGTGTACATGAAATTCATCGTGACCAACCAAGACGCGTTCTGTCAAGACAATTCTCGACGATTCATCAAGTACATCTAATTCGTCGAGACATTTCGGCAAATTCGACGAGACGAATTAACGCATATGTCGTTGAGATATTCTTGTCGGTTCGTCGAGTGCAATACAATTCATCGAGACACTCTCGACGATTCATCATGTACATCTTTTCCCGTCGAGACATTCTCAACTCAACTCTAATTACTCACAGGAATATTGGTCATCCACTCATATCCAATATGAGTAAGGTCAACACAATCCTTCATCTAACTTCTCCAACACTCTTATGTGCGACCCTATAGGCTCATATTGCATTGGCAGTAAGACTAACTGCTTGATTGCTTTGAAACCACCTTGGAAAATCCAACAGATTGTTCATGGAAGCATCTAACCCAAGAATCTTTATAATTATGGAGGATGGACCTTTCATTCCCATGAATGTCTTCATTATAGATGCAAATCTATAAGTACCAAAGAAGTTCTTTGAGATGACTATTGATTAAGTTGTTCTGGCCACTATGGATAAAAAGGCCAAGAACAAAATAGTGTCATAAAAGACTCACTTTCCAGAACCTAATTCACTACAGAACTGCTAAGGAAATCTGGGATTCACTGATTATATACATGGAAGGCATTGAGGAAGTAAGAGATGACAAAAAATCTCTTCTTAACCAAGAATAGGAGGTCTTCAGGCAGGAGAAGAAGGGCTCGATTGCTGATTGCTATGAGAAGTTCTTTAAAATAGTCAATGGACTAAAGAACTATGATAGAGATTTCTCCAACTATAATCTGAATGATAAGTCTTTGAGGTCCCTCAACAAAGGTGGGACATCAAGATTTGTGTCATAAGGGAGATGGGGAATCTGGCTAACAGTCGGCCCAAAAATATGTATGGGAAGCTGATATCCCATGAGATGTAGATGAACACCAGGAAGGCAGAAGAAGAGTCCTCCAGATCTCACTCTAGAGAGAAGTTTGTGGCTTTCAAGGCTAAAAGCTTCAGGAGTAGTAGAGAGGACTCCCCAGCCCTCATGGAGAGAAATGTTGAAGAAGAAGAATCTAAGACCAGCACTTCAGGCTCAGATCTTTCAGATGGATAACTGTCCTTGTTCTCCAAGAAATTTAATAAGTTGCTGAGTAAGATGGGGCAGTGGAAGAACAGACCATCCTCCAGCTCCAAGAAATATCACAAAAAATCTGGCAGGGCAAAGCACAATCCCAAAAGGGACAATCATGCCTCTAAACAGAACAAGCAGTTTTCTACTGATATTGTGTGTTATTGCTGCAACAGGCTAGGACATGTCATAGCTGACTATCCGGATAAAAGGAAAGAAGGAAAAGAAATGATGAGAGAAGATCTCATAAAGACAAGAAGTTTGAAAAGAGCTTCATAGCAAAGAAGCCCAAAACCTTGAGTGATAGTGACTCAAGTTCATCAGAATCTGAGGAAGAAGCCTACATTGGGCTTGCTGCAGTCTCATAAGAAGAGTGGGAAAATAACTATCCTACAGCCAGGGTGTGCATAAGGGCACCCCTATAACTGTCAGACAGTGATAGTGAATCAGAAGAAGATGAGATCAGTTATGGATTGATGGCTTTAACTGATGAAAAGAAGCAGGACAACTCTTGACCTGATAAGGTACATATCAAAGCACGTCTTTCTGTTTCTGGATTATATACTCAGTCTGATGCTGAAACAGAAGCAAACTCATCAGTTGATGATGAGAGTGATTCTGAATTAGCAAATCAATATAATGATCTCATTAGCAAATATGGTGCTCTTTTAAAAGCACTGAAGAAAAGCAAAGCCTTGGCCAAAGCTTAGGCTGAAAAAATAAGAATTCTAGAGTCATTCATACCCGTGAAATAATAAGGTTGGCCTATGAGCTTATGGTACTTCAAAAGAAGTATGAAGCTCATAACAATTTGTTACTTCAAAGGGAAAGTGCTATCAAGGTTGTGAAGGACAAGCTTCTTTTAGAAAGAAACCTTGTGTCAAGCTTCTCTAAGCCTAAATTGTTCTCCCTATTATAGACAGCTTCTCCTCTCCATATAGAGGATGGTTTGGCTATAATAAGGTAAAGGAATATACCTTCCAAGCTAAAATTATTTTCCAAAAAATTGTCCTGGACTCCAATACCTATGACCAAGATTTAAAATATTGATACCTCACTAATGGTTGCTCAATTAGTGGAACTAAGCCATAAAACCAAAGAACCGAGTAAACATGGATTGAGTGCTCTAAAGGCACCCAATGAGGAGATCCAGATGAAGGGTCATGGGTCAATTGTACTTGACACTACAGCACCATCAACCAAAGGGAAGTGAAAGGCTATTCCTCAAAACCCTATCCCTAGAGTGAATCCTGTGAATGTGCAGCCAATTTCCAAGTTTGTGCACAACCACAGGAATAGCTGAAGAAAAACTTGTTGTGAAGCAGCCTGCTCTTGTGATCATTAGCACCAACACTCTATTCAAAAGGTGACTCGGAAGAGTGTGTATAATAGATTTGATTACTAGTGTTGTGGCAAGATTGGCCACTTTACTATAGACTGTTAGTTATATCCAACAATGTCTAGATCAAGGAATATGAAGCTTGCTAGTATTTTTTTACTCAAGCATCCTGTAGCCATGGCTAACAGGAACCAAGGAGCCAAATCTGTTTGGGTTCCTAAGGTAAAATAGTTTGTTCTTGCAGGTAAGTCCAAAGACCAACAAAATACCTATATGGTATTTGGGCAGTAGATGTTCTAGGCACATGACTAGAATAAGAAACATATTGAAAAACTGTACCCTTATGGAAGATGCCAAAGTCAGATTTGGTGGGTCTTGCAGAGACATCATCAAACGCTATGGTATGATACCAATGGCATAGTCACCATCACAAAAGTAGCTTATATGGAAGGGTTGCAACATAACCTTATAAGTGTAAACCAACTATGTGATCTAGGCTATGTCATTGAGTTCCACAAGGATAAGTGTCTGATTAAGAATTATGTAGACCTTGAGAAAATTCTATCAGGCACTAGGAGTGGTAATATTTATTACTTCAATTTTATTATACTTAGATTCTACTACACCTATTTGTCTTGAAGTAAATGAGAGAGAATCTCTTTGTGTGCAATGGCACAAGAGACTTGCTCACATGAACTACAAGACAATCATCAAACTCTTTTCAGAAAATCTAGTTAGAAATGGGCCTAACCTTAAATGCATTAAAGAGGGTATTTGTCATGCTTGTCAGATGGGCAAGCACACTAAGACCACCTTTAAGAGCATATGCTCCAAAGATTCAGAAAGATGCTTTTATCTATTGCATATGGACTTAGGGTCTGTTTGGGACAGCTCTGGCGGATTGAAAAGCTGCTGTCCGGATAGAGCTGTTTTAAAAGAGCTCTCTGGGGAGCAGTTTTGAAAAGATGCAGAGTGTTTGGGTGTTCTGTGCAGAAGTGCGCTTTGAAGAGCGATTTTCTAATTTTGCTGTTTGGAGAAACAGCTTTTGGAAGCTGTTTTTTTAGAACTTAAAAATACATCAGTTTTTAACATGAAAAATAATAAAAGATAACCGATAACAATAGTCTTTTACATAATTCTTTGTTAATGCTATCCACGCGCCCCGTATATTTCTTCGGCAATGCTATCTCGTACTGTAGACATATGTTCAGCTCCAGCAGCATCACCCATATCGCTTCCAATATCATCCTCCGTCGTAGGGTCTTCATCCTCTGAGGGAGCGAAAGAAGACTCATCAGCATCACACACATTAAACTCAGGGTCCCAGCGAGAAGGATGTCTACGAATGAAGTTACGTAAGGCCATTGTGGCCAACACTATGGACCTCTATTTCTTGAAGCTGTACTGTGGCATTTTACTCAGAATGTGCCACTTCTTCTTCCACACTCCAAACGTTCGCTCAATAACACTGCGAAGAGATGAATGTGCCCTATTGAAATGTTCTTGCCTTCCTTGAATAGGCCGACTCCCACGGGCAAAGTCTGCCAAGTGATATCTTGTATCCGGAAACGGCTTCAAATAACCCATCTTTAACGGGTAGCCAGCATCCACTAAATAATATTTACCTGCATTAATTTGGTATGTTAAACAAGCAAACATTGGTGGATATTTGAAGGATTTGAATGAATGTAAAAATATTGATTACTATACCTTGTGGGGGATGCGGAAAATGCAATCTATCGTCTGTCAATGCGCGTGCGAAGATGCGACTATCATGAGCAGATCCCTCCCATCCAGCCAGGGCGAATGTAAAACACATGTTAAAATCACAGACTGCCATTACATTTTGCGTCGTAGTGCCGTGACGTCCTATGTATCTGACTTGATCTTCTACTGGTATCCTCGCATCTACATGTGTACCGTCAATTGCACCAACGCAATCCTTGAAGAAGGGCATGTAACGAGCATCATACCTTATCTCAGCCGGAATATCTCTGAACTGACGGTCTATAGGCTTTATAGCATCAATTGAGAGTAACAAAAGAGATCTTAGACATTTCGAAAAATATCTACTAATTGTTTCGGTCGAGTGCTGGAATCGCTCTTTCGCCAATCTAACGGAACCTCCTTGTGCTAAGATATACAATGTAATCCCTAGGACTTCTCTTGACGACGTCCGTTGTGACCCTTGAAGTTCATGATCTACCTCTAGTTTATGAAGTAAATCTATGAAAATGCATTTCGACATCCTAAATGCATCATGAATCCTATCTGGATGTCCTTCTAGTAACTCTTTAATCCATTTATCACCTGTTTGGGTAGATGTCATGCATGGTCGTGTGTCACGAACATGATAACTCATCCTCTCGATCGATGACATAACTACACGACAGTACTCTATATATTGTCTCCGCTCAGGCGAAAGACTTGTTGAATCCCCGGAATCCTCAGAGGAGTCATGCTCTTCCATTGTAGTACCTGCATTTATAGTATCACATAACATTTATCATAATCTATGTGAAGAAAGTACCACAACAACTAATATAAATTCGACCACATAAAAAAGTTAATCAACATGAAGTAGAAAGGTATAAAATACCATATACAAAGTTTTTAAAACTTAAAACATAACAATTTTTTAAAAGTAACATCGCTGAGCCCTCTTCTCACACGCCTTCATAATCCACCAAACACGCATATCTTCTGGAATACTCATGAAGATCTCCCTACTGGTCTTGTCCCTGATGTGGTCGAGAGCAAAGTAATATACATCCTGGTTTGCCCGTATCTCTGGGCTACTGGAAATCAACTCCACCACCTCTTTGACTGTGATAACTGGTGGAGGCTTCACAGCTAGGGTGGATTGATGTAAGTCTGACATCAAAGAAAATGTCATTCCTTTGTTCTTCCCGATCTTTCTTCTTTTACTCGCCGAGGTGGACGCATTCCCAATGGTTGTTGAATGACCAATCTCTTCAGGGCCACCTTGATTGTTTTCCATGACATCTTCTACATCATTATCTTTCAAATGAATCCACCCCACATCCGGTGGCAAACTCCCAACAGAAGGAGCCCATGAGTCTTCTCCAGTTGCGACAACCTGTCTGAACATGATGTTCAGTTTCTCCTCCAACTCAGCTGCAATACCTCCGTATTGAAATTTTTTCGCTGCTGCAACAACCTGTTATAATCAATACATCAATATTAATAAATGCTGTCAAAATAAGAACTACTACCATGACAAAAAAAATGTATTTGTTTTTACCTTTATCTTTTTAGCCCACCATTCTTCTGATGCAACAATAGTTCTCTTCTCTGGATCCCAACCTAAACCAGTCTCGCCATGTTTCAGCTCCTTCCATAACTTCCAATCCTTCTTCAAATGATCCCATTTATTTTTCATTTGCATTCGATCGTAGCTTTTCCCGGTACGTTCTTTAAACCCTGCAATCAAATTTTTCCACCCTTCTTTGCTAAAGTGGGTGGTAGGCCGATTCCCCAAACCAATCTCTTTTATGCAGAGATCACAAAATAACATCACCTCTCTAGACTCCCAACTCGCTACGATTCCTCCTTCTTTTGGTTTACCCATTACACTATTAATAAAAGTAATGAAATTTTATAAGCTATTTCTACTAAAAAAATACACATACATCACACATACCCTAACATACACACATACACACACACACACACACACACACACACACACACACACACACACAAACATACATAAACAAACACACACACCCAAACATACACACCTACACACATTCCAAAATACACACAAACACACATACAAACATACACATACATACACAAACATACATACACACACACACACACATACATACATCCACACATATATATACACACACACACACATTCAAAAAAACAAACACACACACACACACATATATACATACACACACACATATATACATCCACACACACACATATACATCCACACACACACATATATATACACACACACACACACACATATATACATCCACACACACATATATATACATCCACACACACACACACATTAAAAAAAACACACACACACATTCAAAAAAACAAACACACACACACACATATATACACACACACACACATATATACATCCACACACACACACACACACATTCAAAAAAAAAACACACACACACATTCAAAAAAACAAACACACACACACATATATACATACACACACACACATATATACATCCACACACACACACATATATACATCCACACACACACATATATATACACACACACACATATACATCCACACACACACACATATATACATCCACACACACACACACATTCAAAAAAAAACACACACACACACATTCAAAAAAACAAACACACACACGCACATATATACATACACACACATATATACATCCACACACACACACACACATTCAAAAGAAAACACACACACATTTAAAAAAACAAACACACACACATATATACATACACACACACATATATACATCCACACACACACACATATATACATCCACACACACACACATATATACATCCACACACACACACATATATATACACACACACACATATATATATACATCCACACACACACACATAATACATCCACACACACACACATTCAAAAAAAACACACACACACACATTCAAAAAAACAAACACACACACATATATACATACACACACACATATATACATCCACACACACACACATTCAAAAAAAAACACACACACACATTCAAAAAAAAAACACACACACATTCAAAAAAACAAACACACACACACACACACACATTCAAAAAAACAAACACACACACACACACACACATATATACATACACACACACATATATACATCCACACACACACATATATACATCCACACACACACATATATACACACACACACACATATATATATACATCCACACACACACACACATATATACATCCACACACACACACATTCAAAAAAAACACACACACACACATTCAAAAAAACAAACACACACACACACACACATATATACATACACACACACATATATACATCCACACACACACACATATATATACTTCCACACACACACACACACATTCAAAAAAAAACACACACACATATATACATCCACCACTTGCACCACATATACACACACACACAAACACAAAACAAAAACACAACATCACATAAATCTGTACACACACACAAAAAAAAATTTGTACACACACACACGAAATGCAGTCGGGGGAGGAAGAAATGAGAGGAGAAAGACCAATACCTGCACGGCTGGATCTGGGAGGAAGAGGACCGGCGAAGGTCGTCGGTTGGATCTGCGGCTGGATCGGCGGCAGGATCTGCTAGGTCGTCGGCTGGATCTGCTAGGGCACGGCTTTTGATCGGCGGCTGGATCTAGGAGGAAGAAGACCGGCTGGATCTAGGAGGAAGAAGACCGGCGAAGGTTGTCGGCGGCGTAGGAGGGAGCGGCGAGGGGCACGGGAGAGCTGGGAGCGGCGAGGGGCACGGCTGGGAGACGGGGGTCGCGGGATGCAGAGCGTAAAGAACGAATCGAAAAACAAAGGGAGCGATTCCTAAAGAGCGGAACGCGGGGGGGGGGGGGGGGGGGGGGGGGGGGGGGATTCCAGAAAAGAGCTCTGGGAGCGGTTCCGGAAAAGCGCTTCTTTTAGGGAGCTGTCCCAAACGCACTAAATAACAGCTCTGGCGGATGGGAAAGAGCTTCTCCAGCCGCCAGAGCTGTCCCAAACAGACTCTTATTTGGTCCTATGTTAATGCATAGTTTATGAAGGAAGTTGTATACCTTTGTGATAGTTGATGACTTCTCTAGGTATGCTTGGGTGTTCTTCCTTACGAAAAAGGCTGATACCTTTGATATTTTCTGTCTTTTGTCAAGCAAGTTCAGAATGAAAAGAACTGTATTGTGGTCAAAATTAGAAATGACCATGGCATAGAATTTCGGCCTGAACTCATGACAAATTTCTGCAAAGAACAAGGTATACTTCAAGAATTTTCTTCTCCAAGAACACCACAGTAGAATGGAGTTGTTGAGAGGAAAAATAGAACTCTCATAGAAGCTGAGAGAACCATGCTTGATTCTTACTACCAGAATATTTTTGGGCTGAAGCTATCAACACTGCATATCATATGCAAAATAGAGCCTCTATCATCAAATGTCACAAGAAAACACCTTATGAACTAATGAAGGGTAGAAAACAAAATCTAGTATGTTTTAGAATCTTTGGATATAAGTGTTATGTTCTAAATAATGGTAAATCATATCTAACTAAGTTTGCTAAAAAATACTTTGAGGGGATTCTTGTTGGATATAGTAGTCACAACAAGGCTTACAGAATATTCAACAAGAAGACTTATATGGTAGAAGAATCAATTCATATTTTATTTGATGAGACAAACATGATTCATCAAGACTTGTCTAGCTCTTCTAATGCTGCAAGAACATATTTGAAGCTGAAAGAGATTATCCTAAAAGAGTCTACACCTCCAGACTTGATCATTGAATATGGAGAACAAGTCCAAGGAGAAGCATAAGAAATAATGCTTGGACAACAGCCAGCTAGTACAGAAACTGCTAACACTCAAGGAGCACTGCCACCAGCTTGGAGGCACCATAAAGACCACCCAAGTAGTCAAGTCATTGGATACATAAGTCAAGGAGTTAGAACAAGAAGAAGTGCTCAGAATGAAGCACTATATCTGAGCTTTCTATCTCAGATTGAACCAAAGAGATTTGAAGATGCCAATTCACATCCTTCTTGGATCATGGCTATGTAAGAAGAACTCAGACAATTCAAAAGATGCAAAGTATGGAAGCTGGTTTCTAGACCCCAACATCAGAATGTCATTGCAACAAAGTGGGTCTACAAGAACAAGCTAGATGATAATGACATCATCATCAAGAACAAAGTAAGGCTAGTTGCAAAGGGATATAGACAGGAAGAAGGGATTGACTTTGATCAAACATATGTGACAGTAATAAGACTTGAGTCAATAAAGCTATTTCTAGCCTATGCAGCTCACAAAGGATTCAAAGTGTATCAAATGGATATGAATTCTGCTTTCCTCAATGGAGATCTCAAGAAAGAAGTGTATGTAGAGCAACCACCAGGTTTTGTTGTTCCTAACCTTTCTAATAATGTTTACATTTTCAGAAAGGCTTTGTATGGATTGAAATAAGCTCCTAAAGCTTGGTATGAAACCATATCTAGCTTCCTCATTGAAAACAAGTTTTCAAGGGGGGAGATAGATACGACCTTATTTCAAGGGAAGTAAAAGACAAAATTTTGCTAGTCCAAATTTATGTTGATGACATAATTTTTGGCTATGCTGATGACAACCTTTGCAAGAAGTTTGTTAACTTAAAGCAAGGGAAGTTTGAAATGAGCAACATAAGAGAGCTGAAATACTTCCTAGGGCTCTAAGTGAAGCAATCTGAAGATGGAATATTCATCTCCAATGGGCTCCAATGTGTCTCTGGACAAGGATGAGAAAGGGAAACAATTTGATGAGACCTTTTATAGATGCATCATTAGATCTCTACTCTACCTAACTGCTAGTAGGCTTGATATTATGTTTGTTACATGTGTTTGTGATAGGTATCAAGTTTCCCCTATGGAATCCCACTACACCTATGTTAAGAGAATCTTGAGATACCTCAAGGGAACTCCTAATATTGGCCTTTGGTACCCTCGAAGTAATAATTTTGAGCTAACATGGTATTCAGATGCAGATTTTGCAGGTTGCAAAGAATACAGGAAAAGCACATCTGGAACATGTCAATTCTTAAGTATGAGGCTTATCTTCTGGAGAAGCAAGAAGCAAACAAGTGTGGCAATCTCAATAGCTGAATCAGAATATATCTCAGCTGGGAGCTGTTGTGCTCAACTGCTATGGATACAACATCAACTAGAAAACTATAACATAAAGACCAGCAAAACATCCATGTACTATGATTCATCCAGTCCAATATCAATTGCTAAGAACCCTGTATTACACAGTAGGACTAAACACATTGAAATCATGTACCACTTCATCAGGGAGCATGTTGAAAAAGAGAATATTTGTCTTGAGCATGTCCCCGCTAACAACCAAGTAGCAAATATCTTTACAAAGCCCCGTGATGAAGCTAAATTCAATTTTTTTAAGTTTGAGCTTGGTATGTTGAATTTATACTAAACATATCAATGCTCTCTTATCTATAACTATTGTGCATATGCATGCTAACAAGATTCTTGTAGAAAACAAACCTGAAAATGTAGGAATATCCTAAGTTAAATATGTGTTGTCGAGGATACAAGATGACATTGAGGTCTTGTCGAATGGTTATCATGCCGACACAACAGGTGTATCATCGTGGTGCATCTTCGACACTCGGATATTAGCTAATATTGGATCTTTTATCGTGGTGTATCCCAAGTTAAATATGTGTTGTCGAGGATCAATAAATTTAGCAAACACACTCAGGTACACGCCTTTTGACATTCCTAAAATAGAACTTATATAGGGTAAATGCTTAGAAATAGATTACACTTTCATTTGCTCTAAGCAATCAAAGCAAAAAGCTCGTCTCGCTTGACAACTTGCGATGTCGGCAACCTTCAACTCTCCAAATTTTCTTGTCATGGCGCCAAAGAAAGGAGAAGACTATTATAATATCGAATGTGAGCTCGTCAGAGTTGGATTCAACGGGGTCGACTAAGAGATAAAATCAGTTATTGGACTATTTACAGCCGCCGGCCTGGAGTATGTCTTATCTGAACCCACTGTAATCATGCATAGAGAACTAGTGGAGTTTTGTTCCAAACCCTGGATAAGCTCATCCAGCAAAGCCATCAAAATAAGGGTAAATGATACCTTGTTAAGAGTTACAGTTCAAGGGTTGATAAGAGCACTCTGCCTACCAGTTTTTGAAGAAGGTGATGAAGAGGTTGAGATTTCAAATGATTACTCTGAAGGTTTAAAATGTTGTGGACATGAACCAGGATGCTATGATTCATTAAAATGAGCAAACTTCAATTCTAAATGAAAGCTCCTGGCAGATGTCATTGAAAAGGTCTTGATCTGCAAGCATGGATCACACGACAAAATTTTAAGAGAGATGTTTGAAATAATGACAAGGGTCATACCGAGGAAAAGAAAAAATTATGCTCAGATTCTATTTGACAAAATTGGGGAAAGCTTTAGTGCCTCAAATTTTGGTAAAATACTATCCTTATATTTATTGTCAAGTCTCCCAAATAAGTTGAACAAGAAGTTTGGGCACTCACATCCATTGTATGAAGAAAATGGACATAAGAACCCTAGAATGGTGGGAGAAAGTGTTCTCCAAGGCTCCTAAGAAATCCAAGGAAGTCAGTGCAGTGAAAATGAAGAGAGCTATTGCAGCCGAGGGAAGCTCTTTAGAGGAAGAGGAATATATTGCCAGCCTAACCCCTGCACAAATTGAGGGGGATACTGGTCAGGCCTCGGTCCTAAGTCTCAACAAAACCATTGGGTGAGCCTATGGTCACTAATGAGGTTGCTCTTACAGGATCTATTGCTTTAGCTGAGGATAGACAGGAAGCTACTCAAGTAAGTGCTTTAGTTGAGATGGAGAATTAAACTGAGCTCCCTACTCTAAGGGTTTAGGAAGCAACCCCAACTGGGTTGGCTTTCGAAGAGGACCTAGAAAACTCCCAGAAAGTCATGGATGATGTTGTTATTGACAATGCAGAACTAGGAGTTACTGTTCTAAGACAGGACTCCCCTGATACTCTTTATGATGATGAGGCAATGGTTGTTATGTATCAAGATGTGGTACAAAGAAAGTTTGTTGAGAATGAGCAAGCTACTCCAAGCACATCTGCTCCACATCCACAAGAAGACAATTCAGGTTCTCTCATCCATCAAATAAAAGAATTGCTAGCAACTGAAAGACTTCACTACCAATCATATGTTGACAATGTGGTGAAGGACTTCAAGGAAGACATCTCTGCTCAAATAAAGGAGATGAAGTCTGAAATTGACCATGTCAACACTCAAATCACTGATTGGTTCACCAAGGAAGGAACATCATTGGATTGTAACATGAATGCACATCAATCTCTAGGCACTAGGATGGATTCCACCTTGGAATCTCATCAGAGATCAGAGCAAAACCTAGAAAGTGTAGTTGACTTCATCACCAAGGAATGGTTGACAGTCAAAAGCTCATAATGAACAGATGTGTGAATACTCCAACGTTCACCAATGAGACTTTATCTAAGAAGCTGGAAGACTCCTCAAAGGACATTCGAAGATGTATTTTTGAAGAAGTCAGAAAGGGGGAGAAGATTGAAGCTGAAGAAGTCATTTGGATAGTGAATGCACTTCATCACTCCCTGAGACTCAATCCTATAGTGATTGAGCCTCCAAGTAGTGACAGACCAAGTGGTTCTAGTCAGCAGAAGAGGCAAAGACTTTCAGAAGAAGAATTAACTGCCAACATAAGAAGAGAAGAAGCTAAAACAATTGAACAAAATATCTCAATGTGGAGCCCAAAGTCAAAGCAAATAATTCTACAAACATGGATTGACCTTAGAAGCATTGAAAAAGATATTGACAAATACAATCTCAATGATGAATGTACCAAGCACATAAAAACCAAAGCCCAGAGAAGTCTCTATATGAAATATCAGAAGGAGGGAACATTGCCAAAGAATGCTCCTCTTATCTCCAACACTTGCATTCATAAGCCTTTCAGTGTCTTTGACAGACAAGGACAAAAAGGCGAAAGCTGAAGGAAAGAAGAATGGCTTTTATGTTTAGATGTGCTAAGCGCAAATGTAATTTTTACTAATCTATTTGCAAACATTTAAAACTTTTATATATTTGATATTTTGAATGTTGTCTCTATTCTTTGAGTTATGACTTTAATATTTGTGTGTGTAGTTTATCTTTGAGTGAGGTTCTGACTTCTTCAAATAGGGGGGGGGGGGGGGGGGGGGGTTGTTGGGAACCTTACCTATAATATTCCCAATTTAAGAAAGTCTTCAAGTCAAAGATAAATACAATTTGTATTTGATACATTTACTTTAGAATATTACTTTCAGGTATTAGACAATGCAAGCCTAACATAGGTCTAGACTTAGTGTCATTAAACATAGTTTTGCCAATGGAATCCTTCATTGTGAAAAACACCATGTTGACCTATGATCTAGACTATATTAGACTTGTCACTAACTCATTATCATCAGGAATAAATGTCTGACAATGAGCTAAAGAAAAGGATTTTAGTTGAGAAGATTAGAAATTCACTAAGCCAAATATCGTCTTGGAGAGCCTATGTCGTCGAGTAAAGGTCTTGATATCATCTTAAAGACTTTAAGCTCCAAGACGATATCGTCTTGTAAATTCTCAATTACACACATATTGTCTTTTCTAGAAAAAGAAGACCTCTCTCCAAAAATCATCTTGGTAATATACTTTCCAAGACGATATCGTCTTGACAAGGCTCATTTGCTTTCATATCATCTTGGAAGTATATAATAGATATCTGGAAGCACTTGTATGAAGGAAGAATTTGCCTATGACATTTATCGTCAAGGTGATCTCAAATATCGTCGAGGTCACGTGAAAAGCCATCGAGGAACCAACACGACATTTCATAAGTATAAAGGCAGATTCGACCAGATAGGCTTATCACTTGTCTAGAAGATAGAAGGACTCAATTATTATCTTGAAGACTATAATGAGACATCAAGTCGATTCGTGCAGAAGATTCGAAGAAGAAAAGCAGTGAAATATTGTCTTGTGAACCACAATGGGTCATCAGACGATTCGTGCAGAAGATTTGACTAGAAGAGCAAAGTAGTGAAATATCATCTTGTGAACCTCTAAGGGTCATCAACATGATTCATGTAAATGATTCGACTGGAAGATTGAACCATGAAACATCATCTTGAAGACCACCAAAATCACCAAGAAGATTCATGCAGGAGATTTAAATTAAGCTATACAGAGTTCAAATTCGACCAGAAGAACTACATTCGACTATAAACCAAGAAAATTCGACAAGACATCTAGTTGAATTGCGGAAAGGCCAGAATTCAAATTAAAGTGTGATTTTGGCATTACGCCATTTATTGCTGTCGCAGATTGGGCCAATCAAAGCTGAGCTTTATGGAAAGCTGATTTTTGACATAAAGGTCATCCGAGGAAGTGATTGTTATCAAATATCCTTATAAAAGGGAATGTTGGAACAACCCTATTACTGATTTGGGCTAGGATCACTATCTGTTTATTAGTACTAAGTTGACCCCAATGTATAGTCCAAAGGGTCAAGGTTTTAGGCTGATAGAACTTAGGAAAAGACAAGTTTTCTGCGTTCGACGAACTCTATCCTGCGTTCGACAAACGGCATGCTCCTGCGTTCGACAAACGGCATGCTCCTGCGTTCGACGAACTTGCCAAGGTTCTGCGTTCGACGAACTCATTCTGCGTTCGATGAACTCCTCTCTGCGTTTGACGAACTTGCTCTCCAGCTTGACGCTCTCAGTTCTCAAGCCAGTCTCAGCGGTCGATGATTTTATTCAGTCTCAGCGATAGACGATTTTATTCAGTCTCAGCGGCCGATGAATTTGCTCAGTTCAGCGGTCGACGAATTTGCCAACTCATTCTGCATTCGACGAACTCCTCTCAGCGTTCGACGAACTCAGCTCTGCGTTTGAAGAATAAGTATCAGATGTTCAGATTGATGAAAGTTCTTCTCAGCTCAACTAATTCAATTCTTCCAGCAAGATTCAGTTGAGATTGACAAACTCAACATTGTGTTCGACAAAATTTGTTGAGATCGACGAAAATTCTCTTCAGCAGATTTATTTCAGAAGATCAGTTATATTATTCTCTTCAGTTCAACGAACTTCATTCTGAGTTCGACGAACTCAGCTCTGCGCTCGACGAAATTCGTGTTCAGTTCAGAATTTCAGACAAATCAGTTATAATATTCTCTGAACACAGATCTTTCAGCAACGGCTCTATTATTCCAGATAAGTCAAGGATTATATCCTTCCTTCTTATATAATTCCTTTCCTCTCTTTTCCCTAGAAAATAGCCGTTGGATTATATTGGAAAAGGATATCATATTAAAAAGGAAAAGGAATAAAAGGCTTGCTTGCAGTTCCAAGGAAATATTAAATGCAGATTATTTTATTCCTTATTCTGTTGATTCACATTTCAAATTAGAGACATATTGTAAAAGAAAAGGAGGAAGACATACAGTATCAGATCAGATATTACAAAATAACTATACAGGAAAAAGAAAGAAGAAGTATACACAGTCAAGAGGAAGAAGAAAGAAAAATACAGAAAAAGCTTTTCAGTCATCATCTTCCTCAAGCAGCAATTTCATTCACTGAGAACATCAACACCTTCTCTCAGTATTTCTGCTGCAAGATCAGATCTTCAAAGAGCAACAATAATCTGAGGAATTTATTCTCTCAGGTTCATCAGCTACAGGAAGATCAGTACATTCAAGAGAAAGCTCCGGCCATCTCTGTCAAACATTCTCAATCAGACAGAGGAGCTTTTCAACATCATTCCACTAGAGTCTTCTCTCAGAATATGAACAGAGAAGAACATCTAACCCTCTTTATCCCATCTTGTACAGGGTTCTAACTCTCTTCAAAGTTAACTAATTCAAAGATGAAGAAAAATCAAATGAGAAAAATCAAATGAGAAAAACCAATGCTTGATGAGAAAAATCAAATGAGAAAAACCAATGCTTGATGGCTATCTATGACCCAAGCAGTGAGTCAGAGAATGCATCATCATCCAGCTCCAGTGATGATGAGGATGATGAAGAAGAGAGAAATTTCTGCATGATGGCTATCAATGCCTCAACAAACAACTCAGATGAAGAATCAGAATCAGAAGATGAAAATGACAGTGATCAGGTAATATCTAATTTTGATTTCAATTCAATTGAATTCAAAGATGAATTCAAAGTTCTTTGCTTAGACTTAATAAAATCTGAGAAGGAAATAATCTCTCTTAGAAATAAGCTGGCTGAAATGAACAAATTAAGTGAAGATAATGCTATTCTTAAGAAAGAATTGGCTGCCTCCAGAGAACACATTGTTCTCATTGAGAACAAGTTATCTGAAGCTAAGAAGTTTGAAGAATCCCTTAATGGGAGAAGTATCAAACTGATGGACATCACAAGCACAGTGAATGCCAGGTTAAATGGCAAACTGGGCTTAGGTGCATCATCAAGTGAGCCACCTCTTATTAAGAAGAACATACTATCTACACCAATAATATTCATTTCTGCTAAGATCAAAGAGGTTGTAGATGTAAATAAAAACATTTCAAGCAAGGCTGTTAAGAATAAGGGAATTCAGCAGAATTCGTCGAACGGAGCTCGACAAAATGAATTCACTTCGTCGAATGGAGATCGACGAACTCTGAAGACAGATTTCCAGTATAGTTATTATTCGAACGGCGCTCGATGAAATCACGTCCATTCGTCGAACGGCGATCGACGAACTCAGCCCAGTTCGTCGAACTGAAAACATACAGAAAATCTGAAGAATTCTTATTCTATATATACTAAGAATCATTTCACTTAATGGATAATTCCTCCAAGGAGATATCATCCACAAGGTTATAAGAATCAGCCTGAAATGTCTTTTATTTCAGAGTTTTGTGGTAATACAAAAGGACCCAAGGTAGTCTGGGTCAAGAACAACTAGTTTATTTTTTCTGTTGTGCAGGTACAGGGCTATCCAAAATTAAATGAACAATGGTATTTGGATAGTGGGTGCTCAAAGCACATGACAGGAAACAAGGACAACCTGAGCAACTACAAGGCAAAGCTTGGACCCAAGGTGATCTTTGGAGACTCCAACTGTGGACAAACCAAAGGATATGGGAAGATCAAAGTTGGAGCAGTTACCTTCAAGGAGGTAGCTTATCTCAAGGGTCTGAAGCACAACCTCATCAGCATACGCCAGTTATGTGATGAAGGTTATCAGGTAACTTTCAATCATTCCTTATGTCTTATTACCAATAATAAAAACATTAATGTGTTATCTGGTATTAGACATGGAAATATTTATTTAGTCAATTTTGACTCTGCCAATTCTGATATTTACTTATTCAATTCTATAAGTAAAACTAATGAATTATGGCATAAAAGGCTTGGACACATTAACCTTAGAACTATATCTAAGCTTTCTAAGGACAATCTTGTTAGAGGACTGCCTTCTGGTTCATACAAGAAGGAAGGACTCTGCAGGGCTTGTCAATTAGGTAAGCAAACAGAAGTAGTTTTAAATCTTTATCCAAGAGTGATTCACCTAAGATTTTGTATTTACTGCATTTGGACCTTTTTGGACCTACTACAATACAAAGTCTAGGAGGGAAGAATTACTCTCTAGTTATTGTAGATGACTTCTCAAGATTCACTTGGGTGTTCTTTCTTAGGAACAAGTCTGACACCTTCAGTGTTCTGACAGACTTTCTCAGGTCCATCAAGATTGAGTACTCTACTCTTGTTGCATTGATCAGAAGTGATCATGGCACTAAGTTTGAATCTCTTCTGATGAGAGAATTCTGTGGAAAAGAAGGGATCAGGCAATGTTTCTCTGCTCCTAGAACTCCTCAACAAAATGGTGTAGCTGAAAGGAAAAATAGAACCCTAATTGAATCAGCAACTACATTGCTTGTTGATGCTCACTTGCCACTCTCTTTTTGGGCAGAGGCAGTGAACACATCAAATTATGTGTTGAACAGAAGCCTGATACATAAACTTAAGGGCAAAACTCCCTATGAATTACTTAAGAATAAAAGGCCTAAGGTTAACTATTTTAAGATATTTGGTTGTAAATGCTATGTGCATAACAATGACAAGAAGTATCTAAGGAAGTTTGAAGCAAAAGCTGCTAAAGGCATATTCCTTGGATATTCTCATTCTAGTAAAGCGTACAGAGTTTACAACAAATCTACTCTTAAGATAGAAGAGTCCATGCATGTATCCTTTGATGAGACTAACATATTAATTGAGGAGAGGAACATCACTTCTACCAAAAATATTCTGCAGGTACCAGCTCTATGTGAAGAGCTCAATGGACTAGATCTACAGAAAGAAGAATCACCACTTCCATCAACACAAAATCTTGAAGACAGTGAAGAAGAAGATCATCCAGATCTTGCTGACAACTCAAATCAAATGACAACTGAACAAATTCCCCAAGTGGATATCATTGTTGAACCCACTCCAACTGTTGATCACATCACAGTTAGAGATCATCCAATATCTCAAGTGATTGGAGATATTTCAGCAGGTGTTCAAACAAGGCATCAACTACACCAAAATCAGATGCACATTTGTTTCCTATCCCAGATTGAACCTCAATCCATAAAAGATGCAGAACAAGATCCAAATTGGATTCTTGCAATGCAAGAGGAGCTCAATCAATTTGAAAGGAACAAGGTATGGGATTTGGTTCCAAGACCAAAAGGCCATCCAGTTATTGGCACCAAATGGGTCTTCAGGAACAAGCTAGATGATCAAGGCAACATAACGAGAAACAAAGCAAGATTGGTAGCCCAAGGATATTCACAGGAAAAAGGAATTGATTATGGTCAGATCTTTGCTCCTGTTGCAAAACTTGAAGCTATCAGGATTTTTCTGGCCTTTGCTGCATTCAAGAAATTCAAGGTATATCAGATGGATGTGAAGAGTGCATTTATTAATGGAGACATCAAAGAAGAAGTCTATGTGGAACAACCACCAGATTTTATCTCTCCAACTCACTCCTCTTATGTATTTAAGCTTAATAAAGCTCTCTATGGTCTCAAATAAGCTCCCAGAGCATGGTATGAGACCTTAGCCAATTTTCTTTTAGAGAACAATTTTTGTAGAGGCATAGTTGATAAAACCCTATTTTTCAGGATACATAAAAATCAAACTTTACTAGTTCAAATATATGTAGATGATATCATATTTGGCTCTACTGATTCAAATTTATGCAAAAGGTTCTCTAACCTAATGCAATCTAAATTTGAAATGAGTAGTATGGGTGATTTATCATACTTCCTTGGTCTTCAAGTGAAGCAAACTCCAAATGGCATACTCATATCACAATCCAAGTATGCTAAGGAATTAGTGAAAAGGTTTGGTATGTCTGATGCTTCCACCATGAAAACACCCATGCCCTCAAATGCTGTTGTTGACACTGATGAATCAGGGAAACCTATTGATCAGAAAGTATATAGAGAAATTGTTGGCTCATTACTTTATTTAACAGCAAGTAGGCCTGATATAATGTTTGCTACCTGTATTTGTGCTAGGTTCCAAGTTAAACCCAAAGAATCTCACCTAATTTTATTAAAAAGAATTTTGAGATATATAAAGGGTTGTCCAAATCTAGGACTCTGGTATCCAACAGCATCAGAATTTGAATTAACTGGATTCTCAGATTCTGATTATGCTGAATGAATAGTAGACAGGAAAAGCACATCAGGAACTTGCCAGTTTCTTGGTGATAGGCTTGTGTCTTGGTTTTGTAAGAAACAAACATCTGTGTCTACATCAACAGCTGAAGCTGAATACATAGTTGCAGGCAGTTGCTGCTCACAGATATTGTGGATACAAAATCAGCTCCTAGACTATGGTGTCATTCTAAATAATTCAATTATATTTTGTGACAATACTAGTGCAATATTTATAGCACAAAATCCAGTTCTCCATAGTAGGACTAAACACATAGAAATTAGGCACCACTTTATCAGAGATAATGTGGATAAAAATAAAATTTGCCTACAATTCATTTCTACTGATTTGCAAAGAGCTGATATTTTCACCAAGCCCTTGGATGAAAAGAAACACATTTTCTTTTTAAATCAGCTAGGAATGATGGATGGAGATTCAATCTGTTAAAAAAAATAAGTTTTCTACTTATCCCATCTCTTCATCGAGCTGAGATCGATGAAATCTAGTTTTTCGTCGAACGGAGATCGACGAAGTCATCAAGTTCGTCGAATTGAGATCGACGAAAATCTATTTTTCGTCGAACCCAGTCTTGATGAAGCTTTTTGTTTTTGAACCTTTCATTATAATCAAATCTTTTTCATTTTAACTAAATGCCTACAGAAACTGCTTCTCTTTCCAGTTCCTTTGCACTTGATCTCTATTTTATTTTGTAGGAACAATTGCAATATAAAGATTGCATCCTTCCCTACCTCAATCAAATGTCCCTTCTTCAAGGGGCCTAGCTTCAGGCCTTCCTGAAACTAGGCAGGGGGAGAAGTTCTATGAAGAAGCTCCATATGATGTAGTTTTTGCTCAGGGGGAGATGTTCTATGAACTAGGCTGGAGAAGAAAGCTGAAGAAACTCCTTTATGATAGGGGGAGTTGTTTTATCAAGAGGAAATGTTGTATGAAGAAGCATGTTTTCAGTTCTCAAAAAAGCTCACAGCAGTTTGCAGATTTAGGGGTATATGTTGCAGATTCAGTTATGACAGATTCAAATTCAGATTGGTAGCACAGCATATTCAGATTATAAAGCTACAGTTCAGATCAACAAATTCAGAAAGCTAAAAAAAGCAGATAAAGCTTTTCAGATATAGCAGATAAAGCTTTTCAGATAATCAAATTCAAAAAGCTGAAGGCAATATCAGAATTCAGAAAGTCAGAAAGCAAGAACCTAGAGAAAGACAATGTCAGAATTCAGAGAAAGTCAAAGGTTCTATTTATTTGTTTTATTAGTTTTATTTTCAATGTAAAAAATTCAAAACACAGAGTATCATATATTATATATCTGCTGAAATATTAAAAATCTATCAGATATATATGCTCTGTTGTTTTGTTATTTGTTTTGTTATTCAAATTTTGTCAAATAGTGTCCTAACCCAAATAGGGGGAGATTGTTGGAACAACCCTATTATTGATTTGGGCTAGGATCACTATCTGTTTATTAGGACTAAGTTGACCCCAATATATAATCCAAAGGGTCAAGGTTTTAGGCTGATAGAACTTAGTAAAAGACAAGTTTGTTGCGTTCGACGAACTCCATACTGCGTTTGACGAACTCTATCCTGCATTCGACGAATGGCATGCTCCTGCGTTTGACGAACTCCTCTCTGCATTCGACAAACTTGCTCTCCAGCTCGACGCTCTCAGTTCTCAAGCTAGTCTCAGCGATTGACGATTTTATTCAGTCTCAGCGGTCGACGATTTTGTTCAGTCTCAGCGGTCGACGAATTTCCTCAGTTCAGCGGTCGATGAATTTGTCAACTCATTCTGCGTTCGACGAACTTCTCTCAGCGTTCGATGAATGCAGCTCTGCGTTCGAAGAATAAGTATCAGATGTTTAGATTGACGAAAGTTCTTCTCAGCTCAACTAATTCAATTCTTCCAGCCAGATTCAATTGAGATCGACGAACTCAACATTGTGTTCGACGAAATTTGTTGAGATCGACGAAAATTCTCTTCAGCAGATTTATTTCAGAAGATCAGTTATATTATTCTCTTCAGTTCGACGAACTTCATTCTGAGTTCGATGAACTCAGCTCTACGCTCGACGAAATTTGTGTTCAGTTCAGAATTTCAGACAGATCAGTTATAATATTCTCTGAACACGGATCTTTCAGCAACGGCTCTATTATTCCAAATAAGTTAAGGATTATATCCTTCCTTTTTATATTATTCCTTTCCTCTTTCTTCCCGAGAAAATACCCTTGGCTTATATTGGAAAAGGCTATCATATTAAAAAGGAAAAGGAATTAAAGGCTTGCTTGCAGTTCCAAGGAAATATTAAATGCAGATTATTTTATTCCTTATTCTGTTGATTCGAATTTCAAATCAGAGAAATATTGTAAAAGAAAAGGAGGAAGACATACAGTATAAGATCAGATATTACAAAATAACTATACAGGAAAAAGAAAGAAGAAGTATACACAGTCAAGAGGAAGAAGAAAGAAAAATACAGAAAAAGCTTTTCAGTCATCATCTTCCTCAAGCAGCAATTTCATTCACTGCAACACCTTTTCTCAGTATTTCTGCTGCAAGATCAGATCTTCAAAGAGCAACAATAATCTGAGGAATTTATTCTCTCAGGTTCATCAGCTACAGGAAGATCAGTACATTCAAGAGAAAGCTCTGGCCATCTCTGTCAAACATTCTCAATCAGACAGAGGAGCTTTACAACATCATTCCACTATAGTCTTCTCTCAGAATATGAACAGAGAAGAACATCTAACCCTCTTTATCCCATCTTGTAAAGGGTTCTAACTCCCTTCAAAGTTAACCCATTGGTGACAGGGCACCTGAACAAAAACTTGTGGTTGGGTTAGAGCACCTGATCAAAAGCTCACTTGGTGTGTGGACACCTGGTCAAAAACCCATTGGTGATAGGGCACCTGATCAAAAACCTAGTGGAATCCTACCAAGTGTGGTAGAAGAGTAGACGTACCCAGGTTTATTGGGGAACTATTATAAAAATCCCTGTGTCCTCTGTGTTGTGATTATTTTTTGTGTTGTGTTGTATGCTTTGTTTTTATTTTGTTTTATAACTCACTCTGCATACACATCTAAGTATCACTATTTTAATTCCACTATAAAATTAAGTGAAAAAGTTTTTATACTCTACTCACCCCCCCCCCCCCCCCCTCTAGAGTAAATCTAAGATTTAACCTCACTTTCAGGGAAGAAATGGTGTTGGGAGCTGTGCCATGCAATGTTCCTGATTTGAAGAAGTGCTCAGTTTAATGATAAAAGCATTATGTATTTGATGTTCTATTTTGTTCATGCTTGCAAAGATCAGACAATATGCCCAGTACTTTAATAACTTCACTAAGTACAATATCGTCGAAAAGGCTAAGCAAGACAATGTCGACGACATCGTCATAAGGAAGCCTAGACATCGAAAAGGCTAAGTAAGACAGATGTCGATGACATCGTAGTAAAGAAGTCATGTCGTTGAAAAGGCAAAGAAAGACTGATATCGACAATATCGTCATAAAGATGGCTTGGCGTCGAGAAGGCCAAGGAAACAATTATGAAGACAGCAGTTGCTGAGGAATAGCTTATCGACATGATACTGATAATGTCGTCGATAATACAAGGTGGTGTTGTCGACATCAAGCAGCCGAGAAGATTACGATGACATATCCAGAAGACAGTCTATCATCATAATCACTAGTGCCGAAGGGATGTCTCGTATCGTCGAGATATCCTTGTTTGAAAAAGAAGGAAGAAGACTTGAAAATCTGTCCAAGTTCAAGACAATGACAAGCTCTGTCATCGAGATATTTTCCATGTCGTCATAATGATGGAAATATCATCGAGACAGATTCAAAAGTTGCCAGACGCGCTGTCAGCATCTAATGTCGCCGACTGATTGTCCAATCAGCACGTGCTCTTAAGGAAAGGTCTAATGACACTTATGGAACTCTACAGGAGACTGTTAGGGGCTCCTCGATCCTATAAAAGGGAACAGTGGATAAAAGCTCTCAAACCTTGGAATGAAAAAATCACGCACAGCATATCAATAAAACGGTAATAGCTGCGGAGAAGAGTCAAGAAGGAGAAGAGAATAAAACTCATATCTTGTGTTCTCTAAGAATCAGTCAATAAGCATCGACTGAAATGAATCATTTGAGTCAAGAAGGATTGAAGAAGAACTTGCGCTGCAAGAGATAATATCAGAAGCATTTTCTTCAAGTCAAGAAGCTAGAAAACATCAGGCTAAAGAAGAAGCTTGAAGAAGATCTGTGCTGTCAAGGTTCAAATCAGAAGCATCTTCTTCAAGTCAAGAAGCCAATCTTCATCAGGCAAAAGAATCATTGTTTATCTTTATCTGTAAGGCTTGCAGGCCAAAACTATAGGATCTGTTTACAGATCTAAGTGTCGAGCTTGTGGGCTTGAGAGCTGTGAGGCTTGAGGGTTAGGCAGTGGACTTATGGGTCCGATCTTGTCGAGCTTGCGGGCTTGAGAACTGTGAGCCTTGAGGGTCAGGGCAGTGGACTTGCCGGTCGAAGAGGCAAGACTTGTGGGTCTGTACTGTGTAGGTCTTGAGGGCCTGAGTGTCGGGTTTGCGGACCTAAGTGTAGTAGGGGCTTGCGGGTCCGAGTTGTAAGGCTTACGGGCCGGAGTCATTGGCGGAGTTTGCGGAGCCTAGCACACTATTAGGTAGGCGCATAGGGACAGAGGACTACTCAATACATGTCGTTTTGAGGAACCTCTATAAATCTTTGCGTGTTTTTTACGTTATGCTTCTTATTTCATAATCTAATAAACCAGAAAATAAGAACGTCAAAGAGTGACAAAGTAATTTGAAATACCTATTCACCCCCCCCCCCCCCCCCCCCCCCCTCTCTAGGTGATCAGTTGACACCCCACAACTAACAATTGGTATCAGAGGGAGGTTATTCAAAGAAAAGCTTAGTAGATTGAACAGATCTGCTATTGGGTGTCCATTCATCATAGCTATGGAATCAAGACTAGCTATTTGTTCTAGGGAGAACTTTGGCCTATGGAAAGTAAGAGCTGAGATATTCGTGGAGTCTATGCATCCTAGAATGTTTCTAATTGTTCAAGAAGGGTCATATGTCCCCATGACAGCTTCTACTTGTTGTTCTTGTAAGATGGTGCCCAAGAAAACTTCTGAAATGACTGAAGATGAGATTATCTTGGTCAACTTGGACAACCAGGCCAAAAACATTCTAGCTGGTGCAATTGATATTTCTATATTCCAGCAACTTGCTCAATGCATAACTACAAAGGAGATGTGGGACTCTCTAACAGTCCTTATGGAAGGATCAAAAGAAGGAAATGCATAGTCAGTATTGCCTTCCAAGAATCAGAAGGAAGGAAGAAGCAATGTAGCTGAGAAGAAAGTCAAAACCTTGAGTAACAGTGACTCAAGCTGTTCAGACTCAGAAGAGGAAGCCGATTTTGGACTGACTTCCTTATCTGAGTCAGAGGAGGAAATTCAGGATGAAGTCTCTCATGAACAGGTATGCATAAGGGCTCCTCTATCTGCCACAAATTCAGAATCTGAGACAAGCTCATCAGGAAATGGTGACTTGTCCAAGCCATATGATGTCCTTCTTGAGGATCTCAAAAAGATCAAGATTCTCTGCAAGGAGCGAGCTGCAGAGATCTCCTCTCTTCAAGCAAGGTACTCTGACCTCTCAGTAAAGGCCGAAAAACTAACTCTATAGAATGCAGAGTTTTGCCAACTCAAAAAGTACTTCAATGCAAGCTCCAACCTTGACCTAATAAGAAAATTTGGGAAAACTCTGAAGGCATTGATTGACAGTAAGGAGTTGTGCTACTCTCTAACCAAAGAGGTTGTACTTCTAAAGAAGGATAAAGATCAGTCGGTATCCTGAAATCTAAGAATAACAGAGTTAGAAGTGTGGAGGATAAACCCCTCATTACAAGGAAGCCTGCAGCAAGCTCCCCCAAACCCAAGACCATTCCTCCCCTGATTAACAGTTTTTGCTTCACTCCAAGAAGAGACCAAGGATACCTTGAGGAAAGAAAATTAGGCAAATCTAGTGAGAAGAAGGTGAACCTTGGAGAGGTAACTTCACCCTCCAACAAGTATAAAGAGCAATCTAACCATGGACACCTCAAGCATGGGAGCTCCACAAGAGGAGCAAAGAACATGCCAAAAGCCTCAAAGGTACTTCATGAAAAGATGATCGTGAGGAAACATGAACTCATTGGATCTAGAGAGGTGAAGAAATCCTTAAAGAAGACTGACTCCATAAGCAAAATTGTGGACGGTGATAACCTACAACATCGAATTCCTAATCAATACAATTCAGTCTCCATCAAATATCCTTTTGTTCACACACAAAGGACTCGTGCTCACAGTATCAGCAAGAAAGTGAGATACAACAAGTTTGAATGTTGGTGTTGTGGAAAGACTGGTCACGTTGCAATTGATTGTTGGTTCAATCCAACTGCTCCAAGGGTAACAAATGCTAAACTAGCAAACAACTATGTCCATTATCATTATGCTCATCCTGGAGTAGTCAGATCCAGTATGCTCTTTAAAGCTAACAATATTCTAGGGCCCAAAGCTACTTGGTTACCTAAGGGTTTGTAATCTCATTTTGCAGTTAGTCCATGGGCCCACCAAAAGCAAATCTGGTCCTTGGACAACAAGCCTATTCTGGCCTATATGATGGAACAGCAAAGTTGGTTTACTAACAATTGGAAAACACCCCTAGAGAACTCTCAGGGTTGGTGCCAAAGATGCCTCCCAAGAAGGGCTGAAGATTACCCTAGACAGACAAGTGTAGGAAAATTATATCGTCGATACAATAAGTTGTCACGACGACATAGCAGATGTCGCAATAACAAATGGACTAAGCTGGAAGGATGCGTATCCAAGACCAGTCTCGATGACAATAAGCAGTATCGTCGAGACAGAGTCCAGCTATTTAACACGGTACTAGATCGATCTGTCGGAGCCGTCCGATCATTCTCATCAACACATCAACACAATCAAAGGTACGCACCCCTTCACCTACCTTCACTATAAATAGAGTGAATGCTTAAACAAAAAAATTACGCTCTCATTTGCCCTAAGTTATTCCTTCGACAAACCACAGCTTCGTCTCCGATGTACTGCCTCTTCTCTTGTCCTGTCTCAATGGCTCCCAAGAGAGAAGAAGTGATCTCAGGTTGTGAACTTCAGCGTGGCAGCTTCAATTCGTGCTCTGAAGAGATCATGTCTGTGATAGGGTTACTGGAATCCGCCGGCTTAGAATATCTACTAAGCGAGCCCTCAGTTCTTCTCCATCAAGAATTAGCAGAATTCATCCCTGAAGCTAGGTTCAACCACTCAGAATCCTAGATCAAATCTGTTGTGGCTTGTAAGAAAGTTAAGATATCTGCAAAGAGCCTCGAGAAGGCACTGCATCTGTCCAGAATCGAAAGGGGAGAGGAAGAAGAGCTGACCACAGAGAATATCTCCGCTAGGTACACCTGGTGCGTCCATACTGGGAAGACATACGGGTCGATTAAGAGAAATGAGTTCAATCAGAAGGGCAAGCTGCTGGCCAACATCGTGGGGAAGGTGTTATTATGCAAACTAGGCTCACATGACCGAATTTCCAAGGAAATGTTCATTGTAATGGCCCAGATCATTCAAAAAAAGAAGACTGACTGGAGTGAGTTTCTCTTCCAGAGAATGAAGAGTACCATGAAGCTCCATCTTACGGAAGAATACTATCTATATTCCTCTTAAATACCCTCAGTGAAGTTCTCCATAGAAGGATGGGAGTGCCATTGCACTACTCCAAAAGGCTGGACGCCAAGATGCTTGGCAGATGGGATAGGTCCATCCCCAAAGCACCCTCTGACGCCCCATCCGCTCCAAAGAAGCAGAAGAAGCTGGCCGCCCATGTCGTCCTCTCAGAAGAAGAAGATTCATCAAGCAGTTTTGATGACAGAACCCCACCCCCACACAACCATGATCCATCTGATGGGGGGCTTCTGCTCGAAGAGATTCTCCAACAATAATACATGAACCTGCTCCCAAAGAGGTGCTTGAAAAAAATTGCAACCCCAACTTGGGGAATGTTACAGCAGAGGGGGAGTCCCAACTTGGGAGATCAGCCCAAGATGCAGAGATGGTTGATGGGGAGCTCCTAGCAGGAGGCTCAGCCCAAGATGAGGAACATATTGAGGGGGAGACCCAACTGGGGTACTCTGCCCTAGAAGATCAGGGGAATGTGCCCGAGCCGATGGAAGACACAACTCCCTCAACTGACCGCGAGTTGGCAATAGGGGGTAAGATTGTGATCTTATCTCCAAGTGAAATCATCCCAGAAGTCCTTAAGGGAAAGGCCAAGATGACAGCTCACATCAGTGATGAATCATCTGAAGATACTTTTGACATAGCTCCAAAGGACAGAATTTCTCCAGAAGAAGAAATTGTTGAGCCATCTTTGGCTCAGGCAGGCTCTCTACACCATATGATCTCGGATCTACTTACTGCTCAACAGAAACAAATGGATACATTCATATCAAAGACTGTGGAGGGTCTAAGAAATGAGATGAAGGCAGATATAAGATCAGTGAAGAGGGACGTACTTCATCTAAACACTAAGTGCGCTCACTTCTACACTCTAGCATCTCCCGCCACAGATCACATTGGTGAGGAAATCAACAAGGTGGGCCATCAAACCCATGACATCATGAAGAATCAAGTAACCTTCTCAGATAATATGGATTATGCATTTGAGCAAATAGAAATAGTCGTTCATAATAACAGAGATCAAGTCCTGAACATGGTCAACGAGAATGCTCATAGATTAGACACACGTCTATTGGAAGTCATGAACAATCTGGATGTCACTGAATAGTACCCACACGAACATATAACATTGGCCCAAGAAGCTCTCGGAGAACGTGTGATTGAACAAATCCTAAAGGGGGGAGGAAATAATAAATGATGGATCCCATCAAGTGATGTGGATTACAAATCAAGTTAAGCAACAATGCAAAAACCTCCATCTGTGTATGAAGTAGCTGATCCATTAGTAAGTACTGATTCAGAGGAATACGGTATTGAATTCAGAGATTCAGCATCCTCCAGAAAAAGAAGGAAACTTCAGAGCAACAACTACAGGTAGAAGAGGCTGAGGGAAGTTGAGCAGGATCCACAATCAGGTATGTGGAGTCCTAATTCCAAAGAGATGATCACAGAATCATGGGTACAATTTGGATACCCTCAAGAATGCTATGAAAGCGTATATCATTCGGTTGAAAGGAACACGCATCTAGAGTAACTGGAAAGGAGGAAGAACCACAAGTTAGCTTTCCCTAATGGTCCTCCTCCTTCTCCCAAAAAGATTCCAAAGCCCATCCACTACTATCAGAGGCAAAAGAAGAAATACAAAGATGCAAGCAGCAGTAGACCTTGAGGAACGTCTAGTCGAAAAATTAGAATCGGGCAAATGACTATTAATTTTTGTTCAAGAACATTTGATCCATTTATATGAATGCTGGTTATATGTGATTATTGTCTTATTTTTAATTCTTTATGTGTGTGGCATTTATCATTGAGGTGAGTTAGGACTTCTTCAAATAGGGGGATATTGTTGGGAACTATGCCCTACAATGTTCCTGATTTGAAGAAGTGCTCAGTTCAATGATAAAAGCATTGTGTATTTAATGTTATATTTAGTTCATGCTTGCAGAGATCAGACAATATGTCAACTACTTTAATAACTTCACTAAGTACAATATCATCGAAAAGGCTAAGCAAGACAATCTCGACGGCATCGTCGTAAGGAAGCCTTGACATTGAAAAGGCTAAGTAAGACAGATGTCGACGAAATCATAGTAAAGAAGCTGTGTCGTTGAAAAGGCAAAGAAAGATTGATATTGATGATATTGTCGTAAAGAATGCTTGACGTAGAGAAGGCCAAGGAAGCAGTTATGAAGACAGCAGTTGTTGAGGAATAGCTTATCGACATGATACTGATAATGTCGTCGATAATACAAGGTGATGTCGACGACATCAAGCGGTCGAGAAGATTACGATGATATATCCAGAAGACAGTTTATGGTCATAATCACTAGTGTAGAAGGGATGTCCCGTATTATCGAGATATCCTTGTCTGAAGACAAAGGAAGAAGACTTGAAAATCTATCCAAGTCCAATACAACTACAAGCTCTGTCGTCGAGATATTGTTCATGTCTTCGTAATGATGGAAATACCGTTGAGACATATTCAAAAGTTGCCAGACGTGCTGTCAGCATTTAATGTCGCCGCCTGATTGTCCAATCAGCGCGTGCTCTTAAGGAAAGGGCTTCTGACACTTATAGAACTTTATAGAGACCGTTGGGGGGCTCCTCGGTCCTATAAAAGGGAACAGTGGATGCCCTAAAAGCTCTCAAACCTTGGAATGAAAAAGTATCCCGCACAATATATCAATAAAATAGTAATAGCTGCGGAGAAGAGTCAAGAAGGAGAAGAGAACAAAACTCATATCTTGTGTTCTCTAAGAATCAGTCAATCAGCATCGATTGAAAAGAATCGTTCGAGTCAAGAAGGATTAAAGAAGAACTTGTGCTGCAAGTGATAATATCAGAAGTGTTTTCTTCAAGTCAAGAAGCCAGTCAACATTAGGCTAAAGAAGAAGCTTGAAGAATATCTGTGTTGTCAAAGTTCAAATCAGAAGCATCTTCTTCAAGTCAAGAAGCCGATCTTCATCAGGCAAAAGAATCATTGTTTATCTTTCTCTGTAAGGCTTGCAGGCCAAAAATTGTAGGATCTGTTTACAGATCTGAGTGTCGAGCTTGCAGGCTTGAGAGTTGTGAGGCTTGAGGGTCAGGGCAGTGGACTTGCGGGTCCGATCTTGTCGATCTTGTAGGATTGAGAACTGTGAGGCTTGATGGCCAGGGAAGTGGACTTGCGGGTCCAAGAGGCAAGACTTGCGGGTCTGTGTTGTATAGGGCTTGCGGGCCTGAGTGTCGAGTTTGCGGACCTGAGTGTTGTAGGGGCTTGCGGGCATAGGCTGTAGGACTTGCGGATCCGAGTTGTAAGGCTTGCGGGTCGGAGACATTAGTGGAGTTTGCCGAGCTTAGCACACTGTTAGGTAGGTGCAGAAAGACAGAGGACTACTCAAGACACATCGGAACCTCTATAAATCTTTGCATGTTTTCTATGTTATGCTTCTTATTTCATAATCTAACAAACCATAAAATAAGAACTTCAAAGAGGGGCAAAGTAATTTGAAATACCTATTCACCCCCCCCCCCCACCCCCTCTAGGTGATAAGTTGACACCCTATAACTAACAAATGGCTTTTAGCAAACACTAATCTTGAGATTCACAATCATTTCCTTAATCATTCTGAAGAAAAAGCTCACCGCCGACAACATGCATTTCATTTTCAGAGCTCATGCAAATCGATGATATTCATTGAAGCCAATTGTTAAATTCTTCTGAAGAAAGATTCAATCATCTTGCCGATCCAAAGATTCAACATCTCTTGCAAGAAGATTTCTAAAGAAGCCATTTCCGCAACAGGCTTCAAGAAGACTCAAGCTATACAAGTTAAATTTTTTGAGTCTAAAATATTATTTTACATATTCTTCTGTAGGATTTCTGAGAAAATCTGAGTGTAGGGTCTCTCAAACCTGAGTTGTATGATCCTTGCTATGGATCTGAGGTAGGTAACTTTGCAGAGTTCCTGAGGTAGGATTCAAGCTTGAATCTGAGTTGTAGGATCCATGAATTGGATCTGAGGTAGGGAATTTGTTGTTATTCCTGAGCTGTAGGAGTCGTGGACTCTGAGTTGTAAGATCTTGTAGATTTGAGTATTGGAGGAGTTAGTTAAGTCTATCACACTGCTAGATAGGTGGAGGGGGAAAGTGGATGTACCCAACTTGGGGAACCACTATAAACATCTGTGCAATCTGTGATGTGCAATCTGCTTGGATACTTTTAATATTAGAAAAATACTCAGACACCTATTCACCCCTCTCTAGGTGATTATACATCCCTTAACTTACAACAATTTTTGATGCTCTTGTTGATGATTGTGGAACCCTAACACTACCACGCCGAGCACTCTGTGAGGGGCCTTGTTTCAGACATTTGAGGCACTCTCATCTACAACTTCAAGATCAAAAGGAGTATTTTTGAAAGAGGATTCATCACGCTTATTCAACACAAAGAATGAACGCAATGACAATACTAATCTCTGTTGGATCTTGCGGCTCCCTTAGAGGGGGGTGAATAAGGGTTTTATGGAATTTAAATCTTAATTAAAAATATTAGAGTTTGCAACTGAAGTTTCAGAATATTTTATATGAAAATATATTTAAATATTCCAGATAAGATTATATTGAAGATTCCTTTTTAAATAATTGATACAAACTTTTTGTTTACTGTTGCTAACGCCTGGCGTTAAGTCTTAACGCTGGGTGTTAGCTCTCCAGAGAATATTCTTCAGAACAAAAAGATTGCCACAGTGATTTTACTTATGAAATCTTAAATGAAATACAATTCCAGAACATCAGAGATAATGAAAATTATTATTGTATTTCAAAGATAATTATACAAATGTTAATTTTGATACTTTGATGAAAATAGAAATTAAAACATTCTTGAAGAGGAAATAAAATCAATTGAATAGAACATTAAAAGACATTATTTTATTTCATAATAAATTGAATACACAAATGTTTAATTTCTATAACGCTAGAAATCAAGGCGAAAATATGTAAAAACATTTTTTGTTGCTTCACCGGTCCTTCTCCCAAGGACCGGTTGGCTATAGCCTATTTATCCCTAGATAAGGCCTCTAGCCACCCCCTAGATCTACCCTCGACCTAGTCGTCACGCACAAGGCGGCGAATTACCCCCTAAGCCTCACAAGGACCTAGTCGCCAACACAAGGCGAATTTACCCATGGAATCCTCCCTGGAATCCGACGTTCTCACCGAACGATTTCTCCACACAAAATACAAAAGGAAAAAATAAAAGATTACAGGATAAGTAAAGAGAAACTCCCCAAGAAATTCTGAAGGTGAACACGAAGTCGATGTAGATGATGGCGTTCTTGAAACGATCGTCCTTCGTATGGAATATGCATTGTAGACCTTCTTCTTCAAAATCTTCTTTAGATCTTCATGTTAGCTCAAGGGAGATCTCTTAATTGCTGTACACGAACCTCTCTCCAAAGTATCAGAATTCTGGAATCATCTATGTTCAATTTGGAATGAGAGGGGATGTACTTTAAATAGCCTTGGAAGCTAACGTGTGCGTTAAGGCTAATGCGCGGCGTTAGTGAGGCAGTTGCTAAGATCGTGCATAAACTCGGGAGCGTGGCTGAACAAAATTTCATCGAACGAAAACAAATTTCATCGAACGCGCCTTCGTAGAACGTACCCTTCGTCGAACGAAAAAACTGCCACCATCAGAATCGTGCAAACCGCCAGGAACGTGATAGAACAAACTTTCTTCGAATGGAACAATTTCATCGAACGGAAACACTTTCGTCGATCGGAGCTTCAAATTCGTCGAACGCAGACTCAGATCGTCGATCGGAGATTCTCGTTCGTCGAACGAAGCTTGTCGAGCGCAAATTCGTCAAGCGCAGGATAATTCGTCGAACAGAGCTCCTCGTTCGTCGAACGCAGCTTGTCGAGCGCAAGTTCGTCGAGCGGAGGAAATTCGTCGAATGGAACTCCTCATTCGTCGAACGCAGCTTCCTTCAGGTTTTGTCGAGCGCCTTCAGAGTTCGTCGAATGCAGGTTCAATTCGTCGAACGCAATTTCCTTCTCAGCGGTTTTCGTCTCAGCGGTTTTCTTCTCAGCGGTTGATAACGTTGGGCGTTAACTACTAACGTGAGCATTAGCTATCTTTCTAGAGAGTCATTTCCAATCAGCAAACTATTCATAGGGATGTGTAGCTATAGTTCCTGTACAACCTGCATACTATAAACACACAAAATACAAGATCAAATATAACACGGTATTTGTTATTCTCAAACCAAGAGATGCGGAACATAGGCTCCAAAAATCTCCCCCTTTTGATAATAACAAATACCTGTATGAGAAATTAGTGAACTTAAAACCATTTGTGTTTATAGATAAGTGCAGTAATAAGATATGCATGAATAACAGGTTAATAGCGTGATAGAATTGATAGTGATAATGCATACTTTTTCTTTATGAATTCCTCCCCCTACATAAGTGTTCTCTTATAGTTTACTCCCCCTAAATATCTATTTTACTAGATTTCTCAATTTCTTCTCCCCCTTTTGTTATTAGCAAAAGTGGGTAGGGATGAGTGTATATCTTCTAAGATAGATAAGGAACCACTTATTGAAGGATTGTCATGATCGAGCATATGATAGTGTATGCACCTCCTATATGATAACTCCCCCTACAAATATACCCCTTTTTTGTTTAATATAATTATAATGCACTCCCCCTAAATATTAGATTTATGCAATTTAATCTCCCCTTTTGGTAGAATCAAAAGAGGGTTTAGGAGTGAGTATGTATGATAAGGAGTAATATATTTTATGTCGAGAAGAAAAATAGGATGCAATCAAAAGCTTGTTAAATACTACTTGTTGAGAAAAATATAAGCATGATGTAACATAAAGTAGTAAGCAACATAGCTAACATGATAAAATAAGCATTCTATTTTAAGATACCACTTGTTGAAACCATAATGTTAGAAATAATAGACATGAATGAGCATGAGTGATAAACTTAGCAAAAGAATATAATAAGCACTCTTAAACATGAACATCATTTTTAGAAGATAAAATCATATAAAGGATAATGAGTTTTAAATTTGAAAAGTTGATGTTTGAGTTAAAGATTGAAGAGATGCTATTTCATTAAGATAATATTGCAAGCATGATTTCATAATATCAAGAAAAGATACACAAACTACAATGTAATAAATTTTGCATTTCAAGTAAACATAAACATTGTAGCGATCATGCTTAGTTATCTAGTGCATTTACTTAAGTTTGTAGAGATTTGAGTAGATGAGCATTAGGATCCAATTCTCATGAGTAGAAGTTTTATGAAAGATAATGGTGTGTACAAAGTAGTGTTTTGATAAAGTATACAAGTGAATCAATCAAAAACACATGGCATATATAATGAAATAACACAACATTAAAATACACAAATAATATTACTTTCATAATATTTCAATGCACATGAATAAATAGTACAACTACCAAGGTGCTCTACACACTCAATGCTTATTAAGACTTATCAGGGTGCAAAGTAGTGCTTGGGGGATCACTTTTATACTTTTTAGCTTTATTTTCAATTTTTTTTGATCTGGTGTACTAAGAGAAGTGGTGTATAAATTGTTTGCTACAAGACACTTTACAATTCTTAGCCAAGGTGCTCAACCTCACAATGCTCATTAAGACTTATCAGGAGGGTGAGTAGTGCTTGGTGGAGTTTTCCTTGTCATTGATTATTTGCTTTTTAGTTTAGTGACTAAGGACTCCGAATTCACTCATTTTGCAAAAATTTTTAAACCACATTTCTCTAAAGAATAAGTGCATGAAAGACAACGAATTGTAATAACCAATTCAATGTTGTGTAGGTAATCTATTTATGCATTTTAATCATTTATGTTATTACACTACACAATCATGTAAGAATGAGATTGTAATCGCATGTAGGTTATCAAAAATAAGTGTGTGAATGAATCATTATCAAAATATAATACATTACTCATACTTAGAGGCATGCTTAGCATTTCTACAAATGTTTATCTACAATCAATTTCATTGCACATAACAAGATAATATTCAAGGCATGATAAATACAAAACATTGTCTTTTAAGAAACTTGAAAGTTAAATTAAACATTGAATTTAATCTTTAATTGATATAATTAATCATCCTTGACAATGGCAATGAATAGCAATCAGTTTTTATAAATTTTTTGAATTTTTTATAAATGCACAAAACAATAAACACACATAAAAAAAACATATTTTTGTTCTTTGAAATTGTTTTGTAATTTTGTATTTGTTTTTTTTTATATATATTCTCTGGAAAACATAGAAGTCTTTAATAGCCCTTTCAGTAAATGATATTCTATGCCAGAGAAATAAACAAAAATAATGTATGAGAAAATACATATATTTTTTTAAAAGAAATAAAATTTTGTTTTAAAGGGAATAAAAAGATAGAAAACTTTTAACAAACAGAGAAATAAAACACACAAAATATTAAAATAATACCAGAAATAATTCAAAACAAAAAAAAAATTTGGAGCAAAGGAGCTAACGCCAGGCGTTAACTTCTTAACGCCAAAACAGGACTACATTTCTTGAATTTTTGAAAAATGTTTTTCAAAATTCATTTGTATTATAAAGAGGCCTTCCTTCAGTTGAAATTTCAGAGTATATTGATTAGATTTGAAGGCTCTTTTAGCATGTTTTTTGTGATTTTTCAAGTACTTGTGTTTTGTAAAATCATTAAAGCTCAAAATAATAAAATATGCAAACACAAGATGTAATGTTAGAACAAAAACAAATATGCATGATTTATGTATAAAGAGTGAGATAATGTTCATGCAATGAATATAATATAAGTATATCTAAGATCAAGATACCTCAACAACATGACTACACTCTAGCCCCATACTAAGTGACGGATGGGCATGAGGAGCTGCACGCATGATGTAGGTTGGTGTGTTAATCTCATATGCATACAAAAGATGACGCTCAACCTAGCACTCTTTCCCCCCCCAGTGCCTCTCAAGGCCCCACTAGAACCCTCCAAGACATGACTTAGAGGTTAGGTCTCTAATGCACACAATCCTACACCCTCACTATTGTGAGACACATGTCATAGGTTTATTGATTATGGACATACTAAGTGTGTAAGCCTTAAATATATAAACTATGTTATAATTGCATGATTATTGTTGGATTTACAATTTTATCGAAGATTGTTGATTTTAAATCCATTTAGAAAAGTTTTATTCATGCAAATAACTACAAAGGAAAATATGATTTTTAGATTTTAATGATAAAATTACTTTAGCATTGTAAGATATAACTAGCATGGATATTGATTTCTTCCTATGGTAAGTGATAATGCTAGTGTGATGAGTTCGGACAACATGGTGCAAAGCTAAGTAAAATTGGACAAATATATAATTGAATTGCATGTATTCATACATAGAGTTTTGAATTTTCATAGACCTAGAAATAAGTGACAATTCTATTTGATTTCATCTTGTTGATATCAAGTTAATTCTTAGGTCTAAAGATAATGCGATACATGCAAATAATAGAGATACAAATTACACACACAAAATAAGATATGAAACTATAATACCAATAGCCATCATATATTTCATAATTCCTAAGGTTGATTTATGATAGTTCTTGATAGATCATGAATTATGATATATGATAATAGTGAATTTTAGCATAGGATATTAATAGGTCATGGTGGTGTGTGTATAGTTCATATTCATCCTTTTAAAGAGACAAACAAAATTGTTTTGGTTATCTGAAAGTAGAAGACATTGATACTTAACACAGTAAAATAATTTTTCAGAAAATAATAAATAGAGAAATCAGAATTTTTAGGAAAATATGCCACCGCCAGCGTTAGTGATAACGCCTGGCGTTAGCAACAGAGTTACTATACTTGATTTAAAACACATTGTTTTTTATATTATTTGATTCTGATTTTTCTCGATTAAGATTTTCAATATAGGGTGTTGGGGAAATGATTTATCTTAACCCCTAAAAATGAGTAGAATATAAATTCTAAGAATGAAAAATTAGTCTAAGTAAATATGCGTCAAATAGTATTCGACGCAACGTCGAAGTGTAGTCGACGTTCCTCTCAGAATGAGTCGAAGTAACTCCACACAGAATTAGACGTAACCTATGTCGACGTAACTCTTTCTTCTACTCGACGTATCTAGTGAAGTCGACGCACCTTAGTCGACGCACCTTAGTCGACGCACCTTCCATATTCTCCTCTCGAAGTCCAGTCAGTCTGAAATCGACGTACGTCGATTTCTATGTCAAATTCAAAAACACGCTAGATCTCTATCCTTCTATCTGTAGATCTGAAATTTATGGAATGATATTATTCTTTTCTAGCCGTTTTGAATCAGTCTTCCTTCTAAATGATTCTTGGCTAAATTGATTAAGTTTATTATGGATATTATTTGAAATCAGAATGATCTCTTTCCTTCTACAGAAATATTGATTATGGAATCTTTTCTCTCTTACTATTTCTCTGTCTGCTAATTGATTATTCTCCTATAGTATTCTTTAAATAAACAGAGCTATAAATAAGAGGGAATTCGGCAGAGAAGAAAAGCAGAAGTGATCCACTCCATCCATTTGAAAAAGAGGAAAAGCTCCCAAGTGAAAAGTGAGAAAATCTGAGAGAAGTAAAACTGTGTTGCAGCAAACAACAAGCCCTCTTCTTTTCCTTCTTCTGAAGCCATACTGCTGCAATTTTTGAAAGCTCTCATTGATAAAGAAAAAGGCCTACAATCTCCTTCTCACTATATAAGAGAGATTTCATTCACTATTTCTTGTGCTTCTAATCTTCTTGCTAGGAAGAAGATTCTTTCTTGTTTCAATTACTTCTTCTTCTTACTCTTATTTCATTTTCAAATTGTGTAAAAGAGTTTTTAGAATCTCTCTTCAAAAAATTCAGTTGTACTGGTTCTAAGAGTCTCCTTATCAAAAGACTCAGGCTGGTTCTAAGAGTCTCCTTATCAAAAGAGTCAGTGCAAGATAGTGAATTCCTACCAAGGGGGTAGAAGAGTGGACTACCCAAAGTTTGGGGAACCACTATATTTCTTTGTGTTGTGCTGTGATTTTCTTTTTGCTATTTTGCTTAATTCTTGTTGGTGTGTGGGAACCTTAACTCTGTAATTATTACACATATATATATATATATATATATTTTTGTTAACTTTGCACAAAGTACTTTTAAATCTTTATTCACCCCCCCCCCCCCCTCTAGAGAATTCTAGTATGGTTAACTGTGCACTTTCAATTGGTATCAAAGCTGAAAACAAGAGCTGAGAAAGAAGTGAAAGAAAAGACTCCTTCACTCTCAAAGGAAAAGAGTATTGCTCTAAAAGCTACTGCAGGTGAACCCTCTACAAGTGATGAGGAGCTGATCAGTCTACTGGCCAAATTAGATGAAGATCAGCTCTCAAGTCACAAATCTCTCTCACACAAGTCCCTTCCTACTTCAAAATCTGATTGTCTTGCACTGCTTAAGACAATTGGGAATGAATTAGTACCAGAGCTACATACTGAGGACCAGATAACAGATGTACTCTCTATATGTAGCTCTGGTACTCTCTATATATAGCAAGAGAGTAATCTGTTATCTGGCCCTCAGTATGTAGCTCTGGTACTAATTCATTCCCAATTGTCTTAAGCAGTGCAAGACTATCAGATTTTGAAGTAGGAAGGGACTTGTGTGAGAGAGATTTGTGACTTGAGAGCTGCTCTTCATCTAATTTTGGTATCAGATGGAGGTTGATCTAAAAAGGGTAACTCCTTGATCAAAAAGATCCTACCTCATATATATATATATATATATTTCTAAAAATTATTTTTCACATGGCACAAATCAAAGATTATGCTTCCACCAGACCACCAATGTGCAATCTTGAAAAGTTTGCAGTTTGGAAAATAAGAATTAGGATCTATATGAATTCTATTGATGAAGATTTGTTTAATATTATTTTGACAGGTCCTCCAAAGCCCTATAGGAAGGACTCAAGTGGTAAAGTGTCACAAACACTTGTCCCAAGGGCTGAGTGGACAGATGATGAGAAAAAGGCAAAAACATGTGATGCAAAAGCTGTGAACATTCTTGTCTCAAACCTCTCAGATGAAATCTTTCAAAGGGTTGTTGACTGTGAATCAGCCAAAGAAATCTGGGAGGCTCTTACAAAGATAGTAGAAGGAAGTGCTGATGAAAGGAAAGATAGAAAGGCTCTATTAATCTCCCAATATGAGAACTTTCAAAAGAAGTATGAAGAAAGCATATCTGAAATGTATGACAGATTCAGTCTGATCATTAATCAATTAAGGATCTTAGATAGAGAGATCTCTCTCATAGAGATAAATGACAAATTGCTAATGAGTCTCCCAAGTTCATGGGACTCAAGAATATGGGCAATAAGGGATACTAGAGGACAAAAGGAAATCTCAACAGATGCCCTCTTAGGAAAACTCAAATCCTATGAGCAACTACTTAAAACTAGAGAAGGGAAGGAAAGAAGGGAAAACACTTCAACCTCTTCAAAAGATAGAAACATTGCATTAAAAGCAACAGAAGAGGAAACTTCTGTTACTGAAGAAGAATTATTCAGCCTCCTGGCTAGAAGATTCAAGAAATGGGTCAGGAAAGATGGATCTAGAAGGAGAGAGTCAAAACCAAGGTATGATAAGACTCCTACTAAAGAAATTATTTGTTATTCCTGCAGGAAAACTGGAGATATTGCTCCAGAATATCCAAAGAATGCTGAGAAAAAGAAAGATCTGAAAAAGAAAGATCTCAAGAAAAATGGGAAGAAGAAAGAAAGTGGCTTCATTGCAGAAGCTTGGAGTGAGACAGATTCTGAACACTGCACTTCATCTAAAAGTGACAATGAAGAATTTAAGCAAGATGATCTATGCTTAATGGCTCTTGGAAGCACAGAAGAAGAATGTATTGCTGAATCATGGAGTGAAACAGGATCAGAAGGAAGCATATCTTCAACAGCAAAAGCAAATAGCCCTATTCTCATAGAGGAATCTGAGGATAAGGGAGAGGTAAGCATTTTTGATGAAATAGATTTTCTCTGTGAAGATTTTAAAAATGATTTTGAAAGACTCTGTTTAGATCAACTAAAAGCTAAACAAGAAATTAAGAATCTAAAAGAACAAATTAATATGAGAAAAATAGAAGATACAAGTTCAAAAAATTATGAACTTAGGTGTAAAATCTATAAAACAGAAAAGGAAATAAATAGTGCTAAATTAGAAAATCAACTCCTTAAGAATAAGGTATCCCAGGCAAAAGCTTTTGAAGAATCTATAAAAGTCAGAAGCCAAACACTTAAAGAAATCACTGAAAAACAAACAATCAGACATAAGAATCTGGGGCTAGGGGCTGATCCTTCAACTAGTTCAATACCCTCTACCAAACCTGCTTGGATGAGCCCTGTTAAATTTACTAAACCCATCAAATCAACAAACTTAGAAGGAGAATCACAAAATAAAGAAGACTTCACCTTCAAAGAGATAAACCACTTTAATGAATCATCATCATACCATTCAGAAGAAGACTATCAAACTACCTCTGATAAAGCAACTATGCCAAAAGAAACAAGTTATAAAGAATCAAAACTCCAATCAAAAAAAAGGAAAAATAAAATCTGTGAAAATAAAATTGCGTCGACTTCATATCGACGCATGAATGATAGTACATCGAATTATACTCGACGCAATCTCTCAGATGATTCGACCTCAAATTGACGCATGAATAACATTACGTCGACTTACAATCGACGCAACTACTTCCATGCATCAATTCTAGATCAACGCAATGTAGAGAAAGCGCCGAATACATATCGATGCAACTCTCAACATACGTCGAATAGATATCGACGCATAAAACCTCAGAGCAACTTAAATACATGACATAGCTATTCTTCAAAAACTCTCTTTCTTAACCCCCATTTAGGACCCTTTTATCCTGATCAAAACTTCTATCCTAATCAAAACTCTTATCATAATCAATATTTCTGTCCTCATCAATAACTCTATCCTAATCACCATCTCTATCCCTCCCTAAACTCAAATTTCCTTAATCAAAAGACAATTAGGTGTTATATCTGTAATAAAATTGGCCACACTGCCAAACAATGTTGGCACAATCAATCCAACTGTTTATAAAATTAGTCCAAGGGTGACTTAGAAAACCTTAGGATTAGGAAGAAATAATCTCTGAAGAAAAACCTGGAATTTTTCAGACGAAGTAAAAGTCACGTCGATCTCTTAATCGACGCATACGTCGATAGGAAACCCTATCAGACTATACTGACGCATACGTCGACTTCCACTCGACGCAACGTCGACTTCATGAAAAAGGCGGCAATACTAAAATATTTTCGGTCACATCTACTGCTGTACCGAATAAACCTCGAGTGGTATCTCGTATCGACGTTTCACCTGACTTAAATAGACTCTTCAGTTAAAATTCTGCACACTCCTGAGCTTCTCTCATCCTTCTCATTTCTCAGTCCAGCCATCTTTTCCTCTCTCTCACTGACCTAAATGGCTCCCAAGATAAACTCTGGTTTCGATATTGATCTTGAATCCTTCCAAGCCACTGCCGAAAACTATAAGAGCATCATAGCTCTCTTCACTGAAGCTGGTTTAGACAAACTCATTTCCACAAGATGCAGAATCCTAGAGACAGAACTCACTGAGTTAATGAATCATGTTCAGATATATGAGCAAGGAGAAATCACAGGAACACTCTATGAGACACCTGTCTCAATCTCAGCAGAACACCTTAGGGACACTTTTGATCTTCCATCAGGTACATACCAACACTATCATTGTTCAAATCAAAAAGGGGAAGCAAATTATTTTCTAAAAATAACTAAATAAATCTTTATCATCATTCCCTTATCAGGTGATGAATCTGTGGAACTCACCCCTGAGGAAATCAAAAGTCTGTTAATCACCATGAAATTCTCCAAAGATAGACCAATCCACCAGAAGAAAATAGACTTTTCTGATGAATATAGGCTATTGGCAGACATAGTAGGAAAAGTTCTACTATGCAAAATCTCTGCCCATGATGCAGTGCCCAAGCAGCAACTGAACATCATGGGGGCCCTTGTGCTGAAAAAGAAGGTTGACTGGGCCAGCTGCTTACTAAAAATGATAGGCTACAAATATTCTCACAAAGAGAATGCCTATATGAGGATCAAGAGTCAGGTACTCCTCCACTCCTTCCCTGACCTATGTAGGTCAAAATGAATTCCCATTCCTCCTGGAAAAAGGATGTCCATAGCCCTCTTCTCAAAATGGACCAGGCAAATCCCCAAGCCTGACTCCATTCCTGAAAGGACTCCCACTCCTCCTAATTCTCCTGTACATCCATCTTCCCCTCCACCTCAACATACAGACATCTCTTCCCTACCAACATCCTCCACACCAATAGTCTCTACTACCATCACAACTCATATCCTACCTACATCTTCACATACACCTGCTCAACCCTCCTCTATACCTCCACCTCCACCATTATCTCCTACCCAAACACACCTTGAACCATCTCCATCCACTAAAACTCTCATCACCTAGTGTATCCAGTCAGCAGCCCAAAAATTTCAAGAAATGCTGGATGCACACTGCTCCCAACTTCACTCCTCCATCATGCACATGCAAACCCAAATAGATGGGGTCAATGCCTCTGTGCAAAGCTTGAAGTCATCTGTCTCTTCCTCTAAAGTGACCAAGTCTTTCTTAACCTCCTTGGCTAAGAAGGTCAAGAAGGGGGAGAAATTAGATGAAGAGCAGCTCTCAAGTCACAAATCTCTCTCTCGCAAGTCCCTTCCTACTTCAAAATCTGATAGTCTTGCACTGCTTAAGACAATTGGGAATGAATTAGTACCAGAGCTACATACTGAGGACCAGATAACAGATGTACTCTCTATAGCAAGAGAAGCTACACAACAAGTCGTTCTCTTTCAAGGGGAGGCTAGCAGAGCAGAGAGAGATGTTGAAAAGGAAACTAATGTTGAAAAAGAAGCTGAAGCTCAGGGGGAGCCAAATGCTGACATAACTGAAGCTGGAGCTGAGAAAGAAACTGAAGAGGCAGAAGTAAAAGAAAAGGAAGTTCCATCTCAGGGAGAGCAAACTGATGTGACTCAGGGGGAGCTGAGAACTTTAGTATTCACTAGGAAAAGAAAAACTCCTCCTACCCCTCCTGAGTGATGTGTTGAAAAATGTTGAGATACTCTTTCCTCCATGTTTAAATACTGTTTATGAAGTCAATGTATATGATTCAATTTTCTTCTGATTACTTAATTTATGTTGCTGTGTTGATTAAAAGCGGATACAATTTCTCCCTGAATAGGGTTAAGACAAATAGGGGGGGATTGTTGGGGAAATGATTTATCTTAACCCCTAAAAATGAGTAGAATATAAATTCTAAGAATGAAAAATTAGTCTAAGTAAATATGCGTCGAATAGTATTCGACGCAACGTCGAAGTGTAGTCGACGTTCCTCTCAGAATGAGTCGAAGTAACTCCAGACAGAATTAGACGTAACCTATGTCGACGTAACTCTGACTTCTAGTCGACGTATCTAGTGAAGTCGACGCACCTTAGTCGACACACCTTCCATATTCTCCTCTCGACGTCCAGTCAGTCTGAAATCGATGCTTCCGTCGAATAGTAATCGACGTATGTCGATTTCTATGTCAAATTCAAAAACACGCCAGATCTCTTTCCTTCTATCTGTAGATCTGAAATTTATGGAATGATATTATTCTTTTCTAGCCGTTTTGAATCAGTCTTTCCTTCTAAATGATTTTTGGCTAAATTGATTAAGTTTATTATGGATATTATTTGAAATCAGAATGATCTCTTTCCTTCTACAGAAATATTGATTATGGAATCTTTTCTCTCTTACTATTTCTCTGTCTGCTAATTGATTATTCTCCTATAGTATTCTTTGAATAAACAGAGCTATAAATAAGAGGGAAGTCGGCAGAGAAGAAAAGCAGAAGTGATCCACTCCATCCATTTGAAAAAGAGGAAAAGCTCCCAAGTGAAAAGTGAGAAAATCTGAGAGAAGTAAAACTGTGTTGCAGCAAACAACAAGCCCTCTTCTTCTCCTTCTTCTGAAGCCATACTGCTGCAATTTCTGAAAGCTCTCATTGATAAAGAAAAAGGCCTACAATCTCCTTCTCACTATAGAAGAGAGATTTCATTCACTATTTCTTGTGCTTCTAATCTTCTTGCTAGGAAGAAGATTCTTTCTTATTTCAATTACTTCTTCTACTTCTTCTTCTTACTCATATTTCATTTTCAAATTGTGTAAAAGAGTTTTTAGAATCTCTCTTACAAAAATAAAGTTGTACTGGTTCTAAGAGTCTCCTTATCAAAAGACTCAGGCTGGTTCTAAGAGTCTCCTTATCAAAAGACCTAGTGCAAGATAGTGAATTCCAACCAAGGGGGTAGAAGAGTGGACTACCCAAAGTTTGGGGAACCACTATATTTCTTTGTGTTGTGCTGTGATTTTCCTTTTGCTATTTTGCTTAATTCTTGTTGGTGTGTGGGAAGCTTAACTCTGTGATTATTACATATATATATATATTTGTTAACTTTGCACAAAGTACTTTTAAATCTCTATTCACCCCCCCCCCCCCCCCCTCTAGAGAATTCTAGTGTGGTTAACTGTGCACTTTCATAGGGTCTATTATATGCAGCAACGAAAAATAGACAAATATGCAATTAGTTGCGCATTTAATATTTTAGCCTAAGACCCCTAAAAATCCATTTAAATCCAATTTTGAAAGTAATTTCATTAGTCTTGATAATATCATTGAGAAACTTTAGCATTCAATTTATAATGATAATATAAGACATTTATAGGCAATGGATTTAAAAAGGATAAAATATATAAAAGGAAAGATAGATCACTTAAAAATTATGACTTTATACAACAACAACAACAACAACAACACTCAAGCCTTTATCCCACCATAGTGGGGTCGGCTATATGGATCCTCTGTCACCATTGCGCCCTATCTTTAAGCATAGTCTCATTAATGCCTAAGTACATCATGTCTTTCTTTATAGTTTCATTCCAAGTCTTTTTTGGTCTACCCCTCCCCCGTTTAACATGTCTAGTGACTAAACTCTCACAACGCCTAACAGGTGCCTCTAATGGTCTCCTATGTACATGTCCAAACCATCTTAAACGAGCTTCTCGCATCTTCTCTACAATTGGCGCCACTCCTATCTTATCCCTGATACATTCATTACTAATTTTATCCAGTCTCGTGTGACCACACATCCACCTAAGCATTCTCATCTCCGCGACTCCCATTTTTTGCTCGTGTACACCATTCACTGCCCAACACTCAGAACCGTAGAGCATTGCAGGCCTAATTGCAGTACGGTAAAACATGCCTTTAAGTTTTAGTGGTACTTTACGATCACATAGGATCCCAGACGCGCCTCTCCACTTCAACCAACCTGCTTGGATTCTATGAATCACATCTTTATCTACACCTCCATCTTTTTGAATTATCGATCCCAGATATTTAAAGCACTCACTGCGGGAAATATCTTGGTCACCCAATTTAATGACGGAGTCATCTGACCTTCTTGCACTACTAAATTTAAGCTCTATATACTCTGTCTTTGTCCTGCTCAACCTAAAACCCTTCTTTTCTAAAGTGTCTCGCCAAGATTCCAGTTTCGTGTTTACACCCTCGCACGTCTCATCGACCAAAACAATATCATCTGCAAATAATAAACACCAAGGTATTGCTTGTTGGATATGTCCGGTGAGCTCATCTAAGATAAGGGTAAAGAGGTAAGGGCTTAAAGCTGACCCTTGATGTAAGCCAACAGCGATAGGGAATTCCTGTGTTAAACATTAGGCTTAAAATGAAGTCATATCTTATGATATATAAAGTGATCATAGTGTGTTGGTGATGCGTGTCGGCAAGTGCACCGGTCGCTGTCAAGTAATAAATGTGGAGAGTGGAATCCCCGAATGTCGGTCTCTTGAGGAATGCAGGTTAGGTGAATGAATCGTGTTGTGTGACTCTTGTTACACAAGCGCAACACACATAAAAAGGGGATTTTTGGTTGATTTGTCCTAATCCTAACAACAATAAAAGAAATGCGGGTCGAAGGCACCGCTTCGCTAGGCGAGATGGATGCAACGGCCGCGATGCCGTGCTTCGTGAGGCGGATGAAGTGTGCTCTAGTGCGAGAGGGTGAGGGTCGCAAACACCTCTTCACAACCGCCGTTAGCTCTTGCCAATGCGGATCAAACACCTTGCGTGCGTGCGTGAGTGAGCGAGTAGAAATGGAGTGATTCACAAGCAAGCGATGAAGGAAAGTAAAGAAACATTCATTTCAAACAACCCAAACAACACAATATTCCAGTTTACACGATTCAACGAGTACAATGAAGGAAAGAAGAAAGAGATAACCGATGGGTGAAGACTAGCGGCCGTTCACGGCCGGAATGGTAGGTTGTCGGGCTACCTCCGGACTCGGGCGGACTATGCTTCCGGCGCAGAGAGCTGTCACGATCTCCCTACGTAGCTCCGTCGTCTTCGACTTCAGATTTCCTCTTCTTCTCACCGGGTCGTAGTGGGGAAATAGCTGCTTGGAGGCTTGCGGATGATGGAGAACGCTCCCGGACAATGGAGGAAGGCTTGGAATGGATGGAGGAGACTTCCCCTTGCGTAGGAGATGAAGTGGAGGCATCCCAGGATGGTGGTCGGCGGCGTACGGAATAGGCAATCCGCTCCCGGCGGCTGAATGCTGACCTAAAATCGGAACAGGCATTTATATAGGCGCTGATTTAAATAGTGCGCACGGTCATTAGCGCACGACCAGTGGTCGTGCGCACTGGAATTCTGCGATCGTGCGCACTGCCTGGGTGGAACCTGCAAGATGCGAAATTTATAAACTATAATGTTTGCATGACCAGTGGCGCACGACCGGTGGTCGTGCGCACTATCGTCGGTGGTCGTGCGCATTAGTCGAAATAGAACTCAGAAAATTGATGATAAGTGCGCACGACCAGTGGCGCACGACCGGTAGTCGTGCGCACTACACCAAACAGAACTCATGAAAAAAGGGTTAAGTGCACACGATCAGTGGCGCACGACCAGTGGTCGTGCGCCATAGAACCGGTGATCGTGCGCAGTGTTCCTGTGCAGAATTGCACCGGGAACACCTGCACGACTCCTATTCCAGCACAACCACGAATCTAGCCACTGAAAGTGGCACCTAACAGTGCATGAAAACTACTAATGAAAATAAACATGAAATCACACCAAAATGGGTCTAGAAGTGCACCTAGCATGGAATATCAAATATAAACTAAAACAAGGCTAAAGTGCGGTGAAAAGACTGAATAAAGGCCTAGATGAGTCCATAAAAGTGTATATGATCAGGACTCATCACACCCCCAGACTTAACTGTTTGCGCGTCCCGAGCAAACAAATCCGGCGGAGTGTGAAAACGATAGTTAACTTAGAGAATTACACAAAGGAGTACGGTGCGAAGTAACATACGCATGCGAGTAGAGATTCTAGTAGAAGGAGATTCTAACTATGCTAACTAATTTGCGTAAGTATTAAAGCGTAAGTAAAGATTTAGTTATACTCAGTTGGTGAATTATGAAGAATTTGAACGATCATGCCCGGTATGAAAGTGATGAGACACTGAGGCGGGTGTTGCAAAAGATCGGGGCTTAGGAATAACTCCGCTGAAATCCATCAACGTCGTGAACCATACGCTCGCCCGGTCACACTCTCTCCACGGCGCTAGCAAACTCACAAGTCAAATCAATAGGGCTTTTAGGATTAAGTTGGGGCTTAGGTTACGGTATGATATTCAAAGTTAAACACGATGGCTACGCAACCCAAGTGAGCTAACGGAACGCTGCACCACACAAGACCAGCAAACTATGCTCGTGTGACACTCCCCCAGACTTATCATGAAAACCAGGTGTGCACACAGCCTACTTCACAAATACCAACAGATTTTCTATTTAGCTCGGAAGGATTTCTTTTCAATATACTCTCTTTTTTTCTAGATTTTTTTTTTCTTTTAACATACTTTGCTTCTAATATGTATCCTCCGTTTGGTTCAAAATCAGCAAATAGACTTTATTTCCCCTTCATAACACAACGATTCCAAACATCACACAAATTGAGAATTATGAGCGCAGTTAAAAAGCAATTTGGTTGCGGGTGTAGGATAAGCTTCGGGCTTTGGTGGATGAAGAGGAGCTGAACAAAGGAATGGTAGGCACAAATTTGGCTTGCAAAGGTGAGCGAAAAGGGCATGGAATGACAAGGCTCAAACTAGCCAAAGGGTGGCCTACATCACATTTAACTCGGCGGGTCGCTCTCACCCATGCTTCAAGAGTCGCTTGGGGCAAGTTCTTAGCCCACGAGAAAGGTAAACCTTCCTACCGACTCGAGCAACACATGACTAGCACTCGTACACACAAAACACCGGGTTATCGTCAATTTCATTCAAATTCACCACTTGAGTATAATAAATCTAAATTTACGCAAAAATACTAAACATAAATTAGATGCATAGAGACAATCTAGTTCTACTCAAGTTCTACCATATCATGCGAAGTGACTAGAACACTACACGAGTCAACATCGCACTCCACATAATAATTCCTAAGTTAATAACCTATTTCACATTCCAACCAAAATAGTTTAACCGGAACAACAACAAAAAGATAAGCGCGCACTCAAGTGGGTGAAGTGGTGTGTGAAGCATGAAAACAATGATAATGACAATGATACAAAGGAAACAAACTTCCGGTATGCAATGCAACTCGAGCACAGTGAATGACAACATACGCTCCCCCAGACTTAGTCTAAACAATACATCTAGAAATTGGAAGCTAAAAGAGGGGAGGAAGTGTTACCCAATGCTCAGAATTGAGCATACCAGACGATTGGCGTTTACGATCAAGAACAGTCTGCAGCATCCGCACCAACGAACACAAAACCTGCAAGCACAAAACTCAAAACAACAAAAGCATATGCAAAAGCTGAACTAAAAGAAGTTAGATAGAAACTACAAAATTAGGGAATCTGGGTTGTCTCCCAGTAGCGCTTTTATTTAACGTCCTTAAGCTGGACCAAATACCTGTATTAACATTGTTTAAAAAAATGCGGGAATTAAAAGAGAAGTTCTCAAAAAAGAAAGAGTTTCACAAAAATAAGAGAAAAGAAGGAAAAATCAGCTGCCGGCGCTTGAATGGTGTCCGTCTCCCAATGTCAACAACTGACACTCCTTATTTATAGTGGCACCATCGTATAACTTCAGCCGATGCCCATTGACCTTAAATTTGTCCCTCTTATCTCCAGATATTTCTAAGGCACCGAAGGGGGAGACATCGGTCACTGAGAAAGGACCACTCCACCTCGATTTTAACTTCCCTGGGAAGAGGCGGAGACGGGAGTTGTAGAGCAGCACTTGGTCCCCAATTTTGAACTCCTTAGGAATGATGTGCCGATCGTGTCATTTCTTTGTTTTCTCCTTGTAGATGCGAGCGTTTTCATAAGCGAAATGACGGAGCTCCTCTAACTCGTTGAATTGGGAACGACGCACCTCGGCCGCGGCTCCAATGTCCCTGTTCAACAGTTTGGTTGCCCATAATGCTTTATGCTCCAGCTCCACAGGGAGGTGGCATGCCTTGCCATAGACTAATTGAAACGGAGTCATGCCGATGGGTGTTTTGAACGCAGTCCGGTAAGCCCATAATGCGTCGTCGACCTTTTTAGCCCACTCCTTCCTATTTGAATGTATTGATTTCTCGATTATTCGCTTGAGCTCGCGGTTGGAAACTTCGACTTGCCCGCATGTTTGGGGGTGGTATGCCAAAGAAATCTTATGATGGACCCCAAACTTTTTCATGAGCTGCACAAACTGCTTAATGCAAAAATGACTACCGTCATCGCTGATGATAGTTCTCAGTGTCCCAAACCTGGAGAAGATATTCTTGTGGATAAAGTGTAGCACTTTGTTAGCATCATTCGTGGTAACCGCCTCAGCTTCCACCCATTTTGAAACATAATCAACTGCCATAATGATATAATGCTTACCATGCGACATTGGGAAAGGACCCATGAAATCTATCCCCCAGACATCAAATGGTTCGCAGACCAGCATGTTATTGAGGGGCATCTCATCACGCCGGGAGATATTTCCGGTCCTTTGGCATTCGTCGCACTTGGTGACATAGGCATGTGCATCCCGGAAGAGGGTCGGCCAAAACAATCCGCATTGCAGGATTTTTCGTGCTGTTCGAACGGCCCTGAAGTGCCCGCCAGCTTCTCTGTCATGGCAGTGCTGCAATATAGACTGAAACTCGGCTTCCGGAATGCAACGCCTGATAATCTCGTCGCTGCATGTGTGAAATAAGAGCGGATCTTCCCAAAAATAGTATTTTGAGTCAGAGGCGAGCTTCCGTCTTTGCTGAGGGGACAGATTCGGGGAGAAGGTTTTACAAGCCAAGTCGTTAGCGATATCTGCGTACCATGGTGTTGTTGGGGGGCGTAGTAATTGCAAATAATTTTTCATCCGGGAAATAGTCGTCAGTTTCCTCCACAAAGCTGTTGGGAGTGTCGTACTCCAAACGCGAGATATGATCAGCAATCACGTTCTCCACCCCTTTCTTGTCTTTGATTTCCAGATTGTATTCCTGCAAAAGTAAAATCCAACAAATCAGACGCGATTTGGATTCTTTTTTGCTGAAAAGATACCTGAGAGCGGCGTGGTCCGTGTATACGATTACTTCGGAAAGTACCAAGTACGAGTGAAATTTTTCAAAAGTGAATACCACGGCTAGCATTTCCTTCTCCGTGGTGGTATAGTTTGCTTGCGCGCTGTTGAGAGTTCGACTGGCATATGCAATAGTGTGAAAAGTCTTGTCTTTCTTCTGACTGAGTACAGCACCTACGGCCGCATCACTTGCGTCGCACATGATAATAAAAGGTAAAGTCCAGTCGGGTGCCACCAAAATTGGAGCCGAGATGAGTTGTCCCCGTAAGGTTTCGAAGGCCTGCATGCATGCTTCGTCGAAGTGGAAGGGGACGTCCTTGACAAGCAGGCGAGATAAAGGCTTTGAAATGGAGGAAAAGTCCTTGATGAACCTTCGATAGAAGCCCACATGACCAAGAAAACTTCGGATGCCTTTCACTGACATGGGTGGAGGGAGGTTTCTGATAACACTTACCTTCGCTTGATCCACCTCGAGCCCTTTGCAGGAAACTTTATGCCCCAACACAATTCCTTCGCGCACCATAAAGTGGCATTTCTCCCAGTTCAAGACAAGATTGGTGTCTTCACACCGCTTCAAGGTCTTGGCCAAATTTGCGAGGCAAATGTCAAAGCTGCTGCCAAATAGAGTAAAATCATCCATGAAAACTTCGAGGAAGTCCCCCACCATGTCAGCAAAAATGGCGAGCATACAACGTTGGAAGGTTGTGGGGGCATTACACAGTCCGAATGGCATTCTTTTGAACGCGAAGGTACCGGAGGGACAAGTGAATGTTGTCTTGTCTTGATTAGATGGGTCTATTAAAATTTGATTGTACCCTGAGTACCCATCCAAGAAACAGTAGTAATCCTGCCCCGCTAACTTTTCTAGCATCTGATCAATGAAGGGGAGCGGAAAATGGTCCTTGCGCGTTGCATCGTTCAGCTTGCGGTAGTCGATGCAGACTCTCCACCCGGTGATCATTCGGGTCGGTAGCAGCTCGTTCTTTTCATTGGCAACGACAGTGATCCCTCCTTTTTTTGGTACCACCTGGACTGGACTGACCCATTTGCTATCACTGATTGGGTAAATGATGCCAGCGTCTAAAAGCTTTATCACTTCAGCCTTCACTACCTCTTGCATTTTCGGGTTCAGCCGCCTTTGGGGCTGTGCTGTCGGTTTGTACTGATCTTCAAGGAGGATCTTGTGCATGCAGACCGTGGGGCTGATTCCCTTAATGTCTGCAAGAGAACGTCCGAAGACCTTGTGGTACCTTCTCAGCACGCCCACTAAGGCATTTTCGTTGGCGGCGGATAGGGCTGCAGAAATAATCACAGGATGCGTGGTATTTTCTCCAAGGAAAACGTACTTTAGAGAATCCGGTAGTTGTTTGAGAGCCGGACAAGGGTTTGGATTAGTAGAATTGTTGGAAAGCTCTCCGATTGAATGTGACAAATTGGGCTGGTTCGAGTGTGCACCGCCTTCTCCCATGTCTTTGCGCTGCCAACACACCTCGCTGTCATCCAAATCCACATCGATCTGACCATCGAATTCTTCAAGCGCCTCTGCCGGTTCGCACTCCGTAATTTCAAAGAGTTGCGACGGGTTGTGGACGTTGAAAGATATAGCATCCTCCCCCAGTCTGAGTGTGAGCTCCCCCTGTTCCACATTAATAATAGCACGAGCAGTGGCGAGAAAGGGCCGCCCCAAGATAATGGGTACTCTTGTATCAACCTTCATGTCTAGAATGATACAATCGGCTGGAAAAGCGAGACCGTTTACAACTATTGTGAGGTCCTCGATGATTCCTGACGGATTCTTGATCGACCGATCAGCTAGCTGTAGCATTACCTGCGTTGGCTTCAAGATCCCAGCACCAAGTTCACGAAAGATAGAGAGCGGCATCAAGTTGATTGATGCACCCAAATCACAGAGTGCCTGGCTGAAACGGTGATGGACGATCCTGCACGGAATCGTAAAGCTGCCCGGATCTTTGCACTTTGTGGGCAAATTGGAAATGATGGCGGAGCACTCCTCGGTGAGGTCGATAGTTTTAAGACCCTCCATCTGCTTCCGCTTCGAAATCACATCTTTCAAGAACTTGGAGTATCCCGGCATTTGAGAAATAGCTTCAATCAGTGGTGTGCTCACTTGCACTCCTTTCATTATTTCCAAGAATCTGAGGAATTGCCTCTCGGATTTCTCATTTCACAACCTGTGGGGGAATGGGGGGGTGAACAGCACTTTTTGAGGTCTGTGCCTCGCTCACGGGATGCGGCTCAATATGAATCTGAGTCAGCTTCTCAGCCGTGTCTTCATTATGCTTGTCAGTGGAACATGCAAGTGGTCCCTGTCGAGGAGGGTTGTCAACACTTCTCCCACTTCTCAATCGCATGGTGTTCACTGACTCAGGATCCTGACTTGCAAGCCCAGAGACAACATCGGACAGAGTCCCTATAGCAGAGCGAAGCTGTTGGATTGCGGCTGATAGGTCATTCATTTTATTCAATACCCCGACCACCAAAGTTGCTAACTGTTCCGGTTGCTCTGACGGCAAAAAATCCGCTGCTCCTTTGAATGTCACGGCATTAACTGCAGCAGTACTTGGGGGCGAATGACATGACTCCAGTGCTGACTGGTGTGAACAATATTCACGACCACTTCCCATGCGTCCTTCCCCGGTTTATTAAACAGGGCCCCTCCAGCCGCCATATCAAATAATAGACGGAATTTGTCCAGCACGCCGAAATAAAAAATCTGAATTAAAAAAACTTCTGAAAGATCTTCACGGTAGCATCCCCTATGCAGGGATTGAAAACGCTCCCAAGCATCAACTAACGTCTCCTCCTTCCCCTGTCCAAAGGTTACGAGTTCCATGTACTTGTCCAAAGCTTGGGTACGATGTTGAAACTCTTGCAAAAATCTCCCTTCGAGTTGTTTCCATGTGATCACCTCTCTTCTCCGGATATCCCAATACCAACTTTTGGCTTTTTTATGCAAGGAGAATGAAAATGCCAAAATCTTTTGCAGGTCGTTTTCAACTCCACTGAAAACACATGTGTAATAGATTTCTAAAAAGTCCTGCATGTGTTGCACCGCGTCTTCATGCTCGTCCCCGCTGAACTTGCAGTTCCCAGCCATGTACTCAATGACGTCGGAGGAGATCCCGAAGTCATGATTGTTCCTTTCTGCTTGGTCCCTTAAATCATTTAAGCTTCCTTGATAGATGCATTCCTGAATGGAGGTCATGCTGCGAATACTTGCAACCCAAACGATTAGCGTATGGTGGGAAAAGACGAAAGTAATCAGATGTGCGTATCGAAAAGAAACAGAGATACCAGAGGTGAACAAAAGAGGTAAAAGAAAAGAAAAAGAAAATCCTCGTGCAACAATTCTTCACGCAGACGAATTCATCACGTCTGCACTCCCCGGCAACGGCGCCAAAAACTTGATGCGTGTCGGCAAGTGCACCGGTCGCTGTCAAGTAATAAATGTGGAGAGTGGAATCCCCGAATGTCGGTCTCTTGAGGAATGCAGGTTAGGTGAACGAATCGCGTTGTGTGACTCTTGTTACACAAGCGCAACACACAAAAAAAGGGGATTTTTGGTTGATTTGTCCTAATCCTAACAACAATAAAAGAAATGCGGGTCGAAGGCACCGCTTCGCTAGGCGAGATGGATGCAACGGCCGCGATGCCGTGCTTCGTGAGGCGGATGGAGTGTGCTCTAGTGCGAGAGGGTGAGGGTCGCAAACACCTCTTCACAACCGCCGTTAGCTCTTGCCAACGCGGATCAAACACCTTGCGTGCGTGCGTGAGTGAGAGAGTAGAAACGGAGTGATTCACAAGCAAGCGATGAAGGAAAGTACAGAAACATTCATTTCAAACAACCCAAACAACACAATATTCCAGTTTACACGATTCAACGAGTACAATGAAGGAAAGAAGAAAGAGATAACCGATGGGTGAAGACTAGCGGCCGTTCACGGCCGGAATGGTAGGTTGTTGGGCTACCTCCGGACTCGGGCGAACTATGCTTCCGCCGCAGAGAGCTGTCACGATCTCCCTACGTAGCTCCGTCGTCTTCGACTTCAGATTTCCTCTTCTTCTCACCGGGTCGTAGTGGGGAAATAGCTGCTTGGAGGCTTGCGGATGATGGAGAATGCTCCCGGACAATGGAGGAAGGCTTGGAATGGATGGAGGAGACTTCCCCTTGCGTAGGAGATGAAGTGGAGGCGTCCCAGGATGGTGGTCGGCGGCGTACGGAACAGGCAATCCGCTCCCGGCGGCTGAATGCTGACCTAAAATCGGAACAGGCATTTATATAGGCGCTGATTTAAATAGTGTGCACGGTCATTGGCGCACGACCAGTGGTCGTGCGCACTGGAATTCTGCGATCGTGCGCACTGCCTGGGCGGAACCTGCAAGATGCGAAATTTATAAATTATAATGTTCGCACGACCAGTGGCGCACGACGGGTGGTCGTGCGCACTATCGTCGGTGGTCGTGCGCATTAGTCGAAACAGAACTCAGAAAATTGATGATAAGTGCGCAAGACCAGTGGCGCACGACCGGTGGTCATGCGCACTATTGTAGATGGTCGTGCGCACTACACCAAATAGAACTCATGAAAAAAGGGTTAAGTGCACACGATCAGTGGCGCACGACCAGTGGTCGTGCGCCATAGAACCGGTGATCGTGCGCAGTGTTCCTGTGCAGAATTGCATCGGGAACACCTGCACGACTCCTATTCCAGCACAACCATGAATCTAGGCACTGAAAGTGGCACCTAACAGTGCATGAAAACTACTAATGAAAATAAACATGAAATCACACCAAAATGGGTCTAGAAGTGCACCTTGCATGGAATATCAAATATAAACTATAACAAGGCTAAAGTGCGGTGAAAAGACTGAATAAAGGCCTAGATGAGTCCATAAAAGTGTATATGATCAGGACTCGTCAGTTGGCTCAAAAAATAAAAAAAAAATAAACAAAAGAAAAGGCAATTAAGCATATCATGAAGTAGAGTAATGTTATTTCATTTTTAATTTATTTCTACATCATGCAATACAATGATTCCTAGTGAATGAGAGATTTTGGTATCCAAAGGGGACCAAGTGTGATGGTTCCTTTGGGTACCCAAATACATCGTGTAGGCTTTTGGAGAGATAGTGATGAATGGGCCTTTATAAGTGGAGTTAGTGTTTCATTTTTAATTTTGGGCCCCCGTTCATACTTTGGTTGTTTATCGTTTAAATTCATATTATGATTATTTGACATCTTTTTGGAATGATAGTTGTTTGAAAAATAATTCATTTGGGATTTATGTTTATTCAAATTATTTTTCAAAATACATTGATGTTGATAATCATAATGAATTTTATTATATTGATTCTTTGAGAGTTTATAAGAGTGATGGTCTTTCTTAAGAATTAAATGTTGAAAGAGTGGGTTACAATATGTTTTAAAAGATTGATTCTTATTTTGATGATTTTCATTTCCACTCTTTCTTATAGACATACTCTTATAATATGAAGGATAATATTTTGAAGTTTGATTTTCGTGAAAAGGAGTTTTTAAATTTGAGTAATGATTGAAAATATATTGAGACTTATAATGGTGACTCTTAAGAATTTTGTGAGGGTCATAATTCTTTTTGAAACTAAACTCCTTTTGAGTTGATGTATGAAAATGATCCTTTTTAGAAATGATTTTGTAAGTTAATTTATCTTTGTTATTCAAAATCTTATGATGAAAGTCATTACTAGAAATTAGAACTTTTTCAACAAAAGATTTTAATTGTCTTAACTTACAAGTTAAAGCATCATTTTCAATTATCAATTGGTCATTATGCTTTTTAGAAACTAAGAGCCCTTTTTCAATATCCTTGAATTTTTCTTTTATAAGATTGCAATCTAAACAAGGAGTAGGAATTATAACTAAAGAGCATGAAAGTGAATTTGAAACATCAATATAAGATTCTACTTTAGCGTTTGTTTTTAAAGTATTATTTTCTAAACGTAATTTGTAATTAGCATGTTTTAACTTTGAAATTTTACGTTTTGCAAATTTAAGCACACGAAATGTAGAAATAGAATTTGTTACAAAAAGAGAAGATTTAGATTTTCTTACCTTGCTATAATTTCTGTCTTCTCTTTTGCTTGATGTTTTGTCATCAAATGAGTCCAATATTGTGATGTTGTCTTCTTCACTTATATCTATAAGGAATTGCTCATATTCATTATCTGTGGAAGGAAGACTATAAGTATTCTCAAGAAATTTCCAAACTTCAAAAGCAGTAGGAAACGTATAAATAAGTTTGAAAATATTTTGATCAAGCGCACAATATAGACTATTCATAGATTTGGCATTTAAAAACATTTCATTTTTAGTAAGAATAATTGGGGGCATTTTAATTGTAATATTCCAAACTTCAATATCCAAAGTTTTAAGAAATTTTTCCATAAGTGTTTTCCACCCATTATAATTTTCACCCATAAATAATGGTGGACATAAAGATTTTTCATTTTCATAGAAATTATCCCCTCTAGAAGATGCGAGATCATGAAGCGCCATTATTCCCAGTTGTGAAGTCGTATTGGAATAACCTACGCTCTGATACCACGTGTTTGATCTTACGGGGCCCTTAGAGGGGGGTGAATAAGGGTTGTATGGAATTTAAATCTTAATTAAAAATATTAGAGTTTGCAACTGAAGTTTCAGAATATTTTATAAGAAAATATATTTAAATATTCCAGATAAGATTATATTGAAGATTCCTTTTTAAATAATTGAAACAAACTTTTTGTTTACTGTTGCTAACGCCTGGCGTTAAGTCTTAACGCTGGGCGTTAGCTCTCCAGAGAATATTCTTCAGAACAAAAAGATTGCCACAGTGATTTTACTTAAGAAATCTTAAATGAAATACAATTCCAGAACATAAGAGATAATGAAAATTATTATTGTATTTCAAAGATAATTATACAAATGTTAATTTTGATACTTTGATGAAAATAGAAATTAAAACATTCTTGAAGAGGAAATAAAATCAATTGAATAGAAAATTAAAAGACATGATTTTATTTCATAATAAATTGAATACACAAATGTTTAATTTCTATAACGCTAGAAATCAAGGCGAAAATATGTAAAAACACTTTTTGTTGTTTCACCGGTCCTTCTCCCAAGGACCGGTTGGCTATAGCCTATCTATCCCCAGATGAGGCCTCTATCCACCCCCTAGATCTACCCTCGACCTAGTCGCCGCGCACAAGGTGGCTAATTACCCCTTAAGCCTCACAAGGATCTAGTCGCCAACACAAAGAGAATTTACCCACGGAATCCTCCCCAGAATCCGACGTTCTCACCGAACGATTTCTCCACACAAAATACAAAAGGAAAAATAAAAGATTACAGGTTAAGTAAAGAGAAACTCCCCAAGAAATTTTGAAGGTGAAGACGAAGTCGATGTAGATGTTGGCGTTCTTGAAACGATCGTCCTTCGTAAGGAATATGCGTTGTAGACCTTCTTCTTCAAAATCTTCTTTAGATCTTCTTGTTAGCCCAAGGGAGATCTCTTAATTGTTGTACACGAACCACTCTCCAAAGTATCATAATTCTGGAATCATCTATGTTCAATTTGGAATGAGAGGGGATGTACTTTAAATAGCCTTGGAAGCTAATGCGTGCGTTAAGGCTAACGCGCGGCGTTAGTGAGGCAGTTGCTGAGATCGTGCATAAACTCAGGAGCGTGGCTGAACAAAATTTCGTTGAACGAAAACAAATTTCGTCGAACGCGCCTTCGTCGAATGCACCCTTCGTCGAACGGAAAAACTGCCACCATCAAGATCATGCAAACCGCCAGGAACGTGACAGAACAAACTTTCGTCGAACGGAAACACTTTCGTCGATCGGAGCTTCAAATTCGTCGAACACAGACTCAGATCGTCGATCGGAGATTCTCGTTCGTCGAACGAAGCTTGTCGAGCGCAAATTCATCGAGCGCAGGATAATTAGTCGAACGGAGCTCCTCGTTCGTCGAACGCAGCTTGTCGAGCGCAGGAAATTCATCGAACGGAACTCCTCATTCGTCGAACGCAGCTTCCTTCAGGTTTCTTCGAGCGCCTTCATAGTTCGTCGAACGCAGGTTCAATTTGTCGAACGCAGTTTCCTTCTCAGCTATTTTCGTCTCAGCAGTTTTCTTCTCAGCGGTTGATAACGTTGGGCGTTCACTACTAACGCGAGCGCTAGCTATCTTTCCAGAGAGTCATTTCCAATCAGCAAACTATTCATAGGGATGTGTAGCTATAGTTCATGTACAACCTGCATACTATAAACACACAAAATACAAGATCAAATACAACATGGTATTTGTTATTCTCAAACCAAGAGATGCGGAACATAGGCTCCAACAATCTCATGTGTTCTTTCGTCATCTCCTTCAGAAATCTCTATAGAGAGTTTTTATTTTCAAATTTCACATTTACAGCTTGTATTTTCTTTTATTAACCGGTAGAGAAATTCGCCCGTGTTGGCGACTAGGTCTGTGTGTGACTTAGGGAGAATTTGCTCATGTTGGCGACTAGGTCTGTTTTGAGGCTTAGGGGGAATTTTCCTGTGGTGGCGACTAGGTCCTTGTGTGGCTTAGGGGGAATTCATCGCATGTGTTGGCGACTAGGGTTTAGATCTAGGGGAAGCTCGAGGCTTCATCTAGGGAGAGATATGCTAGAGCCAACCGGTCCTTGGGAGAAGGGTCAGTATAGAAAATGAAAAATAATTTTTCATTGTCGACTCAATTTCTAGCTTAATAGAAATCCAACATTTTTGTAAACAATTATTTTATAAAATAAAATCATGTCTCTCTTTGTTGTTCACTAACTGGATTTTATTTCATATTCATAAATGTTTTAAATAATGTTTTTATTGAAATTTAAAATCAAAATATATTGCAAGGTTCATTAGTGTTATATAACTCAAGAAATTCAATCTCTGTGAGCTAGCGGCCGGCGATAGCACTTACCGCCGACGGTATCAAAGAAAGTTTGAATTACTCCTGTTAAAAAGTAACCTTCGATACAATCTTTTCTGCAAAGTTAAAATAAGATTTTTTTTAATTAAATATTATATAACAACGTAAATTAACAAGAATATTCTTATTCAGTTTTAAAAATCTTAAAAACTCTTATTCGCACCCCCCCCCCCCCCCCCTCCCCCCCCCCCCCCCCCCCCCCCCCCCACTCTAAGGGCGTCAGTAGATCCAACAGATATTAGTTATGATGTTATGATGTATTTCCATGTTTTTTTATATTTGTTGTTATGTGTGGCTAAAGACACGTCATGGTTTTATATGTTATCTATATTTTATACGTTGTGTAATATGCTACATTTGTCATGTTTTCATAGCATGATGTTATGTTGTATGTCCATGTTTGATGTTATGTTTAATATGTTATCTAATGTCATTTCACCATTGTGTGTTATGCTTTAAAGATATGGTACTCTCTTCTAGTGATTTGTCTTCTGATTCTGAACGTTCATCTAGTAGTTCTGTTTATCAGCGGCGTTATGCACGATTTATCAGAAAAGTTGTTGCAATCATATGTATCACATATGAATATATTTCTAGTTTACATGTCAAGACCCCGTGTATTGCCTCGAGATAGACTGATGATAGATGTGTTACTGAATTATTGGTTGGCCATCCAAGTAGATCTCATAACATGCCAAAGATGTCAAAAATGTTTATGTCGATCTGGTTAACAAACTAGAAAACACATATGGTCTTAAAGGGTCAGTAAAAACAAATTTAAATGAGGTGCTAGCCATTGCGATATACATTTTGGCTCAAAATGAAACAATGAGGGCTACTGCTGAACACTTTCAACATTCAACGAAAACTATTTGTCGTGTTTTCGAATGTGGTATTAATGATCTAATTCGACTATCATTAGATATTATTCAGCCAGATGATAGATAATTTAGAGATATTCCTGCAAAATAATGTACAATGGTTGATATATGTCTTTCTTTAAAAATTGCATATGAGTGCTTGATGGGACACACATGCATACACGCATTGCAGCTGATAAACAAGTGTCATATATCGGTCGACAGGGAAAACCAACACAGAATGCTATGACTATCTTTGATTTCAATATGCGCTTCACATTCGTGGGATCGGGATGGGAAGGATCATCATATGACAGCCGGATATTTCACCATGCATTAACAGGCCGGAACAACAATTTCTCATTTTCGCCGCCTGCTTTTTTACAACTACACTATGCCTAAATTTGTTGATAATGCAAAAAATTCTATAGGTAAAAATTACTTGGTAGATGTTGGGTATCAACTACAGAGGGGGTTCTTAAAACCCTACCCTGATACTAGATACAATTTACCGGATTTTGCAGGTGGTAATCGCCCAATTCAAGGACCCCTGGAGTTTTTTAAGAAGTCACACTCATCACTGCGCGGCGTTACTGAAAGAACATTTGACGTATAGAAGAAAAAATGGGTGATACTTCGGGACATGCCCCAATACTCTTTCAAGAAACAAGTTTTAATCGTGGTAGCAACAATAACATTTCACAACTTTATTCGTAACCATCCTTCACGTGAGGACCCGGAGTTTGAAGAGTGCGAGGATGATAAAAACGTCGTCTGAAATGGCGACCTTCAGGGATCATATAGCCAGTCAACTTGCTGAAATGGTGACCTTAAGGTATCTTAACATTCTAGTTAATTATTATTGATGGACTTTATTCATAATAAATTGCTAATAATTTTTATAATTGTCTAATGTGCAGGTGATGTTGATCGGAGCTGGTAGACAAGAACGAAAATTTGAGCTGGCGGACAAGAATGTTTGAGTTTATTACGATTTGAACAATTTGATGTTTATGTTTTATTAGGAATAATGATATATTTATATTTTTATTTTTAAGCTCGATAATTGGATTTGAAAAAGAAATTTAATCGTTAATGGCCACCACAGTTCTGTGTTAACAAACAGATAAAACGCTTTCACGCTCATGACAACACCAAAAACACAGTTGTACCAAATGACAACTGCATTTGAAACCACTATTTTCATGACCGCCACCACCGACCACTGAGGCTTTGTTTGGCGCAACGTTTCAGGGGTGGGGGGTCGCTAATTTTCAAAAAGTCCCGCCAAACAAATTTTTGAAGGGCAGTGGTGGCATCAGCCACCGATAAAACTAGCGGTGGCCCGCTATTTCCGAGTCGCGGAATTTTTTCGCGACTCGAAAATAGTAGCGGCCCGCTATTTCCGAGTCGCGGAATTTTTTCGCGACTCGAAAAGGCTGCAGCACTGCTGTCCTTTTTTAAATATACTATTTATATTATACGTTTTTACTATATTATACTATTTATATTATATTATACTATAATATAAAATACTATTTATATTATATGTTTTTTAAATATATTATATATTATACATTTTTTAATAAAATAGTATAATATATAAACGTATGATATATTATGAGTGACAGTGCACGGGGGGCCCCCGTGCCCCGTGCGATAGCATGCACCCACTTACAGCTGCATCCACTTATATTATTTTTTTCCTTTTTTTCATTTCTGAAATTTAAAAAAATAAAATATTGTGTATTTTATTCTTAAAATATTTAAAATATCTGTATTTTATAAAATATTGTGTATTTTTTTATTTCTCTCTCTCTCTCTCTCTATTTCTCTCTCCAATTCCAAGACTATTAATTGTGGGCCCCACTCCCTCTCTCCCTCTCTCCCTCTCTCCTTATCTATTTATCTCTATTTCTCTCTCCAATTCCATGATGTCGCCCACTCTCCTCCCTCTCTCTTAATTGTGGGCCTCACTCTCTCTCCCCTCTCTTCCTCTCTCTTTCTCTCTCCTTATCGAATAGTGGATATTAGTTGGCTAGGCATTACACCGATAAGGAGATTTCTTTATATATAGAATAGATTGGTAATGCAAAAAAATATATAGGTAAATATTACTTGGTAGATGTTGGGTATCAACTACAGAGGGGGTTCTTAAAACCCTACCCTGATACTAGATACTATTTACCGGATTTTGTATGTGGTAATCGCCCAATTCAAGGACCCCGAGAGTTTTTTAAGAAGTCGCACTTATCACTGCGCGACGTTATTTAAATATCATTTGACGTATAGAAGAAAAAATGGGTGATACTTCGGGACATGCCCCAATACTCTTTCAAGAAACAAGTTTTAATCATGGTAGCAACAATAACATTGCACAACTTTATTCGTAACCATCTTTCACGTGAGGACCCGGAGTTTGAAGAGTGCGAGGATGATACATACGTCGTCTGAAATGGCGGCCTTAAGGGATTAAATAGCCAGTCAACTTGCTGAAATGGTGACCTTAAGGTATCTTAACATTCAAATTGCTAATAATTTTTATAATTGTCTAATGTATAGGTGATGTTGATCGGAGCTGGTAGACAAGAACAAAAATTTGAGCTGGCGGACAAGAATGTTTGAGTTTATTACGATTTGAACACTTTGATGTTTATGTTTCATTAGGAACAATGATATGTTTATGTTTTTGTTTTTAAGCTCGATAATTTGATTTGAAAAAAAAATTAATCGTCAACAGCCACCACAGTTTTGTGTTAACAAACAGATAAAACCGCTTTCACGCTCATGACAACACCAAAAACATAGTTGTACCAAATGACAACTGCATTTGAAACCACTACTTTCATGACCGCCACCACGGACCACTGAGGCTTTGTTTGGCGCAACGTTTCAGGGGTGGGGGCCGCTGATTTTCAAAATGTCCCGCCAAACAAAATTTTGAAGGGCAGTGGTGGCATCAGCCACCGCTAAAACTAGCGGTGGCCCGCTATTTCCGAGTCGCGGAATTTTTCCGCGACTCAAAAATAGTAGCGGTGGCCCGTTATTTCCGAGTCGCGGAATTTTTTCGCGACTCGGAAATAGCACGAGCGCTGCAGCCAAAAGTTTGCAGCAGCCTGCAGCGCTGCTGTCCTTTTTTAAATATACTATTTATATTATACGTTTTTACTATATTATACTATTTGTATTATATTATACTATAATATAAAATATTATTTATATTATACGTTTTTTAAATATATTATATATTATAAGTTTTTTAAATATATTATATATTATACGTTTTTTAATAAAATATTATAATATATAAACGTATAATATATTACGAGTGACAGTGCACGGGGGGCGCCCCGTGCCCCGTGCGACAGCATGCACCCACTTACAGCTGCATCCACTTATATTTTTTTTTTTCATTTCTAAAATTTAAAAAAATACAATATTGTGTATTTTATTTTTAAAATATTTAAAATGTCCGTATTTTATAAAATATTGTGTATTTTTATATTTCTCTCTCCAATTCCAAGACTATTAATTGTGGGTCTCACTCCCTCTCTCCCCTCTCTCCCTCTCTCCTTATCTATTTCTCTCTCTTTCTTTCTCCAATTCCATGATGCCACCCACTCTCCTCCCTCTCTCTTAATTATGGGCCTCACTCCCTCTCTCCCCTCTCTCCCTCTCTCTTTTTCTCTCCTTATCGAACGGTGGATATTAGTTGGCTAGGCATTACACCGATAAAGGGATTTCTTTATATATATACGTATAATATATTATAATATATAAACGTATAATATATTATAATATATAATTATATTAAGTTATAATTGTACAACTCGTATTCGGCGAGTAGGTTGGTAAGTCTCAGCGAGTAGATCAGCACCCCTCAGCGAGTAGATCCGAGACGGTCTTACTCACCCAGGGTAGGGAAGCGAGTACTCCCTTCCCTGCCGCGTCTTGCATATCATGCTCCTCTTTACCCTGGGCGAGGCGAGTAGGTCTGGTCTAAGACGAGATCGCCTCATGAGAGCCCACCCTTGGCGAGTAGGTCTAGACCTAGTCGCCTTAGTCACAGTATCAGGGAGGGAGTGGGGGCGAGTACGTGTCAACCCGACTCATCAATCCTCTCTCACTGTCCGCGGACCAGCAGGGGGTGCGGTTAGTGCATGCGAAAAGGCGCGAGGGGCTGTTCGCAGACCATTTTGGTCTGCATATAGTAATTTTGTTAAGGCAGAGGAAGCTATCCGCAGGCATTTTAGGACCATCTTACCCTTCAAAGAGTTTGCCTATAAATAGGACCCATTATGTCTCAGATCAGCACAGATCCACCCCCCCCCCCCGGAACACGAGACACGACTGAGGGAAGTCTTATGCCCAGGACAGCCGCCTTGCGGAAGCGCCAGCACACGAGCTAGCCTCCCCCCACAAGACGTCTATCCTGCCGGCCAAACCAACTGAACAGCGCCAACCCATGAACAATGCAAAAACAAGAAGCCATATAAACATATTCACATAAGTAAGTGTCCAAATAAGTACAAAAGACAAGAAGCTCAGAGAGCTCCTGCAAAAGTATAAGAGTATCAAGCTAAATGCCCCATGGGCTACATCTCAAACTGCGCTCACATCGGTCACCGACGGTAGTGAGGGTATCGTGGTCTCCAGCCCTGTCGTCCTGAGCTGACTATCCTCCTCCAGCACCGTGTTCTGCTACCCCAGGGTGCGCTCCTAAAAAGAGGGGTGCAACAAATGTTAGTCATAAAGACTAAGTGGCTTCACTTCCTCTCCCCCAGCGACTCCAAGGCACCGGGCGGAAGGGAAGAAAGGGAAGCTGTAATATAATCAGTACTAGCAAAAACAGGTGACAAAGGTAGATGTAATCATGGCAATTATAACAAATGTATAATAAAGCACACCAAAAGAGAGCAGTTATAACAACAGTGAATAAGCAGTCGAGCATATAATAGCAAAACGAGAGCAGTTCGACGACAGTGTATAGGAAGCACAATTAACAAGTAGTATGGCAATGATAGAGTGTAAGCAAGTAATGAAATAGTACAGGGCTAAGCAGTTCATATCGTACCTTAACTTATATGAATGCCCATACAAACTTATAAGTTAAGGTTTCCAATTTGGGACCCATCATATAAAAGAGCCCATACTAATTTATATGATGGACCCGATGCGGTGCAATGCTATGATTATGAAGGATGAATGCAATGCAATGATTATGATATGATGAACTCACCCATGCATTTTGCTATGTCGACATAGACTTGTAGTTCCCACTTTTCGAGGGTAGCTAACCACTCAGGCACCTCGCGTTGTGGCCAGACGGAGACTGTGGACCGGGCTGCTCCACAACTAGGTGGGTATGAACACTACCAGACCTAGGCCTATGTACGCCTCAACGCTAAGAACACACAGCGGAGACCCTGTGTACTGTTCGCTTCAAGCTGAGCCTTCAAGGACACGGAAGGGGACCTGGGTAGGTGAGCACCAAGAGTCAACCCAACCGGTTTAGAGTCTAATTGTCGGCTTCTGTTGGTGTCACGACTAGCAATCCCGTAGACCCGCCATAAGTAATTCCCCTACCACAAGTTATCCTCCAACCAGTATCCATACACCACCATGAGTAAACCATGCAACCCATGTGCTTCCCATGCACATCCCTTGTTATCACAACCCTTGTGCAGTGGTGTGCGTATATTGTGGCAAACATTCTATATGACTCCGTAGGACTACTCGTTGCTTCATCATTTAACAATCATAATAAGTAATCACCTTAGCCCAAAGTCCGCACCCAATCAGATCTCGTCTAAAAATTACGTTTAAATCTGCTCTTCCTTCAGCCAAGAAGAAATCAGCATGAATAGTCAAGCAAACCTGATTTTACTGTTCATCGTCTTCTTCAACCGATGACTTAGGTTTTAGCCGAAACCTCTCTCCTCCAATACTCCCTCAACATGTAAGATCTCAAATCAGAAAGTTGGATTTCTGGAATCCAGCGCTATCGCCGGCGATAGCGGCTATCGCCTGGCGATAGCGTTCTGATGAGTAGGTTTATGTCGAGAGGCTGTCGCGCGGCGGTAAGTCTAACGCTGGCGAACCTTTGACACGTGTCATGCACTGATCAAAGCAGTGGCGTTGACTGGTCGGAGTCGGTTCTTTAGAGCTATCGCCAGGCGATAGCGCTACCGCCCGGCGACAGCTCTAAAATGTACTTTGCGGCCGAAATCGTGGGCATTGATGGCACTTGGACTTTTGGGGCTGGTTTTGGGTTGATTGGCTCGGGAGCTGGCATAGGGTGGCCGAAACTCACTTGGATTCCTTATTCACTTAAGGGTTTTGGTTTGGAGAGAAGGAGGGCTTTGGAGATGATGATAAATAGGGCTTCCTAACCCTAGGGCTTGGATTTGGTGGAGCTACACTCATCGGAATCCCTCAACGTTGGTGGCTATGCGTAGAGGAGGGCTAGACGCTCCTTTCCATCCGTGCCAAAAGTCAAGCCATGGCCTCGAAGCAACGTCTAAGGGTAATGATCTTTTCTACCCTCTTTTGGACATGTGTTAGTCCATTTCCGTGCATATTTGAGGTCCCTACCCAAAAGGGTGAGGTCGTGACCTCCGACGGGTGGATTTGTGTTATCCCCGTCAAATCTTGCATACATGTAGAGTCCATGCGTGGAATGGACGTAGGCGCGCTGTGTGAAGCCCATCCGAGACGGTTCGTCCGGATTGGTGATGCTTTTTGATATTATGCGTGCCGGGGGAAACTCCGTGTTGATATCCTGCTTCGTAGGACTAGAGGGTGCCACTGCATGCGCAGCAACGCCTGGGGGTGTGCCCCGGGGAGCACGCGAAGTTAGAAGCAGAATTGGAGGTTCTGTTCACTGTCGCCTGGCGTTAGCGTTATCGCCGGGCGGTAGCTCCCAGACTTAGTTCTGGTGATTTTGTGCGTTCTGAGGCAGTGGGAGTGCTACTGCATGTGCAGCAATGCCTGGGGGTGTGACCCGGGAAGCATCCACAGCTAGAAGCCAAAATAGGGTTTCTGTGCACTGTCGCCAGGCGTTAGCGTTAACGCCGGCGACAGCTCCCAGACTGAGTTCTGGTGATGTTGTTGTGCCCACCTGTTGAGAGGACCTGGGGCCTGTGTGCCCGACCTGTGAGGGTGTCCTGGTGGATGACTTAGCGGCCCATAGAGCCGGCTATTTGAGAATACCTGGGCTGAGGGGACGCCATACCTGCTTTTCGTGTTGTACAATGAGAGCTGTGAACAACGGGCATTTGGCAAACCTGAAACCGCACCATTGCATCACCTGATTAGTAAGGCTCGAACAGCATGTCAGGAAGCAATGGGAAAGAGTCTTCGGACTACGGAATGTTTACAATTAAAGCACGGGAGAGCCCTGGTATTCGGGCCACCAACTTTAGCCTCTAAGGGCAAATCCATCAAGAGTGGATGGTGGTGGAAGGCGGAGTACACCAAAGAGTGCCTGAGAGCACGAGACGTGGAGGCCATTCCCACATTTGTGATTGATGCATATGTATGAGTGGTTGTGGTCCGTGTCATCCGCTTCATTCTGTTATATATATATGTTGTGATGCTCTTGCAGGGACAGGAAACTGCCACCCATCGAAGGGGTGGAGTTGTTATAATTTGGTCAGCCGTAGCTGACCGTTGCCCTGTTTTGCCACCATTTTTGGTGGGCTTGTTGTACAGGTGCTGGACCGAGCGGGAACATAGCGGGCTCATAGCGGGCTGAAGCCCCTGCGCTGCTGCGGCCCTTGAAGGCCTCTTTGATGTCCTCTTATTTTTCATGTATGGCCGGCCTGCGCGCCGATGTTGGTAATTTGTAAGGTCGTCGAGCCTTAATTTTGTTGTATAAAACATTTCATTCCAAGTAATAGAAGTGGACAAACCCGGGTTCGGGTTTTGGGGTTTATCTTGTCTCTTTTCAGCTTCCGCATAGAATGCTCTGAGTTAGGCTTCGTTGTATAGCGTCGTTCGATATTTTAGTTAAGTGACGTTCCCGTTTGTTTTGTAGTATATGGCGTGGGGCCCCGACCGGACCTTCTGTTATATGCTCCCGAACGGATGGGGGTGTTATAAAGTGGTATCAGCTTCTAGGGTTCTGTGTCCTTCTAAGGAATTCGTGGATGAATTCTTTTAAGGGGTGGTGAGCACGTGTGTGTGCTACCGTCGAGACGTAAAATAAACCCAAAAATGTCCACTTAGGAATGAAATGTAACAACAAACCAACAATTATTGCATGATTTTGGAACCTGAGTGTTCCTTTTGTTGTTAGTTGCGACTGTGTTGTCACCTAACTGTGTGATGCACTCGTGTAGGGCACTCAAAGTGCAGCGGGATCGTCGCATCCCCGTGATGTGGTTAAGAGTAGCGGGTCTGCTGAGGCTCCTACACCTCCGTCTGCTGAGATGGTTCGGCGAGTTACAGAAGCCGTTCTAGCTGCGTTGAATGGCCAGCGTGGGGGGCAAGGTCAACCGCCGGTGCAGGAAGTGGCCCCAGAGCCACTAAGAGTGGAGCAAGTCCCCGTGAGGCGTGCTGCTGAGCAACAGCTGAAGCACTTCTTGGGATTTCGACCTCCTCCGTTTACCGGGGTTGAATCCCCAGCTGAGGCCGAGGACTGGCTGTCGCATATGGAGCGAATTCTGACAGCGACATAGTCAGATGAAGCGCAGAAAGTGTCCTTCGCTACTTTCTTATTGGAAAAGGAAGCCAGGCGGTGGTGGGATGAGGTAGAGAAGCGCCAGTTTGCGGGAAGGCGACTGGTTGATGTGCAGATGGAAGAGTTCTCGAGAATCTTATTGGCAAGGTATGTGCCTCTGTTGCAGCAGATCGCGATGGAGAACCAGTTCCTGGCTCTGACGCAAGGTGATAGACTGGTTGATGACTACCTATATGAGTTCACCCACCTCGGGAGTTACGCTGGAACTTCTTTCGATGACGAGGGGAGAAGGGTGAACAGGTTTTACGGAGGCTTGCGTAGTGAGTTGCGGTACCTTCTGACAGGGCTGTTGACGCAGGGTTTCACGACCCTCGTTAGTTCAGCCCGAGCGCTTGAGCAGGACATGCTCAGGGAGAAGGGCAAGGTGGCTGTGGTCGAGGAAGTGCCGGAGGGCAAGGCGCCGAGTGCGGCAAAGTTACGGAGGTTGAATCGCTGGAAGAAGGCTCGATTATCTGGGCCAGCTCCCTCTGCTTCGGGCGCGTCGTCTGGACGTGGCCCTCTTATCTGTTTTACTTGTGGCAAGCCTGGCCATTTCTCTCGGGATTGTCGCAGTGGGCTTCCAAGGTCAGAGAAGAAGACTGGACCATCTTATTCTGAGAAGAGGAAGGCGGCTGAGTCCACTGCCTCCCGTATGGCTCCCCCGCAGCTCAGAGTCTTCAGTCTTGGTCAGCAGGAGGCTATCAAAGCCAAGGACGTCGTTATAGGTATAATTTAAGTTACAGTCCTTACTGTTTTATATACTTGTTTTAGTGTTCATGTTAACCTTATTTGGCGGTGTAGGCTTTGTAAATGTTTTAGGCGTTCCTGCGAGAGCGCTTTTCGATACTGGAGCTTCGCACTCCTTCTTATCGTCGGACTTCGTCCAACATATTGGTGCACCGTCGATTGCTTCTGCAGATGGACTGGAGGTCCTACTGCCGAATGGATATTCGATGCATGTGGAGAGGAGTTGCTGCGTGAAGGTTCTAGTTGGAAGCCAGGAGTATGACCTGAAAGCATCGTTACTCCCCCTGGTTGAGTTCGATGTAATCTTCGACTTGGACTGGCTGTCGGAGCAGCGTGCATGCATCGATTGCACCACCAAGGAGGTGAGGTTTGGGCAGTGTGCCGATCGTGAGACGGTCTTTGCGGACATGCGTGGATCGAGCAAGATGCTGATGTCTGCTCTCCAGATGTCCAAGGCAATGCGTCAGGGAGCAGAGTTATTCTTTGCTCTAGTGGAGGCTTCAACGCCGAGGCCCAGCCTAGTGGATGTTCCGGTAGTTTCAGAGTTCCCCGATGTGTTCCCGAGCGATCTCCCCGGTGCTCCACCGTAGCGGGAGATAGATTTCACGATTGAGTTGGTGCCAGGCGCTAAGCCTGTGGCCCGCTCGCCGTATCGTATGGCTCCGAAGGAGTTGGCGGAGTTGAAGCTGCAGTTGCAGGAGCTGCTTGAGCAGGGCTACGTACGTTCGAGTTCCTCACCTTGGAGTGCACCGGTCCTCTTTGTCAAAAAGAAGGACGGTAGCCTGCGGCATTGCATCGATTATCGGGAGCTGAACAAGCTGACCGAGAAGAACAAGTATCCTCTTCCGAAGATAGACGACTTGTTCGACCAGTTCGTTGGTTCGACAGTATACTCGAAGCTGGACTTGAAGTCCGGCTACTATCAGGTGCGGATCAGGGAGTGCGACATCCCGAAGACTGCCTTCCGTACAAGGTACGGGCAGTATGAGTTCACCGTGATGCCGTTTGGGCTGTCTAATGCGCCTTCGGTGTTTATGGACTTGATGCACCGGACTTTTCGAGAGTACCTCGACCGGTTTGTGATTGTCTTCCTTGACGACATACTGGTCTACTCAGTCCGAGGAGGAGCACGGTGATCACCTGCGAGTAGTCTTGGAGGTTCTGAGGAGGAACCAGCTGTATGCCAAGTTCTCGAAGTGCGAGTTCTGGCTACCTTCCGTGGCGTTCTTAGGCCATATGGTTAGTGGTGCGGGTGTGGCGGTAGATCCGGTGAAGGTTGCAGCCATCAGGGAGTGGCCTGTTCTTTCTACTGTAGCAGACGTCCGTAGCTTTCTCGGGTTGGCCGGCTATTACAGGCGCTTCGTGGAGAACTTCTCACGGATCGCGCTGCCTCTTACGACGCTGACACGGAAAATGCAGGAGTTTATTTGGACGCCCGCGTGTGCGCAGGCTTTCGAGGAGTTGAAGTGGCAGCTTACCACGGCTTCGATCTTATGTTTGCCTTGCGGCACGGAGGGCTTCGAGATCTACAGCGACGCTTCTGGGGGCGGCTTTGGCTGTGTTCTGCAGCAGCATGCCAAGGTAGTAGCGTACGGCTCTCGCCAGCTGAAGATGCACGAGCGAAACTATTCGGTCCACGACTTGGAGTTGGCGGCCGTGATATTTGCCCTGAAGCTTTGGCGGCATTATGTGTATGGCATGAAGATTGACATCTTCACAAACCATAAGAGCCTGGCGTACCTTCTGACGCAGAAGGGGCTGAATATGCGACAGCAGAGGTGGATGGAGTTCCTTGGGGACTACACCTTCGAAATTCATTACACTCCCGGGAAGGGGAATGTTGTCGCGGATGCACTCAGTCGCAGAGCTCCAGCGCAGGCCAACTGGATTCAGATGCATGATGAGCACCTGATACGTGATCTGGAGGCCTTGGATATTTCTTGCGTGGAGAAGAGGAGCAGTGTCGGTGCCTGTTTGAGTTGGACTGAGGTGCAGTACGACCTCGCAGATAGAGTCCGCCAGGCTTTAGAACTCGATCCGAGTTTAAAGCGCTACGCGGAGGAGGCTGGTGGTGGGCCGGATGCCCAGTTTGAGGTGCGTGACGGGTTGCTGTGGAGAGGCGACCGTTTGTGCGTCCCCAAGGTGGGTGAGCTGCGCGATGAGTTGATGTACGAGGCGCATCGTACCAGGTATTCAGTTCATCCGGGGAGCACGAAGATGTACAAAGACATGAAGGTCCTTTTCTGGTGGCCGGGTATGAAGAGGGACATCGCTCACTACGTGGCCAAGTGCCACACTTGTGCTCTAGTGAAGGCGGAATGTCAGAAGCCCGGTGGCTTTTTGAAGTCATTACCGGTTCCGGAGTGGAAATTCGATGACATTTCCATGGATTTCATGCATGGGCTGCCGAGGTCGCAGCGCGGGAACGATGCCATCTGGGTAGTCGTAGACCGGCTGACGAAGGTGGCGCACTTTATCCCCAACCGGAGGGATGACTCGGTGGAGAAGTTGGCGAAGCTGTATGTTGATACAGTAGTACGACTGCACGGTGTGCCCCGTAGAATCGTCAGTGATCGAGATGGACGCTTTACTTCGAGCAACTGGAGGCTAGTCAACCGTCTATTGGGTACGAAGCTGCAGTTTAGCACGGCCATTCATCCTCAGATGGATGGCCAAACTGTGCGTACCAATAGGATGATGGAGGACATGCTCCGGATGTGCGTCCTGGATTTCAGCAAGGGGTGGGAAGATCACCTCTTTTTTGTTGAGTTCGCGTACAACAACAGCTACCAGGCGAGTATTCAGATGGCGCCTTTCGAGGCCCTCTATGGCAGGAAGTGCTGCACTCCCTTAGCTTGGGCGGAAACGGGCGAGACGAAGCTCTTCAAGAGGAAAGACGTCGAAGAGGCGACTTCGACGGTACGTATGATCCGGGAGAGGCTTTTGGTTGCGCAGGATAGGCAGGCGAAGTACTATAATGCGAAGCACCGCGACGTCCAGTTCGCCGTTGGCAATTGGATTTACTTGAAGATCGGGCCGTTCAAGGGTGTATCCAGGATTCGACGCTTGAAAAAGCTGAGTCCGAGATACCTTGGACCGTTTGAGATCATCGAGCGCGTCGGCGAGGTGGCTTATAGGCTTGCACTATCGGCGAAACTGAGCGGGCTACACGATGTATTCCACATCTCCGTGTTGCGGAAGGCAGTGCAAGAGCCTACGCATGTGGTCGCGGCGGATCAGGTGCCCGTGGATAGTGGGCTTAAGACAGCGGTCAGGCCCGTAAGCATCGAGGATGCTGAGGTGCGTCAGTTGCGGAACAGGGCGATCCGTATGGTAAAGGTCCATTGGGACAACTGTGGTCGCGAAGAACTCTCATGGGAGCGTGAGCAGACCATGATGGAGGAGTTCCCCGAGCTGTTTCGGTGACGTTTATCTCTCTTTTTCCCCTTTATGTAAAGACCTTTTTGGATATATATATATATATATATATGCCTGTTTTTACAAATTTCGGGACGAAATTTTTATAAGGAGGGGAGGGTTGTAAGACCTCAAATCAGAAAGTTGGATTTCTGGAATCCAGCGCTATCGCCGGCGATAGCGGCTATCGCCCGGCGATAGCGTTCTGTTGAGTAGGTTTCTGTCGAGAGGATGTCGCGCGGCGGTAAGTCTAACGCCGGCGACACCGTGACACGTGTCATGCACTGATCAAAGCAGTGGCATTGACTGGTCGGAGTCGGTTCTTTAGAGCTATCGCTAGGCGATAGCGCTACCGCCCGGCGACAGCTCCAAAATGTACTTTGCGGCCGAAATCGTGGGCATTGATGGCACTTGGACTTTTAGGGCTGGTTTTGAGTTGATTGGCTCGGGAGCTGGCATAGGGTGGCCGAAACTCACTTGGCTTCCTTATTCACTTAAGGGTTTTGGTTTGGAGAGAAGGAGGGCTTTGGAAATGATGATGAATAGGGCTTCCTAACCCTAGGGCTTGGATTTGGTGGAGCTACACTCGTCGGAATCCCTCAATATTGGTGGCTACGCATAGAGGAGGTCTAGATGCTCCTTTCCATCCATGCCAAAAGTCAAGCCATGGCCTCGAAGCGATGTCTAAGGGTAACGATCTTTTCTATCCTCTTTTGGACATGTGTTAGTCCATTTCCGTGCATATTTGAGGTCCCTACCCAAAAGGGTTAGGTCGTGACCTCCGACGGGTGGATTTGTGTTATCCCCGTCAAATCTTCCATACATGTAGAGTCCATGCGTGGAATGGACGTAGGCGCGTTGTGTGAAGCCCATCTGAGACGGTTCGTCCGGATTGGTGATGCTTTTTGATATTATGCGTGCCGGGGGAAACTCCGTGTTGATATCCTGCTTCGTAGGACTAGAGGGTGCTACTGCATGCGCAGCAACGCCTGGGGGTGTGCCCGGGAGCACCCGAAGTTAGAAGCAGAATTGGAGGTTCTGTTCACTGTCGCCTGGCATTAGCGTTATCGCCGGGCGGTAGCTCCCAGACTTAGTTCTGGTGATTTTGTGCGTTCTGAGGCAGTGGGAGTGCTACTGCATGTGCAGCAATGCCTGGGGGTGTGCCCCGGGAAGCACCCACAACTATAAGCCAAAATAGGGTTTCTGTGCACTGTCGCCAGGCGTTAGCGTTAACGCCGGCGACAGCTCCCACACTGAGTTCTGGTGATGTTGTTGTGCCCACCTGTTGAGAGGACCTGGGGCCTGTGTGCCCGACCTGTGAGGGTGTCCTGGTGGATGACTTAGCGGCCCGTAGAGCTGGCTATTTGAGAATACCTGGGCTGAGGGGACGCCATACCCGCTTTTCGTGTTGTACAACGAGAGCTGTGAACAACGGGCATTTGGCGAACCTGAAACCGCACCATAGCAGCACCTGATTAGTAAGGCTCGTACAACATGTTGGGAAGCAATGGGAAAGAGTCTTCAGACTACTGAATATTCACAATTAAAGAACGGGAGAGCCCTGGTATTCGGGCCACCGACTTTAGCCTCGAAGGGCAAAGCCATCAAGAGTGGATGGTGGTGGAAGGCGGAGTACACCAAAGAGTGCCTGAGAGCACGAGACGTGGAGGCCATTCCCACGTTTGTGATTGATGCATATGTATGAGTGGTTGTGGTCCGTGTCAGCCGCTTCATTCTGTTATATATATATGTTGTGATGCTCTTGCAGGGACAGGAAACTGCCACCCCCTCGAAGGGGTGGAGTCGTTATAATTTGGTTAGCAGTAGCTGACCGTTGCCCTGTTTTGCCACCGTTTTTGGTGGGCTTGTTGTATAGGTGCTGGACCGAGCGGGAACATAGAGGGCTCATAGCGGGTTGAAGCCCCTGTGCTGTTGCGGACCTTGAAGGCCTTTTTGATGTCCTCTTGTTTTTCATGTATGGCCGGCCTGCGCGCCGATGTTGGTAATTTGTAAGGCCGTCGTGCCTAAATTTTGTTGTATAAAACATTTCACTCCAAGTAATAGAAGTGGACATACCCGGGTTCGGGTTTTTGGGTTTATCTTGTCTCTTTTCAGCTTCCGCATAGAATGCTCTGAGTTAGGATTCGTTGTATAGCGTCGTTCGATATTTCAGTTAAGTGACGTTCCCGTTTGTTTTGTAGTATATGGCGTGGGGCCCCGGCCGGACCTTCTGATATATGCTCCCGAACGGATGGGGGTGTTACACAACAGACCACCAATCTTCACGAAATCAATCTCTAAATCTTCGTATTGAAGAGAGGAGTTGATTGAAGATAATATCGTGGCGAACGGCGCCCTAGAACGAAAGTTCTAGCGTGGTCTCTTCCTACGAAACTTCATGAAACTCACTGGATCAAACTCTTTTGAGCTCAATGTCTCTGCTAATATTCAGATCTAAAGATCTAGCACCAAGGGAGAGGGGAGGAAGTCACCTGATTTCCGACCGACGTTCGCGGTCGCCTCTTCTGCGGCATGGCGGCAGTTGGCCAAAACTGATTAAAGGGTCCTGATCCACATAAATATTCAACCTGTAATCAGTCAACATCACCCAAACTAAAAAGAAAAGGGAACAGTAGACAGCTGATCAAGGTAAAAGCCCCATAATTAAATCTCCTAACAGTACTCCAATTAAAAAGGGGGATACAATTTAGACAATGAGAACCATTTCTACAGTAGGAGTTGGCCAACAAAGCTAACTTTATCAAGAGCAAAAACCCCAAGACAACCTAAAAGCTTACCAGTCAGAAATCGAAAACCAACCACACAGACATCGGCCAACTCGATACACCAGCATGGAAGAGAGGACTTACAGTGAGAGTAGATTCAGTTAATCGCTAGTCCGATGAAACACCAACCAAACTGTACCAACACCAACCCTGAATCCAGCAATAACCTAAAGATCCCTTGCCAGATCTTGCAAAACGAAGAAGAGAGAAGGAAGAGGAAGAAAAAGAAGGTGAAGATCAGGATGCCCCCTCGGGAGAAATGTTCATCCCTACTTCTAATGCCATGCGTTGGAACCCCAAGGTTCGGTGTCAGCCCCCTATTGGGCAAGGTATCCACTTCTCAACCAAAAAAATAAGCACTCAAGTTTTTATCGGGCGACGGAAAGAAGACGCGCAGAATTTAATAAATACAGACCGATGTTCGACGAATTTAAGCAAATTCGTCGAACGACGAACAGTTACAGGTTCGTCGAATGACGAACAGCTACAGGTTCGTCGAACGACGAAAAGCAAATTCGTCGAACGACGAACAGGTAAGGATTCGTCGAACGACGAACAGCTATTTCGTCGAACGACGAACAGCTACAGATTCGTCGGCGCTGAATGGCTACTGATTCGACGAACGCCTGCCCTTCGACGTTCGTCGAACGGAAATAACTTACTGGGGCTCATTTTCTACCTGCTTTATTTCTCTCATTGACACCTAAATGACTTGACCAGTATTGATAAGAAAAAGCAGAATTTAACAAATAACCAGGATTCTAAACTAGCCAACTAAATCCAAGTTTATGAATCCAGAATTTTTTTTGCAAAAACTCTCCAGGTTATTAGCCAAACAATACCTATATATTCATCCAGGTCACTAATGAAATGCACAGAATAATCATACATATATATATTTATATTTTATCTATCCAGATCACTAATGAAATTCACAGAATAATCATACATATATATATATTATCCATCCAGATCACTAATGAAATGCACAGAATAATCATACATACATATATATATATATTATCCATCCAGATCTCTGCTCATAAAATATGCAAGATTAGCCAACTGAAATGATTAGGAACTAGCCCAATGAACCAAGCATATATAACCAAGAATTTTGTGTGCATATGAACCAGGAAATTTCGGCATATAGCCGGGAATTTCTAGCATATGAACCAGGGGAAATTTCAGCATATAATCCAGAAATCTCTAGCATGAGAATCAGGGACATTTTAGCATATAATCTAGTAAGACTTTTTCGTAACCTAATACCTTCGTTGGACGGAAGTAACAAAGACAAACGAGCGGCAGACGGGAACAGAGCGGCGCAAATCGGGATGTTACACCCCCCCCCCCCCCCCCCTTAGAGAGCCTGTGTTGTCTTCCTCGTGCTGTCTGAGACAGACTCAGCTTCTGGTTTTTGGGAGGGGAAATCGAGTGAGATTTCTGAGTTAGTGGCGGGACCTCCTCGCTGCAGCCAATGGGTCATTCTTAGGAATCTACCTATCAACCGGTGAGGGCCAGTTCTTAGCTTGGAATACTTAGACCTAGGGATCTGATGAAGAGAGAAGTAACTCAAGCTACTCCCCAAGTCCAGAACAAGTTGGACCGATATCCGGGTTCCAACATTTTTGGTGCGGTGAGCGTGGACTGTAGCAAGAGAAGAAAACCTCATTTGACAATCCCATGACTGAACGTGATGAGCCAGGAACCGGCCAGGGGAACTCGCTGCCTTTGAGCGAGTTTGTGACCAAGAGTGTCTTCGAATAGTACATGAAGTCGATGGAAGATACCATCAGGGGGCTACTCACACCTCATGCCGAGGAGGGAGCACCTTCCCCTGTCGCAACCGCCTCGCCCGCCGAGGCAGGACCGAGTCAGCGTCTCGGCGAGGAGGTGCTCCTCGAGGATGAAGACCAGCCGCTCCACGCGCGAGTGCTCTTCGCGAGCCCGGCGGAGACCCGCCAGTCGGAGGGTGAGTATGACCATATTCGTCCTCTTCTCCAGTTCGCCCCGCCTAGTCCGTTCTGCGAGTTGGTGCTGTCCGCCCCCATCCCTGTAGGGTTCACAGAGCCCGCCATGAGTTTCTACTCCAAAATAAATGACCCCATCAAGCACCTGCAATGGTTCGAGGATATGGTCTCCATCAAGCCGATGACGGATGACTTCAAGTGTCGGCTGTTCGCCATAACCTTCCAAGAAAAATCCCAAGACTAGTTCCACCAGTTGCCCGCGGGAAGCATCTACGGCTTTGAGGACCTGCACAGAAGTTATCTGCTTTGCTTTTCTACTTCCAAGAAAAGGAGGAAAGGCTCGGAAGACCTCTTTCTTATCAAGCAAAGAGCCCAGGAGATGCTCGGGTCGTACCTTAATCGCTTCCAGGAAGAGATCCTCCTAGTCCAGGAGGTCCTTGGGCACACCCTGATCTTGGCATTCAATTTTGGACTACAGCCAGGGTTTTTCAAGATGGAGATCACCCGCAATCCCCCCTGTCATTCGAGGAGCTGATCGATCGGGCCGCAAGGCAGATCGAGGGGGAGGCAACCAGCCTGGAGTTCGTGGCCAAGTTAGCTAGGTTGGAGGGAGGAGAGAATGAAGGAGATGGAAGCGGCCGGCGTGAGACCAAGAAGAGGGATGAGCTGAGAAGGCGAGAAGAAGGAGGGTACCGGGAGAACAGGGACCAGCAGAATCAGAAGAGGAGGTTCCAGGCCCCGCCTCGCTGGTCGGCCTGGAGACCCGCAGGAGGAGGCTACCAAGGGAGACCGGGAGGGAGATACTCCCCGGAGCGGCGAGACCGATGCCATTCTCCCGAGTGGAGGTAGGGGCAGTGGAGGCAGAACCAAGCGCCGCCAAGGGAAGCGAACGTGATCAGGAGGGGACGAGGATGAGGAAGGGGAGCAAGGCCTGACAGCCTCGAGGTGGAGAGGAGCGTTGGGCAATGCCCTACTGCGACTTCCACTAGGTGGAGGGCCATGCGATAGCCACGTGCCCTGAGTTCCTAGAGTTGAGGAGAGGAGCTGGAGGAACCCAGGAGGGGCATCAGGAGAGAGAAGGAGGAATGTTGAGAATCGAGGGGGGAGGAATCCCCATCCCAAGAAGATGTGAGGATAGGGGAGATTTGGGAGCCCATGGAGGGATAGGCGTCATCCACGGAGGAGCAGGGTTGGAGGCAACCCGGAAGGGGAGCCTCAATGTCGTGTACCGGAAGGGTGTAGCCTCTGCCTCCCAGACTCCACCACCGTCGGGTGAAATCACTTTCTCGGAGGAAGACATGCTGGAGAACGAAAACCCCTTTCATGATGCGGTGGTGATCAAAGCCGCAGTGGAGAACTACATGGTCTCCCGCATCCTTGTGGACAATGGGAGTTCCGTCAATGTGGTCTTCAAGAAGGCGTTTGACTCCATGAAGGTGGAAGAGAAGAGAGTCGCCGCGACTGAAGGACCGCTCTTCGGCTTCTCCGGAGAAAGAAAGGAGGTAGAGGGAGGAGTAGAGCTGGTTGTGACGCTGGGGGGGTACTACCAGGTGCTACAGATTTGTCATTATTGACGCCCCCAACAGCTACAATGCCCTCTTCGGCAGGCCGCTCATCAGTGCTTACAAATGCGTGCCCTCATCCTATCATCAATGCCTCAAGTATAATCAAGGAGGTCTGCAAATCAAGATACGGAGCGACCCCAAAGTAGCAAGGCAGTGCTATCTCAACGCAGTCAACACGATCAGTTGGAAGGAGGAGGCCGAGGTGGTAGACCAGGTGATGGAAGATATGGCAAGGCTGGAAGCAGCCGAGGAAGTGGAGGAGAAAGAGATCTTATCTGAAGGCGGGAGGCCGGGAAAGGTGAAGATCAGCGGAGAGCTGGAGGAGGAAGACAAGGAGAAGATCGTGTCTTGCATCCAGAGGAATGCGGACATCTTTGCGTGGAGCACAGCCGATATGCCCAGCGTCGACGCGGACGTCGCCTGTCATCATCTCAAACTGGATAATGGAGTCCACCCCATCCAGCAAAAGAAGAGGGAAACCGCCACCACCCTGGCCGGGCCCATCAAGGAGGAGGTCAGGAAGCTGCTGGAGGCGGGGATTGTGTCGGAGATCTAGTATCCAAGATGGGTCTCCAATGTTGTAATGGTAAAGAAGGGGGAGGGGAAGTGGCGTATGTGTATTGACTTTTCTATCCTTAATAAAGCTTGCCCCAAGGATTGCTACCTCTTGCCTAGAATCGACAAGCTAGTAAACTTGGCCGTCGGATTCCCTGTCATGAGTTTTCTGGGTGCTTTTTCTGGTTATCATCAAATCCGCATGCACCCACCCGACATAAAAACGTTTCTTTCATCACCAACGACGGATGCTATTGTTATAAAATGATGCCCTTCGGACTTAAAAATGCAGGAGCCACTTACCATCGAATGATGGATAGGGTGTTCAAGGAGCAAAAGGGGTGAAACCTGGAGGTCTACGTCGATGATCTCATGGTGAAAAGCAAAAGCATAGAGGAACACCTCTGTGACCTGGAAGAGACCTTCACCACACTTTGGAAGTATAAGATGAGGCTGAATCCGACCAAGTGTATTTTTAGGGTCGGAAAGGGAAAGTTCTTGGGCCACCTCTTAACCCCGGCAGGAGTGGAACCAAACCTCAACAAAGTTAAGGCAATTGTGGAGATGGCGGTAGCCAGAAACACAAAAGAGGTTCAGCGCCTGACGGGCCGTCTGGCAGGGTTGAGCCGGTTCCTCTCCAGGGCAAGGGAGAAGTGCTCACCTTTCTTCAAAACCCTCCAAGACAATAAGAAGTTCGAGTGGTCGGTGGAGTGTCAAGGAGCCTTCGAGAGCCTAAAGCTCCAGCTGGCCCAGGCACCCTTGTTGCAAGGGCCTGGGGAGGGGGAGGACCTCTTCTTGTACGTCGGGGTGGGGGTGGAAGCGGTAAGTTTGTTCTTGGTCCGCGAGGAAGGGAAGCGGCAACACCCCATTTACTACGTAAGTCGGGTCCTGCGGAAGTCTGAAATATGCTACCCCATCCTGGAGAAGCTGGCATTTGCCTTGATAGTCTCGGCTCGAAGACTCCAACCCTACTTTCAGGCCCATCTGATCAAGGTAGTGACTGATCATCCTCCCTGCAGCGTTCTAGAAGGGGTGGAACATTCAGGAAGACTAGCCAAATGGTTGGTGGAGCTCAGCGAGTTCGACGTCACATACGTCCCTCGACTGTCCATGAAAGCCCAAGCAGTGGCGGATTTCCTGACTGACTACACCATAGAGGTAGGTGAGGAGGAAACACCCCGGCGAATGGCTTGGGAAATGTTCGTGGATGGAGCATCAGGGAAGAACTCGTGCGGGGGAGGCATCATCCTGATCAGCCCCCAGGGAACCAGGATTAAGCGGGCCATCAATATTCATTTCCCTGTCACCAATAATCAGGAGGAGTATGAGGCCGTCATCGCGGGGCTTCATCTAGCATGGGAGTTGGGGGTTCATGACATAAGAGTCCACTCCGACTCTATGGTGGTCGCCTCCCACGTCTGAGGAGAGTTTGAAGCAAGGGAGCCGATGTTGCAACGCTACTTGGTAAAGGTCAAAGGCTTGGTGGGCTCCTTCAAATACTTCTCCATACAGCACGTCCCGAGGGAGGAGAAAGCCCAAGCAGACCGACTGGCCAAATACGGCCCCACGGTAGGAGGAACAGCCACAGGTTTGTTCCGGCCCTTTATTGAGGAAGGTGAGATGATGGACATCGATTAGCCCTCGTCGTGGATGGACCCTCTCATCACTTTCTTAACCACGGGCAAGCTGCCTGTGGAGGTTCAGGACAAGAGGCGGTTCAGGTACAAGTCAGCTTATTATTTATTAACTAACGGGGTGCTCTACAGGAAGACTCTATCCGATCCCCTGGCAAGATGCCTGTCCGAGGAGGAAGCCTCCCGGGTCTTGGAGGGGATTCACACAGGCGAGTGCGGAAGTCACTCGGGAAGCCGAACCCTTGAGAAGAGACTACTCCGAGCAGGGTACTTCTGGCCCACCATCAGGAAGGATGCGGACGAGTTCGTGAAGAGGTGCTCAAAATGCCAGCTCTACGCCTCGCCCCAGTTGCAACCAGCCCAGCGTCTCCAATCGATCACCACCCCTTGGCCCTTCGCCATTTGAGGAATGGACCTGGTAGGGCCATTCCCTCTGGTAAGTGGGCAAAGGAGATATCTCCTGGTGATGATCGATTATTTCTCCAAGTGGATGGAGGTGAAGGCCCTGGCCAAAACAACCTCCTTAGTGGTGAAGAACTTCATTTGGGGGCAGATCATATGTAGGCATGGTCTGCCCCTCGCCATCGTCACCGACAACGATTCGCAGTTCGTGAGCCTCGAACTCACCGACTTCTGTAGCCAACTTGGCATCGACCTCCGCTTCGCCTCAGTCCACCATCCAAGAAGCAATGGTCAGGTGGAGGAGGCCAACAAAGTCATCGTCAACCTGCTCAAGAAGAAGGTGGAGAACCTGAAGGGAAATTGGGTGGAGCAGCTCCCCTCGGTCCTTTGGGCCCTGAGGAGTACCCCCACCACAGCGACCAGCGAAACACCATTCAAGCTATAACATGGCTCGGAGGCTCTCATCCCGATAGAGTTCGAGGTCTGAAGCCCTAGGGTGGTGGCAGCAGAAGACAGAGATGAGGGGTGGAGACTTGAGAACGAAGACGCACAACGACTCGCCTTAGATTTTGTGGAAGAGCTTCGCGACCAGGCTGTTGGGAAAATTGCCTTCAATGTTCTTTTGATTTGAAGAGGCATCACTCACAATGCTAAGTACAAGATGTATTTGATAAAGCCATATTTTTGTAAGATATACAGGCTCAGGTAACTCAAGAGAAAGGGCCAACCATGCCCTTAGATCAGGAGAAATCAACTCCTAAGAGATGAAGAGTTGTCTCAGCTGAACCTCTGAGACGAGGACAGGTGTCGCTGAGAAAGTCTTACTGTCTCAGCTGGACCGCTGAGACAAGACCAGGAGACGCTGAGAAGGCATCTGGGCAAGCTGAGCTACAGATAGAAGAAACTGCTGAGACGATTGTCTGTCTCAGCGGATCCGCTGAGATGGGAACGAAGCAGCAAAAATCTGCTGAGACTTGGGAAGTTCGCCAAACGCTGAGACTTGGCACGTTCGTCAAACAAAGAATGCAGTTCATCGAATGAAGAATGAAGTTTGTCGAACGCTGAGACGAGACAGAAGCAAACGCTGAGACTTGGCGTGTTCGTCAAACGCAGAACTCAGTTCGTCGAACGCAGAGATGGGACAGAAGCAAGCGCTGAGACTTGGCATGATCGTCGAACGAAGAATGAAGTTCATCGAACACAGAGACGGGACAGAAGCAAGCATTGAGACTTGGCGTGTTCGTCGAACAAAGAATGAAGTTCGTCGAACGCAGAATGTTGTTCGTCAAACGTAGAAACTTCTCTGCAGATTGACGAAATCCACTGAGAAGAGGAAGCCATCTCAGCCCAACCGCTGAGACAGTTCAAACGAGACATGGCGGGTTCCGCCCTTGGTGCAAGCTGTAGGAAAGCATTATGGGGTCCACCAGTCACTCCCATATCTGTCAGAATGACGGCTGAGAGCCGTTGAAGATCGAGGATGTATAAAAGGGATAACTTATGGTTGAGAAAGAACTTCTGTGATCAATCTTTCTCTCGAGCACACAAAGAAGCGGAAGCGTACTATTCTATTGTCGGCACCCAAGAACTATGTTAACACAAGGCTGCAAGGAAGAGATAGCTCATCTTGATTCATCTCAAGATATAGCAAGTAGATCCAGCCCTTCATCTGAAGTGCTGATCAAGTAGAATCAAGATTGGAGCTGTACCACTCCTCCCTGATTCAAGTCTGCAACAGTAGCTGAAAAGAAGAAGAAGAAGAGCAGGCTTGATCTTTTTTTCTTCCATTCTGTAAACCTCATTATATCTTCTGTAGGAGCCTTTGGTTTTGAGTTTGTAGGGCCATTTGGCCTGAGGTTGTAGGACCAGCAGGTGGTCTGAGTTGTAGGAGGTGGATTCCTCTGAGGTAGGATCTGTGTGATCTGAGGTAGGACTAGGAGGTGGTATCAGCTGTAGGAGGTGGATTCCTCTGAGGTAGGATCTGTGTGATCTGAGGTAGGACCAGGAAGTGGTTTGAGCTGTAGGAGGTGGTTTCCTCTGAGGTAGGGTTTGGGAAAACCTGAGAGATCCTGAGGGATCTGTGTTGTAAGCTATTGGAGCTGAGTTTGGAGGAATTGGCCCTGTCTAACACACTGTTAGAAGGGTGAAGGGGGAAAGTGGACTACCCATAGACACACTGTCTTGGGGAACCACTATAAACACTTGTGTGTTTTCTGGGTGTGCTTGATTTCTTGCTTAGAAACTGCCTGACCAGATCCTACATAGGTATTATTAAATCTAAATCCAATGGCTCCCTATATGCAAAAAGGAAACCTTTGGCATCTGGAAACAAAGGGTTAGGCTGTTCATGGAAGCTTCAGACCTTAGAATCTATATCACTGTTCAGGAAGGCCCCTTCCTTATCACAAATACCTCCACCATTGATCCTACTAGGCAGGTAGGCAAGTCTTACACTGAAATGACAAGGGATGAGATAGCATTGGCTACCATGGATAAAAGGGCTCAAAATATTATTGTCAATGTTATTGATGATTCAACCATCCAAGACCTGGTGCACTGTGAGACTGTAAAAGAGATGTGGGATACATTGATTGTGTACATGGAAGGGACTGAAGAAGTGAGGAATGATAGGAAATCCCTCCTCAATCAGGAGTATGAAGCCTTTAGGCAACAAAACCAGGAATGCATAGCTGACTGCTATGAAAGATTCTTCAGAATAGTAAATGAGTTGAGGACCTATGAAAGGACCTTCACTCATTATGAGTTAAATGATAAATTCCTTAGATCTCTAACTAGATATTGGGATACCAAAATCTGTGCCATCAGGGAAGTGACAAAGCTAAGTGAAACTCCTCCTCATACTCTGTTTGGAAAGTTGCTCTCATGTGAGATGCAACTATCTGCTAGAAAGGAAGAGGACACCTCCTCCAGGCCTCATGCTAGGGAGAAGTCTATGGCCCTCAAGGCTAAAGGGTCCAAGAAGAGCAAGATAAGAATTCCTACTCCTCTAAGAAGGGCTGCTGACTCAGACAATTCAGATCACTGCTCATCTGAAAACAACTCTTCTGATGAGGAATTTGCTGCCTTCTCATGGCAATTCAAAAATATGATGAGAAGGAAGCGGTGGAAGAATAAGCCTTCCTCCTCCTCACATCCTAGGAAGTATTCAAGCAGGGCAGACAGGCGCACCCCAAAGGGGACAGGTATGACTCTAAACTTGTTAAACATGGTTTAACTAATGTAATTTGTTATTGCTGCAGTAAGCCTGGAAATGTCATTGCTGACTGTCCAGTCAAAAAAAGGATAAGGGTGATAACAAGCCTTATCACAAGAAGGGAAGAAAAGGTGAGAAATCCTTCCTAGCCAAGAAGGACAAAAGCTGGAGTGAATCTGAGTCATCATCATCAGATTCAGATGATGAAGAAGAGGCCTATATTGGGTTGTTTGCTGCTGAGGAAGATGAGGACTTTCCTGCAGCAAAGGTGGGCATCAGGGCCCCTCTATCACATTCAAACAGTGATATGGAGGTGGATGAAAATGTTGAAGAATATGTTGGCCTAATGGCCATAACTTCAGATGATGAATAATGTCAGGACACACCTGACCAGGTACCTACTCCTCTCTCTTCCTCTAAGTATGAATCAATTCCAGAATCTGATGCACACTCATCAACTGATGATTATGATTCAGAATCTGAAGTGGGTGTTAATCAATTGATTGACAAATATGATGCTCTAGTTATTGCTCTGAAAGGGAGCAAGAAGCTTGTCAAAAGCCAAGCCCTAGAGATTAACTCACTCAAAAAGGCTGAAAGAAATTATTCTGAGTCTCCTACTTTGGTGGCTCAGATGAGTAGAGAAATAAGCAAACTCAAGGGAATAACAATTGTCCATTTGAGCTCTATTTCTCTAAAGAATAAGATCATCAAGGATCTTAAGGAGAAGCTTGTGACAGAAAGAAGCCTAGTGGCTCAATTCTCCAAGCCTAAATATGTTCTTCCTATTATTGACTCCTTCTCTTCTTAATCCGATAGAAGAGGACTAGGATTCAATAAAATGGAAGAAGGAGAAGGGAGTGGAGAAAAGAGCAAGGGTAAGGCTAAGCCTCAAACCACCTTTCAAAAGGTATTACTTGTTGGAACATGGTCTTCCGCATCTCCTAGGTTTGAGAATAACAAATCCTATGTGTATTTGATCTTGTGTGTTCAAGTGTGCAGGTTTACTAGGTCCACATGACTCAAGGAGTACACATGATGACTGCCCCCAAAATTGAGGCCAAAATTCGAAGAGGCTCACTAGCGCCGGCGGTAGCAACTAGTGTCGGGCGCTAGCGATGATGAGCGTGTTTCCGGGAGCTGTTATGGAAGGCGCTAGCGCCTGACGGTAGCGGATAACGCCGGCGGTATCGGTGAACACAGAAGGAATGAAAGCCTCGTTGCCGCGGATTGAAGATCCTGCCGCGCAAGAAGTTTATTAATCAGGGATAGCGCCGGCGTTAGCTACTAGCGATGGCGATAGCATGGCGCACAAGAGGCATAAATTGGATGCTTTGGCTCCGAATTCTTCATCCTCCTCCACTCCCAAACTCCAGAGCTTCGTGCCACAGCAGAGAGAGGAAGATTCAGAGCGATACTCCCACAATTCCATAAAGCCTTAAGGAGATCCGTGGAGAAGATTTCAACACGCTTCATCATCGTGACGAAAGACCGCATCGACTACGATCATACTCTGCGTCTTCGTCTACTTCTCCAAGAGATCCAAATAGAGGGAATTTTTATATTATTGTCTTTTTCATTTCACATCTTTTCTTGTAATCGTTTAAGTGAAATCGCCTCGTGTTGGCGACTAGGTCTGGGGTAGGACTTAGGGCTGAAATTCGCCTCGTGTTGGCGACTAGATCTAGGTTAGGTCTAGGGGGTGCTCGAGGCCTTTCTGGGGATAGATCGGCTAGAGCGGCTTGAGGCCATTTCTGGGGAGAGATCGGCTAAAGCCAACCGGTTCGTGGGGATACGAGTCAGTATAGAAAACGAAAAAGAATTTATATTAGTCGCCTCCGATTTCTAGCGTCATAGAAATCAAGTTTTGTAAAACATTATTTGATATTAATAAAGCATATCTCTTTATTATTGTTTTACTTGATGTCTCTTTATTAATCTTGCAATATTCCGAAGTTTTTCTAAATATAATCTAAAGTTTTTGAAAACCCTTATTCACCCCCCCCCCCCCCCCCCTCTAAGGGCGCCGACCGATCCAACAAGTGGTATCAGAGCGGTTTTATTCCAATCGTCTTAACAACCGGGAATAATGGCGTCTCATGATCTCGCTTCTACTAGTGGGGGAGATTTTTATGAAGAGGAAAAATCACTTGCACCACCTTTATTTGAAGGGACAAATTATAAAGGATGGAAAATCTTAATTGAAAATTTATTAAAACTTTAGACATCGAAGTTTGGAATTTAGCAATAGCAAGACCCGCAAATGAATCAAATAAAAAAGAACTTCAATTAAATGCAAAAGCTAAACACTATTTGTTTTGCGGTCTATCTAATGAAATTTTCAAATTGATATATTGCTTTTCAAGTGCATATAAAGTATGGCAATTTCTTGAAGAAATGTATGATTCTCCTTCTACAGGTATAGAACAATCGCAAGAACCGGAGAATATGCTAGCATGCACAAATCTTCAAGAATGCCCCTCTCATGACGGATCAATGGAGCACACATCTAATAGAAGAGAAGAAGAAGTATTGTGTTCGGAAGAGGAGTGCCAAAAAGATGTCAAAGAAACGATATGTTCAAATCGTGCCTCTCCCGAAAGCAATGTAAGGAAATCAAATTCCATCTTTTGTACTTCTATCTCTTCATTACAATTGCTTCAAACTACAAAGCGCAAAATTAAGAAATTAAAAAATGCTAATAAACATTTGCGCTTAGAAAATAAAAAGTTAAAGGCAAAAATTAATGAAAAATCAAATTTATCTAGTTCTACACATTGCTCCTTAGTAGAAAACACCACAACTTGTGTAGAATATAATGAATTAAAATAAAAGCACAAGAAACTTGAAAAGGATTTTATTTTAGTAAAAGAACAAAATGAAAAATTATGTTTAGAAAATTCATCTTTGATAAATGATTGTGCTAAGTGTAAAGAATATAAAATTGAAATTAAAGAGATGGATGAAACATTTGATGAATATAGAAACAACTATCAAGATCATATTGATTCAATTGTTTCCATTCTTAAAAATAGCACAATCGCTTATAATAAAGCTAGACATAATTTAATGATTAAAAATAATGAATTAAAAACTAAAATCAACTTGCTTAAGGAAATCATAAAGAAAAACTCTCAAAACATACAATCTCAAAATAATGCAAAATCCAAAAGCAAGTTGAATATGATTTCTTATAAGTTGAACAAGCCAAGCAATAGAAATAACAAACCTCAAAAGATTGAAAATGAAATTCCAAAATACAATCATTACTATCATTTACAACATCAATCTTCTCCCAACATAAAATTAAATGCTCACAAATTTCCTATGAACAACACTTTTAATAATCATTACAATCATAATCATCAATATAAAGATAATCTCAATGGAAATTTGATGAATAAGAATAACATTAAACCAAGGTTTGAATGGAGGCCTAAAATTAAAAATGAAACATTCACTTCACATGAAAGGACTCATTCATCTTTGTCTTCACAAAAATCATCACGATGCATTTGGGTACCCAAAGGAACCATCGCTCATGGTCCTCTTTGGATACCTAAATCTCTTATCCATTAGGTATCATCAATTGCATGAAGTAGAATCCTTTCAAAATGAAATATACAAAGTTCTACTTCATGATATGCTTTCATGTCTTTTAATTTTTCTTATTTTTCTTATTTCTTTTGAACTATCATGTCATGGTCATCCTATACAATTTTGAAAATATGATCTTATCTCTTACAAGATCAATATGTTTATAAAATCAAATTGATCAAAATTGCAAATCATATTTTATTTTGATGACCCATCTTTTATTCTCATATTCATTTGTTGGAACAACCCTTTTACTGTTTTGGGCTAGGATCACTATGTACTGATTAGGATCAGTTGACCCCATTGTATAGTTTAAGGGTCAAGTCTTTAGGCTGATAAATTAGCTAGAACTTAAGATTAAATCTAAAGTTCCCAGCGTTCGACGAATGTCTAGCAGCGCTCGACAAATGGCATGTGGCGTTCGACGAATGTCTAGCATCGTTCGACAAATTGTTCTAAGCAGACTGAAGTATTACAGCCAGTTACAGCACTCGACATTCACTGATCAGTGTTCGACGAATGGCTAGCAGCACTCGACAGATGGCTCCCAGCGTTCGACAGTTTTTATTGACAGCGCTCAACAGTTTTCTAACTAGTGTTCGACATATTCTGGACAGCGCTCGACAGATGGCTCCCAGCGTTCGACGGATCATTTATTGAAGCCCAGATTTGTTATCAACTATATTCTATCTATCCTAACAGCAAAACGACGAATATAACGGATCTATTCAATATCCTTTGGACGTATTCTGACAGATAAGGAAGGATATTAAATTAAGGTAATATATTCTCTTCTTTCCTTTTTCCAAGGCAGCAATAGCCGTTGACATTTAATGAAAAGGGATCTTTTCACAGTCAAAAATAAAAGGACCTGCCAAAATCGTTTGAGTCGACAGAATTCAAACGTCGTTATATTACAGAATAAAAAGGATATATATATAGTACTCAGAAGAAGAAGATATATAGTTAGACATCTCAGAAAGTTTTTCTTTACTCCTTCATCTTCCTCTACAAGCAGCACAAAAACCTCTGAGAACATCATCCTCAAGAACATTCACTCAGAATCTGCTGTAAATTTAGATCTTCTAAAAGAGCAACAAGCAAATCTGAGGAACCTGTTCTTCCAGATCAAACAGCTATAGGAGATCCTAGTTTTCAAGAGAAAGCTTCTTCATTTTCTGTCAAGCACTTCAATCTGACAGGGGGAGCTTTACAACAACATCCACTAGAGTCTTCTCTCAGCATCTTGACAGAGAAGAACACTATAAACCTTTTCCTTCCCATTTTGTACAGGGTTATAACTCCCTTCAAAAGTTAATCTCGGTGACAGGGCACCTTTTCAAAAACCTGCAGTTTGGTTAGAGCACCTTATCAACAGCTCACCTGGTGTGAGGGCACCTTATCAACAACCTCCTAGTGGATTCCTACCAAAGGTGGTAGAAGAGTAGACGTACCCAGACTTATTGGGGAACTACTATAGCTCCTTGTGTCTTCTGTGTTTGATTATTTCCTGTGGCACTGCTGTTTGTTTTGTGATTACATTTACTTAATTTTTCTGTTTATATAATTATCACACTGCTTATACTTATATGTAACACTATTTTAATTCCGCTATAAAAACTAAGAAAAAGTTTTAATACTCTATTCACCCCCCCCCCCCCCCCCTCTAGAGTAACTTAAGATCTGACCTCCACTTTCAATTGGTATCAGAGGAGTGTTGATTCTTTACAGACTAACAGCTGAATCACAAAGATCAACCAGATCTTAATTTGTCTAGAGCTCCTTTATCTAAGAATTTTATATCATTCAAAACTCATGGCACAAAACAAGGAATATTCTAGCACAATACCTCCCATATGCAATCTTAATAAGTTTGCACTATGGAAAGCAAGGATTAGGCTTTATATGAACTCTATTGATGAGGAGATTTTCAATGTTATTCTTACAGGACCTCCAGCACCTACAGCAACAACCAGCACTACTGCAACAACAGACAACACTGCTGTTCCACCTCCTGAGTGGACTGAGGCTCAGAAGAAGCAAAGAAATGCAGATGCAAAGGCCATGAACATTCTGGCCTTACTATGTCAGATGACATATTCCAGAAAGTAGTTGAGTGCACCTCAGCAAAAGAAATCTGGGAATCTCTCAACAATATGGTGGCAGGCTCAGCAGATGAAAGGAAAGATAGAAGATCTCACCTGATCTCTCAATATGAGAACTTCAAGAAGAGAGAATCAGAAAATGTTGCTGATATGTACAATAGGCTCAGCCTCATAATAAATGAGCTGAAAACTCTGGACAAAGTGATCTCACTCACAGAGATCAATGATAAAATTCTTATGTGCTTTCCCAGCACATGGGACTCCAGAATCTGGCCAATCAAAGAAGCCAGAAGCCTAAATGAAATCACCACTGAAGCTTTGTTGGGCAAGCTCAAATCTTATGAGCAGCTTATCAAAAGTAGGGAAATTGAAGAATCCACTTCATCCCCAGCACTCAAGAAGGAGAAAAGCATAGCCTTCAAAGCTGCAGAAGAAGAAGGACCAACTCCTACCAAAGAGGAGTTGCTGAGTTTCATAGCCAAAAGATTCTATAATATGACAAAGAAAGATTTCAAAAAGAAGTCATCCAGAAGCTATGACAAGCCAAGGTATGACAAAAATCACTCTAATGAAATTATATGTTTTGGTTGCAGAAAGCAAGGACATATTGCTCCTGAATGTCCAGAGAATCAAGGCAAAAAGGACAGAAAGGAAAGAAAAAGGGAAAAGGAAGAAAGGAAAGGTTCTAGCAAATCCTCCTCCCACTCACACAAAAAGAAAGGTAGAGGATTTGTAGCAACATCCTGGAGTGAAACAGAATCTAAATCAGAATCTTCATCTGGTTCTTCTGATGAAGAAGAAACAAAAGAGAATAGCCAATGTCTACTGGCAATTTATGACTCAGACTGTGAGTCACAATCTGAATCTTCATCAAGCTCCAGTGATGATGAAGAAGAAAAGAACTTCTGCATGATGGCAATCAATGCCTCAGCCAGCAAATCTGATGAAGAAAATTCAGAATCAGAAGAAGAAAATGATGCAGATCAGGTAATGTCTGGTTTTGATTTTACTTCAGATGAATTCAAAGCTGAATTCAAAGTCCTTTGCTCAGACTTACTCAACTCTGAGAAATAAATAATCTCACTCAGATGTAAGTTAGCTGAAATGAAAAAGATGAGTGAAGAAAATGCAAACCTTAAGAAAGATTTGGCTGCCTCCAGAGAACACATTGTTCTCATTGAGAATAAACTTTCTGAGGCCAAGAAATTTGAAGAATCCCTAAATGGGAGAAGTATCAAACTGATGGACATCACAAGCACAGTCAATGATAGACTTAATAATAGCAAACTGGGCTTGGGTGCCTCATCAAGTGAGCCATCTCTGATTAAGAGAAATATCCTCTCCTCACCTATAAAATTTATTTCTGCTAAAGGCAAAGAAGCTGCAAAAAGAGATAAAGATATTTCAAGCAAGTCTGTTAAGGATAAAAGAATTCAAAAGAATTCGTCGAACGGAGATCGACAAAAAGGTTCAAATTTGTCGAACGGAGCTCGACGAAGTCTGAAAACAGATTTTCAGTATAGTTATCAGATGAACAATAGTCGACCAATTTATCCAAATTTGTCGAACAGATACTATACAGGAAATACTAGAAATCTTACTCCCAAACAAACTAAAAATCCTTTCACTGAATGGATAATACCTCCAAGGAGATATCATCCACAAGGCTATAAGGACCAGCCTGAAATGTCATTTATTTCTGAATTTTGTGGTAACACAGAAGGACCCAAGGTAGTCTGGGTCAAAAACAACTAGTTTATGTTTTTGTCTTTGCAGGTACATGGCCATCCAAGATTAAATCAAAAATGGTACTTGGATAGTGGCTGCTCAAAGCACATGACAGGAAACAAGGCCAACCTGAAAAATTACAAGGCACTTGAACCCAAAGTGATCTTTGGAGACTCCAACCATGGTCAAACCAAAGGCATTGGTCAAATCAAAGTTAGAGCAGAAAGCACATGACAGGAAACAAGGCCAACCTGAAAAATTACAAGGCACTTGAACCCAAAGTGATCTTTGGAGACTCCAACCATGGTCAAACCAAAGGCATTGGTCAAATCAAAGTTAGAGCAGTAACATTCAAGGAAGTCACATATGTGAAGGGTCTGAAGCACAACCTCATCAGCATAAGTCAGTTATGTGATGAAGGCTATCAGGTACCAACTCTATGTGAAGAACTTAATGAACTAAATCTACAGTCAGGAGATTCAATGCAACCATCAGCTCAAAACCTTGAAGACAGTGAAGAAGAAGATCACTCAGATCTTATTGATTATCAGAATCAAGCAACAACAGAACATCCTCCACAGGATACAGTTACTGAACAAAATTCCCAAATAAATATCACTGCAGAATTAACTTCAACTGTTGATCACATCACAGTTAGAGATCACCCAATTTCACAAGTGATTGGTGATATTTCAGCAGGTGTTCAGACAAGACATCAACTACATCAAAATCAGATGCATACTTGCTTTCTATCACAAGTTGAACCTCAAACCATAAAAGATGCAGAACAAGATCCAAATTGGATTCTTGCAATGCAAGAGGAACTCAACCAGTTTGAAAGAAACAAAGTTTGGGATTTGGTTCCAAGACCAAGAAGCCATCCAGTCATTGGCACCAAGTGGGTCTTCAGGAACAAACTTGATGATCAAGGAAATATTGTGAGAAATAAAGCAAGGCTAGTAGCTCAAGGATACTCACAGGAAGAAGGCATAGACTATGATCAAACATTTGCACCTGTGGCAAGACTTGAAGCTATCAGAATATTTTTAGCATTTGCTGCATACAAACAATTTAAGGTATATCAAATGGATGTAAAAAGTGCATTCCTAAATGGAGATATCAAGGAAGAAGTTTATGTGGAACAACCACCAGGTTTCATCTCTCCAACTCACTCTTCTTATGTATTCAAGCTTAATAAAGCTCTCTATGGTCTCAAACAAGCTCCCAGGGCATGGCATGAGACCTTAGCTAATTTTCTATTGGAAAATAAGTTCTGTAGAGGCTTAGTAGACCAAACCTTATTTTTTAGAATACATAAAATTCAAACACTGCTAGTTCAAATATATGTAGATGATATTATTTTTGGATCTACTGATTCAAATTTATGCAAAAAATTCTCTAAACTTATGCAATCTAAATTTGAAATGAGTAGCATGGGTGAATTATCATACTTCCTTGGTCTACAAGTGAAGCAAACCTCATCAGGAATCTTCATTTCACAATCCAAGTATGCCAAGGAATTAGTAAAAAGATTTGGAATGTCTGATTCCTCTCCCACGAAAACACCCATGGCTTCTAATGCTGTCATTAATGCTGATGAATCAGGGAAACCTGTTGATCAGAAGGTGTATAGAGCAATTGTTGGCTCATTACTCTATTTGACAGCTAGTAGGCCTGATATAATGTTTGCTACTTGTATTTGTGCTAGGTTTCAAGTCAACCCTAAAGAATCTCATCTATCTTTACTAAAAAGAATTTTAAGATATATAAAGGGTTGTCCTAATCTAGGTCTCTGGTATCCAACAGCATCTGAATTTGAATTAACTGGATTCTCAGATTCAGATTATGCTGGATGCAGAGTAGACAGAAAAAGCACATCAGGAACTTGTCAGTTTCTTGGTGATAGGCTTGTGTCTTGGTTTTGTAAGAAGCAGACATTTGTGTCCACATCAACAGCTGAGGCAGAATACATTGCTGCAGGCAGTTGCTGCTCACAGATACTGTGGATACAAAATCAACTTCTAGACTATGGCATCAACTTAAATCAATCAATTATATTTTGTGACAATACTAGTGCAATATCTATAGCACAAAATCCAGTTCTCCATAGTAGAACTAAACACATAGAAATAAGGCACCACTTTATCAGAGATAATGTGGATAAAAATAAAATTTGTCTACAGTTCATCTCCACTGATTTACAAAGAGCAGATATTTTCACCAAACCCTTGGATGAAAAGAAACATATTTTCTTTATGAATCAACTGGGAATGATAGATGGAGACTCAATTTGTTGAAAATTATATTTTCTATCCTATTCAATATTTTTTTACGAAGAACGACAAGTTTTTTTTTTTGTCGAACGATGGTCGACAAAAACCTACATCTTCAAGAGTCAGTAAAGAAAATATCGTTTGTCGAACAGCGGTCGACGAATTTTTTTTTAATTTTAAAGTCGGTTCGACTTCAGATTTAATTAGGTTTTGCCGAACGGCGGTCCTCGAATTCTCCTCCCTATTTTCTCGACTATATAACACTTATTTTATCTTATTCTAAGTTTTGCGCCTACAGAAATCGTCTTTCCCTCCAGTTCCTCTCTGCACTTGATCTTCAACTTTCTTTGCAGGAACAATGGCGATTCCTCGGGCTTCTCTGCACCTAATGAAGTTTGACGCAGGCTTTGACATTGACATGGACTCGTTTGCACAGTCAGACCAAATCTTCAAGGATATTCTTCAAATGCTGGATGAACAACAACTAAGGAAATTTCTAAGCACCAGGCAGAAGATAGCTATTGCAGAGATAAAAGAATGGGTTTTCACTGCAAAATCAGTCGATGAAAGTTTGTCGGGAACAATATCAGGTCATCATGTCTCTCTCTCTCCCACCATCCTTTCTGAAATCTTTTGTCTTGAAAATGGTGAAGATGAGTTAGACATAAGCTCAAATGAATTTGATGAAGCTTTAGTCAAAATGGGCCATTTGACTGGAAACCCTAGCCACATTCTGAAAAAGAATCTGTCTCAGAACTACAAGTTCTTAGCAGATATTGTTGGGAAAGTCTTGCTGGGCAAGACTTCTGGGCATGACTATATCAGTAGGCACCAATTTCTATTAATGGTGGCCTTAATGGAGAAGAAGAAAGTCAACTGGGGATCAATCCTTTTTGACCTAATTAAAAAGAAAAACTCTACAGAGAATGTATGCTTTGGAAGAATCTTAGGAATCTTTCTGCAAGAAAGGCATCCAGAACTTTTGGTGTCACCAAAAGTAACAATAAATGCCAGCAAGAGGCTGACCTCAGCACTCTTTGCTAAATGGGATAGAATAATTCCCAAGAAAAATACAGGAGCTGAGGCCTCCAGAAAAAGGAAAGCTTCTGAGGACACAAGGACTGATCAAGTCACTCCCTCTACCCCTCTAGAAGATCCTTCCTCAGTTCCTCCTTCCTCTCATATCCTCTCTCCACCTGCTCAACAATCTCCTGCTCATTCTTCATCCCCTCCTTCAACTGCAATATCACCCATCAATGATATTCCAATCTTAACCGACCACATCAATGATGCTCCACCTCCACCCCTATCTTCAGAACCACTACCTACCACACCTCCCTCTCTAATACACAATAAATATCATTCACCTATCCATTCTCCTAGTCCAATCCATCTAGACATTCATACACATACCACCAACATAAGCAATATCATTCCTTCAATATCATCTCCATCCACTTCACAACCATTCACTTGCCATCCACCAGATTATCCATCCCTCAACCTCTCCTCTATTGCTGATCAAGTCTTTGATCTTATCCTTCCTAAAATAAGCCAGCTCCTGGATGCAAAACTTGCTCCAGTTCTTCAGGCACTTTCTACTTTATCTTCTAAGATAGCCTCTCTTCCCTCCTCCACTACTGTCCCTTCTACTAGGGGCCTAGATTCAGGCTGCCCTGAAGCTAGGCAGGGGGAGATGTCCTATGAAGAAGCTCCAGAAACAGAAGGAACTCCAGAAGATGATACAGAAGTTACAATTTTTGATACAGATACACAAGTTATAGAAGTAATAAATAATATATGCATTCATCCATCCTGTGATCTATATAGCTTATTATCAAAATTTGATGTCACATATACTTCAAGGGTATCACCATACATAGAGGATCTATCAAAGGATTTGATTTGCCTTCCTCAGAAAACTCATTCTGACATCATACAAAATTACATATCCTCTATTCCTTCATCCACTGTTCAAGACATTCAAATAAAGGATCATTCTGCAGAATATGAAGATGATCTTGCAGAATTCCTTGATGATACAACAGCCCCACAAGCTTTGATGAAATCTGGAGAGAAGCAGATGCAGAGTTTGACAAAGCTGAAGAAGAAAGATTAAAGGCTCGGGAAGCAATCAAGAGAATTGATGATTTATACAATAAGCTAATCTCATCTTCTGACTCTGAAGATGATGATGACAACAGTGATTCTGATGATACACTCTCAAAGAAAAGAAAGAAAAGAACAGCTAAGTCAAAGGCTGCTCCCAAACCTCCAAATCCAAATAATGACATTCCTCTGTACATTTTGTATAATGTCCCTCTTGATGAGAAAACTCCTCACTGGATGAAGCTCTCCAGAAATGAGAACAATAGGAGGAAGAAATTCAAGAAGACTGGCTACATCCCTGACAAACCAGTCAAGTACAATCATCATCCTCCTCCTCCTCCAGCAGCTGGTGCAACAGGATCAGCAGGTGTATCATCTTCCTCTCAGAGGCCAAGCTCTCAACATTCAAGGAGACCTGGTAGTTCTAGTGGTTCTCAAGCCTCTGGATCAGCCAGTACTCCTTCCTCTAAGAAATCAGCTCCTATCCTTCAAAGAAGTCAAACCTTTTCCTCTTCTCAAATATCTTCAGAATACAAACTTCACATTTCTGATGGAACTCTTCACAGAGATAGAGTACCTCAAAAGGTCACTCAAGACAAAAATGATTCAGAAAATATTTATTATTTTCCAGATCCAGAAGAAGAGAAACTATGTCAGATGGCAAGACTAAAAGAAACAATTGGGTATGCACAGATTAAAAAGGCTAAAGCTGAAGGCAAAGATTTCTCAAGTTACTCAACCATGTCAGAATACAGAAGAAAAGAACTTGAAAAATACAAAACAGTTAAAGCATTCAATACTGAGAAATATATTGATATGCACCCAGAAGCATTTATTCCTCATGTTAAAGAACAGAAAATCATCGGTGCTCAAGACTTGTTTATCAGCAAAAAGAAATCAGAAGACCCCAACAGAAAAATCATATTCAAGCCATCTTCTCAGGACAAAAAGCCTTAAATAAATTGCTTGGTTATGAATGTAAAGTTTCTGAACTCAGAGCACTTATTTTTATCTGATGATCTATTTTTATCTATCAGATATATTTCATTTCATTATTGCTCTGTTTTGCTGCATCTATTTAATTTTTTTTCTTGTCAAAAAGTATCCTAACCCAAATAGGGGGAGATTGTTGGAACAACCCTTTTACTGTTTTGGGCTAGGATCACTATGTACTGATTAGGATCAGTTGACCCCATTGTATAGTTTAAGGGTCAAGTCTTTAGGCTGATAAATTAGCTAGAACTTAAGATTAAATCTAAAGTTCCCAGCGTTCGACGAATGTCTAGCAGCGCTCGACAAATGTCATGTGGCGTTCGACGAATGTCTAGCATCGTTCGACAAATTGTTCTAAGAAGACTGAAGTATTACAGCCAGTTACAGCACTCGACATTCACTGATCAGTGTTCGACGAATGGCTAGCAGCACTCGACAGATGGCTCCCAGCGTTCGACAGTTTTTATTGACAGCGCTCAACAGTTTTCTAACTAGTGTTCGACATATTCTGGACAGCGCTCGACAGATGGCTCCCAGCGTTCAACGGATCATTTATTGAAGCCCAGATTTGTTATCAACTATATTCTATCTATCCTAACAGCAAAATGACGAATATAACGGATCTATTCAATATCCTTTGGATGTATTCTGACAGATAAGGAAGGATATTAAATTAAGGTAATATATTCACTTCTTTCCTTTTTCCAAGTCAGCAATAGCCGTTGACATTTAATGAAAAGGGATCTTTTCACAGTCAAAAATAAAAGGACCTGCCAAAATCGTTTGAGTCGACAGAATTCAAACGTCATTATATTACAGAATAAAAAGGATATATATATATAGTATTCAGAAGAAGAAGATATATAGTTAGACATCTCTGAAAGTTTTTCTTTACTTCTTCATCTTCCTCTACAAGCAGCACAAAAACCTCTGAGAACATCATCCTCAAGAACATTCACTCAGAATCTGCTGTAAATTTAGATCTTCTAAAAGAGCAACAAGCAAATCTGAGGAACCTGTTCTTCCAGATCAAACAGCTACAGGAGATCCTAGTTTTCAAGAGAAAGCTTCTTCATTTTCTGTCAAGCACTTCAATCTGACAGGGGGAGCTTTACAACAACATCCACTAGAGTCTTCTCTCAGCATCTTGACAGAGAAGAACACTATAAACCTTTTCCTTCCCATTTTGTACAGGGTTATAACTCCCTTCAAAAGTTAATCTCGGTGACAGGGCACCTTTTCAAAAACTTGCAGTTTGGTTAGAGCACCTTATCAACAGCTCACCTGGTGTGAGGGCACCTTATCAACAACCTCCTAGTGGATTCCTACCAAAGGTGGTAGAAGAGTAGACGTACCCAGACTTATTGGGGAACTACTATAGCTCCTTGTGTCTTCTGTGTTTGATTATTTCCTGTGGCACTGCTGTTTGTTTTGTGATTACATTTACTTAATTTTTCTGTTTATATAATTATCACACTGCTTATACTTATATGTAACACTATTTTAATTCCGCTATAAAAACAAAGAAAAAGTTTTAATACTCTATTCACCCCCCCCCCCCCCCCCCACTCTAGAGTAACTTAAGATTTGACCTCCACTTTCATCATTACTTCTAAATATCTTATATTATCCATTTGAATCAAACTCTAAATTTGTTATAAGATATTTCAAATTAAATCCGGTTATTAGATTTTTAGCCTTCACCAACAAGTGGATAAAATTCTGAATTTGATATGAGATACTTATCTAAATTTAAAAAAAACACATAAGACATATTGAAAGATTAATTGTCATAAATATTGATGCCATACGCACCACCATGATCTATTGATATCTTTTGTTAAAACTCTCTAAAATCATAATTATGTAAAATCAAAAGATCTCCAAATTCAAAAGATCCACTCAGTTCTAACATTTCATTGGTGATCATAATAATTACATGAATGAATTAATGTAGTATGACTTGCATGTATCTCATTTGTTTATAAACCATAGAATCAACTTTATATTAATAAATCAAATGAAATCATTCATTCTATGTCAAAATATTAAATCATTATCTCAATTAAATCAAATGAAATCAAATGAAATCACTTTCTTGAATACATGCAACATTATCTCAATTAATCTTGTGGTATAACAATTACAATCAAACTCATTATTCTAGCATTATCAACTAATAGATATTATTCATGCTAGTTATCTCATATTACCATAATGAATTAATTGTGAAGTAAAATAAAATAAAATTGAACGATAAAATAACTATGTGACTTTAAATTGTGATAAAAGTCTAGAAAAATTTGAATTCACATACATTATGATAATCTATCTTATAGCTCATGCAAGATCTCGGTTGTCACGACTTGAGATAGGTGTCCTAGATCTTTCATGTTAAAACATGCTTACAAATGCAATTTTCTTCATTTTTAACCATCAAAAACATTTCCAAAAATTCTGCAAATTCAGCATGAAACTACTAATGGGACACCTAATCAAGTCCAAGCATCAAAATTTTCAAAACCCTAAAAAATCACTTACTGTTTCCCGCGCTAGCGCTAGCGTCGAGGTTCATTTTTCTGTATTTTTTAAATTTCTAAAAATCCCTTAAAATATATAAATCTGTATTTTCTACTTAGTTTTGCACTTCTGTGTTTCTTTATTTTTTGAAAAATCAAATACAAAATTACAAAAACCAAATTACAAAAAATATGTTTTGTTTTTTTGCTTGTGTTGTTTCTTTTATTTAAAGTTCATCTTTATGCAAAAATCAAATATAAAAATTACAAAAACAAAAATTACAAAAATATGATTTTATTTGTAAAAATCAACTACAAAAATATAAAACAAAACAAAAACAAGTATCAAAATTATTCTTCTGAACTTAAATTTTCTATGTATCTTGCGAAAGGGTGATTTGGGTTATCATCCCATCATATCACCTAGTACCGGGCGAACCTCTCACAAGGTAGCCCTCGGGAAGTCCAAGATCAATTTTATAAGTTCAAACTTTAAATAAAAATTATTTTTCAAAAATATCTGTATGATCTTTATTGTAAAAATCAAGCATGAGTTAATCTATTATTCAAAACTTCTATAATGTTGCAATTTATCTTTTCAAACTACTTTGAACATTGTTTTCATCATGCTTAGATATGTCTATTAATATGTGCATAAATTATATTGAAAAAGTTGTGTAGAACTATGCGTAGCATGCCTCTAAGTATGAGTAAGTTTTATGTTTTATAATGATCGCAATTCACTCACTTATTTTGGCATTGTCTACTTATGTGTTTAATCTAAGAATGTTTGTGTATGTTTTATAATAGTACAATGAATTAAAATTGCACAAGTATCTTACCTACACAACCTTTATTTGCACTTTAAAAGTTAAGAAAACTGGTTATCTTTTTCATAAATTATATTGGTTTGCAAAACAAGTGTATTCGGAGAACTTTGTACAAAACAAAATCATAAAATAATGTGACAAAGATAACTCCAACAAGCACTACTTGAACCTCCTGATAAGTCTTAATAAGCGTTGTAAGGTTGAGCACCTTGGAAAGAATAATAAAGTATCTTGTGCAAACCATAACTTTCTTTCAAAATAAAAACCACTTATTCTTAAGTACACCGGATCACAATAAAAATCAATCTTGAAGAATAAAACTATGTGATCCCCCAAGCACTACTTTGCACCCTGATAAGTCTTGATGAGCATTGTGTGTGCAGAGCACCTTGGTAGTTGTACATTTTTCTTTGTGCATTGAAGTGAGTGGAAGTAAAATTATTTGTGTTTTATTGTGCTCTTTACTTTATATATTACTTGTATTTTTTATTAAAACATTTGTTTACTCTATTCAAAATACACTTTTATGCACATCATTAACTTCCATAACACTTCTTCTCATGAGTATTGGATCCTAATGCTAATTCTATACTACTCTTTATTTATGAAATGCACTAGATAACCTAGCATGCTTTCTACAATGTTTGGTATCTTTTGAAATTGTGAATTAAAGTAACATTGTAGTAATCTCTTTTTGATAAGATTATTTCATGTTTGGTTACTGTATTGTCAAAACAAAAAATTTAAATGCAAAATGATTTACAAAAACATCTTCTTTTTGAAATTGAACTCATATATCTTTTTATGAACCATCATTGATTACCATAAGATGTTTTTTTGTACTTCTATATGTGGCATCATAACCATATAATTGTTTTACCTTGCACTTTAATACTTATTTAAAATCTTTCATCTTGTAAGCATCATCACTTGAATATTCAAATTCCTTTCTTGCAACAAGTGGTAGACTTGATTGGTAAACTTTATATTGGTTGAATTTTTTTTGCTTATAACTCTGATCTATTTCTATTTTAAACACTCCTCCAACAAGTGAAATATTGCTTATAAAACATCTCTTTTTGAACTTAAACTCTTATTTAGTATTATGATATTTCTTTTTCGAAATCTTCCGCAATACTCAAACTCTAATTCATTCATGAATTTCAATATAGCTATGTGAGTTTTATTTCAAAAATTCAAATAAAAATATAAACTCATATACTATGATATTTCCCATTAGATTTAAATGCTTAATGTTTCCAATAATTGTTATAAATGACTTTATTTCTCACCATAGCGGGGGAGTAGGGTTGTAGACATTAGATAACCTTATCTCCAGTCATGTCTGGTCCTTAACCGGGGAGGGTTCCAGTGGGGCCTTGCGAGGCACTCGGGGGAATGAGTGCTAGGTTAAGTTTTTTGTCTAGTGTTTGCATATGGGATTAACACCCCAACCTACAACATGTTTGCATCTCCTCATGCCCATCCGTCACTTAGTACGGGGCTAGGGTGTTGACATATTGTCTGGGTAGATTGGTTACTTGGAAATCATGATTGTTTTTAGGCTTAAAACTCTTATTTAAAGGGGAAATCATTATTTTTTTCTTAAACTCTGATATATAAAAGGGGGAGAACTACAAACAAAAGGGATAAATAAGTCATAACTCTGATCATTTTCAATGAAAGACAAGTCTAAAACTCCTTATCATTTACTTAAAAAGCTCGATCATGCCTTCTCTTTTATTTACACATTTTTAGTGCTTTGTTTCCCTACCCACTTTTGCTAATAACAAAGGGGGAGAACTAATATGATAAAATGCAAAAGGGGGAGAACTAACATGATAAATATATAATCCGCTATCAAAATGCAAACCCAACATGATTGATTAAGTTGATAGCATACATATTAGGGGAGCATTCACATAGGTGGAGCATATATTTAGGGGGAGCAATTCTAAATGCTAAAATCAATAATCATCCTAAAGTCATCACTCTCACACACACACAAGTAGAGTTTCATCATGCTTATTTATTAATGTTTTGATTTATCATTAATGGATTTGTTATTATCAAAAGGGGGAGTTTGTTGGAACATGGTCTTCCGCATCTCCTAGGTTTGAGAATAACAAATCCTATGTGTATTTGATCTTGTGTGTTCAAGTGTGCAGGTTTACTAGGTCCACATGACTCAAGGAGTACACATGATGACTGCCCCCAAAATTGAGGCCAAAATTCGAAGAGGCTTGATGGCGCAAATCTCACACACCGCTATAGGCGGTAGCTTGACTGCGACACGAAGCGGCAGTGTACTGATCGTTCAAGTAATATAAAACGAGGAGTAATCCCCGAGTATCGAATCTCTCAAGGAACACAGTAAGGTGGAGTTTATTATCGAGGAAGGACTTGAGATTGAAGTCCTTTCGAGCGGATGGATGCGGAAATGGGGGATTTGGTTTGCGAATAATAAAATAAAATATTACAACTACTCCTATGCAATGCCGCTATGCAATGCTTCGCTTGGCGAAATGGAGACTAGGCAGGCCTTGAACGCGCTGCGTCGCAAGGGCGGATGGACGAGTAGGCTAACAGATCGAACTATGCAGGCCTTGAGCGCGCTGCTTCGTTAGGCGGGATGGAATACACGTGCCGCTATGCCACGCTTCGGTAGGCAGATGGGCGAGTAGGCTAACGGAATGAGGGTCATCGGCACCTCTTCGATAAGCACGCCACTAGAAATTGCTAGTGCGGCACACGAACGTGATGGCGGGATGGAGGATGGAATGGGGCGCACCTCAAGCAACTCAAACAACAAACATTTCACATAAACATGAAATATATAGAAATACAAACTAGTTTAAGTGCAACTTCATCTTAATACACAGATCTAACTACATACACATCAATAAGAGAAGAATAAGGCAAGAAATCGACCGAATCCGAAGGCTCGTTGTGGATTCACGGTAGGAAGCACTGGGTTGTCAATCTGCGTCCTAGCTCGGTCCGCAACTACGTCCGGGGTAGAGAGAGATGTCACTACTCTCCAATGAGCCCGTCTTCTTCGTGTCACGATCCGGTAGAGGTTGCAAACTTCCTCTTGCTTGATGGTGATGGCGGCTAGATCTTCCCTTGGAGCGCTAGGATGAAGGAGGAGGCCGAGAGGAAGCTCCGGCTCAAGGTTGGCGTGAAGAACAAGCCCGGAGCACCTCCATATGGTGGGCGGCGATGGATGGGGCAAAAAACCGACGGAAGGGGCGAAAACGGCGGAGCTGGGCGGAAAAACGGCGAGGATCCCGACCTAAATCGCGAGCAGGGCAATTTATAGGCGCTGGAATAAACAATGTGCACGATCGTTGGCGCACGACCAGTGGTCGTGCGCACTATTATCCTGTGATCGTGCGCCTGCCTGGATGGAGCCTACAAGGGGAAAAGATTATAAAATACAATGTTCGCACGACCAGTGGCGCACGACCAGTGATCGTGCGCGCTATCGTAAGTGGTCGTGCGATAAGGAAAACAGAACTCAGTTTCAGGGGTTAAGTGCACACGATCAGTGGCGCATGACCAGTGGTCGTGCGCAACAGAGCCAGTGATCGTGCGTTGTGTTCCTGTACATAATTGTACCGGGAACACCTGCACGACACCTGCTCCAGCATACAACACTAATCAAACCACTGAAAGTGACACTTAACCATGCATGAAAACTAAAAATGAAGATAAACAAGAAATAACACCAAAACGGGCCTAGAAGTGCACATAGCATGAAATAACAAATATGAGCGAAAACATGCCTAAAGTGTAGTGCATAGACTAGAAAATCGGCCCAGATGAGTCCATAAATGTGTATATATTTGGGACTCATCACACCCCCAGACTTACCTGTTTGCGCGTCCAGAGCAAACAAATTCTAAGCGAACGGGGAAAGAAAAGTAGATGGCTTAAAATTACAATACAGAGTACCATGCGAAGTCGCATGCTCACGTGCATAAGAAAAATAGTAGAGAAGATTTCTGATTATATAAACAGTTTATATATTTCTTAAAGAGTAAAAGCATATTACAACCACTCAAAATGGTGAACAACGGTGGATCATCCGGTCATGCATACGGAGAAAGTAAACTAAGCGCTGAGATGAGCATTGCTCAAGATTGGGGTGCCAGACAAACTCCACTGAAATCCATCAGTGTCGGTGACCATTGGCTCACCCGGTCACATTCTCTCCACGACACTAGATTGGTCCATAGCGTGAGTCGGTAGGACTTTTAGGTTTTAATTGAGGCTTGGGTTACGGTGAGGTAAACAAAGATAAACATGGAGGCTAAGCACACCTAACCCAACATGAGCATAAGATAGAGCTACCCGCACAACGATAATAAACAAATGCACCACACCCCCAGACTTGGACTTTTGCAACATAGGTGTGTGCACCGCTCGCTCCCAATACCAAAATTTCAAAATTTTCAATTCAACTTTTTTCATAACAATCCCCCGTTTATTTATTTTTTCTTTTCTTTTTCTACTTCATTCTTCTTTTTCTTTCTTTTCTTTTTTCAGCAAAAATATCAATTAATACACCCACAATTTCCACTATAAAAATTACCACATCAACACCCCCCAAAATGTAAATATAACTATAATTAAAGCTCAGATTTGGGTGTGCGACTAGGTTAGGCTTTTAAGCTTTTGGTGAGATAAAAGTGGGGCTGAATCAAGAGGAAGGGGTAGATACAACGGGGCTAGCAAGGGTAGATGATAGGCATGAAATAAAAAGCTCAACCAGGCCAAAATAATGGCCTACGTCATTCTCACGTACTAGAACTATCCTATGCCAATGCTTCAAGAATCGCTTGGGACAAGTTCTAGCCACCGAGAAAGATTCTCCTTTCTCCCGACTCAAGCAATACGAGTCTAGCGATCGTTTACACACATCCCTATGCTACCGTTTGATTCCACCGGATTCACCATTTGAGTAGAGTAAACAACATTTACACTAATAGAAAAATATAAAACCATAAGTATAAAGAGAAGTATAATCTACACAAATTCCTATGCAGTCGAGCACTCGACTAGGAGCACTACTGGAGTCAACATTTTACTCTGCTACATAGTCCTAAGCCATCACCTAGACTTTCCCAAATAAGCAGAAGAATTAAATTCACAACAGAGCAGGCAAACAGATGAGTACGCGCTCAAGTGGGTGCTATGGTGTGCAATGAAGATGAACAATACTAAATAAATGAAATAGAAATACTTCTAGCATGCAATGCAATAGTGCACGTGCGTGGGCACACAGAACTACTCTCCCCCAGACTTAAGCTAAACAACCCACATAATATATGACATGAAAATCAAAATATGGCTAGGGAAAGAGAGTACCCAATGCTCAGAAATGAGCATAAGAGAAGATTGGCGTGTAAGCTAAAATGAACCGCGGCATCCGCCATCCAGAAAGATACATGCAGGGGTCAGCTCCGCAAAAACAAAAGAAAAAGACAAACTAAAATAAACTACAGCTAACTAAACATGATTAGAAGAAATAAAAATGCAGGAAAAGTAAGATAACTATTGGGGTTATTGTCATCCCAGCACGACTTATTCAGGACTTTATAATATCTAGCTAATGGGCCTATGAAAAAGAAAATGCACAGGTAACTGCTCCAATATGCGTTTCGGTAGCTGGTACCGATACGGAGATAAGGCAGTCACCTCTCTACCTAAATAATAATAATACCTACTCCTCACAGGTAGAGGGAAAAGAAAGTAAGAAGAGGAGGAGGCCTGGTCCTCACTCATCTCACCAAAACTATCCTTGCCCAGCAAGGTATCGTCCACAGCAGGTCCGCAGGAGGAGAAGGCAACGAATGAGGCTTCCTTAATGGAGGAGGAATCAACCTCCTCGCATAAAAGGACACACTCATCATTGACTTGAGCACAAAGCTCCAAGTCCTCCTGAAGTACCTGTGAAGATTCAACCTGCACAGACTCAGATGAAGGAAGGGGATCAAGAAATAAAGAAGACGAAGAACATAAATAAACATCAATCGGGGGAGTGATCCCGGTCTCACTCCCATCAGGTTGGGGAAGTAAAATAATGTTTGCATTGTCATCAATGCTACAAGATTCGGCGGGATCAAAGGTGGCCAGGCTTAGGATTTGGACTTCCTCCACCGGTGCTGAGGAAAACTCCTCTTCACCTAGAAGGTTGTCCTCTTTCATAGGAATAGGCACAACACTCAGATCACCCACCTCATCCTGCGACACATCATCAACAATGTCGTCGGAGACGAGTATAGTTTGCACAACAGGGGGAGGAGTAGTGCTCGGATAAAAGTCAAGCACCGATTCCTCACAAAGAATCGAATCCACTAGGGGTGGTGGATGCACTGGGAGAATAGGCTCAGCAATGTCGGTGCATAGATCAGCCGCACATCCGGTGATCGTATCCATGCCATTCCCTTCAAGATGTGAAGGTGACAAAGACACATAACCGGATGTTGAAGGTGTGCCGCCAGAGTTAGGAGTTGGGACGATCCGGATATCCGGCTCGTCATCCTCATCCAATTGGCGAAGATACTCGGCACAGTCCTTCAAGACATGATCAGTGCTCCGACAAAATCGGCACTGCCTAGCGGGCTTCTTTGGCACAGCGGGTGCTGAAGCTGAAAAGAAGTAAGACGGTAAAGGCTCAGCAGAGTAGCCATAAGACTTACGCGCACCATATGGAGTATCAGACAAAGTCGGTGCTCCATATGCTGGGCTATAAGAATTATGCCTACTATTCTCCGTAGGGCATTCATCACTAGAGTGGGAGGTAGCTCCACACCAACGGCAACGGAAATTAAGATGTGCCCACATAGTGTGAAGATAATACGACTCAAAATAAAAATGCTATTGTGCAAAATACTACACCTAACAAAAATTACTAAAGCAACCTAATTAAAACAGGAAAATAGAATAAAAAGAAATAAAACAAAGAAATGCAATTTACAAATGGAAGGGATTCTCTCTCAGGTTCTCCCTCTCCAGAAAACTCACACGACTGTGTTCCCCGGCAACGGCGCCAAAAACTTGATGGCGCAAATCTCACACACCGCAATAGGCGGTAGCTTGACTGCGACACGAAACGGCAGTGTACCGATCGTTCAAGTAATATAAAACGAGGAGTAATCCCCGAGTATCGAATCTCTCAAGGAACACAGTAAGGTGGAGTTTATTATCGAGGAAGGACTTGAGATTGAAGTCCTTTCGAGCGGATGGATGCGGAAATGGGGGATTTGGTTTGCGAATAATAAAATAAAATATTACAACTACTCCTATGCAATGCTGCTATGCAATGCTTCGCTTGGCGAAATGGAGACTAGGCAGGCCTTGAACGCGCTGTGTCGCAAGGGCGGATGGACGAGTAGGCTAATGGATCGAACTATGCAGGCCTTGAGCGCGCTGCTTCGTTAGGCGGGATGGAATACACGAGCCGCTATACCACGCTTCGGTAGGCGGATGGGCAAGTAGGCTAACGGAATGAGGGTCGTCGGCACCTCTTCGACAAGCACGCCACTAGCAATTGCTAGTGCGGCACACGAACGTGATGGCGGGATGGAGGATGGAATGGGGCGCACCTCAAGCAACTCAAACAACAAACATTTCACATAAACATGAAATATATAGAAATACAAACTAGTTTAAGTGCAACTTCATCTTAATACACAGATCTAACTACATACACATCAATAAGAAAAGAATAAGGCAAGAAATCGACCGAATCCGAAGGCTCGTTGTGGATTCACGGTAGGAAGCACCGGGTTGTCAATCCGCGTCCAAGCTCGGTCCGCAACTACATCCGGGGTAGAGAGAGCTGTCACTACTCTCCAATGAGCCCGTCTTCTTCGTGTCACGATCCGGTAGAGGTTGCAAACTTCCTCTTGCTTGATGGTGATGGCGGCTAGATCTTCCCTTGGAGTGCTAGGATGAAGGAGGAGGCCGAGAGGAAGCTCCGGCTCAAGGTTGGCGTGAAGAACAAGCCCGGAGCACCTCCATATGGTGGGCGGCGATGGATGGGGCGAAAAACCTGCGGAAGGGGCGAAAATGGCGGAGCTGGGCAGAAAAATGGCGAGGATCCCGACCTAAATCGCGAGCAGGGCAATTTATAGGCGCTGGAATAAACAGTGCGCACGATCGTTGGCGCACGACCAGTGGTCGTGCGCACTATCATCCTGTGATCGTGCGCCTGCCTGGACGGAGCCTGCAAGGGGAAAAGATTATAAAATACAATGTTCGCACCACCAGTGGCGCACGACCAGTGATCGTGCGCGCTATCGTAAGTGGTCGTGCGATAAGGAAAACAGAACTCAGTTTTCAGGGGTTAAGTGCACACGATCAGTGGCGCACGACCAGTGGTCGTGCGCAACAGAGCCAGTGATCGTGCGCTGTGTTCCTGTACATAATTGTACCGGAAACACCTGCACGACACCTGCTCCAGCATACAACACTAATCAAACCACTGAAAGTGACACTTAACCATGCATGAAAACTAAAAATGAAGATAAACAAGAAATAACACCAAAACGGGCCTAGAAGTGCACATAGCATGGAATAACAAATATGAGCGAAAACATGCCTAAAGTGTAGTGCATAGACTAGAAAATCGGCCCAGATGAGTCCATAAATGTGTAGATATTTGGGACTCATCAAGGCTCACTAGCGCCGGGCGCTAGCGATGATGAGCGTGTTTCCGGGAGCTGTTATGGAAGGCGCTAATGCCTGGCGGTAGCGGATAACGGCGGCGGTATCGGTGAACACGGAAGGAATGAAAGCCTCGTTGCCGCGGATTGAAGATCCTGCCGCACAAGAAGTTTCTTAATCAGGGATAGCGCCGGCGTTAGCTAATAGCGCTGGTGGTAGCATGGCGCACAAGAGGCATGGAGCAATATGTTGCCGCGGATTGAATATCCTGCCGCGCAAAATGTTTCTTAATCGGGGATAGCGTCGGCGGTAGCTACTAGCGCCGGTGGTAGCGCTAAGGCTATAAATTGGATGCTTTGGCTCTAAATTCTTCATCCTCCTCCAATCCCAAACTCTAGAGCTTTGTGCCACAATAGAGAGAGGAAGATTCAGAGCGATACTCCTACAATTCCATAAAGCCTTAAAGAGATCCGTGGAGAAGATTTCAACACGCTTCATCATCGTGACGAAAGACCGCATCGAATACGATCATACTCTGCGTCTTCGTCTACTTCTCCAAGTGATCCAAATAGAGGGAGTTTTTATATTATTGTCTTTTTCATTTCACATCTTTTCTTGTAATCGTTTAAGTGAAATCGCCTCGTGTTGGCGACTAGGTCTGGGGTAGGACTTAGGGCTGAAATTTGCCTCGTGTTGGCGACTAGATCTAGGTTAGGTCTAGGGGGTGCTCGAGGCCTTTCTGGGGATAGATCGGCTAGAGCGGCTTGAGGCCGTATCTGGGGAGAGATCGGCTAAAGCCAACCGGTTCGTGGGGATACGAGTTGGTATAGAAAACGAAAAAGAATTTTTATTAGTCGCCTCCGATTTCTAGCGTCATAGAAATCAAGTTTTGTAAAACATTATTTGATATTAATAAAGCATATCTCTTTATTATTGTTTTACTTGATGTCTCTTTATTAATCTTGCAATATTCCGAAGTTTTTCTAAATATAATCTAAAGTTTTTGAAAACCCTTATTCACCCCCCCCCCCTCTAAGGGCGCCGACCGATCCAACATTACTTCCTTCCAACAGGTATCCATTAAAGCATGTATTGTCACTGGAAGAATGGAAGTAACTATAGGAAGGAAAACAATCCTTCCCATAGTGGAAGAAAGGGAATGGGATTGAGTACCTTGAAGGCTCCCCATGAGGAAATTCAAATAGCCCAACTTGGACCTTTTGTATTTGGTACTTCAGCCCCCTCATTCAAGAATCAGGGTGCAAGCTCTTCTAAATTTATTTCAGCAAAGAAAATTTCTGCTGTCAAATCTATTGACAAGACTTGCTGCTCAGAGTCTGATGCCATCAGATCTTGTATGGCTACCAAGCCAAAGCAAGCATATGTCATCAAAACAAAGGGCATCAAGACAACACATAGATTAACATTCAGTCAAATCATTGCTGAGAGAAATAGGAAGATTGCAGTTGTCTCCCCTCCTGAACTAAGGCACAGTAATGTTGTTTCCTCAGGAAATGTTCAGAAGAGGAGATACAACATTCATGAATGTTGGTGTTGTGGTAAAGTGGGACACTTTGCCATAGATTGTTTGTACAATCCCAATGTACCAAATGCAAAGAAGAGTCTTCCTGCAAAGAGTGCAGCTAGTGTGAGGTTATCTTATCAGACTAACAAGAACCTAGGACCCAAAATCACTTGGGCTCCTAAGGGTAATTAAATTCCATCATGCAGGTTAGTTCAAATACCAGCCTTGGGCAGATTTGGTATTTGGACAGTGGGTGCTCAAGACATATGATAGGCACGAAGGGTTTACTGCAGGAATACAAAGCAGTGAAGAATGGACCCAAAGTCATCTTTGGGGGTTCAGAAAAGGGATTCACCAGAGGTTATAGTATGATCACAAATGGCATAGTCTTCATCACTAAATTGGCTTATGTTGAAGGGTTGCAACACAACCTTGTTAGCATAAGCCAACTGTGTGATCTTGGCTATGTCATTGAATTCCACAATGATAAGTGCCTAATCAAAAAGTCTAATGACTTGGAAACCATACTTTCAGGCACTAGGAGTGGAAATGTTTACTGTTTAGATTTTATTTGCAAATCATCTTCCTCTCCTGTGTGTCTTGTGGAAAATGAGAGTGAGTCTCTATGTGTTCAATGGCACAAGAGACTTGCCCACATCAACTACAAGGTAATGCATATACTATTCTCTAAGAACTTGGTTAGAAATAGTCCTAATTTAAAATGTGTTAAAAATGGCCCATGTCATGCTTGCCAAATGGGCAAGCAAACAAGGGCCACTTTTAAAAGTATTGGCTCCAAAGACACTAAGAGATGCATTTATTTATTGCACATGGACTTGTTTGGTCCTAGCCAAATCAGAGCTTAGGAGGGAAGCTGTATACCTTAGTGATTGTTGATGATCACTCAAGATATACATGGGTATTTTTCCTTAAAAAGAAATCAGATACTCTAAATGTCTTTATAACCCATGTCAAGGCCATTTAGAATGATTTGCAATGTTCTGTGGTCAGAACTAGGTCTGACCATGGCACAGAGTTTCAATCTGAAGCCATGACAAGGTTCTGTCAAGAACTAGGTATCATCCAAGAGTTTTCCTCCCCAAGGACCCCACAACAAAATGGGGTGGCTGAGAGGAGGAATAGAACCTTGATAGAAGCTGTGAGAACATTGCTTAGTGACTCTTCACTCCCAGAATATTTCTGGGCTGAAGCAGTCAATACTGCCTGTTATGTTCTCAATAGAGCTTCCATCAATAAAGTTCATGGAATTACCCCCTATGAGATTCTGAAAGGCAAACAACTAATAATTTCATACTTTAGGATCTAATTGCTACATTTTAAACAATGGAAAATCTCAATTAACCAAGTTTGCAGAAAAATGCTATTTGGGGGTTCTTGTTGGCTATAACTCACATAGTAGAGCCTATAGAGTATATAACAAGAAAACCCATGTTGTTGAAGAGTCCATGCATGTGGTGTTTGATGAGACCAGCCTAATTTATAAGGGCTGGTCCAGTTCTTCTGTTTTGACAGGAAGTGAAAGGGCCATGGAAGAACTATCTATACAAGAACCATCCAGCAGCAGTAAAGCACATACTGATGCAGCAATTCCAGAAGAAGTAGAGGTGCAAGATGCTGAAGAAGATACTGACCCTGTGGAAGAAATTCAGCATGTAGATGACAGACTCCCTGCAGCTACAAGACATCTAAGGGATCATCCCTTAGAGCAGATTATTGGGAATGTTCAACAAGGTGTGACAACTAGGAGCAGGGCTCACAATGAGGCCTTGTTCCTCAGTTTCCTATCACAGGTAGAGCCTAAAAAGTTTGAAGAGGCAAACTTGGATCCATTCTGGATTCAGGCAATGCAGGAAGAACTTTTGCAATTCAAGAGATGTAAAGTATGGAAGTTGGTGCCAAGACCACAGGGACACAACATCATTGGCACCAAATGGATCTTCAGAAACAAGATGGATGAAAATGGGACAATCATCAAGAACAAGGCTAGGCTTGTTGCAAAAGGGTATAGGCAAGAGGAAGGAATAGACTTTGACCAAACCTTTGCCCCAGTTGCAAGGTTGGAGGCCATAAGGCTATTCCTTGCGTATGCAACCCATAAAGGCTTCAAAGTGTACCAGATGGATGTAAAATCAGCATTCTTAAATGGAAATCTGAAAGAGGAAGTATATGTAGAGCAGTCATCAGGTTTTGTCCATCCTACTCGTATATCTCATGTTTATCTACTTAGGAAAGCTCTATATGGTCTTAAGAAAGCCCCCAGGGCTTGGTATGAGATATTGTCCAGTTTTGTCATCAAGAACAAGTTCTTGAGGAGAAAGATAGATAGCACATTGTTTCTTAGGGAAACAAGGGGCAAGTGTCTCCTAGTCCAAATCTATGTTGATGACATAATATTTGGGTCTACTGATGACAACCACTGCAAGAGATTTGCCAATCTAATGCATGAGGAGTTTGAGATGAGCAGTATGAGTGAACTTAAATATTTCCTTGGGCTCCAAGTGAAACAGTCTGATGATGGAATTTTCATTTCCCAGACTAAGTACACCAAAGAGCTCATCAAGAAATTTGGGATGGATTCAGCCTCCACCATGAGAACACCCATGGGATCTAATGTTTCACTAGACAAGGATGAAAAGGGGAAGGCCTTTGATGAATCCATGTACAGGTGTATCCTTGGATCCTTGTTGTATTTGACTGGTAGTAGGCCAGACATTATGTATTCTACATGTGTTTGTGCTAGGTATCAGGCTTGTCCTAAGGAATCTCACGACACCTCTGTCAAGAGGATCTTGAGATACCTCAAGGGAAGCCTAAATCTTGGCCTTTGGTACCCTATGAACAATGACTTTGAACTGATAGGCTATTCAGATGCAGATTTTGTAGGGTGCAAAGAAGACAGGAAAAGCACAAGTGGCACTTGTCAATTCCTAGGGAGGAGGCTGATCTCTTAGAGTAGCAAAAAGCAAACCAGTGTGGCCATATCCACAGCTGAGTCAGAGTACATTGTTGCAGACAGCTGTTGTGCTCAACTTATGTGGATCCAACATCAATTGGAGGATTACAACATCAAGGTTAGTCAATCTCCCCTGCTGTGTGACTCATCCGATGCTATTTCTATTGCCAAAAATCCTGTCTCCCATAGCAGGACCAAGCACATAGAAATTAGGTATAATTTTATTAGAGAGCATGTAGAGTGTGAAGATATCAAACTTGAATATGTCCCTACAGACAATCAAGTAGCTGATATCTTCACCAAGCCACTGGATGAGGCCAAGTTCAATTCTTTCAAAATTGACTTAGGAATGTTGAATTTAGAATGAGTTCACTTATGAATCTATACCCACTGTTAAAATGCTTATGTTCTCATCTGTACAATTCTCACAATATGTACTGTTATAATAAATTGAAATCTGAATTGATCAACTTTACAGTAGGCATAGTCCACATGATAGGGTAGATAATCTCCCTAAAATGTTAAATACTTTGAATTCAGGGTGAGACCCATCTCAGCTGATCAGCTGAGACAGCCAAACTGTCTCAGTGGATAAGTATCCAAAACAAACTAAAGCAGACTAAGGGCTCAGCTGGGAAAAATCTGGGTTCAACGAACTCTTTCCTGAGTTCGACGAACTCTTTCCCGAGTTCGACGAACGTCGACTTTGAGTTCGACGAACTCAGCATTATGACATAAGCTTAATTTACACTTATAATCATAAGATCAATAGAAATGCTCCAAATGAGGGGGAGATAGAAAGGGTTATTCAAAATGAACAAGAACCGTTAATAAAGCTAATTGTTCTCACATTGAGGGGGAGCAAGTTCCTGCTCAGGTTGAGGGGGAGATGGCCAATGATAAGAGAGTCAGAGAAGATGAAGGATGACCTAAAGGGGGATTTGGAAAATGCTTTCTAAACCCTCTCAGGGTATGTAGTTGCTGCCTCCCAATTCCTATAGGGAAAATAGATGAAGAAATCAGAATGGGGGAGATGGCCAATGCTAAGACCAACTAGAAGTTAGCTTTGAGTACAAGGATTGCCCTCTGAGTTAGTCAAAGCTTAATATAATCTGTCTTGATAGAATGTTTAAACAATCTTATCTTCTAGGAGCAACGTTATCATGAATGTTATATAGATCATTTTCACGATAGTTTTTTAGCTATGTACCTTAGCATTGAGAATGTTCTGCCTTCTTCAAATAGGGGGAGATTGTTGGGAAAATTGTCTTCAATGTTCCTTTGATTTGAAGAGGCATCACTCACAATGCTAAGTACAAGATGTATTTGATAAAGCCATATTTTTGTAAGATATACAGGCTCAGGTGATGAGTAGTATTTATGCGTATTTTAATTATAGTTTTTAGTTTATTTTTAATTTAAAATTGCAATTATTATTTATATTTTAGTTTAAAATCACTTCTTTTATAATTTCTATTCTAAATGTAGTTTTACTTTTGTTTTGCAGATTTTCTGGTGTTTTTGGCCAAATTCCATAGTACACGCCCTCAGTCACGCCCGTGACCAAGGGCGTGTAACCTAAAGATCTGCGTTTGACGAAAACCGAGCTGAGTTCGACGAATCCACCGCCGCACCGCAAGTCATGCCCCAGGTCACGCCCGTGACCCAAAGTCACGCCCGTGACCAAGGGCGTGTAAACATAGAATCTTCCCAGCGGGCTGCCATCGAGACATGGAGATGTTGTCGAGGAGTTGTCCCAAGTCATGCCCGTGACCAAGGAGTCACGCCCGTGACTTCCCGCGCTCTGCCCCTGCGTTCGACGAAGCCTGAGCTGCGTTCGACAAACGCGCTCTGCCCCTGCGTTCGACGAAGCCTGAGCTGCGTTCGACGAACGTGCTCTGCCCCTACATTCGACGAAGCCTGAGCTGCGTTCGATGAACGCGCTCCGCATGTGAGTTCGACGAACGCTCTCTGTGACCCAAGTCACACCCGTGACTTCCCGCGTGATCCCTGCTCCCTGTCGCGTCGAATTCAAGCCCATGCGGCGCCGAATTCAAGCCCATGCCGCATTGATGAAGCCGCCCAAGTACACGCCCGTGACCCAAGTTACATGGGCGTGTAATGTCCGAATTTCTCCCGCCGTCACGCAAATTCCACGCTACTGTCAGATCCAATGTCAGCAATGTTTACACGCCCTAGGTCACGCCCGTGACCGAGGGCGTGTAACTTGAAATTTTTGCCTATAAATTCAGAGGCTCTCCCTTGAGTTGATAGTTCAGAAATTTGAAGAGGGGAGTTACTGTTAGAGCTGTTAGTTAACTTTTTCAATGCTTTTTCATGTCTTTCAATTTCATGTTCTTTTCCTTTTCAATTCATGTAATGTGCTATTTCTTATTTCTATGCAATAGTTAGTTAAAGCTTGTAGCCTTAATTTTCTTAGCTTTGTGATCTTGTTTAAAGAGTTGTAATAGTTTTTCATTTCAATGAAAGTTGGCATAATTTTCTTCACCTCTCTTTCTTCATAGTGATTTTCCTTCTTGCAATTTGTCTTTTTTTTAGTTAAGTAAAACAACCCTCAAAAATCGTTCGATAAGATAATGGTGATTTTCCTCGAAGTAGAAGTAATCAACGTACCCTGTGGAATACGACCTTGGTATTTCTAAATATCCTATTGAAAGTTGAGTTTTAGTTCTCATTCTTATTATTAAAAGTCTTATTTAACTTTGTTTCAAATTAAGTGATATATATAAATATATATATGAGTGTTGATTGAGAAAGTAAAAAACAAGCACATAACCAGATGACACAAGATATATAGTAGTTCCCCAAAACCGGGGTACATCTACTCTTCTACCCACTGGTAGGAATCCACTAGGAGGTTGTTGATAAGGTGCCCTCTCACCAAGGTGATTTTGATAAGGTGTCCACACACCAAGGTGATTTTGATAAGGTGTCCACACACCAATGGGAGTTTTGATCAGGTGCCCAATTCACCTATAAGCTTTTGATAAGGTGCTTATAAACCAAGCTGCAGGTTTTTGCTAAGGTGCCATGTCACCGGGAGTAAACTTTTGAAGGGAGTTTTAACCCTTTACAAGATGGGAAGGAGAAAGGGAAAAGATATATTGTTCTTCTCTTTTAGCTGAGAAGACACTTGAAAATCCTGATTGGATGTTGAGTTGGATCTTGATGAAGATGGTGAAGAGAGCTCCCCCTGTCTGATTTAATTATGGAGGCCCCTTTTCTTGGTTTCAAATCCTCTATTTCAAATGTATGTAGTGGATCACCTCTCATTGTTCTCTGTCGAACTTCTCCTTATTTATAGCTCTGTGTATTAAGATAACACTATAGGAGAGAAATTAATTAGTAGACAGAGTATTAGAAAGAGAGAAATATTTCCATAACTATTATATCTGTAGAAGGAAAGAGATCATTCTGATTTCAAATAATATCCATAATCAACTTTATCAATTTAGCCAAGAATCAATTAGAAAGAAAGAATGATTCATAACGGCTATAAAAGAATAATATTATTCCATATAAATCAGATCTATAGAAAGAAGGAAAGAGATCTGGTGTTATGTGAATTTAACATAGTAATTGACGTACGTCGATTACAATTCGACGTAAGCGTGGAATTCATCCTGGCTGGACGTCGAGAGGAGAATAAGGAAGGTGCGTCGACTAAGGTGCGTCGACTAGAAGTCAGAGCTACGTCGACATAGGATACGTCGAATTCTTATTAAAGTTACTTCGACTCATTCTGAAAGAAACGTCGACAACACTTCGACGTTGCGTCGAATACTATTCGACGCATATTTACTTAACCTTAGTTTTCTTTCTTAGAATCCATATTCAACTCATTTTGGGGGTTAAGACAAATCATTTTCCCAACACCTATATTATAGACGATAAGGTACACTTGCCTTAATCGGATATAGTTTTGGAGAAAATCTTCAAACCTTCGCTTAATTTCAAAACACGAAATTTCTATATCAAGTTTTTGGCGCCGTTGCCGGGGAACTTTGCGTAGATATTTTGAAAAGAGGATAGCTATTAATTTTATCATGCTTCTTTTTATTTTATTTTGCTTTTTCTAAATTTCAAAAAGAAAAAAAAATTAGTTTTTTATTTTCCTTTCTTTTCTTTTTAGTGTATGACCCGAGGTAGCGCTTCGAATATTCCTTTTGATCCAGAGATCGAGCGAACCCTTTTTAGGCGCCGCCTTTCTTGTGATAAGGATAATCAATTAGAATTTGAAGAGTCGATCGGGGACACTAACACAGCGAATATGGATCCTGATCTTAATCCTCCTAATCCTAACACGCCAAATCCTAATGAGGCCGCGCAATGGACCTTGTCCTATTATGCGCGGCCGAATTTGGAAGGCACACAATCGAGTATTGTTCGCCCCACGGTGGCGAACAATAATTTTGAGATCAAGTCCAGCATCATACAAATGGTGCAACAATCGGTGACCTTCGATGGTCAACCGGACGAAGATCCAAATTCGCATATTTCTTACTTTCTTGAAATTTGCGATACTTTTAAAATCAATGGAGTCACTGATGACGCCATTCGATTGCGTCTTTTTCCTTTTTCTTTGTGATCTAAGGCCAAGCAGTGGTTGGGCTCGCTACCTAGGGGATCCATCACTACATGGGCCGAAATGGCAGAAAAATTTATAAATAAATATTTCCCGCCTTCAAAGACCGCTAAATTGCGCACGGATATTGCGTCGTTCATGCAAATCGACTCGGAGACTCTCTATGACACATGGGAGCGCTTCAAGGAGCTTTTGCGTCGATACCCTCACCACGCACTTGCCACTTGGCAACAAGTGCAAATATTTTATAATGGCTTAAATCTCCAAACGAGGCAAATGATTGATGCGGTCGTTGGGGGGACGTTAAATAACAAAACCCTGGACGCCGCTCAAGAGCTTTTCGAAGAGATGGCCACAAATGCGTACCAATGGAACATGCCCCGAGCGCAGCCTAATAAGCCAGCCGGAATTTTTGAAATAGACGCAAACGTAAATTTGGCTTTACAATTTGAGCGCCTAACAAAGCAAGTGGCGGAGATGTCTGCTTCCTCCGCCACTCCTCCTTGGGTTAATAACGTTTTAATTGAAGAACAGGTCGACTACGTGGGAAATCCGCTTATCGAATGATGTCATTTGGTCTTTGTAACACGCCAGCTACATTCCAAAGGTGTATGCTGGCAATATTTGACGAGTTAGTAGAGGAGGTGATGGAAGTATTTATGGACGACTTCTCCGTGTTCGGAAACTCATTTAAAAATTGTTTAAAAAATCTCGAGCGCGTGCTGCAGCGATGTGAGGAAACGAATTTAGCGCTTAATTGGGAGAAATGCCATTTCATGGTCAAAGAAGGATTAGTCCTTGGACATAAAATTTCGGGCAAGGGGATCGAGGTCGATAGGGCCAAGATCGAAGTAATTGAAAAGCTCCCCCTCCAACAAACGTAAAAGCTATTAGAAGTTTCCTAGGCCACGCGGGGTTTTATCGGCGCTTTATACAAAATTTTTCCAAAATCACAAAGTCGTTAACTCATCTTCTCGAAAAAGAATCCTCCTTTATTTTTAACGATGAATGTCATTTGGCTTTTAAACTTATCTAAGAGAAACTTATAAACTCCCTGATTCTAGTCACGCCAGATCGGTCGCTCCCTTTTGAAATCATGTGTGAGGCGAGTGATATTGCAGTTGGTGCCGTTTTAGGCCAACGGGTGAGTAAGTATTTCCACCCGATTTATTATGCAAGCAAAACACTCACGTCGGCTCAAGCAAACTACACCACTACCGAGAAGGAACTTCTAGTAATCTTTTTCGCTTTTGATAAGTTTAGGTCGTATATCACTCTCTCAAAAGTTATCGTCTTCATAGATCTCCGCTCTTAGAATTCTTTTAAGTAAATTGGATGCCAAGCCTCGTCTTTTGCGATGGATCCTCCTATAGCAGGAGTTTGATTTAGAGATCCGGGACAAAAGGGGAGCAGAAAACTTGGCGGCCGATCATCTTTCTCGATTAGAAAATCTCGCATCGGAAGAATTAATAGAGGCCGACATTAATGATAAATTTCCCGAAGAGCGCCTCCTCGCTCTCAAAAATATAAATTCTTCTTCCACCCCCTGATTTGCGGATTTTGCTAACTATTTAGTAGCCCGGGTCCTGCCAAAAGAATTCTCAAGTCAGCAAAAGAAGAAATTCTTTTCTGATTTAAAGAATTATTTTTGGGAGGACCCCTTTTTATTCCGTGTTTGCGCAGACCAGGTGGTGAGAAGATGCGTCTCAAGTGATGAAGGACTTAAAATTTTACGTCATTGTCACGAGGGACCAACCGGTGGTCATTATCAAGCAAACTGAACCGCGAGGAAGGCCCTGGAGGCGGGCTTTTATTGGCCCACGCTCTTCAAAGATGCTCACACCCTTGTGAGTACTTGCGACAGCTGCCAGCGGTCGGGGAACATCTCCCGCCGGGATGAGATGCCCCAAAATATTTTCTTAGAATGCGAAATTTTTGATCTTTGGGGTATTGATTTTGTTGGTCCTCTCCCTCCCTCTTATTCAAACAAATATATTCTCGTTGCGGTCGACTACGTGTCGAGGTGGGCGGAAGCGCAAGCTCTCCCCACCAACGATGCGCGAGTCGTCGTTAATTTCTTAAAAAAATTATTTTCTCGATTTGGCACGCCGCGCGCTATAGTGAGTGATCGGGGCACCCATTTTTGCAATAGTCAATTTACAAAAATCTTAGCAAAATATGGTGTCACGCATAAATTATCCACTGCATATCACCCACAAACGAGCGGCCAAGTCGAAGTTGTTAATCGAGAATTAAAACGGATTTTATAAAAAACTGTTTCTATTAATCGGAAGGATTGGGCAATAAAGCTCGATGACGCGCTATGGGCCTATCGAACGGAGTACAAGACCACTATCGGTTGTACACCGTATCGAATGGTTTATGGCAAGGCTTGCCACCTTCCGATCGAGCTAGAACACCGCGCATTTTGGGCGCTTAAATTTTTAAATCTCGATTCCACTTTAGCGGGCGATCAAAGAAAATTTCAAATGAACGAATTAGATGAATGGCAAGCGAATGCGTATGAGAGCAATAAATTATATAAGGAGCGGGCAAAGTTTTATCACGATAAACACATAAAATTTCCGAAAACTTTTTCGTCGGGCGACCTCGTCCTCCTTTATAATTCTCGCCTTCGCCTTTTTCCGGGAAAACTAAAATCACGATGGACCGGACCCTTTATTGTTAAAGAGGTTTGGTCCTATGGGACAATCCTAATTTCCCACCCGAAAAAAGATACCTTCAAAGTAAATGGGCACCGCCTTAAGTTATATCTTCTGGGAGAGCTAGCTAACGAGAAGAGTGAATCATTATCTTTTCATCCTATAATATGATCGGCAAGTGGGTCAAGCTACGCGACCTTAAACAAAGCGCTTTTGGGAGGCACCCCAAAGTTATCTTTCTATTGTTTTTCTTTTTTTTAACATATCTTGTAGGTAACCGACGCTTCCCCCGCATCTTCATAACCAGGGAAGCCCTCTTAACCTCTCCTTCGTTTCTATTATTATTTTTGTTTTGTCTTGCACTTTTTTTTTCTTTTACTTCATACTTAGTTTTAAACATTGGGGACAATGTTTAACTTTAAGTATGGGGGTGTAAATAGTTCTTTGTAAATAGTTATTAAATTAGAAAATTTTCAAAAAAAAAAATATTTTCTTATGTTTTCTTCTATTTTAGCACTTGTAAAACCCAAAAACTCAAAAAAATTTAGAAAATCGAAAAATTTAGATCTTGGAAAGGGATGTTTGGGACCTCACACCATCTCACCTCCTAGTACCGTGAGAAGCCTTCACGGGGTATACCTCGGGAAGTCCAAGAATTAACAAAAAAAAATTAAGCTATTTAGTATAGCTTTTTATTGTTTATTTCTTATCAAAAATTCAATAAAAAAACATGATAATTTCAAAATTCAAAAAAAATATGAAAAACTTAAAATACAAAAAATATAAAAATCTTATACCTCTCCTATTTGTTGTTTTTGTGAGTTCTTAGAAATCTAGTTGAGGATGTTTATAAGCATGTTTAGGTTTTTAATTAGCTAAAATTTTGCTTATCATAGTTTGTTAATTTTAAATTTGAGGTAATTTTGCTTTAAGAATCATCTTATGATTTTAACTTTATTAGAGAATTTATTTAGCGTGACTTCTCTTTTTATTTTTAAATGACTTCATTTTGTAGTGAATTTGCTAAACCTCTTTAGATTTCAATTATATTTACTTCTAACTTTTTAGATCTTAGGGAATTTAATTTTACTAGAATAATTTGCTCCCAATATAATTTAAAGCTAGCTAGATTTATTTTCCTTCCCTACCCCCTTTGTTGGCATTAAAAAATGAAGTTTAAAAGATCATATGTCGTGAGAATAAGAGGATAAAATTCATTATTCTCTAAACATATGCACCCAAAATCATTTAAAAGATTATATGGCATGGAGTAAGAGGATAAAATTCATTACTCCTAAACATATACATTTTGGGTTTTTATTAGAAGAGAAAAAAAGAAAAAAATATTCATGATGAGGATAAATTTCATTACCTCCATTCAAAAAAATTCTCTTCTTTTGCCAAATTTTATGAAATCCCCCTTAGCCAATTATCATTGTTCTAGATTTAGTTTAAGATTATGGAGAGAGCAATATTTAGTAAGTTACTTTTCCTTAAATTTCTTTTAAGATAGAGTTCTTATAATTTTAATTTAATCTCGTTTTATAATTTCTACAATATTGTTAAACCAATTAATTTTCTTGAGAAGTCCTTTCCTAAACATTTTTTCCTCTTTTCAAATCATCATCATAATTTAGGACTTAACTCCTCCTTAAATTTACTCTTAACTTAACTATTGGTTTAAATGAAATTTTAGTTTAAAATTAAAAATTTTAAGGATGTCTTATAAATTATGTCTCACACTTTTGCTCTGGAATAGCAAAACCTCAAGTATGGGGGTATTTGATGAGTAGTATTTATGCGTATTTTAATTATAGTTTTTAGTTTAGTTTTAATTTAAAATTGCAATTATTATTTATATTTTAGTTTAAAATCACTTCTTTTATAATTTCTATTCTAAATGTAGTTTTACTTTTGTTTTGCAGATTTTCTAGTGTTTTTGGCCAAATTCCATAGTACACGCCCTCAGTCACGCCCGTGACCAAGGGCGTGTAACCTAAAGATCTGCGTTTGACGAAAACCGAGCTGAGTTCGACGAATCCACCGCCGCACCGCAAGTCACGCCCCAGGTCACGCCCGTGACCCAAAGTCACGCCCGTGACCAAGGGTGTGTAAACATAGAATCTTCCCAGCGAGCTGCCGTCGAGACGTGGAGATGTTGTTGAGGAGTTGTCCCAAGTCACGCTCGTGACCAAGGAGTCACGCTCGTGACTTCCCGCGCTCTGCCCCTGCATTCGACGAAGCCTGAGCTGCATTCGACGAACGCACTCTGCCCCTGCGTTCGACGAAGCCTGAGCTGCATTCGACGAACGCGCTCTGCCCCTGCGTTCGATGAAGCCTGAGCTGTGTTCGACGAACGCGCTCTTCCCGTGAGTTCGACGAACGATCTCTATGGCCCAAGTCACGCCCGTGACTTCCCGCGTGATCCATGCTCCCTGCCGCGCCGAATTCAAGCCCATGTCGCGCCGAATTCAAGCCCATGCCGCATTGATGAAGCCCCCCAAGTACACGCCCGTGACCCAAGTTACACGGGCGTGTAATGTCCAAATTTCTCCCGCCGTCTTGCAAAGTCCACGCCACTATCAGATCCAATGTCAGCAATGTTTACACGCCCTAGGTCACGCCCGTGACCGAGGGCGTGTAACTTGAAATTTTTGCCTATAAATTCAGAGGCTCTCCCTTGAGTTGATAGTTCAGAAATTTGGAGAGGGGAGTTACTGTTAGAGCTGTTAGTTAACTTTTTCAATGCTTTTTCATGTCTTTCAATTTCATGTTCTTTTTCTTTTCAATTCATGTAATGTGCTAGTTCTTATTTCTATGCAATAGTTAGTTAAAGCTTGTAGCCTTAATTTTCCTAGCTTTGTGATCTTGTTTAAAGAGTTGTAATAGTTTTTCATTTCAATGAAAGTTGGCATAATTTTCTTCACCTCTCTTTCTTCATAGTGATTTTCCTTCTTGCAATTTGTCTTTTTTTAGTTAAGTAAAACAACCCTCAAAAATCTTTCGATAAGATAATGGTGATTTTCCTCGAAGTAGAAGTAATCAACGTGCCCCGTGGAATACGACCTTGGTATTTCTAAATATCCTATATTATAGATGATAAGGTACACTTGCCTTAATCGGATATAGTTTTGGAGAAAATCTTCAAACCTTCGCTTAATTTCAAAACACAAAATTTCTATATCATCAGGTAACTCAAGAGAAAGGGCCAACCATGCCCTTAGATCAGGAGAATCAACTCCTAAGAGATGAAGAGTTGTCTCAGCTGAACCGCTGAGACGAGGACAGGTGCCGCTGAGAAAGTCTTACTGTCTCAGCTGAACCGCTGAGATAAGACCAGGAGCCACTGAGAAGGCATCTGGGCAAGCTGAGCTGCAGATAGAAGAACCCGCTGAGACGACTGTCTATCTCAGCGGATCCGCTGAGACGGGAAAGAAGCAGCAAAAATCCGCTGAGACTTGGGAAGTTCGTCGAACGCTGAGACTTGGCGCGTTCGTCGAACGAAGAATACAGTTCGTCGAACGAAGAATGAAGTTCGTTGAACGCTGAGACGAGACAGAAGCAAACGGTGAGGCTTGGCGTGTTCGTCGAACGCAGAACTCAGTTCGTCGAACTCAGAGACGGGGCAGAAGCAAGCGCTGAGACTTGGCATGTTCGTCGAACGAAGAATGAAGTTCGTCGAACGCAGAGACAGGACAGAAGCAAGCACTGGAACTTGGTGTGTTCGTCGAACGAAGAATGAAGTTCGTCGAACGTAGAATGTTGTTCGTCGAACGCAGAAACTTCTCTGCAGATCGACGAAATCCACTAAGAAGAGGAAGCCATCTCAGCCCAACCGCTGAGATAGTTCAAACGAGACATGGCGGGTTCTGCCCTTGGTGCAAGCTGCAGAAAAGCATTATGGGGTCCACCAGTCACTCCCATATCTGTCAAAAGGACGGCTGAGAGCCGTTGAAGATCGGGGATGTATAAAAGGGATAACTTAGGGTTGAGAAAGTGTTGGGTTTTTCTAGAACCATACATCAAATGTAGGCGCAGCGGAAATGAAGAGAAACAACCCAAAAAAGACTTTGGATCGGCCATGAATGTTGAATCAAGAAGTTAACAAAATGCTAGGTATGAAATTACCTTTGCGGGATTGGATCAAATCCAACCTAGATGCTCCACGAGTTGATTCCTGTCGTCGGCTATGCGAGTCCTCACGTAGAATAATATCTACGTCTCTACAGTGATCCACACGAGCCGGGAGAAGAATGACTGCACCTTGGACTTCCACGAACTGCTAGGTTCGCTCCAGGAAGAACACACACGACGACGATCGCCGGAGAGGAGGTCAGCGGACGCGATTCAGAGACGGCGGAACACTTCCGTCGGCTAGGGTTCGTGAGGCGAGAACGGAACTCCTTCCGTCGGCTTCTTCTTTTCGTTAGTTATCAGAACCCTAAAAACGAAGTCCTATTTATACCCAAAGGATAAACAGCTTCTAGAAGAATCGCTATCCGCAGACCACACATCAGAATAAGGGCTTCTGTTACAATTCGTCGGAATTCCACGGAAGATCATTCGTCGAGATTTCATGGGACAATCCGACGAATCCGACGAATCAGATCAGACGGCAACATTTGTCGAGAAAATGATCTCTGTAACAATTCGTCGAGTGTTCACGGGACAACCCGACGAATCCCGACGAATCCAGACGAATCCAGACAGACGACAACATTTTGTCGAATGAAGGGTTTCTGTAATAATTCGTCGAGTGTTCACGGGACAATCCGATGAATCCCGACGAATCCGACGAATTCTATCCGTGTAAACCCGACGAATTCAGACAGCAACAACCTGCTGGATTTCCCCATTCTATATATGGTGATTGGTAACATTTACCAACACAGTCAATCTACCAACTTCTCCACATGCTCTTATGTGCGACCCTGCAGGCTCATATCGCGTTGGCAGTGAGATTACATGTTTGACCACTTCTAGATCACAATGGCAACTCCAACAGAAAGAACTTCTGCGATCAATCTTTCTCTCGAGCACACAAAGAAGCGGAAGCGTACTGTTCCATTGTCGGCAACCAAGAACTGTGCTAACACAAGGCTGCAAGGAAGAGATAGCTCATCTTGATTCATCTCAAGATAGAGCAAGTAAATCCAGTCCTTCATCTGAAGTGCTGATCAAGTAGAATCAAGATTGGAGCTGTACCACTCCTCCCTGATTCAAGTCTGCAACAGCAGTTGAAAAGAAGAAGAAGAACAGGCTTGATCTTTTCTTCTTTCATTCTGTAAACCTCATTATATCTTCTGTAGGAGCCTTTGGGTTCTGAGTTTGTAGGGCCATTTGGCCTGAGGTTGTAGGACCAGCAGGTGGTCTGAGTTGTAGGAGGTGGATTCCTATGAGGTAGGATCTGTGTGATCTGAGGTAGAACTAGGAGGTGGTCTGAGCTGTAAGAGGTGGATTCCTCTGAGGTAGGATCTGTGTGATCTGAGGTAGGACCAGGAGGTGGTCTGAGCTGTAGGAGGTGGTTTCCTCTGAGGTAGGGTTTGGGAAAACCTGAGAGATCTTGAGGGATCTATTTGTAAGCTCTTGGAGCTGAGTTTGGAGGAGTTGGCCCTGTCTAACACACTGTTAGAAGGGTGAATGGGGAAAGTGGACTACCCATAGACACACTGTCTTGGGGAACCACTATAAACACTTGTGTGTTTTCTGGGTGTGCTTGATTTCTTTCTTAGAATAATTTTAAATATCTATATCAAACAAGTAGAACTCAAAAGACCTATTCACCATACCCCCCCCCCCCCCCCCTCTAGGTGAATTAGATCATATACTTATATAATCTTTCACAGGCCACGATCCGCCAGGAGGAAATCAAGCGAAGGATGGCAAGACACATCGACAAGCATGTCCGAGTCAAGCAATTCGACAAAGGAAACTTGGTTCTCAAAAAGGTGGATGTCGCGGGGAGATCTGCAGTGGTAGGTAAACTCCATCCCAATTGGGAAGGCCCCTACATTGTCTTCGAGGTATTAAAAATAGGCAGGTACCGTCTGCAAAATTTTGGGGGTGAACACCTAGGAAACAATTGGAGTGGAGATGACTTGAAACGTTTCTACTCCTAATATCAATGTAGTATCTAGTTCATTTTGTTGTTAGGCTAAAGCAAAACGATAACATTTTCCGTTATAAACTAGTAGCGCTTCACCACTTGGATGACAGGTACCGAACAATGAGCCCCTTCTATGTCCTCGAGCAGAGAGTTGTTGTAGACCAAGTCGTAGCACTAGGCTCCTCCCCTGCATGCTGGCTACTTGCCCCCTCGAAGGAGTTCTATGTCCTCAAGCAGAGAGTTATCGTAGACCAGGCCGTAGCATTGGGCTCCTCCCCTGCAGGCTGGCTTCTTTCCCCCTCGAGCGTGTTCTATGTCCTCGAGCAGAGAGTTGTCATAGACCAAGCTGTAGAACTAGGCTCCTCCCCTGCAGGCTGGCTACTTGCCCCTAGAAGGAGTTCTATGTCCTCGAGCAGAGAGTTGTCGTAGACTAGGCCGTAACACTGGGCTCCTCCCCTGCAGGCTGGCTACTTGCCCCCTCGAGTGAGTTTTATATCCTCGAGCAGAGAGTTGATGTAGACCAGGCCGTAGCACTGGGCCCCTCCCCTGTAGGCTGGCTACTTACCCCCTTGAAGGAGTTCTATGTCCTCGAGCAGAGAGTTGTCGTAGACCAGGACGTAGCACTGGGCTCCTGCCCTGCAGGCTGGCTACTTGCCCCCTCGAGTGAGTTCTATGTCCTTAAGCAGAGAGTTGTCGAAGACCAGGTCGTAGCATTGGGCTCCTCCCCTGTAGGCTGGCTACTTTCCCCCTCGAGTCAGTTTTATGTCCTCGAGCAGAGAGTTGTCGTAGACCAGGCCATAGCACTGGGCTCCTCCCCTGCAGGCTGGCTACTTGTCCCCTCGAATGAGCCCCAAACTCTACTAAATGCTAACCCCAAAAAGCAATTTTGTAAGGGAAGAGGAGGCGAGGCGAGTATCTTAAATCTCCTAGACTCGCGACCATCGAAATTACTCGGCTATTCGCCAACCATCTCGCGAGAAGTCCTAACGAAAGATGGCAAGAACCCAGTGGCGAGAAGCACACTCCAACCACCTCACACTCCGCGAAGGAACAAACAAACGGGCATCTGATCAAGGCGAGGAAATCTCTCGCGCGAGTCCTCGTCACGAGCGAGTACCCCCTATGCGCGAACACACTGCTTAGGCGAGCACGTCGCAAAAAACAAACACATCAGATAAAGATAGAAACCCACGATAATGCAAGAGAAAAAATCAAGCGGATTAAAACATGGTGAGTACGCCCATCCAGTCACATGGAAAGGGAGAGTACGCCGAAAGTATTCCCACAAGAAAATATTATTACAGGGTTTAGAAAATAGAAAAATGAGCTATTCGCCCTGGTCATCCTCTTCTGATTCACCGGACGAGCCGTCGCTTGAAGTTCTCACCGGGACGGGGTTCACCGCCTCGCGATATAATTCCGGGAGAAGCTCCACAAGATCGACTTTGGCCCCCTCCGTAGTGAGAAGGAATCGCCGCCGGAGTCGCTCCCGCGTAAACGCCGCAGTCTTGATGGCCAACTGCCTGCGCGTCTCGGCGACCTGAGCCGGGGAAAAGTGAAGGAGTTGTGGAGCTGTGGACGACTCCCCTCTGCTGGGATGGCAGAGATCGGCTATCTCTGATTCCGCCTCGGCAAGGAGAGTCCCCAGGTAGTTGGCTTCCTGCTGCGAGGAGGCTAGCTGTGCCTCCAGCTCAGAGACCCGCGTCACCAGCGCGACGGTGGGTTCCTGCATTAGCAAAGGTCAGGCAACAAAGTCGGAAAGCAAGTAGGAAGGAAGCGAATAAGGATACACACCTCGGGGGGAGCGACCTCTTTAGCCTTGGACCCGGCAAGCTCTTCCTCTGCTGCCGCCAGCTTCTTTTCCAGCTCTCTATAGGTGGCGCCTAGTTCGCAAAGCCGGCTGTTCGATTGAAGCCCCCGCCGCGTAGTCTGGTGAGCTAGCTCGGCGGTGCGGAGAGCGGAGAGGCTTGTGAGGTTGGCTAGCTCGCGGATAGGAGCCTCCACGAGCACTTCGGCAACTTCTCAAGCATATAACTCGTAGAGCAGGTTATGCGCCTGGTCGCCTACCTCCTCGAAATCCTCCCAGGAGGGGAGGAGCGAACTCACCAGGACCATATTCGCGTCGTAGTCCCAAATCAGCAGTGGGTTACCTTTAGAGTCCTCGCTCCTCATCCCCAACCCAAAATTCGTGTGGGACGAGGGTTCTGGAGGCGGGCTCGCCGGGGGGCGAGAGGATCTCCTCGTCTTCTGCTTAGAAAGGTGAAGGGGGAAAGTGGACTACCCATAGACACAGTGTCTTGGGAAACCACTATAAACACTTGTGTGCTTTCTGGGTTTGCTTGATTACTAGCTTAGAATAGTTTTAACTATCTATATCATCTAAGTAAAAATCAAAATACCTATTCACCCCCCCCCCCCCTATAGGTGAATTAGATCATATACCTATAATCTTTCACGGAGCTTCGGTCAAAAGCTCTGTGGGAGTGGGCATCGTGCTTGTCAGCCCACAGGGAACTAGGATCGAGCAAGCAGTCGAGATACTCTTCCCCATCACGAACAATCAAGCCGAATACGAAGCCATAGTGGCAGGCTTGCATCTCGCAAGGGAGTTGGGGATTCAAGACATCAGGGCCTTCACTGATTTAATGGTGGTCGCGTCACAAATTTGGGGAGAGTTCGAAGCTCGTGGCACCGTCCTACAGAAGTATCTTGTCAAGGTGAAGGGATTGATAGGAGGTTTTCAATCCTTCTCCATTGAGCATGTCCCAAGAGAGGAGAACTCGGTAGCGGATCGTTTGGGCAAGTATGGGCCAAGGGATGGAGGGATCGTCACTGAATTGTTCTGACCGTCCATCGAGGAAGGAGAGATGATGGAGATCGAGCGACGCCCCTCCTGGATGGATCTGTTCGTAGTCTTCCTAAATACCGGGCAGCTTCCTGCGGAGGATGGGGATCGAAGGAAGTTTCGATACAAGGCAGCGTATTATTTATTGCAGAAAGGGGAGATATATCGCAAGAACATCTCGGGCCCCTAGCTAGATGCGTCTCTGAAGATGAAGTACCTCGAGTGTTGGAAGAGATCCACATGGGAGAGTGCGGAAGTCATTCTGGGACTCGCACTTTAGAGCAGAGAATCCTAAGGCATGGTTACTTCTGGCCCACTATCCGCAAGGATGCGGAGGTCTTCTCGAAGAAATGTCAAAAGTGCCAGCTATTTGCCCCCTCCAATTGCAGCCATCCCAGCAGCCTCGCTCGATCACCGCCCCGTGGCCATTCGCTATCTGGGGAATGGATTTGATAGGTCCCTTTTCCCTCGGCTAGTGGCTAGAGGAAGTTAATTCTCGTCATGATCGACTACTTCTCTGAGTGGATCGAGGCCAAAGATCTAGCCAATTAAGACCACCTATCAAGTCGTGAAGAACTTTATCTGGGGAGAGATCGTTTGCAGATTCGGGATCCCCCTCGTCATCATCACCGACAACGGTCCTCAATTCGCCAGCTTGGAGCTGGAAGATTTTTGCAGGCAACTCGGAACTGATCTTTGATTTGCGTCAGACATCATCCAAGGAGCAACGGACAAGTGGAGGCCGCCAACAAGCTAATCATCAACCTGCTAAAGAAGAAAGTCGAGAACCTAAGAGGTAATTGGGCAGAACAGCTCCCCTCGGTGTTGTGGGCTTTCAGAACCACTCCTAGCTCAGCCACAGGGAAAACCCTGTTCAAACTCTCTCATGGGTCTGAAGCTCTCATTCCAGTAGGGTTCGAGGTCAGAAGTCTTAGGGTGATCGCAGCTGAGGACGAAGACGAAGAATGGCGTTTGGAGAATGAGGAAGCTCAGAAACTATCCCTCGACTACATTGAAGAACTCTGAGACTTAGCCTTAACTCGGCAGGAGGAGATCAAGCGTCGAATGGCGAAGCACTTCGACAAACACGTACGCCTCAAGCATTTTCAAGCGGGTGATCTAGTCCTGAAAAAAGTAGATGTGGCAGGGAGATCGGCAGCCGTTGGAAAGCTCAACCCGAATTGGGAGGGACCTTTCATCATCCATGAATCACTTACAACATGAGGATATCGCTTGCAAAATCACGAAGGGGAGCTATTGGGGAATACCTGGAGCGGCGATGACCTAAAAAGGTTTTATCCCTAAGCGGGAACATGTACATCCCTCTCCTGTAAATTGGTTGATTATAAATAAACTCCTCACCTCCCTGAAACACAGGATGGCGAGAGATTCTTGCTCCTATAACAGCAACAACTATTTTTGAAGAAAGGAAGGAAAGCAGGTGAAGCCGACCTCCACGTCAGGTTGGGAAACAGGCATCCGACTTGATTCTCGTAAGATCCGGAATGGATGATGGGACGGTGCCTCGGTAGTGCGTTCCCCTAAGACCAAGCCTCTGCATTGACGGTCGAGATCAGCTCCCCCCTTGCATATTGGTCGCGGTTCCCTCCGACCGCATCTCACATCCGACTGGAGAGAATATCAGGAAGAAGTCGTGACGCCGACCTCCTAGTTCGACGATAGGATGATCGACTTAACCTCTTAGGGGACCGTTGAATAAAGCGTCACAAATCCTCAAGAGTAAAAGGCTCGCAGCATAGCATTTTGTTTCTAATGACCCTGTCCAATCATTTGAGTCGGTGTGTCTAATCCCCTCTGATTGTTGAGTATGTCAGGAGAAAGTTTGTCGAAATAGCATCAACATCACAGTAGGATGGAGACCTCGGGATGATGTGTCTTTGGACCTCCCCGGCTGTCAGTCCCTACTTGTCAATCTCTTCACCAACATCAACATCACAGTAGGATGGAGACCTTGGGATGACGTGTCTTTGGACCTCCCCGACTGTCAGTCCCTACTTGTCGATCTCTTCACCAACATCAACGTTATGGTAGGATGAAGACCTCGGGATGGTGTGTCCCCTAGGACCAGCCCAATGGCCATTCTCAACTTTTCTCCTCATAGAGTCCATTATTATTACAAGCATCCTGACAGTCTTTCATCACGTACAAAAAAGAGCTTTAGGAGTATTTGTCCCTCGGGACCTTCTCCGAAGACCCTCCACAGATAGACTCCAACAAAGTTTAAACTTGAAAATGGCGAGTATACATGTGCGACTATACCTGTGCGAGTATGTGGTGTGAGTATGTAGGTACGAGTAAGGTATGATCATCGACCGCAGCACTCAATCTCGTCGTGCCTAGGATCCTAGCGAGCACTCAACCTCGTTGCAATCCTAAAGGACTACTCGGCATGCAAACAAGAAAGCAGGAACGAAAACACTAGGCGAGCACAAAAATTTGTATTCCATTTCTTCCATAATTACATCTTCAAAAAATGATGTACAGTTATCAAGGAAAAGGACAAAAGATAGGCGACTAAGCAGCATCATCGTCATCATCTTCGCCATCCACATCGGCATCTTCGTCATCATCATCCTCGTCCCCGGAATCGTCATCCTCAGAATCGGTGGATGAGGATGGAATATCTCGCATAGGGGAGGTGGACTCTTCGGCGAGCAGCGCCGGGATGAGGTCCACCACAGTCAAGTTCATCTCCTCTGGCTTCAACAGACCATCGGCTTTCAACCTGCTCAGGACGACTTTCCCAGTTGCCCTCGCGATCTCCCGAAGAACGTGCGGCATCTCGTCGCCATGCATCCTTATCTGCTTTCCTCTGGAGGGGCCCGCCTCCGAAGGTTGTTGCTCGGCAGGCCGAGTTTCCAGCTCGGCGATGCGGACTTGGGCGGCCTCCAAGGCCTGCCAAGTATATTACAGCTCCTTCTCAAGCTGAGATACCTTCTTCACCGCCTCAATCTCGGCAGCCTGAAAAGACATGAAGAACAGCGATCAGCAGAATGCTCGACGTAAAAGGCGATTAGTCCAGAAGCCAAAAAGGCAACGAGCGAGTACCTCATGCTCCTTCCACTTGGCGGCCTCCAGCCCCATAGAGATGAGCTTCTTACTTTGCACTTTGATCATTTGCTCATACTCCAACAGCTGCCTCGATGTTGCATGGCCGAGCTCGGCAGCTCGCAGGTAAGCTTGAGAGCTCTAGTTCGCCAGATACTCGGCCGACACATCTTGCAGGGCCTCGGCATCTGCGCGACCATACAGGGCGAACATCACATCAAATGCCTCGCCGCTGTCCTCCCAATCCTATACCAGGCAGGAAGATTGGTGCTCAAAGTCACCTCGTGGGCGCGCTTAGCCCAGGACACCAGAGGGCGACCATAGGCATCCTCGCTACGGCCACCTTCGTTGAAGAGCGGGTGACTGTGAGGCTCGCCGGCCTCCGAAAGGTTTGCCTTCGCCTTCAGGTCCCTCTTGGCGACCTCCTTCTTCTTCCTTGTCGTGGGCTCCCTAGACTTAGCCTTTCCCTTTCACTTCCGGGAAAGCTCAGCATCATCGTCGGTGACCTCCTGCTCATCACCACCAGGCGACAAGTCGATCGGGGTAGAAGCCCCCACCTTCGTCGCCATCGGAAGGGGCTCGCTCGGCAAAAGGCGAGTAGCTGCAAGCAAGACAGGACACAGGAAGGTTAGTCGCCAGTAGAAGATAGAGCAGCGAGTATAACCAAATACTAGCTCAGAAGATCACCTTCTCCCGGGAAAACCTCGGTAAGTTCGTCTACTCGCTTCCTCCAGAAGACCACATCCAAGCGGCGATTCTGGAAGCAGTCGAGTAGCTTCTCCTTACTCTCCTCCAGGTAAGGAGCGGCGAAGGCGCTCTCCGCCGGCTGGAAGGAAGAGTTTGGGATGATCTGGAGGTCGCCTTTGACGACGACTAGTCGCTCGCCCCAGCGATGGTTCTTCTTCGTCATGCCCGCCAGCGTGCAGACGTGGCTACACAGGAAGACAACACCCTCGCCTGTGGCGTTGAAGTGGAATACTCTCCTGTAGATGGAGAGATCGAAGGCGATCCTCTCTTCTCGCAAGAAGCAAAGGAACCCGACGATCATCGCCACTCTGTTCGGGTTGATCTGTGCAGGGACTATCCCAAAGTAGCGTAGAATCTGGCAGAATTCTGTCCACAACGGTAGTCGCAAGCCGACCTCGAAGTGGAGAATAGGGAACACTATCTCGATAGACGAGATAGTGTTTAGGCGCTCATCATCGCGAGGAAGCCTGGTGACATAGCCCGGCGACAGGTACTTGGCCGAGAATTCCTTCAAATCCTGTGGCCGAGTAATCGGCTTCTTGAAGGAGGTGTCCTCAAAGTTCTTGGCATGGCTCACACGCCGAATAGCCGCCTCATGAGCCATTCTAAAAGAAGAAGAGAAGAAGGAGTGAGTATCAAAGAGGCGAGAAAGAAAGCAATCAAGAGATACTCGCTAGGAATGCAAGAAGATCGCCAGAAAGCGTAATAAATACGTGCCCACCCACCCCCCCCCCCCCTATTTATAGTAGTCGGAACACTTGGCTTGTCGCGTACGCCACCGTGAGTATGAGTAACGGGTGGCGCACACTAAGGAAAGTCGCCAAAATCTGCAGCGCACGTCGAAACATCAAAGCGCGCGGGTACCTACATCAGAATACAAGGAAGCTCACCAAATAGGAACGACAATCTACCACTACTCGCAAGGAGACCGTAAAAAGAAGATAGAAGAATTCAGAACATCACAACAAGCAAGCAAAGAATAAAAGGCGAGATCTAAATACTTGCCAAATAAAATTACATACATAAAATTTTTCAGAATTACAGGCGTTCGCCAAAGGGCGACCAAGCGACTACAATTAAAAAGGAAAAAAACAGCATCTAAGGAGGACCCTGGAGGTTCGCCTGGGCTTTTGGAGGTTGCGGTTGTCGCCCAAACCAGCCCATGCTGCGAGCCCGCTTAAAGTGCTCAAAGGCCACGGTCATCACATCCTCGCCCTGCCGCAGCTGGTCCTCGATCCTCGCAAGGCGACCAACCGAGCCCATGCTCACTGGCATCCCTACGAGCTCATCATGATGCAACTATTGGCGATGCTCCAACCTGGCGACCCGGCGCTCCAAATCGTTGACAGATAGAAGGTGAGATTCCACCCCCGCCAGCCGAGTATCAAACTCTTCCATCCAGGATACCCGCACCTCCAGCTAGGTCAAACGGCGATGAGGCTCGAGGGCCGCCAAGCGTTCAACCCGCGACTCCATATCGGTCAGAAGATGATGAGGCTCGTTGATCGCCAGATGCTCTATCTTTGCCTCCAGATCCAAGATTGCGTGAGTAGCCCTCTCATGGTACTCGCGAGAAGACAGGTTGACCCCATCGATCAAAGCTCCCATGGGAGTCTGAGCGCGAGCTGAAAAAGAAGACAAGAAGGCAAAAGACTTTAATGACGAGTATCCAAAGGTGGATCCCACCGAGTCTGCAGATCAAATGACTAAAAGTTACCAGGACGGCGAGTGTCATTCCTTGAGCCGCGAGGAGGACTGCGAGATCATCAAGAAGGGGAGCTCCTTCCTCGGTGAGGGGAGATGCTATGATGCCCAGCAACTCGCCGACCGGAGTGAGTTCCTCCGGTTTGATCCTTGTCGCGAGGAACGTCCCCTCGGCCGCGACCATCCACTGGACGCCCTCCCCCCCCCCCCCCCCCTTGAGGTGAACAAACCAGAAGAACCCCCAACCCCGCCTCGGCATGAGGATTCTCCCAAATTGGTTGAGGGAGCAGCGTAAGATGAAGGACGCTGATCGCCCTGGATGCCAGGAGGAGGAGGGAAAGGAGGAGGAGGCGGAAGCCTTTCAGCAGGCAGCTGCGAGCTGCTCGCCAGCTCTGATTGTAAGGGAGGCGGAGGCGGTGGAGGAACGTTGCTCGCCGAAGTGTCCCTCTGCTCGCTTGAAGGCCGCTTCTCCAGCACAGAGCTATGAAGGATCCGGACCGAGCGACTACCGCGTGACCCTTCTCCAGCCCCAGGCGAGATCATCGGAGATGATCGCAAAGGAAGCACATCCAAAGGCTCCTCCTGAGCATTCACAATCGACAAATCTGTGAGTATCAAAAAGAGCGTCAGAACCTCGCCAGCATAGATCAAATTAGCAAAGTAATCCAAGAGGTGGCAAGTAGGTAGCTCTCACCTTGCGTAGGAGCGACATCAGTTTGATCCTGAATCGAGGCCCCGGTCGTACTCGACTCCAGAATGACATTCGGTACGGGAGGATCAGTTGCAGGCGAGTCGCCCTCGCGAGAAAGACCCAGATCGTCAAGCAGTTGCTGACGTAGGTCGACTAGAGGATCCGGGACATCCTCCAAAGTAGTCGTCCTCCTCTTTTTCTCTTTCTTCTTCTTCTTCTTATCAAGTCGCTTCCTCTTCTTGGAAGCAAGGAAGTCTTCTAGCTCGGCATCCACGAGAACAGGAGCCCAAAGGGGTGGCAGCAGACCTATGATCTCGGCCATATCAGCAGCAGCTTCCTCAGCATGAGTGTGCGACATCTTGAAGCGAGATTGGAAAATCCTTGCAATCAGAGACCCCTCCCCCTCTATATATAGGGCCAGGGCGTCGGCCCGCGAGATGCCGACTATAGACCAGTACTCGCCAGAAGGATAGAACGTCGAATGAAGATTGAATGATTCTTTCCGAGCAACTACGTTACTCGCAAAGAGCGGGGATTGTGTACACCCTCATTCTCCGAGGGTAGGGCCCACTCAAAGTCACATAGGCAGACGTCAAAGTTAAAAGGTCAACATAAAGGTCAGCAGCCCAAGACACAAGACAGCTCAGCCAGCAGGAGCGAAAGAAGGCCTGGGCGAGTATGGGTGGACTCGCGCGAGTAGCCCTGATTGTAACGCCCCTGGTTTTCGTTAATTATTTACGTGGCCGCTGTAGCGTAATTTTGGCGTAAGGGCGTTACGTCAGCTCGCCAGGTTTAGTTTTGAGCCTTAGCTTAGTTAAAGTATGTTTAGATCGAGCGTGCGAGATTTCACGTCATTTCGAGTTATAGAGAGGATTTTGTGTAGTTATTGAGATCTTAGCTTCGGGAAGCTTTATCCCGAGTTTGGCTCGTCAGAATTGAATTCTGACTTCGTCGTTGGATTCGTAGCACCGTTTTTCAGTTGGGGTGTGAATTTCATAGAAATCCGAGGTGATCTAGTCACCCTCGCAGTTTTAGTGAAAGGAGTATTATTTAATTAATTAAATATAAAATTAGGTTTTTATTATAAAACCTAAAATTTCTCTCCCTATTCTTCTTCTTCCTTCATCGATCCAAACCAGCTGCCGAGCGAGAGAGAAGCGTCGTGGAGCTTCCGGCCGATGATTCCTAGGGTTGTTGTAGTCGGAATCGCGTTTGGAGAGTAGATTTGGAAAGCTCTCGGCGAGATCTTCTTTCTAGTGGTGAGCTTTTCCCATTTCGTGGAATTTTTTGGAGTTGAGGTAGTGACCTAACTCCTGCTTTTTGATACGAAAAGCTTCAGGTTTTCGTGCTCGAGTATTTCCTTGGCTTTTGGAGCGGAGAAATTTGAGTTTTCGCAGGGTTAAGGCAAGTGGCTATCCCCTCCTTCTCGTTGTTTTCTTAAAGCACTATTTTCTATGGTTATGTGTTCTTGCAGCATCTTGGCTTGTGATTTATGGTCGTGTCGTTTTGATCTCGACCCCCCCCCCCCCCCCCCTCGATCCTCCCCGAAGTATCGGAGTCTTCCCCCGGAAAAATCTGTAGTAGCCCGAAACTCACCCCTGTTGCATGCTAGTTTCTCGAGAGCTTCATGTACAGCCTTTACTATCTCGAGAAAACGACTGATTTCTGCCTGATATCTCGAGAAATCAAGTCCTGCATTTGGATTTCTCGAGAATCTGCTGCTTCCTGCATTTAAATTCTCGAGAAACTCATACTCCCTGCTCTTAATTTCTCGAGAAAACCTTGATCCCTGCATTCAAATTCTCGAGAAATCATAGTCTCTACCTTGGGTTTTTCTCGAGAAATCATAGTCCCTGCTTGGGATTTCTCGAGTAATGAATGACCCTGTCCTTGGATTTCTCGAGAAGCTCATGTTACCTGCCTTTAATTCTCGAGAAGTCATGTTCTCTGTCTTTTCTTTTCTCTCGAGAACTATGTTCTTATCCTTTAGATTCTCGAGAAATGCCCTCTACTTCTTAGTACTTGAGTTATGCCTCTGATTACTTCTCCTCTTTGAAATCTCGTACCTATTGTGGTTAAATAACTTATGGGTTCTCTTATGAATAGTATTGGGAAATGTTTACTTTGTTGTGACCCTATCTCTTAGGGAATCCTGGTGATTATTCTTTTCGGGCAACGCCCCGTGTTTTAATTGAAATTTAATTAATAAGAACCATTGTCTTTAGCCTTGCACGGTAGTCGTGTTTGGGGACAGTGGGGATTTGTTAATCCTTGCACGGTGGCCATTTTAGGGGTGGTCAGCAGGCTCGTCCTGAGGCCCCGTGAGTCGTGTTTGGGTGGTAGGGGGATAGAGAAACCCCCACCCATTTCTGGGCTTTGGATGGCGGAGTATAGTAACCGCCCCCATTTAATTTGAGCTGATCAGTCTCTTTAAATAAATTTTGCAAGATAATTGAACTGTGTTTGTTCCTCTATTTGGTATTTGGTGCACTTGGTACATTGTTTAGTTCTGTGCTTGAAGTTTCCTTTTCTGTAAGTGTTGGGCTTGGGTTGGTACCCCCTTATGCCTTGTTTACTTTGTTTTTCTTTGATTTATGCCACTTGTAATTCCCTTGCTGAGGCGTTCTTTGTTTTATTGAATGCCTCGGGTTCTGAGCCGTAGCGGCTAGCAGTGTAGCCCGGAGTCTTCGGGAGCGTTAGTTGATGTTTTACCCCGCCGCTGCGAGGTAGTTGTTGTTAGTTTTGTTCTTGTGTTCAGACATGCATGCTAGTTTGTAGCTAATGGGTTAGTGTCAGGTTGTTGACGCCCATTGTGCCCTTTTTATACTTTACAGCTTACTTGCTAGTTAAATGCCGCTACTTTTAGATCTTGTGTATCTTGCTCTCTGGGAATGATTTATATCTAGGTGCATTATAGTTATAAAATGGCTTTTCTTTCATCCTCATCATTCTTTTTAACTGAAATCCTTATCTTTAAAGTTGCCTAAAGGTATTTTCTATACTTATACTACGCCTAGATATGTGCATATCATTTACTTCATGTCCTGTCATCACGTGCATTTAGGACCTTAAGTGAACTAAATCAAGTATTTTCCGCTGCAATTATATATATTTTCTCGGTGTAGTAGTTGATCCACGAACTGAGAGACACAGTTCTTACCCCAAACCCTAATAAATGATTTCAAATGATGACCTATCATGTAAACATGTTTTGGTTAAATAAGTAATAGGTTCCCGCCTGAGCGTCTGCAGTTGTCTCCTGCATGATGTGGCATCATGACGCGTATTTTTTCTTACTCTGATATTCCTAAATTCGGACAAAAGGTGGGTTGTGACACTGATACTCACCCCTCTTCAGGCGAGGTCGCCTCAATGTCGCCTAGTCGGCGAGCTGATGGGGTATAAAAGACCCTCCCCCTCCCTTTTGTTTTCCTATAAATAGGACCCCACGGGTACTTGGATTGACACCTGAACTTGAGCTTTTGGAACTCCCCTCGTTCAAATTCTCGGACCCGTCATCCTTGGTAGTCACTCCCGGTACTAGCCAAGTTGGTGCTTTCCTCGTACCCTGCTCGGCCATTTTTGGTTTTGGAGGGGAAGTCTCTTCTGAGATTCTGGGTACGTGGTGGGACCTCCCTGCCGCAGCACCTGGGTTCATGTTTGTTACTCTTCTAGCTTCTTCGTCGTTGCCAGCCAGGTCATCTCGTCGGACTGCTGGGCAAGTAGCCTCTGGCTGTATTGATCCGAATTTTGGAGCCTAGGATTTTCCTGGCTTCAACAGCCGCGAGCTGCTCGCAGGTCTTCGCGGGCCTGCTCCAGACTCTCCTCACTTTGTCTGATGTGATCCTCACCTCGGCGGCTGTGTTCTTCCAGTAAGGAGGCCTCGCCCAGGGTGCGAGCCACCTGTGAGAAACGGTGGAGATCATCTTCGGTAGCTTGCTGGCGAGTCTCCACCTCGTACAACCTCATCTCCAGGTCAATCACCCTGTCAAAGAGGTCGTCTTCGCCCTGCACCAGCTGTTGAAACTCCTCCACTTCAGAGAGGCGGTCCCCGAGGTCGACCAACTGCGCGTTCATCTCGGCGGGCGGCGTAGACATCAGAAAAGAATCGTGGGCTCGAAGGACAACAATCAAGCGAGCCCACGACCCCTCGTTAAAGCACGGCGGGTCTGAAAGTAGCTCCCTCAAAGGAGTAGATTCCACAGGCAGTGGCGACCCTAGCAGTGAATTCGTCGATGGCGGATGGTTGTAAGAGGAAGACCCCTAGTTATCTGAAAGAAAGTAAACAACGAGGATAACTAACAGAAAGGAAGAAGGCAACAAGACGAGCAAGGCGAGTACCCGCGTGAGCATTATTCCCTTCTTGGTGTTGAGGTGGATCTGCCCGCAGCCCTGATGCGCAAATCTAGTACACCGCTATAGGCGGTAGCAAGACTGCGGCACGAAACGGCAGTGTACCGATCGTTCAAGTAATATAAAATGTGGGAGTGAATCCCCAAGTATCGATCTCGAAGGAACACAGTAAGGTGGAGTTAACTTTTAAGGAAGGACTTGAGATTGAAGTCCTTTCGAGCGGATGGATTGCGGAAAAGGGTGATTTGGATTGTGGAAAATAAAAGAAAACAACTACAACTACTCCTATGCAATATCGCTATGCAATGCTTCGCCAAGCGGGATGGAAAACTACACAGGCCGCTATGCACCGATTTGCAAGGGCGGATGGACGAGTAGGCAAGCGGATGGAGTGGTAAGTGCGGAATCGAACTGTGCAGGCCTTGAGCGCACTGCTTCATTAGGCGAATGGATTACACGGGCCGCTATGCCACATTTTGCTATGCGGATGGAAGAGTAGGCAAGCGGATGGAGTGGGTCACACCGGCGGAATGAGGGTCATAGGCACCTCGTCAACAAGCACGCCACTAGCAATTGCTAGTGCGGCACACGAACATGATGGCGGGATGGAGGATGGAATGGGGCGCTCCTCACTTGCATAAACCACATATAACGATTTCACATAGACATGAAATATTAAATGACAAAACAAGGTTTAGCAAACATTGTTCATACACCCAAATAATTAAGGAATAACACACTACAATGTAAAGGAGGTTGAGATTACAACCAAAGCACGGAGACTCATCCGAGGTTCAGGACCGGAATCTAGGGTTGTCAATCCTTGTCCGAGCTCGGGCTCCAACTGCCGTCCGGGGTCCGGAAGAGCTGTCACCTTCTTCTATTATACGCGTCTTCTCCGTCAATCTTCTTTGGCCACGATCTCACCGGAGAACCTCACAAGTGCAGCATGGAATCCCTCAAAATGGGGCTTTGGAGGTGCACGAACAATGGAGGAGGCCTAGAGGATGCTCCGGCTTGAGATTTGCAAGAGAATGGCGGCCGGAGCTCCTCCCGAAGGTGGGCGGTGATGGAGCGGCGAAAAAGGGCAAAACTGGAGCTCTTGGGCGAGGGAAAGAAGGTCGATCCCTGATTAGGGCGGAAATCTGCGCTTTTATAGAAAACAATCAGAAATTTGGTCATGCACGGTCGAACGCACGACCGTGCGTGCACCGTACGATATTAATCGAGAACAAAGGCCAGGAAGACGAAGCATAAGCGCCCGTGCGTTTTACTCACGCACGGTCGAAGCCGGCCGTGCGTAAAAAACGCATGAGCAAATTCAGAAACCTCGAATTCCGGCAAACAACAAGAGGTCGTGCGTTTTGTTCGCGCACGGTTGAGGACAACCGTGCGTGAAGAAAACGCACGAGCGGGGTAGATCACCATATTGACCAGTCGATCATTTCGCACGACCGTGCGTCAAGTGAACGCACGACCGTGCGATTAATACAGGGTGAATTCTGGGCAGTATGGATGATCTTCCCACCTGGACAACAAATCCACACGCTGGGAATGTTGGAGTTTCTGAGGTGATCTCAAAGCAATCAATAGTTAGTCTTGCTGCCAACGCAATATGAGCCTATAAGGTCGCACATAAAAGCGTTTGGAGAAATTGGAGAAAGGATTGTGTTGGCCTTACTCATATTGGATATGAGTGGAGGACCAATCCTGTGACTGCTAGGAATCAAGTTGAGAATGTCTCAAAAGGGAAATCGTTTAAAGTGTTTAAACGAACGGATTTACACTAGATAATTCGGCTAAAGGCATTAACCGAATTCGGCTAAAGGGTTTAACCGAATTCGGCTAATGGCAAATTCGGCTAAAGGGTTTCGCCGAATATATAGTCGAATTCGTCGAAATGGTTTTGCCGAATTCGGTTATAGTGAATAGCCGAATTTATATATAGTCGAATTCGTCGAAATGGTTTCGCCGAATTCGGTTATAGTGATTATTCGAATTCGGTTAATGTGATTAGTCGAATTCGGCGAATGTAAATCTGGACGGATTTTCTTTTGGTCTGCGGATAGCCTTTCCTATACCTTGCGTATATAAAGGCATGCGATTAGGTCTTCAATATAAGATAGTTTTATGACTTGATCTTTCCGCTAAGACGAGAACTGCCGACCGGAACCGTTCCGCGCGAGGGCACGTTCTTCCGTCCGCCGATCATCCTTCCGCCGCCGCTTGTCGCCGTCGTCAGTCGCCGCCTCCCCTGGATCGGATCTAGAAGTCCGTGGGGACGTTGAGAGCATCCTTCTCCGACCTAGTTCTTGTGCGACAAGAAGCTAGGGTTCTTCATCGCTTGTGTGGACTTCTGTAGAGGGATCGATCTATTTCGATCCTTGAAGAACTCAAAGGAAGATTTCTGATTTCATCTTGGAGCACCTTGGTTGAGTATTGACTCAATCCCGCAAAGGTATATTGTATTCTATTTGCTTATTCTCTTGAATCATGAAAATTGCAAGATCCGTTGATCTCTTTTTGGGTTGTTCTTGTTCATTTCCGCTGCGCATATTTGATATTTCATCCCTTATGAAGGGGTATAGAAAACCCAACAGTGGTATCAGAGGGAGGTTGCGGTCAAGTGCGTGTAAATTGGGAAATTTAGAAGCGTTCTAAATGCCCTAATTTCCTCTTGGAATATCACATTTGATGTGATTTTGTGTGGTTTCTGGTGGTGGGATTTCAAAAATTTAGTCGGGGCTCTGCCCCGCACCCCGCAAGGGCTCTGCCCCTTGACCCCGCTCGCTGATCGGTCAGCGAGACCACCGCTAGGGGCGCGGCCCCTTGGAACCCCGCCAAGAACGCATGTGATTGCGTTGCGATTTTCATATTTCAGAGGTTGTTTCTCCTCTGCAGTAACGGTCCCTCAAAATGGTTTGTGAAACCAAATGTTTAGATTATTGAATCTGACATGAGAGATGATAAGTAGTATTTTTATAACTTTTTAATAGAAAATTTTGTAAATATTTAATATGAATTTTCCTTTTTATGTCAATTTTAGGTTATAAGTAGTTCTTTTTGTAATTTTGATTCTAACTTAGCTTAATTTCAATTTTTGTAGAATTTTGGGACAAATCGGGAAAAATGGCATGTCACGCCCTCGGTCACGCCCGTGACCAAGGGCGTGTAACCTGAAGATCAGTCCAGAATCGATGCCACGTTGTTTGAACCAGTCCACACCAAGTCACGCCCGTGACCCAAAGTCACGCCCGTGACCGGGGGCGTGTAATCTTAGAATCTTCCACGTAGAGCCGCCGTCGAGACGTGGAGTTGCAGTCGAGAAGTCAACTTGAGTCGCGCCCGTGACCCACATGTCACGGTCGTGACTTGCCCGCGTGATCCCTGCTCTGCCGCCGCGCCGAATTTCAGCCCACGCCGCATTTAATGCAGCCGTCCAAAGTCACGGCCGTGACCCACATGTCACGCCCGTGACATGTCAATTTTCGCCACGCCGTCCAGAAAGCCCACGCCGCTGTCGGATCCAATGTGAATAGTGCAGTCACGCCCTTGGTCATGCCCGTGACCGAGGGCGTGTAATCTGAAATTTTTTTCCTATAAATTCAGAGGTTCTCCTTGAGTCCAGGGTTCAGAATTTTGGAGTGGGGGAGGTGCTACTAGAGCTGTTAGTGAGTTTTTCAATGCAATTGTTCATGTCTTTAAGCTTTCATGTCTTCCTTTTCAATTCATGCAATGTTTTAGTTTAACTTTCATGTACTAGCTCTTTTTAAGCTTGTAATCTTCATTTCCCTAGCTTTGTAATCTCTCTTTAAGATTGTAATAGTTTTGATTTTCAATAAAAATTAGCTTGCTCTCTTTCATTTGCTCTTTCTCCTTAAGTACTTCTCCTTTCATGCAACGTTAAGTTTTCTTTCCTTTTCCCCCTCCACTATGTTGAGCATTAAGTCTTTTTAATATCGTTTTAATCATTCACTAAGTTTGCAAAATGTCTCTTTTTAACTAAGTAATCAAAACCTCCAAAATATCATTAGATAAGATAATAGTGATTTTCTTCGAAGTAGAAGTAATCAACGCGCCCCGTGGAATACGACCTTGGTATTTCCAAATATCCTATACTATAGACGATAAGGTACACTTGCCTTTATCGGATATAGTTTTGGAGAAAATCTCAACCTTTCACTAAATTTCAAAACCGAGAAATCTATTTCAAGTTTTTGGCGCCGTTGCCGGGGAGCTTTGCGTAGATATTTTGAAAAGAGGATAGCTATTAATTTTATCATGCTTCTTTTTATTTTGTTTTGTTTTTTCTAAATTTCAAAAAGAAAAAAAAATTTAGTTTTTCTTCTTCCTTTCTTCTCTTTTTAGTGTATGACCCGAGGTAGCACTTCGATTCTTCCTTTTGATCCGGAGATCGAGCGAACCCTTTTGAGGCACCGCTGTTCTCGTGATCAGGGAAATCAAGTAGAATCTGAAGAGTCGATCGGGGACACTAACGCAGCAAATATGGATCATAATCTTAATCCTCCTAATCTTAACGAGCCAAATCCTAATGAGGACGCGCAACGGACCATGTCCTATTATGCGCGGCCGAATTTGGAAGGCACACAATCGAGTATTGTTCGCCCCACGGTGGCGAACAATAATTTTGAGATCAAGTCCAGCATCATACAAATGGTGCAACAATCGGTGACCTTTGATGGTCAACCGGACGAGGATCCAAATTCACATATCTCTTACTTTCTTGAAGTTTGCGACACTTTTAAGATCAATGGCATCACCGATGACGCCATTCGACTACGTCTTTTTCCTTTTTCTTTGCGGTCTAAGGCCAAGCAGTGGCTGGGCTCCCTACCTAGGGGATCCATCACTACATGGGCCGAAATGGCGGAAAAATTTCTTAATAAATATTCCCCGCCTTCAAAGACCGCTAAATTGCTCACGGATATTGCGTCATTCATGCAAATCGACTCGGAGACTCTCTATGACACATGGGAGCGCTTCAAGGAGCTTTTGTGTCGATGCCCTCACCACGCACTTGCCACTTGGCAACAAGTGCAAATATTTTATAATGGCTTAAATCTCCAAACGAGGCAAATGATTGATGCGGCCGCCGGGGTGACATTAAATAACAAAACCCCGATCGCCGCTCAAGAGCTTTTCGAAGAGATGGCCACAAATGCGTACCAATGGAACATGCCCCGAGCACGGCCTAATAAGCTGGCCGGAATTTTTGAAATAGACGCAAACGCAAATTTAGCTTTACAAGTTGAGCGCTTAACAAAGCAAGTGGCGGAGATGTCTGCTTCCTCCGCCACTCCTCCTTGGGCTAATAATATTTTAATTGAAGAACATGTTGACTACATGGGAAATCCACCTCGGCCTTCCTATAACCCGAACACCGCTCCGTATAATAACACCTACAATGCGGGTTATAGGAATCATCCGAATTTCTCATGGAGCAACCAAGGAAATGCTCAGCGTCCTATGAATTTAAATCAACCTCCCCCTAATCAACTTCTTAACTTAACTCCGCCTCCAAATTTGATTTCTCAAAATTATAATCCACCCGGTTTTCCACCGCAACAGCAAAAACTCTCTCTGGTTGAAGAGATTTTTGCAAGATATGTTGCTACAAATGAAACGAACATCCAGAACCTTACCGGATCGATCAAAAATTTAGAGAATCAAGTGGGCCAACTCGCAAAGATGATTTCTGAGCGTCAACAAGGAGCACTACCAGGGAACACCGAGCAAAATCCAAAGGAGAGCGCGCACGCGATTACACTCCGAAGCGGGAAGGAGGTGGTTCAAAAACAGGACGAACCCAAGGTAATTTCCTCTCCTCCTCCTACTTTTAATTCATCTTCGAATTTGCCCGCTACGATAGCTCCGCACACTTCTATTTTAAATCCGCGCGCTCCTACTTCTAATATTCCGTATCCATTGAAATTTAAAAATGAAAGCGCCGAAAAAAATTATAAAAAGTTTTTAGATGTTTTAAAACAAATCCATATTAATGTACCTTTCTGCGAGGCTATCTCACAAATGCCTAAATATGTGAAATATCTTAAGGAGTTGCTCTCCAATAAGAAAAAGTTAGAAGATATTTCGCATATTTCTTTAAACGCAGAATGCTCCGCGGTTGTACTCAACAAATTGCCGAAAAAAGCAAATGACCCGGGACGGTTTTCCATCCCATGTCTTTTTGGCAATTCGTTAGTAAAACACGCCTTAGCGGATCTTGGAGCAAGCATCAACCTTATGCCGTTTTCTTTGTTCAAAAAGCTAGGTCTAGGAAATCCAAGGCCCACTCGAATGAGTATCCAATTAGCGGATCGTTCTTTAAAATATCCGATAGGAATAGTGGAGGACGTGCTCGTCAAGGTTGACAAATTCATCTTCCCGGTGGATTTTGTCATTCTTGACATCGAAGAGGATGCCGAAGTACCCCTCATACTCGGCCGCCCCTTCCTTGCCACCTCCCGCGCTATTATCGACGTAAATAACGGAAAGCTCCTCCTACGGGTTGGAGACGATGAAGTTACTTTCGGCATAAATTCCTCGATGCGGAACACGCTAGAAAATGACGATTCATGTTTTTACTTAGAAGAGTGTTGTGAGTTCGATTCATCCCTCGAGTTAGTTTCATCGGCCAGTAGTGATTCCGAGCCCGTAGAGCTCTTTTGTGATGAAGAAGAAGTTTCTCACCCCACACCACCCGAACCATTATTTTTAGAAAATTTAAAAATCAAGACTTCTTATGAAGAACCACCCGTATTGGAGTTGAAACAACTCCCCCCTCACCTTAAATACTTGTTTTTGGAAAAAGAGTCTAAACTACCCGTCATCATTTCATCCGATCTTAGCAACTCAGAAATTTCTGAGTTGACTATAGTCTTAAGAAAGCACCGCCACGCAATTGCGTGGCAATTATCGGACATTAAGGGTATAAACCCATCTTTCTGCACTCATAAAATATTTCTCGAAGATAATTCCCGAAATTCAGTCCAGCTTCAACGACGACTAAACCCTAACATGAAAGAAGTCGTTAAGACCGAAGTTATAAAACTTCTGGACGCGGGAATCATCTACCCGATATCGGACAGTACTTGGGTTAGCCTAGTACAAGTCGTGCCAAAGAAAGGTGGTGTCACGGTAGTTGCGAACGAAAATAACGAATTGATCCCAACCCGTACTGTTACGGGTTGGCGGATATGCATCGACTATCAAAAATTAAATGATGCCACCCGTAAGGATCACTTCCCTCTACCATTTATCGACCAAATTTTAGAACGCCTTTCGGGTCACTCCTACTACTGTTTTCTAGATGGTTTGTCGGGATACTTCCAAATTCCGATTTCGCCCGACGACTAAGAAAAAACCACTTTCACTTGTCCCTTTGGCACCTTCGCTTATCGAAGGATGCCATTTGGTCTTTGTAACGCGCCAGCTACATTCCAAAGATGTATGCTGGCAATTTTTGACGAGTTAGTGGAGGAGGTGATGGAAGTATTTATGGACGATTTTTCCGTGTACGGGAGTTCATTTGAAAACTGTTTAAAAAATCTCGAGCGCGTGTTGCAGCGATGTGAGGAAACGAATTTAGCGCTTAATTGGGAAAAATGCCATTTTATGGTCAAGGAAGGACTAGTCCTTGGCCATAAAATTTCGGGCAAGGGGATCGAGGTCGATAGGGCTAAGATTGAAGTAATTGAAAAACTTCCCCCTCCCACAAACGTAAAAGCTATTAGGAGTTTCCTAGGCCACGCGGGGTTCTATCGGCGCTTTATACAAAATTTTTCCAAAATCACAAAGCCGTTAACCCATTTTCTTGAAAAGGAATCCTCATTTATTTTTAGCGATGAATGTCATTTGGCCTTTAAACTTATCAAAGAAAAACTTATAAATTCCCCGATTCTAGTCGCGCCGGATTGGTCGCTCCCTTTTGAAATCATGTGCGACGCGAGTGACATTGCGGTTGGTGCCGTTTTAGGCCAACGGGTGAGTAAGTATTTCCACCCTATTTATTATGCGAGCAAAACACTCACGTCGGCACAAGCGAATTACACCACTACCGAAAAAGAGCTTCTAGCGATCGTTTTTGCCTTCGATAAGTTTAGGTCATACATCACCCTCTCGAAAGTTATCGTCTTCACGGATCACTCCACACTTAGGTATCTTTTAAGCAAATCGGACGCCAAGCCTCGTCTTTTGCGATGGATCCTCCTCTTGCAGGAGTTTGACTTAGAGATCCGGGATAAAAGGGGAGCCGAAAACTTGGCGGCCGATCACCTCTCCCGTTTAGAAAACCCCGCCTCGGACGTATTAATAGAATCTGACAGTAATGATAAATTTCCCGAAGAGCGCCTCCTTACTCTCGAAAATATTAATTCATCGTCTACCCCCTGGTTTGCAGATCTGGCTAACTATTTAGTAGCCCGGGTCCTGCCAAAAGAATTCTCGAGTCAGCAAAAGAAGAAATTCTTTTCTGATTTAAAGAATTACTTTTGGGAGGACCCCTTTTTATTCCGTGTATGCGCAGACCAGGTAGTAAGACGATGCGTCTCGAGTGAGGAAGGCCTTAAAATTTTACGTCATTGTCATGAGGGACCCACCGGAGGTCATTATCATTCAAACCGAACCGCAAGGAAGGCGTTGGAGGCGGGCTTTTATTGGCCCTCGCTCTTCAAAGATGCTCACACCCTTGTGAGTACTTGCGACAGCTGCCAGCGGTCAGGGAACATCTCCCGCCGGGATGAGATGCCCCAAAACATTTTCTTAGAATGCGAAATTTTCAACCTTTGGGGTATCGATTTTGTTGGTCCTCTCCCTCCATCTTTTTCAAATAAATATATTCTAGTGGCAGTCGACTACGTATCGAGGTGGGCGGAAGCGCAAGCTCTCCCCACGAATGATGCGCGAGTCGTCGTTAATTTCTTAACAAAATTATTTTCTCGATTTGGCACGCCGCGCGCTATTGTGCGTGATCGGGGCACCCATTTTTGCAATACTCAATTTACAAAAATCTTAGCGAAATATGGTGTCACTCACAAATTATCCACAGCATATCACCCACAAACGAGCGGCCAAGTCGAAGTTGTTAATCGAGAATTAAAACGGATTTTAGAGAAAACAGTTTCTATCAATCAGAAGGATTGGGCAATAAAGCTCGATGACGCGCTATGGGCCTATCGAACGGTGTACAAGACCGCTATCGATTGTACACCGTATCGAATGGTTTATGGCAAGGCTTGCCACCTTCCGGTCGAATTAAAACACCGCGCATTTTGGGTGCTTAAATTTTTAAACCTCGATTCCACTCTAGCGGGAGAACAAAGAAAATTCCAAATGAACGTATTAGATGAGTGGCGAGCGAATGCGTATGAGAGCAATAAATTATATAAGGAGCGAACGAAGTTTTATCACGATAAGCATATAAAATTTCCAAAAACTTTTTCGCCGGGCGATCTCGTCCTCCTTTATAATTCCCGCCTTCGCCTTTTTCCGGGAAAACTAAAATCCCGAAGGTCCGGACCCTTTATTGTTAAAGAGGTTTGGTCCTATGGGACAATTTTAATTTCCCACACGGAAAAAGGTACCTTCAAAGTAAATGGCTACCGCCTTAAATTATATCTTCCGGGAGAGTTAACTAATGAAAAGAGTGATTCGATTGTATTTCAACCTATAATATGATCGGCAAGTGGGTCAAGCTACGCGACCTTAAACAAAGCGCTGTTGGGAGGACCCCAAAGTTATCTTTTGTTATTTTCTCTTGTCTCTTCTTTTCTTCTTTAACAACTTTTGCAGGTAATCGCGGCTTCCCCACAAAAGCTTCAAAAAAAATCAGGGAAGCCCTTTTTCCTTCTCTTCTTTCGTTTTTGCATTTCTTTTTACCTTTTCTTACTTCATACTTATTTTTAAACATTAGGGACAATGTTTAACTTTAAGTATGGGGGTGTAAATAGCCCTTTGTAAATATTTGTAAATAGTTTTAAAAAGAAAATTTTCAAAAAAAAATGAAAAGAAAAAAAAAACAACAAAAAGAAAATTTTAATTTTGTTTCTATGATTTCCTTTATTTAAGCACTTGTAAAATCCAAAAACTCAAAAAAATTTAGAAAATTGAAAATTTAAATCTTGGAAAGGGACGTTTGGGATTTCATCCCATCACACCTCCTAGTACCTTGCGAACCCTTCACCGGGTAGCCCTTGGGAAGTCCAAGACTTACAAAAATTGTTAAGTTTTAAAGCTAGTTTCCTTTCTTTGTAAATAGTTTTTAATGAGAAAAATTCAAAAATTAAAAAAAAAAGATAATATCAAAAATTTAAAAAAAAAGATAATATCAAAAATTCAAAAAAAAAAAGATAATATCAAAATTTCCAAAAATTCTTATATCCCTCCTTCTTGTTGTTTTTGTGATTTCTTAGAAATCTAGTTGAGAATGTTTATAAGCATGTTTAAGTTTTTAATTGGCTAAAATTATGCTTATCATAGTTTGTTAATTTTAAATTTGAGGTAATCTTGATTTAAGAATCATCTTATGATTTTAAATTGATTAGAGAATTTTGTTAGCATGACTTCTCTTTTTATTTTTAAATGGCTTCATTTTATTTTTAAATGGCTTCAATTATATTTTCTTCTAACTTTTTAAATCTTAGGAAATTTAATGTTACTAGAATTTGCTCTCAATATAATTTAAAGCTAGCTAGATTTATTTCCCTTCCTTACCCCCTTTGTGGCATATAAAAAAATGAACTTTAAAAGATCATATGTCATGGGAATAAGAGGATAAAATTCATTATTCCCTAAAACATATGCACCCAAAATATTTGAAAAGATTATATGGCATGGAGTAAGAGGATAAAATTCATTACTCCTAAACCATATACATTTTGGGTTTTTATTAGAAGAGAAAAAAAAAAGAAAAAAAAGAGGAAATTTCATGATAAATTCCATTTCCTCCATTCAAAAATTTCTCTTCTTATGCCAAATTTTATGAAATCCCCCTTAGCCAAATATCATTGTTCTAGTTTTAGTTGAAAATTATGGAGAGAGCAATATTTAGTAATTTACTTTTCCTTAAGATTCTTTTAAGATAGAGTTCTTATAATTTTAATTTAATTTAGTTTTATAATTTCTACAATTTTGTCAAACTACTTAATTTCCTTGAGAAGTTCTTGCCTAAACATTTTTCCCTCTTTTCAAATCATCATCATAATTTAGGACTTAACTCCCCCTTGAATTTACTCTTAACTTAACTTTTGGTTAAATGAAATTTTAGTTTTAAATTAAAAATTTTTAAGGATGTCTTATAAATTATGTCTCACACTTTTGCTCTGGAATAGCAAAACCTCAAGTATGGGGTATTTGATAAGTAGTATTTTTATAACTTTTTAATAGAAAATTTTGTAAATATTTAATATGAATTTTCCTTTTTATGTCAATTTTAGGTTATATGTAGTTCTTTTTGTAATTTTGATTCTAACTTAGCTTAATTTCAATTTTTGCAGAATTTTGGGACAAATCGGGAAAAATGGCATGTCACGCCCTCGGTCACGCCCGTGACCAAGGGCGTGTAACCTGAAGATCAGTCCAGAATCGATGCCACGCTGTTTGAACCAGTTCACACCAAGTCACGCCCCAGGTCACGCCCGTGACCCAAAGTCACGCCCGTGACCGGGGGCGTGTAATCTTAGAATCTTCCACGTAGAGCCGCCGTCGAGACATGGAGTTGCAGTCGAGAAGTCAACTTGAGTCACGCCCGTGACCCACATGTCACGGCCGTGACTTGCCCGCGTGATCCCTGCTCTGCCGTTGCGCCGAATTTCAGCCCACGCCGCATTTAATGCAGCCGTCCAAAGTCACGGTCGTGACCCACATGTCACACCCGTGACATGTCAATTTTCGCCACGCCGTCCAGAAAGCCCACGCCGCTGTCGGATCCGATGTGAATAGTGCAGTCACGCCCTTGCTCACGCCCGTGACCGAGGGCGTGTAATCTGAAATTTTTTCCTATAAATTCAGAGGTTCTCCTTGAGTCCAGGGTTCAGAATTTTGGAGTGGGGGAGGTGTTGCTAGAGCTGTTAGTGAGTTTTTCAATGCAATTGTTCATGTCTTTAAGCTTTCATGTCTTCCTTTTCAATTCATGCAATGTTTTAGTTTAACTTTCATGTACTAGCTCTTTTTAAGCTTGTAATCTTCATTTCCCTAGCTTTGTAATCTCTCTTTAAGATTGTAATAGTTTTGATTTTCAATAAAAATTAGCTTGCACTCTTTCATTTGCTCTTTCTCCTTAAGTACTTCTCCTTTCATGCAACATTAAGTTTTCTTTCCTTTTTCCCCTCCACTATGTTGAGCATTAAGTCTTTTTATTATCGTTTTAATCATTCACTAAGTTTGCAAAATGTCTCTTTTTAACTAAGCAATCAAAACCTCCAAAATATCATTAGATAAGATAATAGTGATTTTCCTCGAAGTAGAAGTAATCAACGCGCCCCGTGGAATATGACCTTGGTATTTCCAAATATCCTATACTATAGACGATAAGGTACACTTGCCTTTATCGGATATAGTTTTGGAGAAAATCTCAACCTTTCACTAAATTTCAAAACCGAGAAATCTATATCAAGAGACGAGCTTGTCTACTGCACAAGTGGAGTTGCTTTGCTTATGTTCAATGCATGTAAATCTGAAGATCTAGAAGTGTTCTATGTATTCAGATTTAACCCCCTTTTTATCAAACTGTTGATAATCCTTTTATGTGCACATAGGGGATGCATTTGTTTTGTGTATGTGCATGGTGATTAAATGTTAATCACGATGAAACGTTCATCTATTGAAAAATAAAATCCTTTATTCAATATTAAGTATTCGGATGTCTTCCGATGGATGACACTCTTCCTGCCTCGATCGATGAAGTGTGGGCTTGCCAAAGCAAGGTGCATTAATCTATCTTGGTAAGGGTGCGAGCGGATAATTGTGATATCCCACTGTCGACATCGGGTCAAACTTAACTAGGTGACCTCAAAGGTTGAGTGCCTAGAGGCATAGGGTTGGCATGCTCCATATGATGGATGCGAATAAAGAGTTATTCACCAACCATACAAGAGTTGCATAGTGATGCAATTGACAAACGTTGTCTACCTAAATAATCGCATTATGAGAGGAACGCCAAAGCGGACTCGTGGTGTTGGTGAAATACGGATCTTGTCCACTAAGAGAGTAGCTCGCATAAACTCTCCGAATCGATATCAAGGGTTATTGATTTGATTAAAATAGTGGGAGCTCTTTAATAAAAGTCCTTATTAAAATATATAAAATGTATTTTGAAATATAGTACTAAAATTTCACTTTGCAAAATTCCTTGTAGAATATCCATGGCAAGTGGATCTCACTCCGCCTTGTCCCTGAGAGAGATCCTTGAGAAGGATAAGCTAAATGGGACAAATTTCCTTGACTGGTATAGAAACCTGAGAATTGTTCTCAGGCAAGAGCGCAAGCTCTATGTCTTGGAAGAAGATCCCCCTGAAGGGCCAGCCTCTAATGCACCGCGTGCAGATAAAGATACTTATAAGAAGTATGGAGATGACTCCTTGGATGTTGAATGCCTTATGCTCACGACTATGAACTATGAGCTTCAGAAGCAACATGAGAACATGAGTTGTTATGAGATGGTTGAGCACCTGAAGAAAATATTTCAAGGGCAAGCTCGCCAAGAGAGGTTCGATATATCCAGGGCGTTATTTCAGTGCAAGATGGGAGCTCGAGACCCAGTAGGAACTCACGTACTCAAGATGATTGGGTATATAGAGAGCCTTGAAAGACTGGGGTTTCCTTTGAGCCAAGAGTTGGCCACTGATCTGATCATGCAATCGTTGCCGGACAGTTACGAGCAGTTTGTCTTAAATTACAATATGAATGAAATTGACAAGACACTGCCCGAGCTCCTAGGCATGTTAAGAACTGCCGAGATCAACATGAAGAAGACCAAGTCTGCTAGCCCCATACTGTTGGTGCATAAAGGCAAGGGCAAGGTCAAGGGAACCAAGAAGACTAAGGTAGGACCTAAGTCACATCTTGATCCCAAGTCTTCAGCACTGAAAAAGAAAGGATTGGTTAAGGAAGGGAAGTGCCACCATTGTGGTAAGGCAGGGCACTGGAGGAGGAACTGTCCTCAGTATCTAGAAGATCTGCAGAAGAAGAAGGGAAGTATGACTTCCACTTCAGGTATTTTCGTTATAGAAATAAACCTTTCTGCTCCTTCATCCTGGGTATTGGATACCGGATGTGGTTCTCACATTTGTATAAATGTGCAGGAACTGAGAAGGAGAAGAATGCTGGGTAAAGGGGAGGTAGACATGCGCGTCGGGAATGGAGCAAGAGTTGTTGTCGTCGCCGTTGGTGTTTACTGTCTTTCTTTTCCCACAGGGCTTGTAATAGAACTTGATAATTGTTATTATGTTCCCGTCATAACTAGAAACATTATTTCTATTTCATGTTTGGACATGATTGGTTTTTCTTTCGTAATTAAGAACAATTGTTGTTCTATTTATAAGAATGATGTTTGTTATGGCGTTGCCCAAATGTTTAATGGTTTATATGTTTTGAACTTAGACCATCCGATCTATAACATAGAAAATACTAAAAGACTAAAAACAAATGACTTGAATCCTACGTACCTTTGGCATTGTCGTTTAGGCCATATAAACGAGAAACACATATCCAAGCTCCATAAAGATGGACTACTGGACTCATTTGATTATGAATCATTTGAGAGATGCGAGTCATGTTTATTAGGCAAGATGACGAAAGCTCCTTTCACTAGTCGTAATGAGAGGGCTAATGATCTCTTGGGTATAATACATAGTGATGTATGCGGACCCATGAGTTCTATGGCTAGAGGTGGGTTCTACTACTTCGTTATATTTACTGATGATTTCAGTAGATACGGATACGTGTTTCTTATGAAGAACAAATCCGAGACCTTTGAAAAGTTCAAAGTGTTTAAAAATGAAGTGGAGAACCAACTGGGAAAAAGGATAAAAGCACTCCGATCTGATCGAGGTGGCGAATATCTGAGTCATGAGTTTCGTGATCATCTGAAAGAGTGTGGTATTGTATCACAGCCCACTCCGCCCGGAACACCTCAACATAATGGTGTTTCTGAGAGGAGGAATCGTACCTTATTAGACATGGTGCGCTCGATGATGAGTCATGCAGATTTGCCCGTTTCCTTTTGGGGTTTTGCTTTAGATACTGCTGCTTTCACACTAAATCGAGTTCCAACGAAAACGGTTCTAAAGACACTATATGAGATATGGACTGGGAGGCGTCCTAGTATGTCGTTCATCAAGATTTGGGGCTGTGAGGCATACGTGCAATGTCAAATGCCTGACAAGCTGGAACCCAAATCGGATAAATGTTATCTAGTGGGGTATCCTAGGGAAACCAAAGGATACTACTTTTACTTACCGTCTGAGGGCAAAGTGTTTGTCGCAAGGACTGGTGTCTTTTTGGAGAAAGAGTTCTTATCCAGAAAGACTGCAAAGGTAGAACTTGAAGAAGTTCAAGAGCCACAAACAATGAATGAACCAGAATTGGAACCTGAGCAAGGACTACAAGAAGTTGTAGCTGGAGAGCCTGCTCAAGAAACACAAGTCCTACGTAAATCTGGTAGACCAAGATTTGAGCCTGAGAGATATGGATTTCTCGTGTCTCAAATAGGTAGTGTGTTGCTTATGGATCATGATAATGAGCTTGCAACTTACCAAGAGGCTATGAATGGACCCGACTCCAAGAAGTGGCTTGAGGCCATAAAATCTGAAATGGACTCCATGTACACAAACCAAGTTTGGACCTTGGTGGAACCACCTGAAAGGGTATGACCCATAGGGTGCAAGTGGGTCTTCAAGAAGAAGACTGACATGGATGGGAATGCACAGACATTCAAAGGCCGGCTGGTGGCTAAAGGTTTCAGGCAAATTCATGGTGTTGACTATGATGAAACCTTTTCCCCTGTAGCTATGGTCAAGTACATCAGAATTCTACTTGTTATTGCTGCGTATTATGACTACGAGATCTGGCAAATGGATGTCAAAACGGCTTTCCTTAATGGAAACCTCCTTGAGGAAGTGTATATGACACAACCCGAGGGTTTTGTATCTCCAGATAAAGCCACTAAAATATGCAAGTTGAATTGATCTATTTATGGATTGAAACAAGCTTCTCGAAGTTGGAATCTGCGTTTTGATGAGAAGATCAAAGAGTTTGGTTTCATCAAGAACGAAGATGAGCCTTGTGTTTACAAGAAGATTAGTGGGAGCATTGTTGTCTTCCTGATATTGTATGTAGATGACATACTGTTGATCAGGAATGACATTCCGACCCTGCAAGTTGTTAAGAACAACCTAGGGAAGTGCTTTTCTATGAAAGACTTGGGTGAAGCGACTTATATACTTGGTATTAAGATCTATAGAGATAGATCGAAGAAGTTGCTGGGTTTGACCCAGAGTACATACATTGACAAGGTGTTGAAATGGTTCAACATGCTTGAGTCCAAGAAAGGATTCTTACCCATGTCACATGGTGTGAGTCTCTCTAAGGACCAGTGTCCAAAATCTTTGGAAGATAAGGACCGCATGAAGTTGATTCCATATGCTTCGGTAATTGGATCAATCATGTATGCAATGTTATGTACTCGACCCGATGTCTCATATGCTTTAAGCATGACTAGCAGGTACCAGTCTGATCCGGGTGATGGTCACTGGATCGCAGTCAAGAATATCCTGAAGTACTTGAGAAGGACTAAGGATACATTCTTGGTGTTTGGTGGAGAGGAAGAGCTCGTTGTAAAGGGTTACACGGATGCAAGCTTCCAGACTGACAGAGATGACTCAAAGTCACAGTCAGGTTTTGTGTTTTGCCTTAATGGAGGAGCTGTAAGCTGGAAGAGTTCCAAGCAAGAGACAGTTGTTGATTCTACAACTGAGGCCGAGTATATTGCTGCAGCGAATGCGGCGAAGGAGGCTGTATGGATTAGGAAATTCATCAGCGAGCTTGATGTAGTTCCTAGCATTGTTGGTCCCGTAGTTCTCTACTGTGACAACAACGGTGCAATTGCACAAGCTAAGGAACCTAGATCTCATCAGCGCTCCAAGCACATACTTCGGCGCTTCCATCTTATTCGAGAGATTGTCGATCGAGGAGATGTGAGCATTTGCAGAGTACCAACTGAAGAAAATATAGCGGATCCACTGACAAAGCCTCTTGCGCAAAAGAAGCATGATGGTCATGTTAGATCAATGGGTATTAGATACCTGAATGATTATCTTTAGTGGGAGCCTTGTGGATTGCATATTTGTTGGTTGTTTGTTCATTGGATGAATTGTAATATGTACTATGTATTTCATTTTATATTTATGGCAAGTTCTTTTATTATGTCATTTATATATGTCTGATAAGATTAATTAGCATAATAAATGCCCTTAGAGTGTTTGCTTCCATAGGAATTCAAGTACGTGACTTGAATGTGAGGGTCTATGTTTAAATGAAGCTTCATTATTAAATGGTCCCTGGTCGAGGTATCATCCTAGAAATTTAGGGCGAGGATGAGACCACAAAACTAGCATGTGCGTTGACTGATGACTGGTTCTCACAGGTCATGATATTGGGATATCAAGTCATCACATGGGTACTTGTTAAGAACAAGTTGTACTGAACAGACCCCCCGTGAGACTACTTTGTGGATTGTTATATGAACGTGTCACAAGTAGGTCTCAAGTGACAATGGTGTTTGTGGTCCTTTGACCTGAAGTCATAGCATTCATCAGGTGAGGAAGAGCGTACTTTGATGCCATCTAAAGTCTTCTCTTGAGAAAGGTTGACGATAAGGGTGGTTGTTGGGTATGTTACGAATCATTTGGATGTTTGTGTGTGAGCAGAAATGGGATTTGTCCTCCTGTATGACATGAGTTACATCCATGGGCCCCTTGATGGAATGAGACTGAGAAATGCATGGCCATGCTTGGTTGAGTCAATATATGATATTGAGCTCACCAATTTCAGACAGTCTATTCTAGATCAGGAAACTAGGATTGAACAATTATGAGGGTGACACGGTCCATGCCTCTAGTTCTATCCGGATGTAAAGGACAAAGGGACATGACAACACTGATACATTGGTCATGACAGGCTTATATGAGTTATGAACTCTTATTGCTTGGGTAGCAATGATGTATTGCTAGATGCCGCTCATTGTTTGTGAGACTTTTGTTGATACTTTGTGATCAAGTGGGAGACTGTTGGAGTTTCTGAGGTGATCTCAAAGCAATCAATAGTTAGTCTTGCTGTCAACGCAATATGAGCCTATAGGGTCGCACATAAAAGCGTTTGGAGAAATTGGAGAAAGGATTGTGTTGGCCTTACTCATATTGGATATGAGTGGAGGACCAATCCTGTGATTGCTTGGAATCAAGTTGAGAATGTCTCAAAAGGGAAATCGTTTAAAGTGTTTAAACGAACGGATTTACAATAGATAATTCGGCTAAAGGCATTAACCGAATTCGGCTAAAGGGTTTAACCGAATTCGGCTAATGGCAAATTCGGCTAAAGGGTTTCGCCGAATATATAGTCAAATTCGTCGAAATGGTTTCGCCGAATTCGGTTATAGTGAATAGCCAAATTTATATATAGTCGAATTCGTCGAAATGGTTTCACCGAATTCGGTTATAGTGATTAGTCGAATTCGGTTAATGTGATTAGTCGAATTCGGCGAATGTAAATCTGGACGGATTTTCTTTTGGTCTGCGGATAGACTTTCTTATACCTTGCGTATATAAAGGCATGCGATTAGGTCTTCAATATACGATAGTTGTATGACTTGATCTTTCCGCTAAGACGAGAACTGCCGACCGGAACCGTTCCGTGCGAGGGCACGTTCTTCCGTCCGCCGATCGTCCTTCCATCGCCGCTTGTCGCCGCCGTCAGTCGCCGCCTCCCCTGGATCGGATCTAGCAGTCCGTGGGGACATTGAGAGAATCATTCTCCGACCTAGTTCTTGTGCGACAAGAAGCTAGGTTTCTTCATCGCTTGTGTGGACTTCTGTAGAAGGATCGATCTATTTCGATCCTTGAAGAACTCAAAGGCAGATTTCTGATTTCATCTTGGAGCACCTTGGTTGAGTATTGACTCAATCCCGCAAAGGTATAATGTATTCTATTTGCTTATTCTCTTGAATCATGAAAATCGCAAGATCCGTTGATCTCTTTTTGGGTTGTTCTTGTTCATTTCCGCTGCGCATATTTGATATGTCATCCCTTATGAAGGGGTATAGAAAACCCAACAGGGAACACACCTCCAGCACAAGCATAATAACAGAAAAGAATGGGGAGCACAATGTGCTTGCCCCCAACAATAAAGCGCGCAATTGCACACCACAACGGGCCTAAACATGCACTTCATGAAGAAATGTGATTTAGAGAAATATGAGTGAATGCATGATGAAAGTGAAGTGTTTAACAATGAAAACATACCTGGATGAGTCTATAAAATGCTATATAAATGAGACTCATCACACCCCAAACTTACCTGTTTGCGCGTCCCGAGCAAACCATCTCTTACGCGGACAAGAAAAACATAAGCTGACATAGAGATTGTAAACCGGAGTACCATGCGAAGTCGCATGCTCATGCGCATAGAAATACAGTAGACAAAATTTCTAATTATACATATTAGTTTATACGTTTCTAGGAGCGTATTTATATATTACATTTACTCAAAAAGTGAATCACGGTGAATCATAAGGTTGTACATAGGAAGAAAGTAAACTGAACGCTGAAGCGAGCATTGCCAAAGATCGGGGCTCGAGACAACCTCCATTGAAATCCATCAATGTCGGTGACCATAAGCTTGCTCGTTCGCACTCTCTCCACGGCACAGGTTTGCCTCAAATGCGTGAATCAATAGGACTTTAGGTTTTAGATGAGTCTTGGGTTTAGGTGAGGTATACAATGATAAAAACGATGGCTCAAACACTAAACCCAAATGAGCTAGCACAGAAAAACTATCCTCAAGCACCACAAAAAGACACACGGGTACACCACACCCCCAGACTTGGACTTGACTACATGGGTGTGTGCACCGCCTACTCCCAATCATAAATCTATAAAAAATTTCAATTAAGCACTTCTTTTTCTTTTTTCTTTTTTTTACTTTTTCTTTTTCTCATTTTTTTCTTTTCTTTTCTTTTCAAATATTTTCAGCAAGATGGGCAATGAAGAGCATCCACATTTTCACAAAAATAACACAACATCAACACCCCAATCATGAAAATAATAAACAACTAAAGCTCAAATTTGGGTGTGCGACTAGGATTGGCTTTTAGGCTTTGGTGAGATAAAAGTGGGGCTGAATCAAAGAACGGGTAGGCACAACTGGGCTAACGAGGATATGGCGATAGGAATGGGCACAAAAGCTCAACCGGGCCAAAATGATGGCCTATATCACATTCACGCGTTTGACTAACCATATATTCATGCTTCAAGAGTCGCTTGGGTCAAGTTCTTAGCCACCGAGAAAGATAATCCTTTCTCCCAACTCGGGCAATGCGAGGCTAACGAACGTCTACACACATTCCTATGTTACTGTTTGATTCAGACCGAATTCACCAATTTCTGAGTAAAGTAAATAATATCTACGCTAATAGAAAAATATAATCTAAAAGCATAAAAAGAAATTGAATCTACACGAATTTCTATGCGAGACATGAGCACTTGACTAGGAGCACTATAGAAGTCGACATTTTACTCCGACTCACAATCTTAAGCCAGCACAATGATTTTCCCATCACACAAAAGAAACGAGTTAGACTCGTTACGCTCCTATGGTTAAGTGCGCGCTCAAGTGGGTGTAGTGGCGTGCGATGAAAATGAACATATAATATAACTAAAAATAAAATACTTCTAGCATGCTATGCAAAAGTGCACGTGAGTGGGCACGCAAAACTGCTCTCCCCCGGACTTAAACTAGACAATACACACAATATATAGCTATGAAATTCAGAAAAGAGCTAGGGGAAGAGAGTACCAAATGCTCAGCAAATGATCATACCAGAAGACGCTTGAAATCCAAGACAAAGCTACAACATCCCTAACCAGAAAAAGAACCTGCATGGGTGAGCTCCGCAAAAACAAAAGAAAATATACAAACTAAAATAAAGTAAAACTAACTAAACAAACTAGATAAACTAACATTGCAAGAAAGGTAAGATAACTACTGGGGTTATTGTCTTCCCAACACGACTTATTCAGAACTTTAAGAGTTCTAGCTAATGGGTCTATGGAAAGAAAAGTGCACAGGTAACTGTTCTAATATGCGTGTCGGTAGCGGGTACCGATACGGTGATAAAATAGTTACTCCTTTACTTAAATAATAATACCTGCTCATCACAGATAGAGGAAGCAGAAAGTAAGAAGTGGAGGAGGAGTCCTCCTCACTATTCTCACCAAAAACATCCTTGCCCAGCAAGGTGTCATCTTCAGGGAGGCGGCAGGAAGAGAAGGCAATGAATGAGGCTGAAAGGGAGGTTTAGTTCTTATTTATCTTATTAAAAGATCTTGATTAAGTTTTGGTTTCAAAATAAATGATATGTATATTTATATGTGTTTGTTGTATGAGTAATTAACACAAGCAGTGAGAGTGCACATCACAAGTAAAAACATAAAACAATGAACAAACCAAAACAATCCAGATGACACAAAGAAATATAGTAGTTCCCCTCAACTGGGTACATCTACTCTTCTACCCATTGGTAGGAATCCACTAGGAGGTTGTTGATAAGGTGCCCTCACACCAAGTGAGTTTTTGATAAGGTGCTCTAACCAAGATGCAGGTTTTTGCTAAGGTGCCCTGTCACCAAGATTAACTTTTGAAGGGAGTTATAACCCTATACAGGATAGGGGTAAGGAAATAAAATAAAACAGAAATTGTAATGTTCTTCTCTGTATAAGAAGACTCTTGAAGATCCAGATGTGGTGTTGAATGGATCTGATATTGAAGAGCTCCCCCTGTCTGATATAGATTGTTGACAGCTCTGGAGGTCTCTCCTTTCAAACACTTCTTTCCTCTGTTGCAATGATAATCCTGAGCAAGTAGTTGTGATTTGTGTCTCAGGATGTTTTTAATCTGCAGGAAGATGTTAGCAACCAAGAATGTGGTATATTTTTGTGTGTCGTCTTTTTATCTCTGTATATATCCATGTTTCTCTCCTTCTCTTTAGTATTTATAATCTGAGAAGTACTTTTGAATTCTTGCCTGGGAAAATGGAAAGAGATAAAGTCTCTTTAATTTCATTCCTTGGGAAGATAAGTTTGCCGATTTGACACAACAGAAACGGCTATGATCTTTAATGCTGCAACGGCTAGATTAGCAAAAGATATTGCATAATATATAAGAGAGCTGTCAGCATAAATCATATTTTAGTCGAACTGACAGAGGCATATAAAATTTCGTCGAGCTGGGCTTATCTTTTGATGTGCTAAGCAATTCTCTGTATATAAAATATACTTGATTTGATCTGAATAGATTTCGTCGATCTTGATTTATCTCGTCGACCTGCTGAGCCTTGATGATTGCGTCGAGCGCTGAGATTTAGAGAAAGCGTCGAGCGCTGAGATTTATAGAAAGCGTCGAGCGCTGAGCGCTGATCGTCGAACGCTGGTAGCAGTTCGTCGAGCGCAGAAGACTTATGATAATTTTAACTTTTCTTTTCCGATTCGATCCCATTATATTTAATTTATGTTTTCTTTAGGATAATGTGATTTAAGTTATCAGATAGATGAACTTTAGAGATTAGATGTTGATCCTAACTCAAATCACAACCTCCTCACATGAGAGGATACACTCATCATTGACTTGAGCAAAATGCTCCAAGTCCTCCTGAAGTAGCTGTGAAGATTCAACCTGCACAAGCTCAGATGATAAAGGGGGGTTAGGAAATAAAAGAGAAGAAAAACTTAAATAATCAAAAATCGGGGGAGTGGTCCCGGTCTCACTCCCAGCAGGATCCAAGGATAGATCAATGTCATCATCGTAAGTATCATAGCAAGGGGGGCCCATGAACTCAAGGGCCTCGGTGGTGAGTTGGACCTCCTCGTCCCATGAAGAAGTGCAAACCTCCTCATCAGAAAGAGTATCCTCGTCATCCCACCGGGGTGCAGCCTCAGGCTCAGAATCATCACCCTGCTCAATAACTTCGACAGGATCATAAAAAAATGTGTGTAGAAAAATCTTGCAAAGAAATTAGAGGAACAAAAAGATTTGGTTCCTCCGCAAAAAGATCTGCTAACGCCTCCCCAATGGAAAAAAATACTTTCCTCATCACACTCAGGTGCATCTAGGAGCTCCCATTCCTCTCCTTGTTGGCTAACAGATGAGTGATCGCCATCACTAGGAGTGAAGCCATACACAGGGAGTGAGGAGTCCATGCACGAAATAAGATCGGGGGTAGAGGGAACGATTGCCTCCATGGGTAAAGAATGAGTGATAGGGACAATGTTGTCATGAGTGAAGGAGCAACAGTCAGGATTGAAGAGACTAGGACAGTCCCTCAATTCATGACCCTCTCCTCGACACAACAAGCAAACAACATTCCTACACTTCCTAGCATTTAACTCCTTCATTTGGTCTATATAATAAACCATCTTGTCGTAAGTGCTAGGAGAAATATCTCATGATGACATTTTCAATAATTAAAGCAGATATAACGAAACTGAAATTTTTTGCAAGGAAATTTACACAAACTAATAAATCTCCTTGGATTAAACTTGCCTAAAACTTTAAAACAGGAGAGAAAGAAATAATAACAAACAATATATAATTAAAAAGCAAACAAAAATAATAAAGCGGCTATACACACTGGAAGAACTACTATCTCTTGTCTCCCTCTACACCAAACTCACACGTCTGTGTTTCCCGACAACGGCGCCAAAAACTTGATGCGCAAATCTAGCACACCGCTATAGGCAGTAGCAAGACTGCGGCACGAAACAGTAGTATACCAATCGTTCAAGTAATATAAAATGTGGGAGTGAATCCCCAAGTATTGATCTCGAAGGAACACAGTAAGGTGGAGTTAACTTTTAAGGAAGGACTTGAGATTGAAGTCCTTTCGAGCGAATGGATTGCGGAAAAGGGTGATTTGGATTGTGGAAAATAAAAGTAAACAACAACTATTACTCCTATGTAATGCCGCTATGCAATGCTTCGCGAGGCGGGATGGAAAACTACACGGGCTGCTATGCACAAATTCGCAAGGGCGGATGGACGAGGAGGCAAGCGAATGGAGTGGTAAGTGCGGAATCAAACTGTGCAGGCCTTGAGCACACTGCTTTGTTAGGCGAATGAATTACACGGGCCGTTATGCCACGCTTCGCTATGCGGATGGAAGAGTAGGCAAGCGGATGGAGTGGGTCACACCGGCGGAATGAGGGTCGCAGGCACCTCGTCAACAAGCACGCCACTAGCAATTGTTAGTGCGACACACGAACATGACGGTGGGATGGAGTATGGAATGGGGCGCTCCTCACTTGCATAAACCACATATAACGATTTCACATAGACATGAAATATTAAATGACAAATGATAAGAAAAATTAGACTTCTTCTTCTTAGGGTTTATGATTTATAAAAATGCGAAGAAGATTGATGATATTTTCCAAAACTATATTCGATGAAGGCAAGTGTATCTTATCGTATATAATATAGGATATTTTATAAAAATACCAAGGTCGTATTAAACTCGGGTTTGTCGAGTACTTCTACTTCGAGAAAGCGGACTATTATTTTATCGGAGAGAGAGCGGAAAAGAGAACTAAATTGCTACTAAATAAAAGAGAACGAAAATAAAGAAAGAAAATAAAACTTGATTAAAACTCGCTTTGAAATGAAATTAAAAGATAAATACTATCATTCAACTCTAAGCCTTGACCGTGGGGATTCCCGAAGCTCGAACATGCCTCTCTCGAGGTTAATGCCCAACTAAGATTAGGAAACATCAACCAGACTCTCGTCCTATAATTGATTACATAAGACTTGCTTTGCGCTGTGAATCCCACTATAGGATTTGACTCCTATCCAGAAGATTTACGTCATCCTCTCTCGAGGGGTGCGTGCAACTCTTTTTATTCTCGAGTGATCGATTCGTACGCACGTCCTCTCGGCTAGCTAGAATACGAAAACAAATACCGAAATTCATAACCGGAATATGAACTCGATATCATTATATTTCGAGAATAAATCGAAGGAGAGAATATGCGATAATAAGGTGTAGAGATAATTTCGATTCAAAACTTGCTAGAATCAAGAATAACTAATTACTAGCTAAAGGAAAAATTAAAACAAGAAAAAGAGAGAAAGAGGAAGAAAAAGAGTTTGCATAAAAGAAAGAGATAACAAAATTTCATTTCATAAAAAAGGGAGATTACATAAATTGAAAGCTACATTACATTGCATGAAATTAAAGCTAAGCTACCTTGCATGGAAGAGAAAACAAGACATTAAAAAGAAAATAAGAGAATTACATGAAATTAAATCTAAACCTTAAACATTAAAAATAAGGAAAACTATACAAGAACAGCCCAAATGGGCAGGGGGAAGGGAATGGAATGTTGGAGGGGAGCCTCTGAATTTATAGGAAAAAATTCCAGGTTACACGCCCTCGGTCACGGGCGTGACCTAGGGCGTGTAATACTTGTTCTGCACGGCTGCGACATCGGCGTGGGTCTTGCGTGACTGTGTCGCGAAAAAGGACATTACACGCCCGTGTAACTTTGGTCACGGGCGTGTACCTGGGCGTGTACCTGGGCGTGTACCTGGGCGTGTACCTGGGCGTGTACTTGGGCAGCTTCATCAATGCGGCGTGGGCTTGAGTGTGGCGCTGCAGCGAAAAGCGATCACGAGCAAAAAGTCACGGGCGTGACTCATGGGTCACGGGCGTGACTGGGGTCAACTCCATCAATGCGGCATGGGCTTGAATTCGGCGCAGCAGGGAGCAGGGATCACGCGGGAAATCACGGGCGTGACTTGGGTCAACATTGGATTCGGTGGCTGACAGGTCCACGTTGAAAGCTTGAAGTGATCTTTAAATTTACACGCCCTTGATCGCGGGCGTGACTATGGGTCACGGGCGTGACCGAGGGCGTGACTTGCTGTGGACTAGCTCAAATGCGCGGCAACAACTCCTGGACTGATCTTAATGTTACACGCCCTTGGTCACGGGCGTGACCTAGGGCGTGTACTATGAAATTTGACCAAAATCTCCAAAAAATCTGCAAAACAAAAATACAATTATATTTAGAACTAAAATTATAAAAGAAGTGATTTTTAACTAAAATATAAATAATATTTACAAAATTATATTAAACTTAACCTAAATACTATAATTAAAATAAGCATAAATCCTTCTTATCAAATACCCCCATACTTAAGTTTTTGCTATTCCAGAGCAAAAGTATGAGAAATATTTATAAGACATTTAATAAAATTTTTAATTAAGACTAAAAATTTATTGAATCACAAGTAAGCTAAAAAGAAAATTTAAGGATCGACGAATTAAGTCCTAAATTATGAAATTAAAATAATAAGAGAAAAATATTTAGCCAAGAGTTCTCAAAAATATTAACTAGTTAACAAAATTGAGTAATAAGTAAACAAAATTAGATTTAAAATTTATAAAAACCATAACTTTGAAAAATCTAAAGGAAAAATGTAACTTACTAAGTATTGCTCTCTCCAAAACATAATTTAAATCTAGATCAAAGATATTGGGTTAGGGGGGGTTTCATAAATTTTGGCATAAGAAGAGATCTTTGAATGAAGGTGATGGATTTTCCATTTCACCAAAGTGGTTTTTTTTGTAAGTAAATATTTTTTTTCTCTTCTAACAACAACCCAAAATGTATATTGTTTAGGAGTAATGAATTTTATCCTCTTACTCCATGCCATATAATCTTTTCAAATATTTTGGGTGCATATGTTTTAGGGACTAATGAATTTTATCATCTTATTCCCATGACATATGATCTTTTAAAATACTTTTTTTATGCCATAAAAGGGGTAGGGTAGAGAAAAGACTTCTAGCTTATAAATTAAATTATTTTGAGAGCAAATTTTAGTACTTTAAACTTTCCTAAGATTTTAAAAGCTTGAGGTAGAAATAATTAAAATCTAAAGGTGTTTAAGCAAGATTACTAAAAATTTGTAACTATTTAAAATAAAAGAGAAGAAGTGCTAAGGAAATACCTCTAATCAAATTAAAATCATAAAATATTTCTTAACACTAAATCACTTAAACAAAAATTAGATTTAGCAAACCATGATAGAATAAATGATTAGCAAATAAAAAAGTATAAATGCTTATAAATAAACTCAAAATGATTTTGGAAATGACAAAAACCAAAGTAAGGGCTTATTATATTTTTGGGATTTTTTATAAGTTTTATGTAATAATATTTTTGGAATTTTTTTGATATTATCTTTTTTTGGAATTTTTAATATTATCTTTTCTTTTTGAAATTTTTTTAGGATAAGAAATAAATACTAAAAATGCTAAACATAACCTAAAAAAACCTAATTTTTTTTTTGTTAATTCTTGGACTTCCTGAGGTCTACCCGGTGAAGGGCTCGCAAGGTACTAGAGGCTGTGATGGGAATTCAAGCCCAAGGCGTCCTTTCCGAGAATTTAAATTTTCGATTATCTAATATTTTTTGATTTTTTTTTTTTGGGGTTTTCAAAAAATTTTTTTTTTTGAAAAAACTAATTTTTCTTTTGTAAAAGACAATAAAAAGGAAATAAACTATTTACAAAACTATGTACACAAATATTTTTGGAATTTTGTGATTTTCAAAAAAAAAAATTGGAAATTTTCTGCGATTTTATAATTTAAAAGAAAGAGAAATACACCCCCATACTTAAAGTTCAACATTGTCCCCAATATTGAAAGCTAAGTATGGAGAATAATAAAATAGAAAATACAAGAGCATGATTATGAAAGAAAAAGAACAAGGAGAGGAAAAGAAGTACGTCCCTGATGGAGACGGACGACCATCACGATTACCTGCAAAAATTTTCTTTCAAAACCATAAGACAAAACACAAAATCAAAAGAATTAAAACATAAAAGTTACTTATTATTATTATTATTATTATTATTTTTGATAAAAGTAATAGTGCTTTCTCTTTTCAAAATATCGAAAAAATATCCCCGGCAACGGCGCCAAAAACTTGATAAGAAAAATTGGACTTCTTCTTCTTAGGGTTTATGATTTATAAAAATGCGAAGAAGATTGATGATATTTTCCAAAACTATATTCGATGAAGGCAAGTGTACCTTATCGTATATAATATAGGATATTTTATAAAAATACCAAGGTCGTATTAAACTCGGGTTTGTCGAGTACTTCTACTTCGAGAAAGCGGACAATTATTTTATCGGAGAGAGAGCGGAAAAGAGAACTAAATTTCTACTAAATAAAAGAGAACGAAAATAAAGAAAGGAAATAAAACTTGATTAAAACTCGCTTTGAAATGAAATTAAAAGATAAATACTATCATTCAACTCTAAGCCTTGACCGTGGGGATTCCCGAAGCTCGAACATGCCTCTCTCGAGGTTAATGCCCAACTAAGCTTAGGAAACATCAACCAGACTCTCGTCCTATAATTGATTACCTAAGACTTGCTTTGCGCTGTGAATCACACTATAGGATTTGACTCCTATCCGGAAGATTTACGTCATCCTCTCTCGAGGGGTGCGTGCAACTCTTTTTATTCTCGAGTGATCGATTCGTACGCACGTCCTCTCGGCTAGCTAGAATACGAAAACAAATACCGAAATTCATAATCGGAATATGAACTCGATATCGTTATATTTCGGGAATAAATCGAAGGAGAGAAGATGCGATAATAAGGTGTAGAGATAATTTCGATTCAAAACTTGCTAGAATCAAGAATAACTAATTACTAGCTAAAGGAAAAATTAAAACAAGAAAAAGAGAGAAAGAGGAAGAAAGAGAGTTTGCATAAAAGAAAGAGATAACAAAATTTCATTTCATAAAAAAGGGAGATTACATAAATTGAAAGCTACATTACATTGCATGAAATTAAAGCTAAGCTACCTTGCATGGAAGAGAAAACAAGACATTAAAAAGAAAATAGGAGAATTACATGAAATTAAATCTAAACCTAAAACATGAAAAATAAGGAAAACTATACAAGAACAACCCAAATGGGCAGGGGGAAGGGAATGGAATGCTGGAGGGGAGCCTCTGAATTTATAGGAAAAAATTCCAGGTTACACGCCCTCGGTCACGGGCGTGACCTAGGGCGTGTAATACTTGTTCTGCACAGCTGCGACATCGGCGTGGGTCTTGCGTGACTGTGTCGCGAAAAAGGACATTACATGCCTGTGTAACTTTGGTCACGGGCGTGTACCTGAGCGTGTACTTGGGCGGCTTCATCAATGCGGCGTGGGCTTGAGTGCGGCGCTGCAGCGAAAAGCGATCACGAGCTAAAAGTCACGGGCGTGACTCATGGGTCACGGGCGTGACTGGGGTCAACTCCATCAATGCGGCATGGGCTTGAATTCGGCGCAGCAGGGAGCAGGGATCACGCGGGAAATCACGGGCGTGACTTTGGGTCACGGGCGTGACTTGGGTCAACATTGGATTCGGTGGCTGATAGGTCCACGTGGAAAGCTTGAAGTGATCTTTAAATTTACACGCCCTTGGTCACGGCCGTGACTATGGGTCACGGGCGTGACCGAGGGCGTGACTTGCTGTGGACTAGCTCAAATGCGCGGCAACAACTCCTGGACTGATCTTAATGTTACACGCCCTTGATCACGGGCGTGACCTAGGGCGTGTACTATGAAATTTGACCAAAATCTCCAAAAAATCTGCAAAACAAAAATACAATTATATTTAGAACTAAAATTATAAAAGAAGTGATTTTTAACTAAAATATAAATAATATTTACAAAATTATATTAAACTTAACCTAAATACTATAATTAAAATAAGCATAAATCCTTCTTATCAACAAAACAAGGTTTAGCACACATTGTTCATACACCCAAATAATTAAGGAATAACACACTACAATGTAAAGGAGGTTGAGATTACAACCAAAGCACAGAGACTCATCGGAGGTTCACGGCCGGAATCTAGGGTTGTCAATCATTGTCCGAGCTCGGGCTTCAACTGCCGTCCGGGGTCCGGAAGAGCTGTCACCTTCTTCTATTATCTCGTCTTCTCCGTCAATCTTCTTTGGCCACGATCTCACAGGAGAACTTCACAAGTGCAACACGGAATCCCTCAAAATGGGGCTTTGGAGGTGCACGAACAATGGAGGAGGCCTAGAGGATGCTCCGGCTTGAGATTTGCAAGAGAATGGCGGCCGGAGCTCCTCCCGAAGGTGGGCGGTGATGGAGCGGCGAAAAAGGGCGAAATTGGAGCTCTTGGGCGCGGGAAAGAAGGTCGATCCCTGATTATGGCAGAAATCTGCGCTTTTATAGAAAACAATCAGAAATTTGGTCACGCACGGTCGAACGCACGACCATGCGTGAACCGTGCGATATTAATCGAGAACAAAGGCCAGGAAGACGAAGTAGCCGCGCCCGTGCGTTTTACTCACGTACGGTCGAAGCCGGGCGTGCGTAAAAATGCATGAGCAAATTCAGAAACCTCGAATTCCGGCAAACAACGGGAAGTCGTGCGTTTTGTTCGCACACGGTTGAGGCCAACCGTGCGTGAAGAAAACGCACGAGCGGGGTAGATCACCATATTGACCAGCCGATCATTTCGCACGACCGTGCGTCAAGTGAACGCACGACCGTGCGATTCATACAGGGTGAATTCTGGGCAGTATGGATGATCTGCCCACCTGCACAACAAATCCACACGTTGGGAACACACCTACAGCACAAGCATAATAACAGAAAAAGAATGGGGAGCACAATGTGCTTGCCCCCAACAATAAAGCGCGCAATTGCACACCACAACGGGCCTAAACATGCACTTCATGAAGAAATGTGATTTAGAGAAATATGAGTGAATGCATGATGAAAGTGAAGTGTTTAACATTGAAAACATACCTGGATGAGTCTATAAAATGCTATATAAATGAGACTCGTCAAGCCCCCCCAGTAGTGGCGGGCAAGCGGAGGACCACGTCAGTCCCTCCGGATAAGGGGCCTATCACCAAAGATTTCCCCCCGGTAATTGGGCGGACATGCTGGCCTACCCCAGACTGCTGAGGAGGTGATTGCAAGGGAGGAGGAAGGAGGGCCAAAGCCTTCCCTGGGTCCGAGGAGGACGCGGTCCCTAGACCCATCGACAGCATCGCGCTGAGTTGACCGGACTGAACCGAGTGAGTAGGAAGCGCTGCAGATAACAAGGGGTCAATACAGATTTAGCCTAATTAGGCGAAAAGGTAGTATCCTTACTAGGTGTCACGGCTGGACAAACTGGAGGAAGCAGCAGGGCACCCAGATCTGCTAGAGGTAGCCTCGCCTCCTCGAGCCCACCCGTTGTGATTTCGACCTCGCCCTCGCCCAGCCGACGAGATGGGTCGGCGTTGAGCTCTTCATATAGGCGAGGTAATCACTTTTCCAAGCAAGGGTCCGCATCTAGCCGTAGATTCCGGATCTGCGGAGGATTTCTTGCGTGGCTCGGGGTCGGCTCTCTTCCTCTTGGACTTCTTCTTCCTCGCAGAATCAGGAGGGCGTGGCGTTAGTAACTCTCCAATGATGTCGAGGACGACGACAGCTTCAGGCTCGTCATCAGCGAGCCCCCGGTTGGCAGCCGCAGAAGACCCCCCCCCCCCCCCCCCCCCCCCTTGGAGGACATTTCAGCATATAGGAAGGAAGGCGCACGACCTCGCCGAATAAGGGGTTGGACTCTTCTTTCCGACCTCTAGCGTGCTCGCAAAGAGCGGGGATTGTGTACAACCCGTATTCGGCGAGTAGGCCAGTAGGTCTCGACGAGTAGATCAGCACCCCTCAGTGAGTATATCCGAGACAGTCTTACTCGCCCAGGGTAGGGAAGCGAGTACACCCTTCCCTGCCGCGTCTTGCGTATCAAGCTCCTCTTTACCCGGGGCGAGGCGAGTAGGTCCGGTCTAAGACAAGATCGCCTCAGGAGAGTCCACCCTTAGCGAGTAGGTCTAGACCTAGTCGCCTCAGTCACAGTCTCAGGGAGGGAGTGGGGGCGAGTACGGGTCAACCCGACTCATCAATCCTCTCTCATTATCCGCAGACCAGCAGGGGGTGCAGTTAGTGTATGCTAAAAGGCGCGAGGAGCTGTTCGCTGGCCATTTTGGTCTGCATATAGTAATTTGGTTAAGGCGGAGGAAGCTATCCACAGGCATTTTAGGACCATCTTACCCTTCGAAGAGTTTGCCTATAAATATGACCCATTATGTCTCAAATCAACACAGATCCACCCCCCTTAGAGAGCCTGTATTGTCTTCCTCGTGCTGTCTGAGACAGGCTCAGCTTCTGGTTTTTGGGAGGGGAAATCGAGTGAGATTTCCGGGTTAGTGGCGGGACCTCCTCGCTGCAACCAGTGGGTCATTCTTAGGAAGCTACCTATCAACCGATGAGGGCCAATTCTTAGCTCGGAATACTTAGACCTATGGATCTGACGAAGAGAAGTAACTCAAGCTACTCCCCAAGTCTCGAACAGGTTGGACCGGTATCCGGGTTTCAACATTTTTATACGAGTGACAGGCACGGGGCTCCGCCCCTATCCAAGGTGACATTTGTTGTGGGAAGAGACATTTGTCGTGTGAGGGTGACATTTGTTGTAGGGGTCGACATTTGTCATGGGGGGACATTTATCGTGGAGGGGGGGGGGGACATTTGTTGTGGGGGCGACATTTCTCATGGGGGCGACATATGTCGTGTGGGTCAGCATTTGTCGTGTGGGGCGAAATTTGTCGTGTGGGGCGACATTTGTAGTGTGGGTCGGCATTTGTCGTGTGGGATGACATTTGTTGATTGGGCGACATTTGTCGTGTGGGGCGGCATTTGTCGTGTGGGGCAGGATTTGTCGTGGGCGGCGGCATTTGTCGTGGGCGGCGATATTTTTAGTGGGCGGCGGCATTTTTAGTGGGTGGAAGGGGTCAACATTTGTCGGTGGCAGCGACATTTGTCGGGAGGGGGGGGGGGGGGGGGGGGGGGGGGGGCGGCTACCTAAATATAGTTGTCAATCATGATTTTCGCTTGCATTAACCACATTGTGTTGGTACTTGGTATGTCACTGACATTATGATGTGGTAGATGAAGAAGCTGTATATTTAGAGCTAAGAGTGAACGTCAGTTATTGAAGAGCTAAAGTGTGGGAAGTAAAAGGAATATACAAAATGCATCATACTTCGTAATGATGAGAGCCACTCTTATTTCCATTAACACAGACCCGATCCAGCACCAACTTATGATATAAAAAGAGAATGACAAAGTAGAATGGTTGTATTTAGTGTAATGAAATTTTAAAAAGCAATGTCTCTGCAATATTTTATAAACTGAAGAGCTTACTAAAAAAAGAGCTTACTGGCATAAATAATGAATGAATTTGTAATAAAAGCATAAATTTGGATGGAATTATGTGAAGTAAGAGGGAATAGTTATAGATATACCTCTTTAATTCTTACTGATTCAATATCTTTCTTCTTCCTTGCTGCACCTAGGACATATGCTTCACAAATTCAATGCACTTTTCTGTGAAAACTGTAGGAAGAAGGCAACACAGTCATAGTTTATGGTTAACTAAAGGTTCGAAACATGAATGACGCATGATTTGGTGATAATGACACATGATTTGGAGATAATGATTAATTGAACATACATCAAATGGGAAGTGGTTATGCTTTACCCAACGATGTATTGAGCAGATTGATATATAATTCTTTTACTTATATGAAAATTAAAAAACTGCACATTTGCAAAGGTTCTTCCAATACAGAAAAACATAAAACACATACCAAATAAACTTGCAGGGGCAATCCTAATAAACAACCCTATATATTCAACATGCTAGCTAAGTTTAAAGATCTTGCATCCAGTATATGAAGAACCCAGAAAAGGCTTAATATAGGTTTTAGAATTAATGGAGAGCTTAAGATATTAGTATAAGAAGAGTGAGAAATATATATTTTTAATTAAATATATTATACAAAAAATTGCCTCCGAAAGATTTTGCAGATGGAATAGTCAAAATATTTTAATGTAAAAAGTATTTCATCATAATCAATTTTTATCAGAGTACTGAAATTATAAAACATTAAATTAACATCCTTCTCACTTTTGAGAAATTGTTAGCAGCAGGGCTACGAACTTTTGAGAAATATGTAAAAAGAGGAGAAATATGTAAAAGAACATTAAATGAACATCCTTCTCACTTGTAAGAAGAAAAAATCGTTAGTAGCAGGGCTCTGAACTTTTGAATTATTGCATTTGTATAGATTCCATAACCCAAATAAATTCAAAAATAGGTACAAAGAGGAGAAGTGAACATCGTTAGTAGTTGATCTCCGAATTTATGAGAAATTAGCATCCTATGAGAGATTGCATTTGTACAAATTCCCTAACCCAAAATCTCTAGATGGAAAAAACAATGGTTTGCAATGAGAAATCATATGAAACAAATAGAGATTAACTAAGGAACAGGGTAATCGAGAAGGAGCATCTATATATGCAGTACATGGGTGAGAACCCTAAACGAATAGCAGAGGAAGAATAGAATGGAAGTTCTTACAAAAGGGGAAGGCGTCGGTGTTGAAGAAGGCTCCAGATTCCGTCAGCGTCGAAGAAGGCTCCAGATTCTGGCAGCGGCGAAGAATGCTTTTGATTCTGACGGCGTCGAAGAAGTCTTCTTCTTCCGGCGGCTTCGAAGAAGTCTTCTTCTTCCAGCGGCTTCGAAGAAGGATTCAGCTTCCGACAACGGCGAACATGCCTTCGGCTTCCGGCGGCGGTGACCAGGCCTTCATGAAACAGAATACCATAAGCCCAACGCAAAAAACTGCGAGCAGAGTTGAGATCTTAGGCATGAGAAGCGGGAAGAGGTTTTCGGAGGAGAACCTTGCGAAAGAGTGTCTGACATGGTCAGCTCCGGCAGTATGAGAAGAGGGAAGAGTATATCGGAGGAGAACCTTGCGGAGTCGGTTTTTGTTTGGTCGGGATCAGGAGATCCGGGATGAAGAAAAGGAGATGTGGCTTGAAGGAGGTGGAAGAAATAAATGGAGGAAGAAGATGGAGGCCTTACCAGAGGGAGTAGTTAGGGATTTCTGTGGGTGGATGAAATGAGAGGAGCCCATCATCCCTGGGAAGGAGAGGCGGCCGACTGTGAAACCCTATAGTGCGGGCAACGAGGAGGTCTATCGGGAAGAGAGGGATCCGAAGTGATTATCGGGAATGAGAAGAACATCCGCTTCTATAGAAAACTCCCAAAGGATCGAACGGACTTTATTAATCACGCCATTATAAATGGATTAGATTTTTCCAATGAATTTTAATTTCATGCTATTCGCAGACCTCGGTATTTCTTTTTAATATAGTATAGTTTATATTATATTAAATTATAACATATATAATGTATAATATAATATTAAAAAATTATATTAATATAAGTTATATATAATATTTTAAAAAATTATATTAATATATATTATATATAATTTATTTCAAAAAGAAAGTTTTTATTGAGTTTTTAGAAATTTTTTGTTATGTTAAAACATCACTTAAAACGCTGTTCTTTCAAACAGTTTCACAGATTCTGTCACCAATCTGTAAAACAGTTGATTATTTCCCCTCTACTTCTCCAATTGCCAAACAGAGCCTAAATTTCTAACTGCAACCCCACCGCCACGCCAAACGGGGGCAAGAGTCAAATAGCTTTTTGACCTCTATTTGAAGGGTTTCCCGAAAGGTCTCGCCTCGATATCCGCTCGCCGCTCGCTGGTCTGCTTTCTTCTCGCCGCTTGCAGGTGTCGCTGCAGCCGGTTGTGATTCAAGAACGCTGATAATCAGAGATCGACAAGTCCTCCCTCTCATTCTATCAATCTAGAGAGCCGGTCGTTCGCGAGCTAGATTGATTTCCGATGGTACTCTCCGCTTTCACCCAGTGGCTCGTGAATCCCCGCCGGAATCCTTTGGCGGCAGTGCATCAGAGGGTCATCTCTAAGCGCCTCAGGAATTATGGTAATCGATCCATCCTTCAATATGCCCTTCCTCTAGGGTTTCATCATCAAATGATGTTTATGTTAGCGGTTTGATGAACTCCTTGAATCACGTGCACATTCAGGTTTGCGGTATGACGATCTGTATGATCCGTACTACGAACTCGATATCAAGGAGGCCCTAAACCGGCTGCCGCGCGAGATCGTTGACGCTAGGAATCAGCGCCTGAAGCGCGCCATGGATCTCTCGATGAAGCACCAATATTTATCCGAGGAGATGCAGGTCCTTCCCCTCTTTTCCTCTCGATTAGGAACCCATTCCTCTGCTTCTCTTCGTACACTGTTTTGCTCATTCATTTTGCAGTTCGACTATGACTATTGGTGATATTGACAGATTTACTTAGTGACCTAATAGCCCCAGAAGTTGTAACATTGATTGAAATATAGTGATGTCTCGACCTGGAGTTTGTGTTTTTCCTGATCAATGGATTAAGATACTTTGGCACCTGAACTTGTATTTTATTTTATTTTTTGTATGAAATTGATCCATCGAAACTTTGGAATATACTATTAAGAATGATGATTTATGTCACAATTTTGTAAAACAAATAAATCCTTAATTATTTAAGATTTACATTGCTCCTAAGATTAAGAAATTGATGAGTTGAACCAACTAATTAGCCATTGAATGATCAAATTAGGTTTATTCGTTGCTTTGTATGTGCATGTCTGTCACACCACATATTTCTTTCCTCGCTAATAGACGACCTCTGTTTAAGTATTTAGAAGCTTGTGTATGTATGTATCATCTTTTCTGGATCGTTCTACAATCATTTAGGAGCTTCCATGAACTCGGTAGATCCTCCTGGATCAAGGCTGTTTATTTGTGTTACTTTGCTCCAACAAAATTAACTTGTGTAAAAAATAACAGAGAACACATTATTTTGGACTTGCATGTTTAATTAGAATAGATCTTCATGTAACCTCTCTTCTTGTAACTTTTTTCAATCAACACTAGTCAGGGATAGACCTGAATTAGATATGGCTGTACATCTTTATCCTGACTGCCCCTTCTACGTTCCAGTATGATCATTTTCACCGACTCTGACTGCCCCTTCTACATTTCAATATAATATGTATACAACCAGACAGACAAGTAATACGCTCATTCAGACGATCGACCCCACTCCGTGAGTGTTCTCTCAGAGATGTGATTACCTTTATGGATAATATTATATTCTTAATTAATTAGGTATTTTGTCTTTTATTGTAAGTTGTCTTGTATCAGGTTCTCTATCTATTTAAGGAACCCCCAGTTTGAGAGTTATTTTTATCTTTCATATTAGTCTTATTTTGTCTCTGTTTGGAGAGTTCTTACCCTCAAGGGTTTTGATCGCGAGTATGTTTCGTTATCTTGTATATTAATTTCATTTCTATTGCAATATGTTGAGTTCTTCTTTATGTTCTTGATACGTCGTGCTTATCTGTATCAATTGGTTTGACCTCCGACCATCCTTGTCACTCCTGTGGCCATCGAGAACCAACTTTCTCTATTTCCTTCCACCATGACAACTTTTGTGGCATCTCTGCACGCGCTCTTCGACCCTATGGATGCCAATGTGTCTGACCTCCTCTCCATGGCACACGAAATTCATTCCCAGCTCCTTCACCTTCCTCCAATGCAAATTCATTCCACTTATTTGCTCTCCAACTCGCTTGACCTCACAATACATCGCAATCGGACCATCCAACGCATAACCACTACTCACCTCTATAATTCTCTCAGTGCACGTTAACCCCTCCTAGTCATGCGACACCCACCATCGACCTGCATCCCGATCCTTTCGCTGCTCAGACCAACCAAAACTTTTGTCCCACCCATGCCATCCTTACGCCCATTCCCACAACCGACACTCACCTCTGTATATTCCATGCCCTTCCTAATGACATTGCCATATTGTCAACCAAGCTCCACAATTGTCACACCAACCATCCCTTGCTACTCCTGCCCCTAAGTCAACAACTAAACCAGTTCTGCTCTATCTCACCCAGACAAGACACTACCCGCAGTGACCCGATCATTCGATGACCTCACCCAGTGATTCTTGCCCCGCACGGACCTCGCCTGACTTTTTGACCCAAGCCAACGTCGACAGTTCCCTTCTGCCCACCTCGTTTATTCCGCCCGGTGTGTCCCTTCCCACACTCTACTCTCCTATATTCTTTCCACATAGAACTCTACTCTCCTATCTTCTTTCCACATAGATTCATTGCATCAAGTCCCCTCTTCGTCCCCGTCCTTTCGACGGTCCATGCCTATGTCCAGTGTTACTTTCCCATCTCCACCCAACCTACACATCACATAAGTCTTCGCCTATTTCAAATTTCCATCTTTCGCTCAGGCCTCCTTCGCTATACTGGTCCAATTACGTGAGCTTGGCCCCCACTTTTTATTTTTGTCTTACTTCCTGGAAGCGGACTCTTGCAAAAATGCAGGGTAAGGTTTTTTTACATTTCACTCTTGTGGTGGGACCCTTCCCCGGACCCTGCACGGGGATACTTTGTGCACCGAGTGCCTTTTGTTTTCCTTATTCCACTCCAACATGCTCAGTCCTTCATATTCATCTTTTGCAAGCTGCCCACCCCCTTCTTCCATCCTCGTGGGGCTCACCTCTTGATTACCTTTAGTTTTACAAATTTTCCCCCATCAGCCCTTTGCTTAAACATTTCCACCCCCAAATTTCTTGGGTAGTCAGCCCACACAATGCACATCTTATCTCAGCCACGTCCTTGACCTACTTCATCATCTTAACACCCCTCATGCAAATTCCCATGCTATTTTTTTTGTTACAAAAATATTTAAATACCCTGACAAGTTTACTGTGTCATTCATCAGATCATCAGGACTCCAACTGAGTCCATGACCCAACTGGAGTGCTTCTACCACCACAGAGGCATTCAAAGCCGCTCCCCTTCGCTCGACCTTAAAGACAATGCCGATTTTTAGGACGGATGTATGGATATTTATACGCCCGAGTAGTCAAGTGACGAGCGCTCGGTCGATCAACTTCACTCCTGAGTGTTCTCTTAAAGACGCGGTTATATATGTTATTGTATTCATAATCAATTAGGTGTTTTGTCGTTTAGTGTAAGATGTCCTTGTAGTGGGGTTTCTATTTATATAAGGTCATAATGAGCCCCTGGTTTGGGAGTTAGTTTTATCTTCGATATTAGTCTTGTTTTGATTGGAGAGAGGCTATTAGTGGCATCCTACTCTTAAGAATTGAGATAACGAGCATGATTTGATATCTTGTATCTCCATTCCATTTCTAGTGCAATATACTGAGTTCTTGTTTGTGTTCTTGATACGTTGTGCTTATTCATATCACATTTTGGCCATTCACACCAATTCTGATTGCTACAATCTTGGTCAACATTGACACTTTGCTTCAACCATTCAACAGTCACATTACGTGACTGCTGACTGACGAAAACCTTTTGAAGGTTCTATGTCGCCAACTTTCATTATGCCTTTGTGACTCAACTATTTTAGTCGTTGCCTCACTCACCAATATTGCGATCACACTCGCATTCGGAAACCTCATCCCCCCACAAGCCCTCGTTCTACCCTCAATATCGCTTTTATTCACCACTGAAGATCTGCGCCTCTGCATCTGCATCTCCTCTCTCGTGCACTGTATCACTCTATTACGTTGCATCCCTTTCTCCTCTGCCGCTCTCTATATGTGATCTTGCATGCCTTCCTCTTGAATAACCCCTTCACACTCATGTCCTTGTTGCTAATTGCTTCCCACTTCTTGTGCAGCTGACTCTAGTTGTAAGTGTTGCTTACCTAATTACTTGAACCATGCATGAACCATCTTCCAATAAAGATGTGCACGTGCGTGTGTGCAGTGGTGGGGGAACTTGTTTTTTTGCCTTTGAATTACCTAGCCCTAGATGGGAGAAGCCATCCAACGGCTCTCCGGGAAGGAAAAGGAGTTTTCCCTTCCATTTTTCCCTGCGACTGATTCTTCATAGAAGGAATGCATACCTCTATTTTCCCTCTGCTCTTCATTCTTTCATGATGCTATGCACCAATCTCTTTCGAACTTCTTCCTTGCATTGGCCAAATTCTTTCTCTGATCTTGTTATTCTTGGAATGCTCATTGCTTTTGTTGTTCTTTCTTCCCTTACAGTTTCTCAATTGAGAAGGGAGAGAGATTATGGCTTGATTTGTGGAAGAAATAGCGAAAAAGTGTGGAGGGGATTAAAATAGTGTTTCCCTTGAGAGTGGCTGACGGTTCTGGAGAGAAAGGAAAGGGTGGTGGAGGTTAGGGATTATGTTAAATAGTAGTTGTGTTGAACTAGAAAGTTAGAGATACAATCGTGCAAGTAATTGAGAATTACATTTTATTTATAGCCAGAAGCATCTCTAATCTAAAATGACTTATCTATAGAGTTATCTCTTATCAACATCTCAATAAGCTAATGGATGAAGACATCTTTCTTGGAGGAATTTTAAATGATTTCTAAATTAAAAAAAGATGACAGTTCAAACCAACCAACTAGCTTAATTGACCAAATGAATTGGGTGATTCGTTGTTCGCATATGTATGCATGAGCATACTAATCGATGGTGTATACCAAATTGATTAGATATGTTCTTGAGGGTAGAGTTCCTCTAAGTCTATGTATGTTTGCATAAACTCACATGCTTACGTTCTACTTGTTTTGTAGATCATTATGGATGTAGTTGGCCATTTGGTCTTTTCTTGAATACTTCGGAGCTTCATTTATCGTTCCATTAATAGCAACTAAAGAATTTGTTGCATTATCATATGTAAAGTACGGTACGAGGCCATTAATTAGAGTTTCCATATCAACCTTCATAAGTATTAACTTAGATCCAACTAACTAAAGCAATCTCCAAAGCCACAGGAAAAACAAATTTATATGGCGTAAACTTTGTTATTCATCTTCGCAAGTGCAAACACTTCAATTTGGAATAGTTTTAGGAGGGCGTGAGAGAATGAAAAACACTGAGATAATTAGATATCAAGTTAGCCAAGGTAGATAAGAGGAGAGTAGATATAAGGTACTTAGCATAGAGATTAGATATGGCTATACCTCTTTATCCTGACTTCCCCTTCTACATTTTAGTATGGTCGTTCTCACCAACTCTGACTGCCCCTTCTACGTTTCAGTATGATACGTATACAACCTGATCGACAAGTGATATGTGTACTCAAACAATCAGACTCGTCCTGTGGGAGTTCTCTCAGAGACACGGTTACATTTATGAATAATGTTGTATTCATAATTAATTTGGTGTTTTGTCTTTTAGTGTAAATTGTCTTGTAGCGGATTCTCCATCTATATAATAGTCTTTAGTTTAAGAGTTAGTTTTATCTTGGATATTAGTCTTATTTTTGCTCTTGTTTTTTTTTTTTTGGGGGGGGGGGGGGGGGGGGGGGGCAGACTCTTAGAGGGATCTTGCCCTCAAGAGTTGGGATAACGAACATATCTTAATTTCTTATATATTAAATTTGTTTCTAGTGCAATATGTTGAGTTCTTCGTGTTCTTGATATGTTGTGCTTATCTATATTAATTGGTGCGACCTCTTCTCCATGGCACAAGGGATTCATCATCGGCTCCTTCCCCTTCCTCCGACTCAAGAACTAAGTACTTCCACTTCTTTCCACTCCACCTCCCTTGCCTTCACAACACCTCGTGACTGGCCTATCCAACACATAACGACTGCTCAACTCTATAACGCTCCCGCTGCACCTCAACCCCTCCTAATCGTGCACCACCCACCATCGACCTCCATTTTGATCCCTTCTGCAATTCGGGCACACCACAACTTTTCGCCACTCACACCATCCCTACTCACACCCATTCCCACGAGCGACACCCTCACCTTTGTATATTCCAGCCCTATCCTAGCAGCACCGCCATATCATATTATCATCACCCAAGCTCTACAGCTGCTACACCAACTGTCCATTGCCACTCCCTCCCCTTAATCGACGCCAACCAACCCACCTTTGCTCTGCCCTGTTTAGATCTGGCGCTGCCCGCGGCGACACCAGCATTTGGCGACCTCACCCAGTTTTTCCAATCTCAAGCCGACCTCGTCCGATTTCCCCAAGTCTAAGACTCCATCACCAGTTCCCTCCTACCAACCTCGTTCATTTCTTCCTGTTGTGCCCCTTCACACCCTCTTCTCTTCTATCTTCTTTCCGCACAAACTCACTGTGTGGATCCCTTCGCAGTCCCCATCCTTTTCAGCGGTCCATGCTTACGCCCAACTCTACTTATCCATCACCCAGTCTGTTAAATCTCCGTCTTCCGCTCATGACTTTTTCTCTCGATTGGTCCAATCCCTCGAGCATGTCCCTCGCTATTTTATTTTTGTCCTGCTTCCTTATTTCGCTCCCACGCGCCTTGGTTCTTCCTTTTCAGCTTTTACACGTCGCCCACCCCCCTTCATTCCATCCTCATAGGGACCACCTCTTGATTAGCTTTAGTCTTAGAAATTTGTCCACATCAATATGTCCCTTTCTCATACATTTCCTCAAAATTTCTTGGAAAGTCAACGCACATATATCTTAATCGACACATCCACGGCCCAATTCTTCATCTAAACACCCATCATGAAGACCCTCACGCAGCTATTTTTCGTTGCAAATATATTTAAAGACCCAAACAAGTTTACTTTGTCATTCTTCATATCGTCAGCACTCTGGCTGAAGCCATGGCCCAACTAGTGTACTTCCACCACCACAGAGGCATTCAAGATCTCTCCACCTCTCTTGACCTTTGGGGAAAAGTTGATTTTTATGATGGGTGTCTGGATACATATTCGCCTTAATGGACAAGCGACACATGTGCTCAGACAATTAGCCTCACTCCGCGAGAGTTTTCTTAGAGACGCGGTTACCTTTATGAACAATATTGTATTAGTTGTTTTGTCTTTTAGTGTAAGTTGTCTTGGAGCGGGGTCTTCGTCTATTTAAGGAGACCCTAGTTTCATAGTTAGTTTTATTTTGGAGATTAGTCTTGCTTTGACTCTCTTTGGAGAGAGTCTCTTAGAGGAATCCTGCCCTCAAGAGTTGGGATAACGAGAATGTCTCAATATCTTGTAGCTTCAATATGTTTCCAGTACATTATGCTGAGTTCTTATTCATGTTCTTATTATATCATGCTTATCTGTATCACATTATGGCCATCCTCACCAATTCTGTCTACTACAATCTTGGTCAACATCGACACTTTGCTTCAATCGTTTAATAGTCACATCGCGCAATTGCTCGCTAACAGAAACTATTCGATAATTCTTTGTCGTCAATTTTCATTATGCTTTTGTGATTCAACTGCTTTAGTCGTTGCCGCACTCACCAATTGCGCGATCACACTCGCATTTGGAAATCTCATCACCATGCAGGCCCTTGTCGTGCTCTTAATATCGCTTTATTCATCGTTGAAGATCTACACCTCTGCATCTGTGTCTCCTCTGCCGCTCTATATCACTCAATTACGCTCTATCCGCATCTTTGTTGCCCTCGATACGTGATTTACGCTGCATCTGCTTCTCCTTTGTTGCCCTCTATACTTGATCTTGCACGTCTTCCACTTGAATAACCCCTTCGCCCTCATACCCTTGTTGCTAATTGCATCCCAACTCTAATTATGAGTAATACTTACCTAATTACTTAACCATACATGAACCATCTTCCAAAAAAGATGTGTTGTGTCTAGTGCCTACTAGTTGATCCGACCTTCAAGCAAAACTGACATAAAAAACCAAGCTGCTACAATAGCAGGAGAACCATTTCATTCTTAAATCGACCGCACAATTGAACTGGATTTGTTTGGAACTAGTTCATATGGCACTTGATAGTAACATATGTTTTTAATCTCAGCAAGTGCTACTCCATCATTATGGCTATGACTCTCCCAAAGAAACTCTCACCACCACATGAATTTCCCACCCACGGACACTGGGGCACTAATCAGTCGACTCAACTGTCTCCTCCATCAACTTGGTGCCCCCCTCTTCCTGGTTGGCTGAAATTTAATGTGGACGGTGCTCTTGCGGCGGACTCTCGCACGGGCATTGGAGTTTGTACTCCGCGACGACAAGGGTGCGGTTCTCTTGGCCTTCTTCTCCTCCTTCATGCATTGGGACCCCAGGGGAGAGTGGAACTTCAAGCTATCTTGGCTATTAAACGTGTGTTGTCCCCGACGATTTTGGATGCCCGTGGGATTATTATTGAATTTGGCTGTCGCAATATTGTGGAGCTCTGCAGGAGGTGTATGCGGAAGGAGTCGTGGAGCGATTTTGGCCTCCGGGGCGAGGACACTGATTTCCTTGCGAGCTTAACTAAGCTCTTTTCTCATCTTGTCCCACGTGACACCAATAGGTGTGCGGATTTATGCGATCATTATGCAAAAACTTGTAATCTCTTTTGGGAACACTTTGAGGTCATGGTTCTGGAATTCCTTGGGATTGTCAAGGAAGACACAGAGGGTATCTTACATTTGTAGATCTAGCCATTTGGGCTCTTTTTCTTTTTCGTAATGCAAATGTACTTTTCAGCATGACTTCACTTTTTTCTACATAATTGTCAACAAATTTATCCGTGGAGATAGGATCCTTATAATAAACAATGTACTGGCATGAATGCATATTTTTCACAATCTTTATATATGCATCAAGATTGTGAAAATTATGATTATGAATCTTTTTAATAAAGATGAATCTGAATATGATGCTTTTCGATATGATCAAAAGTCAAAACTAATCAAAAGTCAAAACTAATATTTATACATTGGATGTGCATCATCTGAAGATCAAAAATATCAATCCACTCCATAAATTGATCCTGTTAAACACTGATATTACTCATTAACTGCAACCTATTGTGTCTACATATGAAAACTTCGGGCATGAGCTGCTAAATTATTGGTATTATTGGACTCCACTAGCTATCTCAACCGACAACTTATGTCAAGATTTATATTTAATCATAATAGCTTATTCATGTTTTAGCTGAGCACAAATTGACAATAAATTGCCACCTGCTCAGGAATGATCGAGTTTGTGCCTTACCAGACTTCTCCATAGTGTTGGATAGTTTTGTCTGGTATTCAGGTTCACAAGAAATTTGTCTGTATATGCATCTTCTCAACTGTTGTGAACATTTTTGTGTTCTTCACAATTTTTGAATACACTCCCAAAGACAATCTTAACCTGTACCAGCCACCGCCACTATCATGGCACTTTCTAATTACCCTGGCTCAACTCTCTGGAGACGAGTTGTTTTCTTTTTCTTAATAGGATAGTAGTAGAGCGTGCATTATCAGAAGGCTCTTCATGTCACACGGTCATAAGGTTTAGGTTGAGTTGAACAAAAACAGTTGAAAGTGCATGCATCATCAAACTTTTGGACCGTAGAATTGTTGAAAGATCACTCGTACACCTTGCTCTGGAAGACTTCAACTGCAGTATTGATGTATGGTAGGCTAAGTAGGTGTACGACTAAAATGCAATCCTAATTTGAGATGCAGGAAGATATAATAACTCTATTTTCTTTGATTGATATATATATTTACCAAACATGAAAGATCCGACGGCGAAATCAAAACAAAGTAATAACAGATTGAATCACGCACAAATATTTTAAGCAAGACTAAATAATTCTTTAAGCAAGCGGGCTTATGCTTTCCTCCACGTGAAGGGTCAGAGCAATAGCGTGCATCGAATAGTTCCTGCAAATCACATAATAATTTGGAACAAGATTCTACAAATGTTATTGAATTATTGATCCAAAAGAACATAAGTTTACCACTCCATATCATAGTATTGAATATAACGATCCATACAACAATAATACATTCACAAAGGGAGATGCTAGCAAGGGAGGAGGATCCAGAGGATGAAGGTGCATGGCTGTTGTACTGGATTGGTGGTGCTGGTGGGATGATGATTGGATGAAAATGTGTGAATTTGAGGCTGGGGATGGAGCACGAGGTGGATGGGTTGTAGATGTACTACCGCAGACGGTAGTGGTGGGATTTGTGCATTAGTGAGGCGGGAGGGGTTGGATCGGCGACTGGTATCAAAGAATCGGACGTGGGAGGCTGAATCCTGAAGCTAGAATTAAGGGGTTGTAGTGTGGGTTACAATAAAAGGGGGGTGGTGTAGGTTTTTGATGGAGGCAGGGGCGCGAGTTTCCTGGGAGAAAACATATGGGTTTTAGTGGGGCTGTGGCGTGGGTTTCTTGGGAGAAAGCAGAATTTTTTCAATGGGTTGTGAAGTGGGTTTCCTGGGAGAAAACAGAAGGTTTTCAGTGGAGGCTTGGGAAGGGGAATGAGAGGTAGTAGAGGGGAGGAAACAAAGGATACAAAGATTGCCTAGGAATCGTCACTTAGTGCCTCACAGAGTCGTCACCGTGAGAGGATCGCCGGATCCCGGGATAGTTTTTCTCTAAAATCAGCAATGCCTTTACGATTGTCCCCGTACTCTTATTTATAATAAAGTTACCTTAGGGCACCCTTGCACCAACGACTATGATTTTCCATTAATGTTGTGGGCCCGATCTCACTAAATAATGACTAAAAACAACAAATTTAATATATGAACGCACAAGTAAACGAAAATTTGGACGCATCCTAGGAGTCGAATCGTCGATCCGCTCAAGTCTTTCTGCGTGAATACACGAGCGTGGGCTGTAGAAGTACTACCGCAGGCGGTAGTGGTGGGATTTGAGCATTAGCGAGGCGGGAGGGGTTGGATCGGCGTCTGGTTACCAGAGAACTGGGCGTGGGAGGCTGAATCCTGAAGCTAGAATTAGGGGGTTGTAGCGCGGGTTACAAGAAAAGGGGGATGTAGTTTTTTGATGGAGGCAGGGGGTAAGTTTACTGGGAGAAAACATATGGGTTTTAATGGGGCTGTAGCGTGGGTTTCTTGGTAGAAAACAAAAAAAGATTGCCTAGGAATTGTCACTTAGTGCCTCACAGAGTCGTCACCGTGAGAGGATCGCCGGATCCCGGGATAGTTTTTCTCTAAAATCAGCAACGCCTTTACGATTGTCCCCTTACTCTTATTTATAATAAAGTTACCTTAGAGCACCCTTACATCAACGACTATGATTGTCCGTTAATGTAGTTGGCCCGATCTCACTACATAATGACTGAAAACAACAAATATAATATATGAACGCATAAGGAAACAAAAATTCGGATGCATCCTAGGAGTCGGATCGTCGATCCGCTCAAGTCTTCCTGCATGAATACACGAACGTGGGCCCCGCTTTGCGGCAAGCCACATGTGGTGAATGATCCTCATCAAGTATCCTCTCAATGGTCTTCAAGGGTAGAGGGAAAAGAGGAGGGGAGTGTCATACAATATCCTGAGTTTGAGGTTTTGAGAGGTTGAAGCCTCGAAAGACAACATTTTTTGTGCACTTTAGGATTTGCACATGCATATAGTGATATGTTGTTAAAGGTAGCCTCAGGCGTGCCTAAGACTCAAGACTCATCAGGCTTAGAGGTTTGCGCCTTTGTGTGCTTTTTTTGCGCTTTTGGAGCATAAAAGGTGCGCGTGGGTGAGATTTCTGTTGCAATTTTTTTTCCAAAATTAAGAAAGAAATAATGTAAGAACTCAAATTTTTTTGCATGATTAAGTATTTGTGAAATATAATGGAGCACTGAACTTAGATATGATGCAAGTGACCACAATGATTCTACTTTTTAAGAGATATAATTATATAAATGATGGTATGAATAATTGATGAGTAGAATAGATGAAGAATCTGATCAAGAGGATTAACTGATGTTTGATGCTGATTATTTAAGAGTGATTTTAAGTGCAAACCAATTTCGGCTACGTGCAAATTACTGTTATGTGCAAATCAATACAATTTAAGTGCAAACCAACTTTTTAGTACAAGCTATGTGCAAAGCACAACTTCTCTCTTCTCTGAATCGCACTCCTATGTTGCTCCCAACGATACCTGCTTGCCTGCTCCCATTGCGTTCCTGCCATCAGCCCGCCAGGGAGCTTCGCCGTCATGGAAAAGCTTATGCTAGAGTGTCGCGGTCGGAAGAACAGGGGATGGCTCTTCTGCCTATTGCACTCGTGTCATCTCCACCATTCATCAGTGAGCTCTCAGTTTTTGAATCAATTATCTTTTATCTTCCGATTTATTCATCTAAGTTTTGTCCTCCTTCTGGTCTATTTTCGGGTTCTCCACTCTTAGTAATGAAAACGACCGATCAATTTACTGTTACTGTATACATTTCTTGTGTTTTTACTTCTTCTTTTTTCATTTAATTGGTGTAATCAGACATAGCCTCCTCTTTTATAATTGGATTCGGTTTGCACATAACTAAAATTGGTTAGCACTTAACAGAATACTTTTATAATTGGATTAAGTATTTGTGAAACATAATCGAACACTGAAACTTAGATATGTTGCAAGTAACCACATTGATTCTATTTTTTAAGAGAGATAAATGATAGTGATGAATAATTAATGAGTAGAATAGATGAAGAATCCGATCAAGAAAATGAACTGATATTTGATGCTGATTGTTTAAAATGGATGTGGTTGCACATTGCCTTTGTCAGGCGCGCAACTTCCCCTTGAGCCTTACACATAGATTCCAAGACCCTTTGCGCCTTGGTGTGCCTTGTGCCTTTAATAACTAAGGCATAAACACACTTGGTTTTCTTATTGTTCTTATTTTCCATGTTAATTATTGTGATGGGCAATTCCTTGTGCTCACGCCTTTATGACTTAAGAGACAACCATGTCAAAACATTATTTGAAACTTCCATTATGCATTTATTTTCCATAACGGTATTAATTTTTTGTTTCTAATTGGGCGATTCCATGGTAACAGATTACTTTCTTTAGAGGCTGTTAGAAATTAGAGGAAAGGAAATACTCGGTGCAATTTTATTCATCCCACAAGGGGGTAATATATAGGACTACAACAAGACACCAAACACCGATAAGCGGTGTGGGACTAAACTCCAAACACTTAAATATAAATACTTCAATACTCCCCCTCAAGCTGAAGGGGAACCCTTCAGCTTGAACATAACATAAAAGAAAAGGTAAATGGTGGTTGGCAACGTGGGACAAAACACCAGCAACCGAGGCCCAACCGCGTGTCACCGGGGATACTTCAACCGGGCAAAGGCTACACGACGTTGGTCCACAAACCGACCATGAGCACACTGGATGCTCCCGGTGCTGGAGCCAGGTCAACCAACAAACGCCAAACCACACCTACCTAACATCAAAGAAAAAGATGTGGAGACACACACAACATACGAAATATGCCTGGAGGCTGTGTGTGACTAAGGCAGAAGTCGGGAAAAGGCATCCGAGTCGCCGGTATCACAAACACTCCCCCTCACGTGGAACACGTGCATGAAGGCATAGACTCGCATGGAGACACAGACGAAGAAAATCAGAACACACATAAAGCAAACAACTAAGGATAACGGTTGCCGGCAAGACCACGATCCGAGATGCAGCGAGCAAAGCACAAGCCAGCTGCGAGCAGAAGGCTCAAGCGGCTGCGAGCAGAGTGCTCAAGCAGCAGCGAGCAAGAAAAAGGCTCAAGCAGCGGCGAGTGAGAAGGGAGGAAGAGAAGAGCTCGGCACCCAGAGAGTAGCAGCACGGGAAACCATCGTCCACAAACCGGGCTGCCTCTTTTGTAAAGGATTTTGGTATATTTTTTCATGGAGATTGCATATCCCTATTGATGCTGATAACATGAGTCATTTTTACCAGGCATTCTTTTTTTCCCATTCACCTACTTTTATGGCACAATATCCTGTTTTTTTTTTCATTTTAGTACTGTTTATTTCTTCCCTTAGATTCTCTCTATATTCATTAGAATTGAATTTTAGGCTTTGTAGGAAAATCTCTGAACTTCTGAAAAACTTTACGATTTGTTTTGCCAGGCTTAGTAATAAAATCACTAAACTTTTGAAGGAGATGACATGCTTCAGTGGGATGCTGATCTTTATCATCATCATCAATAGCCTTATCCCAATTATTTTGGGTCTTTGTGATGCTGATCCCATTAGATATTGCCATTTTATCAGCCATCCCATTTCTCTTATCTTTCACCTTTCCTTAATGGGATAATCTTCATCTTCTTCATTTTAGTGCTAGTATATGTCTCTTCCATTGGATTTTCTCTATAACCATCACGGTTGAATTTAACAATTTGTTTGGTCCCTGATCTGCATGCAACTTTGTTAATTGAGCCTTAGTTCTAAACAAAAAACTGGGTTCTGGGAAATTGGTTGTTTCAGCATTTTGCTATTCAGTTCCCTTTTATAGGTGAGATAAAAAAACTGCATCTCTTGGAAACAAGAAGTCATTTGTTTTCTTATCTTAAACATAACAAAAACTTATTTATCAATGTAGGGAACAAAATGCATTGGATAGGGTTTTTTGGGACTTATATGGCTTCATGATCTGACCTTTCGGTTGAGGCCTTGCTTTATCTTGTCAATAATTTAGGAATCCTTGAGTATGATCCGCCTTTTACTAGGTCTAGATTAATGGAAGAAAACGTGTAAACTATGGTCTTCAAATATCATCGCAGTCAAAATAGTCTTCTTTCTCCTAGTGCCAAGATAAAGTAAATCTAAGTCCTGCCCGGTCCGGGCTTTACTAGGTCTAGATTAATGCATGATCTTGTGTTTAAACCAGATGTAAGTTATTAGCTTTTTTCTTTTGAATAGTTTGTATTAACGAGATAAATTTTGCGCAATACCCTTTGTGTTATATTTTTAAGGGTAAAGTATGCTTGACATCTTTGGAATTTATCGGAAAGATATACAGAATCCCTGTTGTTTTCAGATGGACATTTGAAATTCTTAGTTTTCAACTTTTATTCAAATGACGATAATTTCTATTTAATAAAGTAAAATAAAATTCATTTTCAAATTATTTTAATATGAAATTCTTGTTCTAAACCTCATTTAACCTGTGAATTTATAAAACTTAATTAAACTCTCTTTTTGTAATTAGTTTAAACTTAAATCATTGCAAAAGAATTAAGTTTAAGTTATTTTTGAGGTATAGAAATGAAATTTCAGATTAAAATAAGTTGAGATTATTTTGTTAATATATTATTTAATTAAGTTCTATAAATTAGGCTTAATGAAGGACAAAATAAAATTTCAGGTTAAAATAATCTAAAATTAAATTAAATTATTTTATTTAAATAAAAATGTCCTCATTTGACTAAAAATTGAAAAGTAAGGTCTCTAAATGTTCATGTTAATATTAAAGAGGGTTTCTATGTGCACAAGGTAGGTTGTAGAAGGTATACTGATTCTAATGCAAGTCTATGCGAGTGGTACAGAATGGACTCGAACAACCTAATATAAATGGTGTGTATGATTTAATTTGATCCGAAATTAAATTCTAGTAATAAAATTATATTCGTCTAGCAGTCAACACGACATCCGCTACACTTTCAAATGAATAAGCAAAAACATGTTCTCCTTCACACGAAGGGCTTAGAGCTATACTTGCGCAAATGAATTTTTATAGAAAAATTAAAAGATTGGAACAATTACACAAATAAGTCAACATTCCAAGCATTTATACGATAATCATCCAATATTTAATAAAATAAAAGAGAAAAAACAATACCAAATACTCACAAGCACTAGTTCTGGTGGTGGATGCGTGATGTTGAGCGGTTGCTGTGGAGGTAGCGGCTTTGGCTGTAGAATAGGGTAGGGGCAGGGCTTGGCTTGCTATTTGTGGGAAGGGAGGGAAGAGGATCTTGTGGCAGGGGCAGGGGTTGTGGTGGAGTGCGCAAATGGGAAAGGGTTTGCGGCGATGGAAGGAGGAGAAATGTACGGTTGGCAGGAGACGTCGGCCTATAGTTTGGTCAAAGAGGTAGAGATGCAGTCAAATGGAGTTGTGGAGAGGACGGGAGATTTCGGTTGTAGCAAGGGATAGGTCGTGTGACTAGTTTACTGGATCGAGGGAGGGAAGGGCTGTTGGAGCGGGATCGGGATATGATATCGTGGTTGGGGCCGGGATTGGGAGGTGAACTGGTGACTGGATGCGGGATCAGGAGATGATATCGTGGCTGGGGGAGGGATCGGGAGAAGTTCTCGTGACTGGAGCAGGATCGAAAGAACTGGAGGTTGTCGATCGTGGATGGACCGATGAAGTTTGGGTTGTTATGGATGGCGAAAGGGAGTCGTGAGGGGAAGAACGAGGGGGGGGGGGGGGGGGGGGGGGGGGGGTTACGGGAAAATAATAGGGAAAGCGAAAATGAACTGGGACGTCGCACCCCGGAGTCTCGCGACGTCACACCCCGGAGTCTCGCGACGTCGCACCATGATATGATTATCGGCTATGAAATCTATGTTACGATGACAGAAGAGGGCAAGGGACGACAACAACGCATATGTTGATGTCGGGACCAAGACGATGTGGACACACGGATTCCAACTCTACGACGGGTGTTCGCCAGTGGTGCGCACGGGCGTAGCGCACCCGTCATCCTTATTTTTTTTATTATCGCACATGTTCTTTGGGTCGTTGGTTATTTGTCATTTGCCCTTGCGTACTGCGGAATTAGACACTATATGAGCCCATGTGTATCTCTCATTTGGATTATTTTGGAAGTATGATGAAAATGGAACCCTAGGAGTTTTCTCTTCTCCTCTTCTCTCCCTTTCCTCCTCTTCTCTACCCCGAGATCCCCGACTACGTAACAATCTCTCACAAGGCTAACAATCCTTCAAACTGGCATCCATCACCCCTATTTATAGCGTAAGGTGGCTTGGGTTCCCGGCGTGTACGACTATGATTGACCGTTACGCCCGGTGTCCGAATCATACTAAAGAAAGTCCAAAAATAAAAATAAAATACATAAAAGTAGTAAAACGGCGCTCGTGGTCTCGGATCGCCAATCCGATCAACGCCGCCTGCCCAAGTACACCAATGCGGGCTTCACCAAGTGGTGGCCCGAAGTCCAATGTCGATCCTGCGGCCGATCCCCATCACTATTACTTCCAGGATGGCAATTATGATTGATTACAGAGCACTAAATCTGTCTTAAAAACATAATCATTATGTTCAGGAGTCTTACCATTTGCATTTTCTTATTTGTAACAGAAGCTGCAGACACCGTTCAGAAGCTATCTTCAGGATATGTTGGCTCTTGTAAGTTCATGTTTTTTGTTCCATTTTGTCACATGTCTATGCAACAATTCTGCGGGGAAATCAATGAAATAAGCTGCTAGATTGCACAGCTATGATCAATTTCTTAAGGGGTTAACTAATCTACTATTGTATCATCATTTAATGGGGTATATTGAATCTTTATTTAAAGCTTGGATCTTTATTTAAAGCTTGTCACATGAATATCGTAATGGCTACAATGGAACCTTTTTTTTAAATAGATTAATATCCAAGCTCCATTCTAATATTTGGTGTGCTAGTAATGACTATTCCCCATCATGTCTTTTTTTAACTTTACAATTGATCTTAATAATCCACTCCTAAACTAACTTATTCCTCATGCCTTGGCTCATTGTGATCAGAGCAACTTGCATGATGCTATCATCAGCAAATCTGATACCCATCTTTGCATTTTGGAAGCAAGGTTTCTTTGACACAAGTCAAACAAGTGACAATAATGAACTTCACCTTGCACTATACAATGCTCACAGAAATCAAGAGATATAATATTATGCTCACAAAACAACCCACCTTTACTCAAAATGATCATTAATCATTTAACTTATCAGATATTAGTAAACCAATCCTTGAAATGAGTCATTGATAAGTGCATGCATGTTGTATCTTGAAGAAGGAGAGAGATTATGAAGGAGGTTAGGGTTTCGAATTAGAGAAAAAAATTCTTCAGAGAATATATATACGAGTGACAGTGCACGGGGGGACCCCCATGCTTCGCGCGACAGAACTCACGCAAGCAGTGATCGGATGGGCTCCAACCGCGTCAGGCGAGCTCTGTCCGTCTTTGGGAGGGCTCCGCCCATCTCCATGCACGGGAGACCACGCGAACTGTCGCGGAAACATTATATATTTTATTTAAAATTTTCTTGATGATCTTAGTGTTTACCCAGAAGACTGCTACCTAAGCAACACTTCTCCTAGATCGGGCGGTTTGTCAGGTCTAGCCGTCTGGCTCTGCAATTGATGCTTAACACACGGGTCCTTTAACCCAGCCAGAACAAGCCATGCGGTCTACCAATGCCAGACCGCCATCCAGAGGGCAAGCCGCGACCTCAGATAAATAGACCGTACGGGCCGCCATTCTTCTCAAGTCGAGGTCTCTCAATCCAAGCCCAGCGCAAATCGACAGTCAAACCGTCAGGCTGCGCGACTTCTCTCTTATCTCCCTTCTGTATCCCGTCACCTCCTGCCCGATTCTCCTGTATCCGGGCAGGCGGTTATTTTATCCCTGCCCGTTTGGGCAGGCCCCCGAGCCTATAAATAGGGGGGGGGGGGGCGACGTTCCCAAGACAGGCACACTCGAATCCAGGAGCTTGCTTGTTAGAGCTGCGGTCTCGAGTTCAGTGTCTTGCGGCTTGCTGCCCGGTCGGCTTCTTTCCTGCTTTGCCCTGTAACCCGCTGTAAACACTTTTCTTAAATCAAGGGAAAACCCGTCACAAGAGTGGCATTCGCCGTGACGGGCGAAGTCCAGTCTCGACCGCTGCTAGCGGTCTAAGTAGCCTAATTTCTTCGTCAATATTAACCGACAACCCGCAACCTCCTCTTTTCCTTCGCTTTCTTAGCGTCGATCGTGGCAGTGCAATTTCGGCATCAACAGAAACACGCAACCTTCAGATCAGCGAGTTGTTGGTGAATTTCTTGACAACATGACAGACCGCCAGTTCATCCAGAGAGACCGCTCTGACCACAGTGACGAATCCTTGTGGGAAGCACTAGAACAGCCCAAGCGAGAGTCCGAGTGGGCTTAAAAGCTGACCGATCAGCGGTTGGAAGCAATCAGTCAGGCCCTAGCCGTGCTAACCGAGCAGCTAATCCCTCAGCAAGCCGCGGCAATCCAGGCAGTAACCCCGGTTCCTCCTCCTCCATATCCGTTACCTCAAGTCGCCAACCTTCAACCGTCTCAAGAAGGCTTCATAGCTCGGCAAACCTTCTATCAAGAAGCCGCCCAGAACATCCCGGCGCGGGTTCTCAATTTCCAAGGGGCAACCTCTCATGCGGCTCGCCTCTCCTATCCAGCGGCCTGTCATCCAGAAGCCGCAACCCGTCTTCCTTATCAAGCGGCTTGTCCACGAGTAGCCACAACTTCGGTGTCTTGTTACTCTGTTCCTCTTCTTTATGAGGACGCCGAGGAAACTTCTCCATTTGTGGACGAAGTTCGGGGAGAGCCAGCTCCGAATAATTTCAGAGAACCGCGCTTGCCACCTTCAAGCTTTCGAGTCGGCCATTGCCTTAAGAACTCTCACTGATGCCACCAAATGCAAACTCCTCGTGACGTCCTTTGATGGACAAACAAGAGAATGGTTCTATGGATTGCATCCTCAATCCATCCGTTGTTTCGCGGAGCTGCGTAGAGAGTTTTTGCTTAGATTCTCTACTTCTAAGAAGAGGAAAAGTGGCCCTGCGGCCCTATTTGAAATAAAGCAGCGCGAAGACGAGACGTGGACACCGTTTTGTCGATCGCTTTCAGAAGGAGATCATGGAGATACAGAACGTCGATCCAGAATTGTATAGGGTTGCTTCGATCCATGGCCTAAGAGAGGGGCCATTAAAATTCAAAGCCAATATCAGAGAACCGAGGACTTATCAAGAGATGATCAACCTGACAAATATGTTCATTTGGGGTGAAAAAAGTAACCCTGGTTATGTCGCAAAGTTGCTCAATGATAAGGGTCCATCCATCTCTTCTTCCACCTATCAGCAACAATATCACCATCCACCTCGACCTGATTTCGAACCCTGTGCTCAAAGGGGTAGAAATTTCAGGCATAAGCAACCTGCTTTCGACCATCAACGGTTTCAGGAGCAGAAACCGTCGTTGGCCGCCGCACCCGCTCCATCCATGACAATTCCACAAATAATGTCGGTGTATCTGCTGCAATACACTGCGCCGTCACCTCCAGTCGCTCCATCCGCTCAGTATGATGATTCTCAGGAATCATTTACTCCCCTCAATATCATTATGGATGAGGTTGTCCAAATTCTGCAAAAGAGGCCTGACTTCAAGAAACCTGCTCCTCTGATGTCAGATATCAGAATTGTAATCCAAACCTCTTCTGCGAATACCACAAGGAGGGAGGGCATCTGACCGAAAATTGTCGGGCCCTCCGCTTGTTGATCGAAAGACTCTTGGGAGAGGGAAAGCTCCAAGGTCTGGTTAGAAAAGAGATGCCTACTGAACCGTCAACTTCAAAGGAGAAGAAAATAGTAGAAGTCAGCTGGGAATGTGTTGATGTGGAGGATGTCGGCTGTTACGGCGACATCCATCCTTCCACCGAATGTATTGAAGTAAATGACGAGGGACCTCTCGGTAACATTTATTGCATTCATGGAGGGGCTGGGCCTGAATCTTCCAGAAAGTCAAGCGTTGCAAGAGTTTTCAAACAGGAAGTGGCAGCCACTACTACTTCTGCTCCAGAAAGGTCGGTCGTTACATTCGGCCAGGATGACCTTCCTCCGAACGCCAATCCATTTGATGATGCCATGGTAATTAAAGCTATCATTGAAAATTACACAGTGCATAAGATTCTGATTGACACAGGCAGTTCGGTCAATCTCCTCTTCCGCCCAACCTTTGAAGCCCTAAAAACTGGAAAGCCTCTGCTTTCCACTGAAGGGCCCCTCTACGGCTTCTCGGAAGAGAAAAAGGAAGTAGAAGGATGTGTGAAGCTTCTGGTATCGTTGGGGGGGGCATAACAAAGCTTATTAATTTCGTGGTGGTGGACGCCCCAAGTAGCTATTGTGCCATCTTTGGAAGGCCCATTCTGAATGCTTATCGAGCAGTGGTGTCTACTTTCCATCTAGCTTTCAAATTTGCAGCTGAAGGGAAGCAATATCAGATCCGGAGCGATCCAAAGGTAGCCCGGGAGTGCTATGTCAAGACAGTCAACGTGATTACCGATACTCCACTTTCCGAGCTTCCAGTTGTTATCCTTGAAGTGGCCAAGCCTCCAGAAGTAGCTGAAGAGAATAAAGAACGAGAATGGGCTCACCTGGAACCTGCCCAGGTAACCCAAGAAGTCCCCATTGCTGAAGGGGAAGAGAAGAAGCTCGTCATTAATGCGGAACTGCATGAGGAAGAAAAAGTTCAACTGATCTCCTGCCTCTTGGAGAATTTGGATGTCTTCGCCTGGTCGGCGGAAGACATGCCAGGAGTGGACCCGGACATTGTTTGCCACCATCTCAACGTCTCCCCCGACTTCAAACCAATTCAGCAAAAGAAAAGGGAGGTGACAACTAAGCTGGCAGTGCCAATCAGAGAAGAAGTCACCAAACTTCTTAAGGCCAATTTTATTTCTGAAATTTAATGCTCCGCCTGGATGTCAAATGTTGTAATGGTAAAAAAAATCAGGGGGGAAATGGCAGATGTGTGGATTTCACAAAGCTCAATAAAGCATGTCCTAAAGATTGCTACCCCTTGCCTCAGATAGATGTTTTAGTTGATTCCGCGATTGAGTATAATTTTATGAGCTTTTTAGATGCATTCTCCGGATATCATCAAATTAAAATGCATAAGCCCGACATCCCCCATACGTCTTTCATCACGAATGATGGGTGCTATTGTTACCTTGTGATACCCTTCGGCCTCAAAAATGCGGGAGAATGATGGACACGGTCTTTAAACAACAAAAGGGAAGGAACCTTGAGGTCTATGTTGATGATCTCCTTTTAAAAAGTAAAATCTTTTCAATGCATCTGAAAGACCTCGTAGAGACGTTCGCTACTCTAGGGAGGTTTAAGTTAAAATTGAACTCATTGAAATGTATGTTTGGAGCTGTTAGAAATCAGGAGAAAAGAAATACTTGGTGCAATTTTATTCATCCATATAGGGGACACTTTATAGGAGTACAATAAGACACACAAACTTAACCCACGGTGTGGGACTAAATCTCAAACATATTAAATACCTAAATATAATAACTCTAACACTCCCCCTCAAGCTGGAGGTGAAACCTTCAGCTTGAACACAACATAAAAGGAGAGGTAAAAGGTGGTTGACAATGTGGGACAAAACAACAGCCACCGAGGTTCAACTGCGTGTCACCGGGGATACTTCAACCGGGAATAAGCCACACGACGTTGGTCCACAAACCGACCATGATCACGCTGGATGCTCCCGGTGTTGAAACCAGGTCAACCAATAAAGGCCAAACCACAAAAGATGGGGAGACACAAACAACATACGAAATATGCCTGAAGGCCGTGCGTGACTAAGGCAGGAGTCGAGAAAAGAGGCAACCGAGTCGCCGTTATCACAAACACTCCCCCTCACGTGGAATACGTGCATGAAGGCATAAACTACGCTGGAGGCCGTGACGTACACTCCCCCTCACGTAGAACACGTGTATGAAGGCATAAGTCGCATGGAGACACAAACGAAGACAACCACAACAACATACATAAAAAAACATAACATAAAACAACTATGGATAACAGCTGCCGACAAGACCACGATCCAGGATGCAGCGAGCAAAACACAAGCCAGCGACGAGCAGGAGGCTCAAGCAGCTATGAGCAGAGTGCTCAAGCAGCGGCGAGCAAAAAAGGCTCAAGCAGCGGCGAGTGAGAAGGGAGTAAGAGAAGAGCTCGGCACCCAGAGAGCAGAAGCACGGGAAACCATCGTCCATATCACGCTAGAAGCATAAACAGGCAGACAGCAGCACCAAGACGATCGACGGTACGAAGAAAGCATCAGACGGGATCGATGAAGTTGCTGGGACAAGAATCGGCGCTGGGAGAAGCTCCAACGGCAGAGTTGACGAGATCTGGAGTCGAGAGAAGCTCCAGCGGCAGAGTTGACGAGATCTGGAGTCGGGAGAAGCTCCAGCGGCAGAGTTGCACGGGATCGCCGATGCACTGGATCTGGAAGACCGGATCTGGACGTCACACGACGGAAGCAGGGGGGATCGGCGTCGATGTCGCAGGCGGTGCAACACCGTGGAGACCAGGAGATGGGATCGGAGCCGCTCCTTTCGTCGACGAGAACGAGGGGGGGAAGCCGCTCCCTTCGTCGATGAGATAAAAGAAGCTCGACGGGATCGTCGATTAGGAGCAGGACGTCGACGGGATTGGGCGCAGTTTGGAGCAGAGGAATCCTCCTCGTCGAGGGGAAGAGAGGCCACTCACGTCGATGGAATCTAACGACGATTCCGTCGACGGGAGCGGGAAGGGAGCAGCTCGACGGGGGCTATAGCAGCGCAGGGATGAGATCGAGTCGTGAGGAAGAGGCGGGAATCAAGTGGCGGCCATTGAAAAAAAAATTTATGTTACAGAGGCGAGGAATTATTAACCTCGCTTTGATACCATGTTAGAAATCAGGAGAAAAGAAATACTTGGTGCAATTTTATTCATCCATATAGGGGACACTTTATAGGAGTACAATAAGACACACAAACTTAACCCACTGTGTGGGACTAAACCTCAAACATATTAAATACCTAAATATAATAACTCTAACAGGAGCAAATAAAGGAAAGTTCCTCAGACATCTTCTCACCCCGGATGGCCTTGCATAAAATCCTGAAAAGGTGAAGGTTATTCTTGATATGACCCCTCCTCGTAATCTGAAAGAAGTTCAGCAGTTGGGAGGAAGGTTAGCAGGTCTGAGCCGATTCATCTCTAAGTCAGGAGATAAAAACGCTCCATTCTTTAAAACACTCAGGGGAGGATCTAAGTTCGAGTGAAATGAAGAGTGCAACAACGCCTTCGAACAACTGAAGATACAGCTAACATCAACTCCTGTACTCCAAAGCCCCCGCGAAGGGGAAATGCTATTCTTATATTTGGGGGTTGATCCAAATGCAGTAAGCTCCGTCCTCATCCGGGAGGAGAAGAAGAAGCAGTTTTCGATCTATTATGTCAGCCATATTCTCAAAGATGCGGAAACCTGATATTCAATTTTGGAAAAGCTAACTCTAGCTCTGGTTATGTCGTCTCGCAGACTTCGTCCTTACTTTCAAGCTCATCCAATTCAGGTGGGTTCAGATCATCCTCTGAGGAGTATCCTAGAAAAAACAGACCATTCAGGAAGATTAGCTAAATGGGTCATAGAGCTAAGCGAATTTGAAATATCTTATATTCCCAGAACAGCAATCAAGGCGCAAGTACTGGCGGATTTCCTGGTAGACACAACAGAGCTTGGTCCCGAGCAGATTGAAAGATCTCCTTTGGCCTGGATTATCTATGTAGATGGGGCCTCAGGTAGAAACTCCGTGGGAGCCGCAGTCATCTTGATCAGCCCAAATGGCATCAAATTGGAGCAGGCTATCAAGTTCTTTTTTCCGGTCACGAAAAACCAAGCAGAGTATGAAGCGCTCTTGGCCGGTCTACGACTTGCGAAAAAGCTCGGGATATAGCATGTACATGTAAAAACAGACTCCCTGGTAATGGCCTCACAAGTATTGGGAAACTTCGAGACCGGGGAGCCAATGCTGAGGAAGTATCTGCTGCTAGCCAAAGAAGAAATTGGGAAGTTTATATCATTCATCATCGAGCATATTCCAAGAACACAAAATGATGAGGCGGATGAATTATCAAAGTTCGGTCTTCCGTCAAGAGGAGTAATTTCCGAACTTTTCCATCCGGCAACAGAAGAAAGAGAATTAATGCAAATTGATCAACATCCTTCTTGGAAGGACCCCTGCGAGCTGTACTAGAAAGGCAACTTATTATTGCTTGGTGGCGGGAATCTTATACAGAAAGATCCTCATTTCTCCTCTGGCAAGATGTGTTTCGGAAGAAGAAGTTTCTGTGATACTCCAAGAGGTACATTCAGGAGAATGTGGGAGTCATTCCGGGGCAAAGACTCTAGAGAAGAGAATCCTAAGACAAGAATATTTTTGGCCGACCATGAGGAAAGATGCAGAAGCATTCATCAAGCGATGTGTTCAGTGTCAAAAGTTTGCTCCACTTCAACTTCAACCAGCCCAGTCACTCAGATTGATAACAACACCTTGGCCATTTGCAGTTTGGGGGATGGATCTTATCGGATCCTTCCTAACCGCTAGTGGGCAACGCCATTTCATAATCGTTATGATTGATTATTTCAGCAAGTGGATTGAAGCAAAGGCGTTGGCCAAAACTACCACACATGTTATCAAAAACTTCATCTGGGGAGAGATTGTCTGCCGACATGGAATCCCGTTGGCCATAGTCACCGATAATAACCCTCAATTCAACAACCCAGAGATGGTCAGTTTCTGCAATCAGATTGGAATAGATCTGCGATTCTCCTCAGTACATCATCCTAGAAGTAATGGGCAAGTGGAGGCTGCGAATAAACAAATCTTATATCTCTTGCAGAAAAAGGTTCTAAATCAAAGAGGGAACTGGGCAGAGCAACTCTCTTCAGTCCTTTGGACTCTTCAAACTACTCCGACTTCGGCCACAGGAGAAACACCATTCAAGTTATCTCATGGTTCAGAAGCGCTCATTCCCATAGAATTCGAAGTAACCAGTCCCAGAGTTATGTATGCAAAACAAGGGGATGAAGCTTGGATAGAGGCCAATGATGAAGCAATAAAATATAGTTTGGATTTCATCGAAGAACTCCAAGATGAAGAAACTATCAGGCAGGCGGAAGTAAAGAAGAGAATGGCCAGACATTTTGATAAGAATGTCAGAGTTAAACAATTCGCAGTCAGAGATATTGTACTAAAGAAGGTGGATGTTGCAGCCAGAACAGGTATTGTCGGAAAATTAAATCCCAACTGGGCAGGACCATTCATCATCAAGGAAGCATTAAAGAGTGGGGCTTATCGCCTCCAGACAAGTGATGGGGAAGACATCTCACGTACTTGGAGCGGTGATGATCTCAAGCGCTTCTATCCTTGAAATGTTGTCTTTCATTATTTACATTTTGGATATTCAATGAGAAGCCACATACTGACACGTTTCCCTGTCTGCTGACTCTGTACTTTTTTATATATCCGTCACTGAACCTTGGAGACATCGCCAAGTTCTGCTTGACCCCCCTCGGATTGTAGTCATTAGCATAATACCACGAGGACCACGTGTAGCGGGGAGTTTTTGCACACATGTAGTGGAAGCTTGCCAATTCCTGTGCGGAGGTCTTCAAAATTTTGGATCCCGGCCGGTATCTAACACACCTCTGCATCAAGGGGGGTCCAGGTGACTGTTAGCTCTATTGTGCCCCGAAAGGGATATAGTTACAGCTTTGATGATCTTTCTGAGGAAAGCAATGTTGGTATAGCCTCCGCGGCATAACCACACCTGCCCAACTGATCATCTTAGTCTGTGACCATCGAATACTCCTAAGGTACTCTCGAGCAGTGTCTACAGGGGACCCACAACTAGGTTGATCTCTCTGAGGAAAGCAATGTCGGTAAAGCCTCCGCGGCATAACCATACCTGCCCAATTGATCAACCTAGCTTGTAACCCTAGGCAAGAGAGCAGTTGAGTCGTTGGAATTCTTACAGCTCTTATGACCACTTGAGGAAAGCAATGCTTGCTACCTAAAGCGCACCTGCCCACTTGGTCATCTGAGTCTGTAATTTTTTTACTTCTTTACAGGAAGTTGTTTTTCTCTTATGATTTTTATGACCATTTGGGAGAGCAGGGTTCAACAGGTACTAGCATTTGATCACCTGGTTACTTAAGGGTATGTGACTTTAAGACCGGGCGGTTTGATCTCTTAAGACGATCGGCTTGAATACGAATAACAGGTAAGAAACGACAGCATGATACGCTAACCGAGCGGTTAGAACAAATCTAGCGTTAAAGCTAGAAAGCGGGTTATTACAGGAAGCCGTAAGGCTATATTTCTAACAGGTTCTCAATAACAATATTGACCGATCGGTTTACACAATCGGTTTATGATTAATCTCATTATACTACCGCGAGCTGGTACTGTTCGCTCGGACTGGGGGAATTTACTTAGGAAAGTCATGAGGGTACATTTCATTGATATTATATTATTCGCTCGGTTTAAATCAATTCGCCTACAAGAAATTGGCCATGGAATGTTCTTGCAGTGTTAAAATTTATTCAACTCAGATTATTAGTCGCCCGGATTATACGTTGGTCGCGCGTCTTATTGATAATTATCTATATTTATGAGTACTTCCAACTTCAGAAAAGGCAACTCATATTGGTTAAACTGCTCAGGGAACTCATATTGGTTAAGCCGCTCGAACAATATTTCATAGCCGTTCTTATGGATGCTATTAGCCGTCCGGGCTGGAAAGTGACCGCATATCTTGATGAATATTATCCACACATGTCTCATTATATCGAGAAATTGTCATTAAAATTCCTAAGTATTTGTGATTTACATCGACAGTTGCCCGAGTTATGAAGTAACCGCACGACTTGATATATCCTAACCGCACGACTTGTTGTTTACGATCAGAACTTATAAAGATATTATTTCTGGCGGTTTCAGACAGCATCCCATGACGTCCGGGCAATTATTTAGTTGAAAATCTCGCATAGAGAATTCGAACTTCTAGTCGCGCGAACTAAATGCTGACCGCACAACTTAATATGGCCTCTATCGGATTCAAGAAAGGACTTGTTGTTTAAAAGAAAGTGCCAAAATAAAAAGGTCGCATATGAACATCCACAAGTAAGTAAAGTCGCAAAGACAAACAATTGAACATGTAACTGTATTTTCCATTGAAATTCTCAAAAAATACATTTATAATTGTTCAAACCGACCGGCTAACATAATTAAGTCGTCGGGCACAAAAAGAAAACATACAAAGAACAACTAATTTCCGGATCTAAGTCTTTTAGATGCAGGAGAACTTGAATCTCCACCATCGTCAATATCAACATCCGGCGAATAGCCTCCGCTAACCGACGAAGAGCTTGTTGATGCGCTGCTAGAGCCGCTCGAACCTTCAGTTTCCTGGCTCCCAACTCGCTCAATCTCTTCTTCGGTAGCATCGGCTTTAGAAGCCGAATTCCCTCCATCCTTGCCATCAGCAGCGGCTTCATCCTTTTCCTCGGCCTTATCTCCCTCAGCTTTTCCGCCTTCATCTTCATCAATTTCATCCCGCTTTCCTCGAAAGACTTTGAATTCGGCACGACCTCCTCAGGTTTAGCCGCATCCCCGCCAGGATGGTTGGCTTCTTTCTTGTCTTCAGGAGTATCGAGCAGCTTTTCATGCTTCTCTAAATCCTCCATGCCTTTGATGATTTCACTTACAGTCATACTGGACGCAGAATTGGATGACAGTTTGCCCGGCTCGAAAGAAGGAGTGACAAGGCCTTCAAGAACCTCCTTCTCGCGCGGCTTATCCTGGAGGCTGGCCGCGCCCGGTCTCTTAGAGGCCGCCTTGTTCTTGGCCTTCAGCTTCTTTGTCTTCCTCATGATCCTCTCAGTCGTCGATTCGGCCCTTTTCCTCTTCTTGATGGAATCCGGGTCGGCTTGCTGAGACCGGCTGGAATTATCTTCAACATCCACCACCGGCGCGGAACCTTTTTGTTCGGCCGGCTTGGGGGAGTCAACTACCCCTTCTCCGTCATCCACTTTCAAATGAATAACTCCAGAGGGAGAAAATACTATATCAAAAGAACCGCCACCCTGGGTCTTCGGAGGGACAGCATCAGAACCCGCTTTGCTAGAAGGAGCGGGTGGATCAACTGGGGGAGGGTTGGAACAACCCGCCATATCCTTGGCAGAATTTTCGCCAACCACCAGGGTGTCCAGGTTGACCATTTTCTGTGTGGTAGCGACCGTAACAGTTAGATCGGTCTTTTCAGACCGATGGGCCTTCTTCTTCTTTGGGCGGTCTTTTTCTTTCCCCTCGCGGTCTAGAATCTTTGACATCAGATTCACCATTTTTATAGAAGGGCTGACAGTTCCGAAAAGTCTGACCGCTAGTGGCGAATAGTTTCCTGTGGCTGCGCTAGAGTTATACATAATCGAAGGCTTCCCAAGCTTTTATAACTTCCAGAGCGAGGCCGGCGCGGTCTCCGGCTAGAACTAACATTTCCGAAATTTCCGCGAAATTTGAAAATGTGCGGGGATCGTGTTTACCCAGAAGACCGCTACCTAAGCAACACCTCTCCTAGACCGGGAGGTTTGACAGGTCTAGCCGTCTGGCTCTGCAATTGATGCTTAACACATGGGTCCCTTAACGCAGCCAGAACAAGCCGGGCGGTCTACCAATGCCAGACCGCCATCAAGAATTGAAGACTACCAGGGCTCGAGTCCAGAGGGCAAGCCACGGCCTCAGATAAATAGATCGCGTGGCCGCCATTCTTCTCAAGTCGAGGTCTCTCAATCCAAGCCCAGCGCAAATCGACAGTCAAACCGCCAGGCCGCGCGGCTTCTCTCTTATCTCCCTTTTGTATCCCGTCACCTCTTGCCCGATTCTCCTGTATCCGGGCAGGTGGGCGGTTATTTTATCCCTGCCCGTTTGGGAAGGCCCCCGAGCCTATAAATAGGTGGGGGGCGACGTTCCCAAGACAGACACATTCGAATCCAGGAGCTCGCTTGTTAGAGCTGCGGTCTCGAGTTCAGTGTCTTGTGGCTTGCTGCCCGGCCGGCTTCTTTCCTGCTTTGCCCTGTAACCCGCTGTAAACACTTTTCTTAAATCAAGGGAAAGCCCGTCACAAGAGTGGCATTCGCCGTGACGGGCGAAGTCCGGTCTCGACCGCTGCTAGCGGTCTAAGTAGCCTAATTTCTCCATCAATAGTAACCGACAACCCGCAACCTCCTCTTTTCCTTCGCTTTCTTAGCGTCGATCGTGGAGGTGCAATTTCGGCATCAACACTTCGTTTATTATTTTCACACGAATATATATCGCACCTCAATATTGTTTAACAAAAATTAGTTGGTGTGATGGTTGTCATCTCTGCTTGTCATAGTGGGAATCTAAGTTCAAATCTCACCATTGACAATTTTTGTGAGGTTAAAAATCGGGTCATATGACCCTCTCTTTCCAATAAATTTAGGGGTAAAATCGTAATTTTACGTTATAGGGTAATGCTAGGCTAAAAAATAGGCCTAGAACACTATACCATAGCAGGTATAGGAGTTCTAGTAAAAATAATCAAGGGCTAGATTGATTTAAGCGAGATCGGACGGTTTAGATTATAGCCCTAAGTGCTAGATTGCTTTAATCGAACGACAACGATGATCGTGGGCCGATCGGATGAAGGAATTCGCTGGATCGGACGGTCCAGATTTGATGGTCAACCGTGTTACACCATAAGTGGATATCTTTATATATTAGTGTGTGTGTGTGCGTATATATATACAAACAATAGTGCACGGAGGACGAGCTTGAGTCGAGTTTTTTTGGAGCCAGCTTGTCAAGCTATCAAGCCAGCTCTACTTGCACCCCCTAAGTTTCAAGCTGCTACTCAAATTCTTCATTTTTGTTTGTTGTTTAAAATTGCATTTTTTAAACTTAAAATTATTTGGCCAGCAACCCGGAACTTTCTATCTTCTTCCTGTGTTTTTCCCCTCTTTACATTTATATGAGGCCCCTTCTCCGTTTATGTTTTTTCTCCTTGTAGTCGTTTTAGTAGTTTTATTTTCATTTTCTAATTCTGGTAATATCCCTAGTAAAATTTATAACCTAGGAGCTATATCTTAGATGTGTTTTTAGTGTGCACAAGGCTACACATGTTTCTCGATGTGGGGATTATATTCTTAACATTCTGACATATGATATGGTGAAGTGAAAGTGCAATTATGCAATGAGGGAATTCTAATGAATTAGTGTTAGTAACGTGTCGTGGGATCCAGGAATGATGCAATGCATAAGCAAAATATCCAACAATAATTGATGTAATTGCCGAAATTAATAAATACGAATAATTACCAAAACTTACCCTGGAAGTTAGCATAATTACAGATTGCACCCCTCTTATTATTGAAATTACAAAAACCTCCCCTGAATGTTACAAAACATAATATTTACCTCCCATGAAGTTCACATTTCATAACATCCATGCACAAAATACCCCCCTTGAAAATGTACTCCGAGGGGGGTATTTTTGTGCATGGATTTTATGAAATGTGAACTTTCAGGGGAGGTAAATGTTATTTTTTGTAACATTCACGGGAGGTTTTTGTAATTTCAATAATAAGAGGGGTGCAATCTGTAATTTTTCAAACTTAGAAGGGAGGTCCCGGTACATGCCCCTTAATAAATATGTCTGCAAGTAATCATGATTTAGGTTAGAACACTAGATAAACAAGCAATCTCAAGTTAAATTAAGGTTTAGAGTCCTTTGATTAAATAATAAGCGAGGAAACACTGCAAGTAGGATGATTTGTGGGTAAGAACATATAAATTTACATCCATAATTATATGTTCATTCACCAAATACACAACAAAGAACAATATTAACTTCAACTATGAACTTCTATAAGAATTATGATCTCGGGGAAGTGGAATGAGACTGTTTGGGGGGCTGGAAAGCAAAATTATTGTAATCTTGCAATGAATTTGGACTTCTAGGAAGGATAGGTGGGTGGTAGGCTGTTGGATGGGTGGGGAAGGGTGTATGGGCTGTGGCGCAGGACGGTCGTATGACGGGGAACAATGGATGATCCCTAAATGCAATAACATGAATCCGATTATTTGAACTTGCAATAACAATCCGTTTTATAAATCAAAATATAAGATATACCATTGTAGATAAATCTTACGAACTAATAGACACGTGAAGTTGTATAAATGTAAGAGTGCTCGTAATCAAATAATCTCAAGTAAATAAGAACGTATAATTTTCAATAAAACTTGGCAACCAAGATTACTAATAGACACAACTCAAGTAGAAAATGAACACACCAATCAACACAAAATAAATGACAACCACTTTAAGATTTACAGAACTAGGTAGTAGAGGGCTTGTTGGTTGTCCGACGCCAATGCCTGAATGAGGGCCCCTGGGGGAGCTTAGGGTGCTGGAGTTGGGCTGTTTCAAGGCTGGAATGAATTCCCAGCAGCCGAATAAGTGCCCTGGAGATGTGGGAGTGTGTGATGTAATTTCAGGTTACTGCAGCTGGGCACACGTTTGGGAGGGCTCCTGGACAACGGTAATTTGGGTTGTTGGATGCATGTTCCAAAGGCTGGAATGGTTCCTGGACAACAATAATTAGGAATTTTTGGGTGCTGTCTGGATGTTCCAGGGACTAGAATGGGGAAGATTTGGTTGGATGCAAGGCCCCAGGCAGCAGGAGGCTTGGAGTGAGGGAGAAGAGGGGCTTGATGTGAGTAATGGATGCTGGCGGGAGGCTTCCAGGCAGCATGAGGGACTGGGCGTGAGAAAGGGATGTTGGCAGGAGGTTTCCAGGCAGCAGGAGGGGCTCAGTTTGACTGAGATTGTGGCTCCACGTAAGAAATATTGGGGTGGGGGTGGGGGGGGGGGGGGGGGGGGGGGGGGGGGGGTGAATGGGAGGGGTGGGGTTCAATTAGGGGCTGGAAATGTGGCTCCACGTGAAGAATAATGAGGTTAATGGAGGGAGTGGGGGAAATGAGAGATGAGTAATTTTAGGATAGTGGGGAGGGGTAGTTATGGTGGTTATGTGATTGTGGTGGCTGGTCGGAGGTGTCCGCCATAGGTGGTGGCCGGCGATCGCCGGAAAAACTGAAAATTGATGGGCTTTGAAGGGTGGTGGCGGAGGCTTGCTGGAGTTGGCTGGTGGAGGTTTCTAATGATCGTCGAAAATTGAGAAGCCGGGGATTTGGATAGGATCTCGTGGCCGGTTTTGGAGGTGGTTTGTGGTTATGCTTGGGGCTACCAGCTGATGGAGATGTGGGCTGGAATGAGGCGGACGGTTGGGGTTTTGGAGGGGGGACTGGTAGGGCCGGTTGCTTGTGTCAGAGAATATGGTACTATTGTGGAAGAAGCTGGAAGATCATTCAATGCTGAAGACTGGAGTTGCAGTGTAATATGCGAAGTCTGGGGCTGTACTAAGGTAGCAGGTGAAAATGAGGCTTTAATGAGGTAGTAGACAACGAATGGGGTTGTAGTGAAGTAGTAGATGAAAGCTGGAACTAAGGTGCTGAAGTGGCGGGAGGCGAAGGGTACACATGTAGTCGTGTGGCTTGAAGAATATACTCAAATCTTCTATGTTGAATACGAGTGAAATTCTCATCCTCCTCGGAATATCTAATTCGTAGTCATTTGTTCCAATTATTTTGATAGTCGTGTAAGGACCCATTCACTTGACATTTATTTTTCGAGCAGTTCCCTTGGAGAACCTCTCAACACATATACGGACCATCACTTGTTCTCCTTCTTTGAAGCTTTACAATCTCCTGTGGCTATCAACATAAGATTTATAAGTATCATTATTGCAAGTAATCCTCACATCAGACAAACGTATGCATGTTACACAATGACGATGAATGATGGTTGACAGACTCATCAGATCTTCTATGTAGAGGCTCCAGGTTTCATTTCATAGGGGCACATGGTCAAGGGGTTCAGTGTGTGGGGTGTAAAAAAAATCAGCGTTGGTATGATGATCATTAAATAATCACTTGATGTATCATCACTAATGATGATGGAATTGGTCCCCAGTCCATTGAGAGCACTCTCATTCTCAACTGCCTCATAGATAGTGGACACATCCTTAGTGAGTGGTGGTCTATCGGGAGGCTCTTTAGGTGGTGTGTAGAAGTAATCATCGAGTACGTGACTAACAATAGTATACTTATACCATGTATCAACACTAAAGTATAAGTCCATGACATACCGAATATCACTCAAGAGATGTGACTCGTCAGGAGACTCACCAAGTGGTCTGTAGGAAAATCATTGTGATGGCGACAATCACTCGAAGAATGTCCAAGACATCGACACTAGCATACTGTTCTACGTGTATCGAATGTCTCCACGAAAGGAGAACTTATCGGGTGTTTCACCGGGAGGGATATAATGAAATTCATTGCAAATGCTACGAGTACCAACATAGGTTCCTGAAATATCAGGAGTGACCTTAAACGTAAGAGGGGTCATCACTAAGTACGCAACACTAGATTCGAGAACCTCGGGGATGGGGTGACTCGGAGATATGACTTGAAGAGACATCAAGAATCTTTTGCTCAGAAATGGATCACTCATCGAAATCTCATTCTCATCAAGAAGAGGTATAGCAGTAAATACTTCCTCAAGTCTAACTCTAGTTCATTACTCTCGCCGCTCTAAAAAATACTCTCAGCAATCATGACACTATCTATCGAATCAGGAGTAGGCTCATGCTCACCACCAAGGAGTGGAATCCTCATAGAGCACTGGGTGGGTCGCTACATGTCCTATATCCTGGGCAATAACACATTGAGCCCCATTAGAATGGGAGAACCAGATAGTTGGGGATCACGATGTTGTGTCAGTGTGGTCACAACTAAGTGCACTTGTGGTCTCTTGTGGGGAAAGATCTCTAGTGGTGGACTCGGGCAGGGGAGGACTCTTTAAAATGGGGCGGTCAGAATGCGAGACTATTTGAGTAACTCTAGCGGATCTCAAGTACTACTTGTAGTAGAGGGTGAATTGAAATGCCTGCTCGACAAAAACTAACAGATGAATAATCAGTGAGACGTAGATTGCAGACCTAATTCCGAGACAGAATCTAGTAGCGGCTACGACTGGCTCATCATGAATCGCTCATCACCACTAACTCATCAAAATAGTCTTTATACTCAGCAATAAACATGGATCCTTGTTGAAGGGAAAATAATTGCTTGAGGAGATGACCCTTATATGACATTGACAAATACCTAAGACACAATCTTCACTTTATTTCCACCCAACTAGTGATGAGGCGAAGACGATCTCGCTCAATACTCCACTCAACGTTATCCTAGTATTTTCTCTCCCGACCTAGCAACCTAAGCTTGGCAAATCTGACGTGACACACACCGAATAACTCAAAGTGATCGAGATAATGACCTATGTCAATGAGTCAATAGCTATAGGCCTCGGGACATGACAAACCATCAAACGGTGGAGCGACTCTACAAAACCTATACTCGAGACTCTCCTCAAAATGATATTCATCGTAGTAACCCCTCCTACGAAATTCGGGTCGTGTTGAAGGGTTAATACGACCTCTATGAGTGACGGGTCAGAGACAGGATAATCAAATAGAGGTTTAGAATAACAATGACTACTATGATATGACATGAGTGATACGTAGACTCTAGTCTCGTGTATCTTAAGTTAAGCCCGAACTTGGGTTTTGATTCCAATCTGACGTGGGACGGTCCTATGACGGGGAACAATGGATGATAGTTATATGCAATAATATGAATTCGACGATTTTAACTTGCAATAACAATTCGTTTTATAAATTAAAATATAAGATATGTCACTGTAGATAAACGATCAAAGGTACACGTGAAGTTGTATAAATAGAAGAGTGCCCGTAATCAAATAATCTCAAGTAAATAGGAACGTACAATGTTTTCAATAAAACATGCATAAAACATGGCTACAAAGATTACTAATAGACCGAACTCAAATAGGAAATGAACACACCAATCAACACTAAATAAATGACCACTTCAATACTTACACAACTTGGTAGTAGAGGGCTTGTTGGTTGTCTGCCAATTGTCAAGGGGCTGGATAGAGAGCCGAGGCCTTAATAAGGGTCCCCGGGGGAGCTTAGAGTGCTGGAGCTGGACTGTTTCAAGACTGGAATGAATTCCCAACAGCTGGATGAGTGGCCTGGAGATGTGGGAGTGTGAGGGATGTAGTTTCTGGTTGCTGGAATGAGTCTTCAGCAGCTGGGCACACGTTTGGGAGGGCTCCTGGACAGCAGTAATTGGGAATTTGGGGTGCTGGATCATGGATGGATGTTCCAGAGGCTAGAATTGTTCCTGGACAGCAGTAATTAGGAATTTTAGGGTGCTGGCTGGATGTTCCAGGGACTGGGGTGGGGAAGATTTGGTCGGCTGCAAGGACCCAAGCAGCAGGAAGCTTGAGGTGAGGGAGAAGAGGGGCTTGATGTGAGAGTAATGGATGCTGGCAGGAGGCTTCTAGGCGGGAGGAGGGACTGGGCATGAGAAAGGGATGCTGTCGGCAGGCTTCCAGGCAGCAGGAGGGGCTCGGTTTGGCTGAGATTGTGGCTCCACGTAAGAAAGATTAAGGGGGAGGGGGACTGAATGGCACGAGTGTGGTTCAGTTAGGGTCTGGAAATGTGGCTCCACGTGAAGGATAATGAGGTTAATGGAGGGAGTGAGGGAAATGAGAGGAGTAATTTTAGGATAGTGGCCTATATTTTAGGAGAGTGTGGAGTTATGGGGGTATTGGGTGATAGTGGAAGGTAGGTATGTCAGTTGCGGGGTGGTGGGTGGACACTGGAGCCTGGAGGTCATGGTAGTGGTCGGAGGTGGTTTCTAGCAATCGCCGGAAAAACTAAAAATTGATGGGATCTTGGAGGGTGGTAATGGAGGCTTGCCGGAGGTGGCCGGTGGAGGTTTATAGTGATCGTTGGAAACTGAAAAGGAGGGGATTGGGAGAGGATCTTGTGGCCGGTTTTGGAGGTTGTTTGAATGGGAGGAGTGTGGTTGGAACCGTGGCTCCGCGTGAAGGATAATGAGGTTAATGGAGGGAGTGGGGAAATGAGAGATGAGGGGTAATTTTAGGATAATGACTTATATTTTAGGATAGTGAGGAGTTATGGGGGTAGTGGGGGATAGTGGAAGGTAGTTATGTCGGTTATGTGGTTATGGGGTGGTGGGTGGCCATTGGAGGTGGTGGTCGGAGGTGGTTTCCAGCAATCGCCGGAAGAACTAAAAATTGATGGTGCTTTGGAGGGTTCTAGGAAGCACCGGTACGGGTACGGGTTCCGGGCACGATACATATCCGGTATGGCGGTACGACAAAATTTTAAAAATAAGGATGCGCGTACGGCGGGATACGTTCTATGAAATTCTGATTTCTAAAATTCTGATTTCTAGCGGCAGGGCAGTGTTTTCCAGTGTTTTCCGCGTACCCAGTATGGGTTTCATGAGCGCGTTGTTGAGACTTGAGCAGCTCCTCTGGTGAGTGGTTCATGTGAAACATTAGGAGTTGGATGCGTCGTACCAGACTGGATGCAAAGCATTGGTAATGATGTCTGAAACTAGTATAGAGCTCGTCTTGGCACGGCACGTGAAATGAAAAAATGCCTTGCATGATAGTTGCCACAAAATAAAGGGCTTTTGTAATCTTAGGCACGAAAATAATGTCGGGTTCTTTTGGAACCGGAGGCGTTAAAATAATTTCAAGTAAAAAAGGATAGCGATCGTGGAGTGGTGTCATAATAAATGCTACAAGACGATTGGAGCTGAAGTGGGAATAGAAAATCCACAAGGAGACATGGGGTTTGCATGTGTGCGTCTCACCTGGTGAAATTTTAGGTCTTGTGAAAGTGATAGTATGGGGAAAGAGAGACTGTGGTCCATTAAATTGAAAGTTAAGACATGACAAGGTGAAGAAGGCTAACACATGCTTGTATTATGGGGCATGAAGCTCGATAAAAGAAATTGAGGGGGAGCTGGCGTGTGAATGCAAACAGGATGTGCATCCCGAGCCGCCTGCAATGTGGAAGGAGACTGACGAGGTAGCTACGCTGTATCAAGAAATATGAACGCGAGCAATAACTTGCATTGCCTTAAAATACTGGATACAACTCGGGAAACCCGCTCCCGCCAAGCACCCGGAGGGTGGGTCCTCCGAAGCACTCTTCTCTCCGAAGAGAGCCCAAAAGACTAAGACGTCAAAAATGAATGACTCACAACCTAAGGGCTTCTTATGATCGAGCCCCTCACTACAAGTAAAATACATAATTAATTGTGAATACGAGATAATCTGTCACGGTCGATGCACCTCTACTCGCCAAGAATATACGTATCACAAATGAAATAAAAATACAAAAATATAATAAAATTACATAAAAATACTCCACCGTCGCTCTGAACGCGTCTATGGGCTCGTATCGTCCATATGACAATCTTAAGTCCGCTTTCTGCATACGTAGACTGTGCGGGCTCCATTAAGTGTCGGCCCGCCCTCAATCAATGATCCTCTTCACACTCCCTCATGTGTACGGTATTTGGTATGAAAGGCTCTGTTTGGGAGAATGATTGAAGAGAGGTGTTAGTTGTGAAAGTAGTGGTGGAACCGCATGTCTTTTTTTCATATAGTATTTTCGGCTAAACCACCATCAAAACCATCCAGTGTGGCCAAGCATTAGTGGTCATGGTCGATGCACCACTGCTCTCCAGGAATATATGTATCACAGATGAAATAAAAATACAAAAATATAATAAAATTACAAAAACATCTTCCATCGTTGCTCTGAACGCGACTAAGGGCTCATATCGTCCATACGACGGTCTTAACTCCGCTTCCTGCATACGTAGACCGGTGCGGGCTCTGATAAGTGTCGGCCCACCCACAATTAATGATCCTCTTCACACTCTCCCTCATGTGTACGGTATTTGGCATGAAAGGCTCTGTTTGGGAGAATGATGGGAGAGAGGTGGCAGTTGTGAAAGTAGTCGTGGAACCCAAAAACACACGTAATGTTTGGGTAAAACACACGTAATGTTTGGGTAGGTGCCGTCACCGATGTCATTTTTTTTTCAAATAGTATTTTCGGCCAAACCACCATCACAACCATCCAGTGTGGTCAAGCTTTAGTGGTCACAAACACCCTTACTAAAAAAGAAGTTTTAAGGCCGAAACGCTACCACAAAGGTTTCAAACCCAAAGTTATGTCATTGTTCTGTTTTTTTACCACGTTTCGCATTGTTACTGCGCGAACGCCACAAATGTCCAAACTTCATTTTTAGCGGAAGCACGATAAATCACTAAAGCCCACCTGTAGTCAAATCTCGGGTTTTAAAAAGTAGACGTTTAATTGAAATCATCAATTTTTAGGAGTTTTGAGGAGATTTTGCTTAACTACATCTCTATCCAAATAGAAGATAATAGAAGATTCAGCACACTAACGTTATCTATGGCAACATTATTTTTCTAATTTCAAGCAACTAAACGATCCAGGAGAAGCCGCTCCAAACGATCCATGAATTTGCTTGTCAAACGGTTTTCGTGCGGCGGATTTGTAATGTTTTTAATGGCTATTCTCAGGTCAAGAAGGAAAGGGCGGAGAGAGAGGCCTTAGGAGCTCTGCCCCTCTACCAACGCAGCATCCCTTGATACTTCCACAGCTGTTTGATAATAAAATGACAATTTGATGGATATTTTTATGCCCCGTACAGTATTTGATGTTTTCTCCCAGTACTCGTGTTTATCTTTCAAATTATCACGCTGATCAATTTTTCTTATGCTTTTTTTTCGCTATGCAAATAACTTGTTCTGGAACAACAGTGCGTATGAAATATGACTGTTTATCTAAACTACATCTATGCAGCATGCCTTTTCTTTTCCTCTTCTCTCTCTTTAAATCTGGGTCTGGGATCCCGGAGACTTTCGACAATTGGGCTGCAAATTATGTTTTTTTTGGCACGCGTAGGGACACAAAAATAAACGATCACTCTAAAAGATCATTTTATCAAAATGATCTCTCCAAAAAAATACCTCACACACACACACACGCCCCCCCCCCCCCCCCCCCCCACCCACCACACACACGCACACACTCATTTACTCTTAAGGGTGCAACTGTAATTATGATAATTTATACGGGAATTTTCAATTACTCAAATTTCTCATGTGATTATGATAAATAGAGGTTGCAACCTGTAATTATGATAAATATAGGTTGCAACCTGTAATTATCATAAATATAGGTTGCGTACTTCTATCTTTTGTAACTATTCTGAGTTTATATTTTATAACATGCATGCATAAAATATTCTCATGGAGCTCTCATATTAAGGGAGTATTTTATGCATGCAGGTTATAAAATGTAAACTCAGAGAGGAGTTTTTTTGTAATTTTAAAAATACAAGGGTGCAACATATAGTTAAGCAACTCATACGAGAAGTTTTTTTAAAATATCATGTGAATTGTTATCAACTATTGGCTAGAATTTGTGTGTTGAACATGAGCTTGCCTAATGTGTGTAGCCCAACTTTGATCTCCTTAGGTGTTTAAGTGGTATCAGAGTTGATTGATATCTTGTGGTCAAACAAGTTCACTGTCTGTGGCTTCTATGAGGTTTTGACAATTTCAAAATTATATCAACATCTCACATGGATATTAGCATTCCATAAAAAAATACCCTACTTGTTGACTCTCACCCTAGCACTAAGCCACGGCTCCTGCACCCATGCTCCTCGATCAGTGCCCATCTCGTTCCCAAAGTTGTTTTCGTCACCAGCATCGCGCCCTGCCGTCTCCACCTCAAGCGACTTTTCTGGCGGGGGTTGCGTTCATTTTTTATGATTGTGTGAAAGCTCCAGCGATTCTCGCATGAGTCAAATTTGCTTCACCTCTGACGCCGAACCTGTAAAACCGGCGGAGGTGCTAGCGTAAGCTCATCTCTTCTCCGTTCCACTTCATTTTTTTCTCATGTTGGGCTATCTTATGATTTTTGTTCCACTTCATTTTTTTCTCATGTTGGGCTATCTTATGATTTTTGTTGATCCATATGCCTCTACTATAACTTGCAAGCCAGATTTCTGGTTGGTGTCCCAATCCCTTGCCCCACAAATGATACTGAAACACAAAATTATTAATAATATTTTGGGATATTATATTTTATTGTACTTTTTTTCCAATTGTGCTATGAGATATATTATGATTTTGCCCTTTTTTCAAAGTATTGTTGCAACGTAGATATTGTATTTTGTGGTTTGAAATGAATGACGAATTTTTGTAGGTGATTTGCTAACAGTGGCGGAACTAAGATTTTGACGCAACACGGGCAAAATAAAATTTAACATACAATCATCGTTGAAAATATTACTTAATTTTTTTCTCTTTCCAGAATGCAAAATGAAAACATAAAAAAACAATTAAATTATTGCAAAATCAAAACATACACGTTTTAAAAATAAAATATCACAAAAAATTTACATATCAACAACTCAACAAGATACTTTACGCTGACACATGCTCTGGAAACGTGAAATAATTGTTTCAGTTATAATAGTATCTGCAACATCTTTTTCAATGTAAACTATCAAACAATCATTCATTCATTCATCCCCCATTCTGTTTCACAAATGATTCTTTATTATTTTTATTGCAGAAAACATTTTTTCAATATTAGCCGTAGCAAGTTGCTAATAATAATATGTCGGCTAATAGGAAATTACGGAGTACTAATAACATTGCTATAAATAAGTAAATTTATTTTGAACGAAAGTGATTGCCGATGGGGAGAGATTCGTGTTGCAACTTCAATGATTTCAAGGTTTGTGGACGTAAAAAAAACTTATGTTTTTAACATTTAAGTGATGACCGATGGCGAATGATTTGATGAGGGTGAGAATTGTTAGGACAAGTCATAGTATTTACTTAAACTAGCATTCATGCATGCTGTCAACACCAGCTCTCTCTAATCGTGCATCCCGCCACTAGTGCGCGAGAGAAAATAGGACTGCCTATCCTCCGCTTTGCGACTTTTGATGCAACATTATTTATTCAAAAAACCGGCTCAAAATCAAGTAAATTTTCATGCGGATTGGAAAATCAGCGTACAAATTTGTAGGGCATGAAAAATGAACTGTGTTAGAGGCAGCTACTTTTTCTCCTCTAAATTTTTCAGTCCGGAGTTTGGACTCCGTAGATCTAAATACGATCACCTAGGAGATCATGCAGGAATTGAACGGGTTTCTCATGTTCCATGACTTTTTATATTTGATCGTCATCATTTCTTTCTCAACGCGACAACCTAGCGAGTACCTCGGACCTGGATCTCGGAACGCCATCATTTTTCCTTTTATAGAGATGTATTTTAATAAAAAATATTAGGGTCCGTTTGTTTGGACGGAATTGACTTTCTGGAATTGGCATTGGCTATTAGAAATTCAATTCTAATATTTGACGCAACGGAATTTACGTGGATATTGGTTTTTATGTGAAAACTCATGACTTTGACTTTGAACTAAAAAATCAAATCGTCAATTCTTACCTCCGCCCATGAGTTTTTCGCATAATCAAGTGTTTTCGTCAGAGTTTTTCGGCCTACGCGCGTGTTTTTCGCCCGGGCGTGTGTTTTTCGGCCACGCGTGTTTTTCGACTGAGCGCATGTTTTTCGGCCGGGCGTTTGTTTTTCGAATAGGCAGGCGTTTTTTTCGACTGGGCGCGTGTTTTTCGCTCGGGTACCCGTGCGGGCGTTTTTCGCCCGGGAGCACATACTTCGGCCGACCGGATGTTTTTTGACATGCTGGGCATTTTTCACCATGACGCGCGTTTTTCACCAGAGAGCGCGTTTTTCAGCCGGGCACACGTTTTTTATTACTGCGAACGTTTTTCGGTCGGGCTCGCGTTTTTCCGCTCGGGCGCGCAGTTTTCGGCTCAGGCGCGCGTTTTTTCGCCCAAATGCGCATTTTTGACCCGGATGCATGTTTTTCGGCCGGCTGGGCGTTTTTCGCCTCGGCGCACATTTTTTGCCCGGACGCGCATTTTTCACACGGGAGCACGTTTTTCAGCCGATCGTTCATTTTTCGACCAGGGCGCATGATTTTGGATTATGCACGTGTTTTTCGCAGGGGCGTGTGTTTTTTCTCCCGGGAGTGCATTTTTCACCCGAGTGTGTGTTTTTCGTTCTGGCGCTTATTTTTCGTCGGACGCGCATTTTTCGCCCCGAAGGGCGTTTTCCGCGCGGAACACGTTTTTTGCCAGGGCGTGCATTTTTAGCCAGGGCAAGGGGTTTTCGCCCGTGCGCGCGTTTCTCGTGAGGGCGCATATTTTTTCTCCATACTGCGTTTATTTCGGCCCAAGCGCTCGTTTTTTGCTTAGGGTGCGCATTTTTCGCTCCACCGCGCATTTTTGGTCGGGCTGCAAAACGCACACCTGGGCCGAAAAAACACGCACTCGGGCGAAAAGTGCGCTAGTGAAAAAAATGCGCGCCCGGAAAAAATGCGCGTCCGGACAAAAAGTGCGCTTCCGTGCCAAAAAAATGCACTCTGACCAAAGAACTCGCGATCGGGCGAAAAATGCTGTCCTGGGCCAAAAAACACGCACCTCGGCGAAAAGCACGTGTCCTGGAGAAAAATCTGAGCCCGGGAAAAAATGGGTACCTGGGCCAAAAACCGCGCTTGAGCGAAAAACACGCGTCTTAAAACATATTATTTAATTTAATGCGTTCAACACTGACGTCTATTTTGGGTTTGATAAAATTATTCTATAATTTCAATTCCAATACCAATTCCATAATTCAGCCGAACAACTTTTGTGCATCAATTCCAATTCTGTTGACTGAATTCAATTTTTCAGCCGAACAACATAATTGGAATTCTGCACAAAGTCAATTTATGTTGATATTGGTTTTCGTCAAAAAACTTATTCTGTTCAAACGAACGGACCCTTAAGTCATTAGTATTTTTCCATTGACTCGGGCTTCATTTGGCGATGGTGGTGGTCGTGAACATGGTGGTCATGAAACGTCGTTCATGAACGCCCGACCCACCTAAAAAAATTCATGCATTTTATCCAAACATACAATCTATGATAATGACATTTTTGACCTAACTCATCGGAGCAAATAAGACGCGTCAAACGAAGCCTTAGACTTTCATGTTCAATTTCATTAACTATTGACATTTCTAACCAACACTTTGATGCTCCTTTTAGTTCAGATCGGTTTAGTTCCTTTCATAACTACGGACCGACCTATTTGGATTTGGTTTTAATTTTCGGAATCAGAACTGATTTATGTGCTCAAATCTTTGAACCATACTGAACCCAAAATTTATGTTCGATTTTGATTCGGCGTCTTGGCTCTGTCGGGTGTCTTACTTCACATAGAACATTATTCGTATTACATAGAGTGATAAAGTAAGTTGCTTGTAAATAATAATAAAAATCGTCTTTAACTTTCAACAGGGTAAATTTGGATTTTTTTTCATTTTCCCCGTTAATCAAATAAACAATATAATTTCTATATAGTAATAAAAATTAGCATTTACTATTAATGGTGAACAAAAAAACCGGGCCTGACGGGCCGGCCAGAGCCCGGCCTGGTCAAGGCCCGGTCAAGCCCGGCCCGGTTCAGGCCCGAACCGGGCCGAGCCCGCCCTGAAACGGCCCCGGTTTGGAGCTGTTACCCGGCCCGGTCCGGGCCGGGTAAAGCCCGAATATCGGGCTAGCCCGAGACCGGGCCGGCCATAGCCCGATCCGGTCTCGGGCTAGGCCCGATTGAGCCTAACGACTCTTTTTAAGAGCCGTTGGGCTCATGGCAGCATGGCTGCCACGTGGCAGCCATGCTGCCATGAGAGCAGCCAACGGCTCTCAAGAGAGCCGTTGGCTGCTGCTTTATTTTTTAAAAAAAATTAAAAAATTATTTTTTAATTATTTTTTAATAATAATAAAAAAAACCCAAAAAATTTTTATAAATACCCCCCTCCCCTCTCTCTTTTCTCACACCTCACCTCTCTCTCTCTCTCTCTCTCTCTCTCTCTCTTAGCTCTCCCAATGGCGTCGTCCTCCACAACTCCAACGTCGTTTTCCCAAAGTACGACTTCGGTGGTGGAGCACAACCGTAGAGCGAGTATTTGAGAGCATTTCGAGATGGTCCTAGTCGGGACCGAAAGAAAAGCGCGCTGCAAGATGTGCTCGAAGTTGCTATCCATCAGCGGCAACTCGACGCTCGTTAGACACCAGAAGTCTTGCGAGTCGAAATAAGCTCCTCCCGAGTCAAGTCAAGCCCAAATTTCTGGAGCCGGACAGATTTGGACGTACGATCAAATGCGACAGCGAGAGCTGCAGGCGAAGTTCGTCATCAAACGTGGGCTGCCATTCAGCGTCTTCGACAATGACGACGACACAGAGTACATACATGGGGGGCTTCAGCCCAAATACCAAAAGGTTAGTAGAATTACTTTAAGGCGCGACACGATTAGGTTATATTTAGAAGCAAAACAAGAATTAATTAGGTATTTTGAAAATTTCGAAAGACGTGTGAGTCTAACGAGCGACGTTTGGACGAGTAATTCAAATTTAGGATTAGCTTATCTTTGTATCACTTGTCATTAGATTGATCCCATTTCGTGGGAGCAAAATAAACGCGTAATATGTTTTACAGGTTTTGAATTCCCGCACACGGCTATAGCTTTATATAAAGTTATTATGAAATGTGCGCGGGAATTTAAAATTAACGATAAAATACTTAGTTTTTCTCTTGATAACGCCTCCAATAATGACGTCGCAATTGAATTGTTAAAACGAGATTTAAAACTATTTCTCAACGGCGCGTTTTTTCATACTATATGTGTTTGTCACGTCCTAAATTTATTGGTACATGATAGTTTAAAGGCAATGACACAATATATTAATAAAATTCGCGACATGTTAAAAACAATTTATTGTACTAAACTACGAGCTCAGGATTTTAGAAAATTTTGTAAAGCACAAAATCAGAAATATTTGAAACCACAATTAGATATGCCTATTAGATGGAACTCAACCTATAAAATGTTAAAAAGAGCCGTTCTACAAAAAGATCTTCTAATGAAATATTATAGTTTGCTTAATATTGAACGCGATTTAGGTGAAAATGATTGGGATATTATAGAACATTATATAGATTTACTAAAGTGTTTTTATAGGGTCACCGTTTCTTTATCTGGAGTGTATTATCCAACGAGCGCATTAGTAATTGAACATTTCGTATATATCTGGTAGTTTAGATGAATTGGGATTATATACAAAAACTCAATTTAGCAATTTTATGAGTTCGGACGAGATCGAAAACTTCGATCTCTTAAATTGGTGGAAAGGTAAAGCTAATACCTATCCTGTTTTGGCCTATATGGCCCGTGATTTATTAACTGTCCAAGCTAGTACAGTAGCTTCGGAGTCCGCCTTTTCCAGTAATTAAAATTTGACCCAGTAAAGAGAGGTGGTCGACTAACCCCTTGACCCTCAGGAAAAGCGAGATCATGAGACGCCATTATTCCCGGTTGTTAAGCCGATTGGAATAACCTGGCTCTGATACCACTTGTTGGATCGGTAGACGCCCTTAGAGGGGGGGGGGGGGTGAATAAGGGTTTTCAAAAACTTTAGTGATATTTTTAAAACTTTGTAATAATGCAAGATTAAGACAATAGAAAGTCAAGTAAAACAATTGAAATAAAGTAGAGACATGCTTTATTAATATTAAATACGGTTTTACAAAAGTTGACTTCTATGACGCTAGAAATCGGTGACGATGAATAGTAAACTTTTTTTGTTTTCTATCCCGACTCGCATCCCCACGAACCGGTGGCCCTAGCCTATCCTCCCCGTATTCGGCCTCAAGCCGCTCTAGCCAACCCTTCCCCGAATGTGGCCTCGAGCACCCCCTAGACCTAGCCTAGATCTAGTCGCCAACATGAGGCGATTTCAATAACCGTTTACAAGAAGAATATGAAATGAAAATAAATAAAAAAACTCTCTTCTGAAGTTGGAGGCGAAGATCCGTTGTAGAATAAGCGTTGTAGAAGCGGACTTCGTTTGGATCCGGCGTGATGAGATTCTCCTTCAGAAGTTTGAAGAACTTTGGTAGGACTTCAACTTTCGGCCAAGATAGTCTCTGGAATTCTAGCACTCTATCTCTCTAAAATATCTCTCTGATGTGTGTCCGAAACGAGAGGAGAGGAGTCCTTTTTATAGCCTCAGCGCTAGCGCCTACGCTAACGCTACCGCCGGCGCTATCCCATATTAGGACATGTTTTGGGCGGCAGAATCTTCAATCCGAGGAAACAATTTCTCCTTGCCAACCGTGTGCGTCGCTACCGCCTGTTCTATCTGCTACCGCCAGCGCTATCCCATATTAGGATACATTCTGCGCAGCAGAATCTTCAATCAGAGGAAACAATTCCTCCTTGCCAACTGTGTGCGTCGCTACCGCCTGCGCTATCGGCTACCGCCAGGCGCTATCTCCTTCCATATGTGCTCCCGGAATTGCGCTATCATCGCTAGCGCCAGGCGCTAAGTGCTACCGCCGGCGCTAGTGGGAGACTTGGAATTGCTGGCTCAAAATTAGGGGCAACCATCCTTGAGTCATGTGGACTTTGATTTCCTGCACACTTAAACACACAAGATCAAATACACATAGGATTTGTTATTCTCAAACCTAGAGAGAAGATGAGAGTAAAGATCCAGATACCCAAGAGGTACCACCCATAGAGTAAGTGGATTTCTTAGGTACCCAGATTTGTTTTAAAGAATGTTGTTTTATATTCCTGCAAGAGCTAGACGTGTGTCCAAACTTAAGACAATTAGCACACGAAATAAAGGGAGTTGAGTCCCTTTTATGAGTTTCTACGTTGCTCTTGTTGGATGATGCTTGAATATTAGAAAAATCAGAAGATTTTTTAACACTTGAGCTACTACCTGCGTTAGTGGCTAGCGCTGGGCGGTAGGGTTCACTTTTATATCCGACCCCAAATTTTGCAGAACCATAACATTGGTTTCCCAAAAATCATATTCAGGGATTTTTGACCAATCCCGAATTTTTTAATGGCTATATTGAGGTCATGATTTTGTTTTTTAAGAAAAGTATTTTCTTGTACAATTATAACACATTTGTTTTCAAATCCCTTTTTGTTATTTTGAATTTGTAAAAGAGAGGTTTTTAATTTTCTCTCTAAGTCCCCCTTTTCTTTTGCAATAGTTTTGTTTTGTGAGAGGGCTTTAGAAAGAGAAACTTCAAGTTCTTTTGCCAAAATTAAAGAGTGCTCACACTCTTGACATGAAACCTTTCTCTTTTTAAGGGAATTCACCTTTTTGTGAGTTTATGATTTTCTTTGATAATAGATTCATTTTCACGATTTAATATAATAATATCTTTTATACTTTGATCATAGGATTTGCAAGTTAAAACAAATTCATCATAGAGTTCTTCGAAAGTGGGAGGAATTACCTCAGTGTCGCTAAGAACACTGGTGTCGTCATCATTGCTCTTTGCCATTAAGCATAAGTTTGCTTCCTCCTCGCTACTTGACGCAGACTCGTTTGACTCTTCAGAGGAAGAATCATCCCAAGTTGCGGCTTTTAGTACTTTCTTCTTCTCTTTTGCTTTGTGTTGTTCTTTTTGCTCCTTTTGATACTTTGGGCACTGGCTTCGAATGTGCCCGGCCTTTCTGCAGTGGTAGCACTCTGGTGGTGGTCTTTCTTCTTCATCTTCGCTTCCTTTTTCTTTCCTTGATGAAGAGGAAGATCCCTTTCGTCGAGTATCCTTTTGGAAGTATTTGCGGAATGTGTTCCTTCTTTCCGGGTTCCTGATGAACTTCCTGAAGTTCTTCACCAGGAGACCTTCTTCATCTTCATCATCATCTTCGATGCTCTCCTTCTTTGACTTTAGTGCTAGCGCTTTTTTCTTTGGCTCTTTGTTGTATTCATCGTTTTGAATCTGGAGTTCTACCTCATGGGTTTTAAGATTCCCAATAAGGTTCTCGATCTGGAGCGTTCTTAAGTTGTGCGACTCCGAGATGGCTGCCACCTTTGGATTGAACATTGGAGGTAAGGAGCGAAGAATTTTCCTCACCAAGTCCCCGTCTGAGTAGGTCTTTCCAAGTGCCTTTGACGCGTTGACGATCTTGGTGAAGCGGGTGTACATCGAGTTAATGTCCTCTTCGGTATCCATCCTGAATTTTTCATATTCAGATTCCAGTTGGAATAGCTTTGCATCTTTCACCTGCGATGTACCTTCATGAGTAACTTCCAATTGATTCCAAATATCATAAGCAGTTGTGCATGCAAAAATTCTATTAAACTCAGTCCTATTTAAAGCGCAATATAAAGCGTTCATTGCTTTAGCATTATTTTTACACCTTAGTTTATCGTTATCATCCCATTTATATTTAGGTTTTGCTAATGTCGCCTCTCATACTACAGTTGTAGGAGGAGAGTACCGAACTTCTACCATGTTCCATACTTCTACATCCATGGTCATAAGAAAACACATCATTCGATTTTTCCAGTAGTTAAAATTTGACCCAGTAAAGAGAGGTGGTCGACTAACCCCTTGACCCTCAGGAAAAGCGAGATCATGAGACGCCATTATTCCCGGTTGTTAAGCCGATTGGAATAACCTGGCTCTGATACCACTTGTTGGATCGGTAGACGCCCTTAGGGGGGGTGAATAAGGGTTTTCAAAAACTTTAGTGATATTTTTAAAACTTTGTAATAATGCAAGATTAAGACAATAGAAAGTCAAGTAAAACAATTGAAATAAAGTAGAAACATGTTTTATTAATATTAAATACGGTTTTACAAAAGTTGACTTCTATGACGCTAGAAATCGGTGATGATGAATAGTAAACTCTTTTTGTTTTCTATCCCGACTCGCATCCCCACGAACCGGTGGCCCTAGCCTATCCTCCCCGGATTCGGCCTCAAGCCGCTCTAGCCAACCCTTCCTCGGATGTGGCCTCGAGCACCCCCTAGACCTAGCCTAGATCTAGTCGCTCACACGAGGCGAGTTTCTCCCTAAGTCCTACCCAGACCTAGTCGCCAACACGAGGCGATTTCACTAACCGTTTACAAGAAGAATATGAAATGAAAATAAATAAAAAAACTCCCTTCTGAAGTTGGAGGCGAAGATCCGCTGTAGAATAAGCGTTGTAGAAGCGGACTTCGTTTGGATCCGGCGTGATGAGATTCTCCTTCAAAAGTTTGCAGAACTTTGGTAGGACTTCAACTTTCGGCCAAGATAGCCTCTGGAATTCTAGCACTCTATCTCTCTATAATATCTCTCTGATGTGTGTCCGAAACGAGAGGAGAGGAGTCCTTTTTATAGCCTCAGCGTTAGCGCCTGCGCTAACGCTACCGCCGGCGCTATCCCATATTAGGACATGTTTTGCGCGGCAGAATCTTCAATCAGAGGAAACAATTCCTCCTTGCCAACTGTGTGCGTCGCTACCGCCTGCGCTATCGGCTACCGCCAGCGCTATCCCATATTAGGACACATTCTGCGCGGCAGAATCTTCAATCCGAGGAAACAATTCCTCCTTGCCAACTGTGTGCGTCGCTACCGCCTGCGCTATCGGCTACCGCCAGACGCTATCTCCTTCCATATGTGCTCCCGGAATTGCGCTATCATCGCTAGCGCCAGGCGCTAAGTGTTACCGCCGGCGCTAGTGGGAGACTTGGAATTGCTGGCTCAAAATTAGGGGCAACCATCCTTGAGTCATGTGGACTTTGATTTCCTGCACACTTAAACACACAAGATCAAATACACATAGGATTTGTTATTCTCAAACCTAGGAGATGCGGAAGATCATGTTCCAACAAAGATTCGCTGAAGATTTGCATATGCTACAAGGACTACTTGGACAGTTTAAAGAGGAAGCAACACATAACAACATTGGAGGATAGCTCGGAGGAGATAGAAGACGAAATGGACGCGTTGAATCTACAAGATGATTAAATCGAGCACTATAAATATACTTTTTTTATATATGTAAATTTTTTTAATTAAATTTTATAAGAATCATAGCTTTCATAGGTTTGTATTTTCAATTTTGTATTTTGTACAATTGTACGACTTAAATTTTGTAATTTTTTAAATTTTTTGTTCCAAATTTTCAATATTAATAAATTTTTTTGTTCCAAATTTTTCATTCCAATTGTTCAATATTAATACAATTTAATTCTAACCTTAATTTTTTTAAAATTTTTAAAATTTTTTGTTCAAATTTTCAATATTTAATTATTTATAAAAATAAAAATTAAAAAATATAAATTATAAATTAAAAAATAAAAAAACCGGGCCGGCCCGGATCGGGCCCGAGACCGGTCCGGTCCTGCCCGGCTCGGCCAGAAGGGCCGGAGCAGGCAGCACATAATTGCAGCCTGCCCGGCCCGGACCGGCCCGATTCCAGGTGAGGACCGGGCCGGCCCGGCCCGATGTAGGAAAAAGCCCGATCGGGCCCGGTCCGGGCCGGCCCGATCGGGCTTTTTGTTCACGGCTGTTTACTATTGAATATTAATTTTGAGGTCTTATGAATTTTAAATAAAGTGGTAAACATTAAACAATATGTGTTATGTACTACCAATTATTAACAATAGATACATATTAAATAAATGCTACTTAAATTATCATTCAACTGCCATTTATTTATTTCGATTTTTGTGTTGGTTCTCAGGTATTCGACCTCAAGAATCGAGAACCGACTCAATGAATCGGTTCTAAGTTTTTCCATTCAATTTTGGGCCGGTTCTCAGATTACTTTTGCACACCCCTAAATCTACCTCGAGGTAAGAGAGACAGAGATATGTCCAAGTCTACTTGTCAATTCTTTTCTAATATCATAATATATCTAAGCCTATATATTGGCCATAAATTTAAAGCAATGTTAAAAGCACATCTAGGCTCCGTTTGGGGGGATTTATTTTCACCGGTCAAGCGGTTACGACCGCATGAACCAGACTTTAATTAAGGTCCGGTTCATGCGGCAGTAACCGCTTGACCGGTGAAAATAAGTACCCCAAACAGAGCCCTAATTCGGTTATTATATTATGACAACAATAAATTTTCTAAAAAACATACAACTCCAACGCACCAAGTTTTAAGCGCACACCAAAATTTACACCAGCCCATCTGCCACATGCCTCCTCTGCAGCCCGCCGGACGCCTGCTCTCCATCAAATCTTTCGCCAGCCAACCTCTCTACTTTCTACGCTCATTGAGTATTCCACACGCAAACAATGTTCCTCCTTTCCTCCCCAAAGCTCGAGGGCTTGCTTCTGCCAACATCTCCCATCGCCACATAGGGATTTATTTGCATATCAAACCCGTGTACGATAAGGTGAGAGGCAAGGCAATCGTGGAGGCGAAAAGCTCTGAGCCGATAACAATTTTTATGATTGGTGAGCCAATAGTATGATGTTAGAAATGGTGCTTGAAGCATCCGCGTGAGTGTCTAGTTTGGAACACTCTACTCGTTGCCCCTAGCAGGGTATTTATAGGCAAATCCTAAATCCTTGGCGGGTAAGTGGATCTCTATTGGATCCTAACCAACCGCGAAGTATCCGTTAACCCGTTATCTAAATATACCTCAACATATGATTGTATGAAAATAAAATATCATGGTGTTAATATAATTTGACCGCCAATAGTGAAAATCGATGTACTTTTAACATTGCTCTAAATTTAATACAGACTGCCAGAGATGAAGGAACATGATTTCAACTAATTTGACCAAATTAATCAAATCCAGAAGTTTAAGGTGAAATTGACTTGCAATCACTTAGCATTCCGCCAATAATTGAGCGTGAAGAAAACACGGACACCCACACCCACACCGACACGCGCACCCCACACCCACACACGCACACTCACACACATGCACCCACACACACAACCCACACGCACACACCGACGCACACACTCGCACACACGCACCTCACCATATTCACTTGATGATGATGAGATCACGAGTGGAGGTCGGAGTCGGAGGCAGAACCCCATTGAAGCTCCGCAACGCTAAAATGAGGACATTTAGACCTAGTTTGCGCTGCGCATAGGCTCTCGATCTGGCGTGCGCCGGACAGAGGCGGGGTAAATTGGCTCCGTGGAGTGGCGGCATTCGACGAGGCCTTCCGTCGTGCCATTCGGGTTGGAGAGGGGGGCTCCTGCCGGTGCATTTCGTCCCACCTCCTTCGTGCGTCCAACAAGAGTGGGAGTGCCAAACATGACGGCGTTTGGGGCGACTGGGGTTGTTCAACTCTTCCGCCGCCCCACCTCCACGCTCAAAGCCGGCCCCAACTTGAGCTCTATATTGGTCGAAGGTGTGCATATCCTACTTGTGACCACGAACAACTTTGTAGTTTCAATTTTTCTTGTAAAATTGACTCTACGGTCGCCGTCCCCTTGGCGATCCCATGCTTAAAATAAAAGATTATTTATTTATAAATAATTTATTTAAACATATCTATACCATTTGCATTGAATAACTTGATTAAATCAAATTATTTTTGTTAATTAGAATGTTAAATAAATAATTACTGATGTTAATTATATTGTTTTCCTAATTACTATTTAATAAAGAATTAGTTGTGCTAAAATTAAATAAAAATGGCTCCGCAGTTGGTTTATCTACACGCCGAAGCAAGGCATTTACTTCCACTCTACTTTGTTTTGATACTTGACGCCTAATATAATTGATGGTGATTATAATGTATGTTGGTGCGGATTTTATGCCAACCAAGTTAGTTTTATTGTTCATTACTCAGTGACTCCAATTTTTTAAGCTTTTATTCCTTTTTAAGTTGATTGAAAAAAAA